>CM022477.1:20484211-20618474 GCA_011952105.1 Coreoperca whiteheadi
ATGTAAGTGTATGTTAATGTGTGTATGTATGTGTATGATTGAGTGTATGTATGTATGTATGTATGTATGTACGTATGTATGTATGTATGTATGTATGTATGTATGTATGTATGTATTTATGTATGTATGTATGTGTATGTTTATTTGCGTGTATGTATATTTGTATGTTTGTATACATAAAAATAAATGTATTTTTGTAAGTGTATGTTAATGTGTGTTTGTATGTGTATGATTATGGGTGTATGTATGTATGTATGTATGTATGTATGTATGTATGTATGTATGTATGTATGTATGTATGTATGTTTGTTTACGTATGAATGTGTATGTTTATTTGTGTGTATGTATATTTGTAAGTTTATATACATAAATATTTTTGTATGTATGTAAGTGTATGTTATTTTGCGGGTATGTATATTTTTATGTTTATATACATAAATATATATGTATATATGTAAGTGTATGTTTATGTGTGTTTGTATGTGTATGTATGTATGTATACATGTAAGTGTGTTTGTATGTATGTAAATATGTATGTTATGTATGTATGTATGTATGTATGTACGTATGTATGCATGTATGTATGTATATGTATTTATATACTATATATGTATGTTGCTTGCACAACCACAACTCTGCAGATAATCCAGAACCCGGCATCAAGAGTGTGTTTCTTTATGTATGTATGTATGTATGTATGTATGTATGTATGTATGTATGTATGTATGTATGTATGTATGTATGTATGTATGTATATGTGTATCTTTGTGTGTATGTGTGTATGTATGTATGTATGTATGTATGTTTGTTTACGTATGTATGTGTATGTATGTGTATGTATGTATGTATGTATATTTGTATGTTTATATACATAAATATAAATGTATTTATGTAAGTGTATGTTAATGTGTGTTTGTATGTGTATGATTATGGGTGTATGTATGTGTGTATGTATGTATGCATTCATGCGTGTGTGTATGTATGTGTGTTTTTATGGGTGAATGTAAATGTGTGTATGTACAAAATTTGACATTATATGTATGTATGTATGTATGTATTTATGTATATGTGTTTGTATGTATGTATGTGTGTATGTATGTATGAAATGAAAATAAGTTACAAAACATGCTGAGGGGGTCTGAATTTCAAACAGTAGCAAGTCTGTTGAGTCCCACAGGGACTAATATATGAATGCATGCGTGTCTGTATGTATGTATGTATGTATGTGTGTATGTATGTATGTTTGTTTATGTATGTATGTGTATGTTTATTTGTGTGCATGTATATTTGTAAGTTTATATACATAAATATATATGTATGTACGTAAGTGTATGTTATGTTGTAGGTATGTATATTTGTATGTTTATATACATAAATATATATGTATGTATGTAAGTGCATGTTAATGTGTGTATGTATGTGTATTATTATGGGTGTATATATGTATGTATGTATGTATGTATGTATGTATGTATGTATGTATGTATGTATGTATGTATGTATGTATGTTTGTGTATGTTTATTTGCGTGTATGTATATTTGTATGTTTATATACATAAAAATAAATGTATTTATGTAAGTGTATGTTAATGTGTGTTTGTATGTGTATGATTATGGGTGTATGCATGTATGTATGTATGTATGTATGTATGTATGTATGTATGTATGTATGAATGTATGTATGTTTGTTGGTATGTTTGTATGTATGTATCTATGTTTGTAATTATGTATGTATATGTGTGTTATATGTATATGTGTATACATATATGAATATATGTATGTATGTATGTATGTATGCATGCATGCATGCATGCATGTATGTATGTATGTATGTGTGTATATATATATATATATATATATATATGTATATATGTGTATGCGTATATGTATGTATATATATATATATGTATGTATCTATCTATGTATATATGTGGGGGCGGCTGTAGCTTGGTGGTAGAGCGGTCGTCCACCAATCGGAAGATCGGCAGTCAGCGAAGTATCCTTGACCAAGTTACTGAAACCCAAAATTTCCCGAGAAGTTGTGCCTTCGGTCTTTGAGTATGTAAGTCGCTTTGGATAAAAGCGTCAAATAAACAACTAAATGTAAATGTATGTATGTATATATATATATGTGTGCATACATTTGTATGTGTTTATGTGTATGTATATATATGTATCTATAAATGTAAGTATATATGTATATATGTATATATATATGTATGTATATACGTCTGGTGGTACCATGCCAAAAAGGAAATTAAATCACTCTGGTGCACCCTCTCTGGATCCATTCCACATTGGTGGAATGATCTGCCTTCTCCGACAAGATCAGCAGATTCTATAGCCACCTTTATAAAGCATCTGAAAACTGAAATCTCTTCCGTCAACACCTAACTGACAATCATTAACTCCTACTTCTTTTCAATCTCTTTATAATAAAAAATTATTTAAAAAAATGTCCTATCCCTAGCTTTCTGCACTAGTTTTTGATGCACTTATGTATTTTTACCTTGTGTTGCTTCCATCCATTGTCTTCCTCATATGTCAGTTGTTTTGGATAAAAGCATTTGCTAAATGACTAAATGTAAATGTAAAATGTAAATATATGTATGTATGTATGTATGTATGTATGTATGTATGTGTATATATGTATTATATATGTATGTATATATGTATATGTGTGTGTGTATGTATGTATGTATGTATGTTTATGTGTGTATATACAGTATATATGTATATGTCAAGACCAGCAGATTCTGTAGCCACCTTTAAAAAGCACCTGAAAACGCATCTCTTCCGTCAACACCTAACTGACAATCATTAACTCATACTTCTTTTCTATCTCTTAAAAAAAGCGCTTTGGATAAAAGCGTCTGCTAAATGACTAAATGTAAATGTAAAATGTAAACATGTATGTATGTATGTATGTTTATGTTTATGTGTGTATGTATATGTGTGTATATACAGTATATATATGTGTATACACACATTAATACATACATACATACATATTCACACATATATATATACACTTATACACATACATACATATACACACACATATATACATATATACTAATGTATTTACATTTTACGTTTACATTTAGTCTGCTTGGTGGCAGAATGGTTGCCTGCCAATCGGAAGGTCAGCGATTCGATCCCCCAGCAGCCATGTGTCGAAGTATCCTTGAGCAAGATACTGAACCCCAAAAATGCTCCCGAAGCTGCGCCTTCGGTTTGTGAATGTTCTCATATGTATGTCGCTTTGGATAAAAGCGACTGCTAAATGATTAAATGTAAATGTAAATGTAGTCATTTAGCAGCAACTGAAGACCAGTGTAACCTAATGAAGAGAGGAGTTACATGCGCTACACATTGAAAACCACTCTTGCTGCCGCATTCTGGATCATCTGCAGAGGTTTGGTTGTGCAAGCAAGCATGTAGTATATACATACATACATACATATATACTTATATAAACATATATATATACACACGTACATTTACATTTAGTCTTTTATATAAAGCGACTTACACACTCACAGACTGAAGGCACAGCTTCGGGAGCAATTTTGGGGTTCAGTATCTTACTTAAGGATACTTCGCTGTCCGCCGACCTCCCGATTGGTGGACGACCGCTCTGCCACCGAGCCACAGCCACCCACACATACATACATACATATATATAAACATACATATATATATACATATACATATGTATATGTATATACATATACTGTATATACACACATAAACATACAAATACATACATACATACAAATATATGTATACGACCACCAATTGGAAGGTCGGCGGTTTTAATAGTCTAACCTATAGTAGCTCCATATAGACTTGCACTGAATTGGTTCATTCTCAAAAATACCTAGCAAAAGCACGTCCATTAACAGGTCAATACAAAAAAAGTCTTTTAGTTTCCAATTACGCAACGATTCCGTATTTTACAGGATGTGTTATTAACACGTGGCTTTGGAAACATAGTCTGACGTGTCATTATGTATAATGAACTGCTGAAGATCACGGCTATAATGTTTATTGTTCCCTTTAGCAGCACGATCTTCAGCTTGACTTGGCAGCCCAGACAAGAGAACTCATTTAACAGGCCCCTTAGTCTAAGTTGAACATTTCATTGAAACACTGTCAGTATTTATCAGATTTACAATGCATTGAGCCAACATCACTCCTGGAAACAGATTTAATTTATTATTAATAACGGATGTGGAAAAAAACATGAACCAAGCCACAGACGAACTGAATGTTCTAAGTGCAGAGGTACAGCACGCACTCTCTTGCAAATTTCAGAGCGTCCTTGTATTTAATAAATTGTTAAATCAAAGCCTTTCCACATGGGACTATGCTCATTATAATCTTTATTACATTTTTCAAAAGAGGCTGTTCCTCTGGATATGGATTTATGACTTAAAGCACAAATCCATTTAAGTTGGATTTCTATTCAAATGCTGTTTCATTGCACCATCTGCTCCTCATCAAGACAATATTTTAATTTCTTAAAACCTAAATATTGTAGATATAATGGCTGTTCTGTGTAATATTTCCATGCTTTTTAATGAGTGAGTTAATCCAGTGACTGCGATTCAGAGTTGGCAGACTAACCGTTAAGTTATGACATTAAAGCTATCTGTGTTCCAACTTGACAACAATGTGGGGAAATGTTTTTTTAATGTGGCACTTCAAAGTATAAAGGCACTCAAGTCAAAGAAACAGAAGTACTGTATTTGCAATTATATGAGGAAATCATGTAAGATTGAAAATTAGTTGCAATATATTAAATGGTTTTACACTTTAGCATTTGGGAACTTTTGTTTTCACTGTATATGATGCATAACATTTGCCACAGTCAGTCAGCCTCTTTGAAGAGAATCAAACTGTAATAACACCTCTCAGTAAGTGTTTGCTTCTCTTTTTTTTTAATTTACATTAAAGAATTAATTTAAATCTTTGGTCCAATGGTAACTTTACCCCAGTAAGTGCCAAAAGGTTTGGCACCAACCAGTGCACAATCCTTTTTTAGTATCAAAGTAATCACAGACAGTATCCAAAAGGTGAGAAAATGAGTGCAGTAGTTCTAACTTTGCGTGGTTATATACTATAATGACACATATACAAACCTGCCAGAGTTGTGTGTAGGACTGGACAAAAAGATTCTGCATGAAGTTGCAGTTTCATTAAGGTTCCACACTGAAATTGCAGAGTTTAGGTTTTGGCAATGTTAAATTATTAGCAGTCAGCAAAAGCTTTCAAATGTATCGTTCGTGGACCCTGATTATTCACAGCCAATTTTATGGAAATCTGGCCATTAGTTTTTACAATACATGGCCAGCAGAAAGTTTGACCTGAAAAGTTCAGGAGGTCACCACAATCAAGAGGAGATACCCTTTTTGGAAGTATGAGTATTCTAAACGTATTGCATGGCAGTGAAGTTTCTCTTGACCAAAGTGTTGGACAATCAGATAAGCTACCTCCTTTAAAGACTGAGATGCAGTTGAAAGCTCTGAAAAAAGCAAGTAAGTGCTCCTTGGGTTAGGATGTTTTTTCCCAAACGCAAGAATGAAATTACACACTCAAAACCAACTGTGGATTACTAAAGATTACTAAAAGGGTTATCTTCACGTTGTGAATAATGCTATTAGCCTATGGATGCCTAACGTGCTATATGAATAGTTCAACATTTTGAGAAATACACTTGTTGGCTTTCATGCCAAGAGTTACCTTATAGGACCACCCTCATATCTGTTTGTTAAATATAAAGGTACAGTAAAGCCATAGGGCAGTTAGCTTAGCATAAAGACTTGAAGCAAGGGGAAACAGCTAGTATGGTACACTCCGAAGCTGAAATACTAGTACAAGCTGTTCTAAATCTCACTAATGAAGACGTTATATACTGTTTGTACATGGGTAAAAATGACAATTTGTGGTTTTATGTGCTAGACAATGTTCTGTTGTCCCTGTGAGGTTTCTAGGCAACCGGTGGAGACCAGTGCTTTTTTGTACAGATTATACAAACAAGAGCCAACGTGTTAATTAGGGAGCTTTAAAGGTGCTGGTAAGCATATTTCTTTACCTTTTGGACAGAGCCAGGCTAGCTGTTAACCCCCATTTCCAGTGTTTATGCTAAGCTAAGTCAGTCAACTGGCTGTAGCTTATTTTTAGCGTACAGAGAGTGGTATCCTTTCCAACCTTTGTGAGATAAATTAGTTGTTGGAGATTAATTAGCTCTACTTCATTGCAAATAAATGTGCTGACGTCCTCATGAACATGCATGAATCTTATATAACAGAGCCCCAGGTACAAGAAACTATTTGGTTTGGCCAAATATAATACAGAGTAAATGGGGATGATATTTCACATGAATAATAAACTATATGTCTCACAACTCAGCATTATTTCAGTCAATCCTTTCAAATGCAGCTACATGAGGAACATTAATTATTAGGTCTGAATAACATGTGATTTTTTGCTATTAGATTTCCTTTGCGCAGACTTATCTCAAGTCTGAATCGCAGTCAGTGAGACTACTGTCTCGGTCACTTTAATCTCATTTGACTTAAGCTGTTTAATCATGAATATTGTACTGTAACCCATCTTTTAAAGTCAAATTTATGAAAACAAAAGACACCTGCAGGTCCTCTGTAAAACTTAAGAAACTCAGTTACACTCTGGTGCACAAGTGCTTCACACGATCAAAGCAGAGACCAAAAGCTCCAGAGAAGAAAATCTCCTCCCTTCTCACAATACTGCAGCTTGTCAACTTTGAAGTCCCAGCGCTGGGTGTCACGGCCTCCTAGGCTGACAATTGAATACAGACGGACAGACAGAGCAGCTAAGGTTGCATGGACACTCTAAGCTCAGCAGCCCTCTGAACAGCCATGGACTTCCTCCGCTGCATGGACGAGGCTGTGGCCTCCGTGATGCCATGGTAGCTGTCTGTCTCCTGAGAGTCTTCGCTGTTCTGAGACTTGGTGCTGTCCTGCGAGTCCGGCTTCTGCCTCAGCGCCCGGATCTGTTCCTCCTTCAGCTCCACGTAGGAGCGAGAGAAAGTGTGAAAGATGGACGTGACGGGAAAGGCCATGAGGAGGATGCCGCTCAGGATGCTGCTGAGCGCCACCACCTGGCCGGGGATGCTTCTGGGCACCATGTCTCCGTAGCCGACTGTGGTCATGGAGATGACGGCCCACCAGTAGCTACCAGGGATGCTAGTGAACTCCTGCTTGGCGCCCATCTCGCTCTCAGCTAGGAACACCAGTGGGGAGAAAAGAGCCATGGCCACGCAAAGGAACAGCACCAACAGGCCGAACTCACGTGTACACCGTCTCACTGTCAGACCAAGTGTCTGCAAGCCTAAAGAATGGCGGGCCAACCTCATCACGTAAAAGATCCGTAGAGCTCGCAGGACTCGGAGAACTAACCCCACCTTCTCCAGGTAGTTGTTTCCTGAGCCTGCAGGTTTCCCTCCCACCGACAGAGAGTCCACAATGAGGGTGATGTAGTACGGAAGGATGGCCACCACGTCGATGATGTTTAGAGGCGTGCGCAGAAACATACACTTGCTCTGCGTCTGAATGAAGCGCAGCATGAACTCCAGGGAGAACCAGGCAACGCACACCGTCTCCAGCACAAAGATGTTATAGCACCTCTGGGAGCACTCACCCTGCGAGGGGGGGAAGCACATAAAGACAAACATTAAGGGATGTGTTACATGAAGCACTTCAGATAAGGGTGAGGTGCAGACGCAACATGAAGTCAGTAATTCAGAATCTATTTCAAAGCCTGCTATTTGATTTGTGGGTTCGTCGTTGACAGAAGAGGTAGATGCGTTTTATCCCACAACAAAAAGGTGATTCTGTTCTTTCACAGAACAAAACACAACAGAGACGATGCTGAAAGCTTCATGAAGTGTAAAACAAGAGCTTTGATTATCTCATTTAGTAAACCTCATTGACTTACTGTACATCAAACCTGAGTGATCAAGATGTGAAAGCTGTAAGACGTGCAGACAATGTTATTTAAGAAACTGTCTTACTGTGGAATCTTAAAGCGACCACAGCTGAAATATTCTCTCTTTTAATGATAATGTATTTTTTCCAAGACTGCTGAAATAGCATTCATAAATATTTGAAAATATAATTATAAGAGATTACTTGGTTATTAAGTCAAAGTCACCCCTGGGGGAGAATGAAAAAAAAGAAAGATTTTCATTTTTCTGCATTTACTTAAGTGTTATTAATGAACAAAAAATATTCTTTACTTTATTTGCATCAGTTAAGAATGGGTGGATTAATTAGAATATGAGGAATGTGTGGAAACAGTCAAGCAATAAAGAAACTTTCTCCAAACTCTTTTAAAACTCTCTGTCGTCTTTTGTTGACATGCAATACTGTGAAACAGGTATTTCTAAAACATCTTGAGTCTTTTCAGTCCCTGTTGTGTGTTCCATGGCTCAGATATTCATGTCAAGACCTTTGTGGTTGTGCAGAAACATATGATGACATTAGCGAGCAATTAGGGTAACAACTAGATGCACTGTGGGGTTGTAGAGGTTATCTACAGGTGTGAATGTGCACAAGCGTAAATATATAAGCAAACCGTTCCCCTTAGAGTTTGCCCTTTCAACAGCTCTGCTCCATGGAGATGTCATTCCAACTGACCACCCTCACAGAAAAAAAGGTCCTCCCTCAGATAGGGCCTCATGCATTTATATATTTCTTTTTTTGTTTGCATATAACAGGGTTTTTACCCTTGAGACATCAAACTTGCTAAACCCATTAAGGACCATGTAAATCACTGATCGGCAAAGCTGGCAATGCAGTTTTTCACACAGCAGCAGCAGCAGCAATAAACTGCTAAAGTGAAGGCTGACAAATATATTGAGATACAATAAGAGAAAACTGTATGTATGTGGAGTTGGAAAAGTAGTCATAATGATTAAAAGAGCTAGGCAATTGATGTGTTATGTTCTTTACGCAATGCCATTTCCACTGACAGTAAAAAGCAAAGATGTTTTGGTTGATCACGGTCGGAAATCGCTCCTCTGACAGATGAACGTAGCTGTCTCGAGCCTACCCTGGCCTTTACTGAATGTAAAGTCTCCAAATACTAGGTAGAGATAGGTTCTGTCACAAGCTTTGGGAAAAATGGTGGAGCAGGTGGAGCAGGTGAACTGTTTTAGGTTCCTGGGAATCACAGAGAACCTGACATGGTCCTCGCACATCTCCACCCTGGAAACATCACAAACTGGCATGGGATGTGTACGGCCCGGGACCTGTATGTCATTTCTGAGTTGGACAAAGGGAACTACAAAACCAAATCTCATTAGACAGCCCCGTGTTGTAAAATGATGAATTAATCTATCCTGTACCTTGTATTTAGCACAGTACAGCTGCACAGACCTGCCAGCATGGCTGACTCTTAGTACTGTTACATTACAAACTTTATTTAAATTGCATTTCAATGACCATATAACATTGCACAGGAACTCTGGGACATATTTCTTAGCAAAAGCTGGTCAAAAACGATTAATAAGTAAAATCCTTTATGAAAGCCACAACATTATTGCGCAGGTTTTCAAGTGAGGTGCTCATTCTGCCTTTACTGCAGTAATAGTGGTTTGTTTACATATGCCTACCACCCAGATAAACTTTATAGGGACATAGCATAGGGACTTTAGGTTAACGACACAACCTGCTGACTGAGGAGGGAAAAGGACATAAAATGGTATTTTCCTTTAGTCAGAGTCCCATCAGAAAGCCTCCATTGGCTGAAGTCCACAGTTAAATTAAAATAAACAATAGGGAGTTAGTTCTCTGCCTCAGCACAGCTCCATATATCGCTGGCCAGCTGCTAACAAGCCTTCATGCTCTTATTTTGAAATGTGAAATGAGAAAATAACTATGAGGTTAAGAGCACAGATTGTCAGCTCCGGTTTGAGAGGATTTTAAGCCAAATTGGACCAGAAATTTAAAAACAAAACCACTTTTTGTTCATATTCTCCCTTTTCAGAATGCCAAACACATTTGGATAGATTATAGAGGCAACAGTATAATGTTTTACTGAATATTATATTCAGTAAAACAGCCTCTCGATTCAGTCTGAAATAAATATCTTCTCTTTTGTGGTCTAGTCTCATGTCGTCAGTCTTTTCTGTTTCTCTCTCTAACCCACGTGCTCGGTGTACGACTTATCAATCCATCTCATGCTCCTGTGGCAGACCTTTTAGGGAATTACGAAAGTAATTTTCTTCATACCAGTTTTCCTAAAAATGCACGAAGATTAAAGCGCATGGCACATGGCTCTGCTGTTGAGCGATTCAAATTTGAGCTGAAATCCACCCTCTAACCACATGCTGTCATATCACATCCAAAGTAGTAAGAGTCTGACGCCAAAACAAATAAATGTGCTAATGTCCAAATCCTTAAGGAGCTCACTCATTTTCACATGCTAACCAGTATGTTTCACACCTCCTCTGTCATTCTGCTCTTCTGCGTACACAAGGGAGTCGGCCTGCTTGTGACACATATGCAACTGATACCGTCCCTGTTCCTTGAATTTGACCAGTGTATTTGTATTGTTCTCTGTCAGAGGCTTTCTGGCTGAGTGCATATTTCACACCCACCCAGCCGTCCCTCACACTGAAAAGTGTCCAATGTACGCAGAAGCACGGAGGATCAAATTAAAAGCACACAATTATCCGTCTCAGCGATCAGGGGACTCTGACCCTGTCACAGCTGGAGACAAGCATGTACACCAAACACCGCCAGCAACGGCTCACCTCTGGTCCCCACGCAGAAGTTGGAGTGGGAGTGATTCACAAACAGGCGGACTTCGAGCACCGAGCTGGTTCTGTCTTCCATGCTTTTAATGGATTCATTTACCATTCTCATTCACCTCGTGTGTTTGTTCTGCCGGGCAGATTGAGTTTCAACACTTTTCCCTCTCTTCCAGAAACCATCTTAATATGCTTCTTCACAAAGCAAGAGTCCTATTACTGAACAATAACATTGTATGTGAATCATCAGGATTTTAAGGTCGAGCAAGTGCTATTTCCATCCATGAGAAGAGATGGCAGCTTTATTACACTATGCACTATAAAGACTAACTCTAGGTTTCACTTTGAGCATTGCTTGTGTTTTTAATGTTTAAATACAATGTCAATGCAAATGCAAAAAATAAGATGCATTTCTCTAAAAAGGTATGTCATATTTTGCCACTGACATAATTGGATATTCTCACACCAGAGACAACATTGTACGAGAATGAGAGATTTATTCCTCCTCTATGGCAGTAAACACAACACATAGGCCCGCTGCTAACTGTGCTATATTCAGAGCACAAACAGAGAACAGGGCAGACGAACACTAACGGAAACTGTGAGAAACAGCATGGCTACGGCTACGCTATATGTGCTGTGTACTGACACTCCCCCACAGACACATACAGCGAAGAGCCTCTCGTAGTACAGCTGCTAGCCCAGCTACAACAACAGGTACCCTCACAGAAACTATCTCAGAGGTTCATACATTTGCTTCTAGTGACTGTCAAAGCTCCATCAGATTCCCAGTCTTTCCAGTGGAGAAACGGGGAGTCTGACAGAAGCTTCTCATGGCTGGTCAGCTATACGTCACTGTCAATGCTACACTGAGCAATCGTCAGTTAGTCTCCCGTGTCCCCAAAGCCCTCGTGTCACACATTAGGTAGTCTTGCACAGCCAGACCTATCTCTACACTTAGTTTAAGTGCTGTGCCAGCGCTGGAGAAAGGTCTGGCTAAAGCCATTATCATTAAGGTATAGGGGGGGAAAAATGCTCTGGCTTTCTTTAAACCAATCACTATCGTCTTGGGCGGGGTTAAGCCCAGGAGGCAGTAACATGCAGACAGGATCTAGCAGGATTTGAGGGTGTTGTTACCCGTTCATATGAAGTGTGTTCAAACAATATGTTTCAGTTTTACACGAGAGAAGGCTCAAGATGAAACACTGTTTGGTTTGGAAAATGCACGTTCACTTCCCCCACTCCAGTTAAAATAAGCGCATATCCGCTTCTGTAAGCTTTTCAGTGGAAAGCATTCAGGACTGTCTCCCACACAGTAGACGAGAGAGACATTGACTAGAGAAGGCACAGCAGTGCTTTGGCCTAAATACTGATGGCAGCATGCTAACAATGACAATGTTAAAATACTGATGTTTAGCAGGTAATGTTTACCATTGTCGTCATTTTAAATTTTACGTGTTGGCATTTGTTAATTAGCACGGAACACAAAGTACAGCTGAGGCGTTTGGGAATGTGGATGTGGTCGTGCAAATGATGTTTTGTTGGTACTGTATTTGATATTTGACAAACTGAAATTTTAACCTGATAATGACGCTTGACCCTCTGGGGATTACCAAAGTTACCACAATTAATCCTCTGGGGATCATGGCTCTCTGTTCATAATTTCATGGCGATCCATCCAATATCTGTTAAGATTTATGTAAGTCACTTTGGATAATAGCATCTGATAAATGACTAAATATAAATGTAAATGTAAGACATTTGGAACAAAGCCGAAAACCATGGACTACGTTCCCTGTTGGAAGGTTACTATGGGTGGGACTTTCTTTATTTCCATAAAACATCACCGCGGTATGCAAGGCAATAATTGCACACAGCTAAAAAGGAACTGCATAGTTAATGAACACATGGTGGCTTAAATCAAATACTTTAATAATGTTTCATTTCCACAGGCAGAATTCCAGTCAGTTACAGACTGGTTGCAGTTTACGTGAATTGGAAACTCTACATAGCCCAGAGAGGAAATATATTTGTCTGGCTATCGATAGTACTGTAAAAGACTGACCTGTCCGTGACGTACCCTGCCACTCAGCATGCCACAGTTAACGATGTATTCAACAACCATTAGTATTTATGTAACCTGCTCCATTTTCACAGTCAAGTATATTTTTCCATCCTCATCTTAATTCTTCTCCTACAACCTTTAAATTACTTTATTACTGCTGGATTTGAGATTACTGCAAGTAACCAGGATGCCTGGGAAAGTGGAGACAGCTATTCTGAAGGGCAGGATGGTACAGAGAAACCTGCCTCAGGGAGAAATGTGAGCAGACACAGCTTGCTCTAGTAATTTTACACAAATTATAACAAATAAGTTATAATAATATCCCACTAAGTTAATAGCTTAGTGACCTGCTGTGTGTCTAATAATTTCTCAAAATGACCAAAGAATAAATATCTTATCTGTAACTCCTCCACGTTGTCCCTACAAACCAGGCTATTATAGCTTACAGTTTGGTGAATTTCCTCAGTATTTCTGTATGTTTGTGTGTGTGCGATTAGGATGCAGAATCTTGATTAGCAGTCAAAGTGTTCTGCTCAAACCCAGATTCAATAATTACATAATCATGATGACTTTGTCTGGAACTTTTTAAAGATTTTAATAAACATCGTCTTTGGCGAGAAGAAGAGGTCTAACCCACCTCCGCCATGGAGATTGATCACATTTTTAATCATTTAGGACATTTATTTTTCAGTAGCCTGAAAACACTTCTATAACTCACACACGCAGGGCATTGGCCTCGACCCAAGCAGTTTTGTTGCTTGTCAATATGTATTTATTACAGTCGGTCCTTTGGGGAGGGCAGCTGAACCTTTTGGTCGATGGTTTCTGTTCTTTGCTGGACCAAAATATTTCACTCCTTTCAACCTGCAATCCACAATCTTTAGCAGCTTTCAGGCTACGTGTTCTTCCCTCTGTAAAAGCCAATAACACATATTTACACACCTTAATGTATGCATGTGACCTGCAACTACTGCTCTGCTAATAGCTTGCACTGTGTAATTGCACTTCTGATAATGGTAGAGCTGAAAAGTTAGCCATCCACTTCAGCCTGCAACAACAGGAACACTGTCTTTACACTGTATGCCCAAACGCTGTTATTTATATCCCATTCTCCACTGCTGTGACAAGCCAAATTCCCCATGGGTGTCATTACAGTTTCATCTGATCTCACCTAATCTAAAGTACCATCGATATTGATGGCGGTTGCCTGACAAGTGTATGCTCCCACTTTCTCTCTGCCCCACTAGTCAAAATACACCACTATAACTGTTGGACAGAAGTTGGCAGAGAGGGAGTACATCAGTAAAGGTGTTCCAGTTTAAACATCTGGTGTTTTTGGTTTATTGTGATATAGCAAGGAGTCAACTCATTTGTGCCATACTGTGTCAACACAATGCCATTACAGGAAGAGTTTATTTGCATTAACATTCATGAGGAAGGCTAACGCAGCTCAAATGGGCCGAAAATTACTGCTGTAAAAGATATACATATTTTGAGTGATATTCCATTTGAGCAGAACATTTGGACAAGACTTGAAAGCTCAGTCTCCTGGGACTCCAGATCCACCCCATGTTTTCATTCGAACTGTACCCTTATATCCCCAGAGAATCATCAGTCAATATCCTTCATCTTATCCACACAGCAAAGTGCCTTCTTTTGTGGTCACATTGGAAGAAATATTTTTAAAATGTTGGGTATTACTGCATTTACATTTAGCAGACGCTTTTATCCAAAGCGACTTACACAATCACATACCGAAGGCACAGCTTCAGGAGCAATTTGGGGTTCAGTATCTTGGTCAAGGATAACTTCCGATTGGTGGACAACCGCTCTGACACCAAGTCACAGCCGCCCACTGGACATTACTGGACATTTTCAGTTGGTAGCAGACAGACTACTCGAGCTGCAAATGTTACTGATGCAAATGCTTCTATGGTAACAGGAGAAGGATTTTCTAATACTTAAAGTCAATGGCGTTCCCTCTTCATGTGTTGAGAGGCTGCTCAGCTGGGTGTGCTTGCAGCTCCGCAGGGAGGAGCAGTTACAGCAAGGACAACTGAAGCATTTTTCTGTTAGCACTTAGTAACCAAAGGGTTGGAGGAAAACATTATTTAACCTCTTTTACTCTCAGTTTTTGTAGGTTCTCAATAATCCTGATTCCAAACGGCAATGAACCAGCCTGCAAAAGCATATTGAGGAAAGTTCGATACCTGTAAAAGCTTGAATTTAGCCCTGGCAGTTACTAAAGCCATGTCAGAATGTGATTTAGATATATATATAAATGCACTGTATGCACTGTTGAGTAGCATGAAGGGACTACTAACTTAATTCCCTTGTACAACCTATAATGATAAAGAAATGATCTTGTACCTTGTAAAGGCAGTAGTGGCATAATGTAACCAGAGCAGAGTCTTTTAACTTTTAACCTTCTTTTTACAGGCTCAGCGCATCCACACTAAAGAAATACCCTCAAACTAAGATGTCACAACCCATGCTGAAGTCCATGAACTTTTGGTGTCCCCAAATTTTTAAACTTTACTTAAACCTGGTCTTTGTTGCTACTTTTCCTTGCTCTTGTAGTCATCCACAAACCAATGTAAACACTAGAATCCCTTGTCAGTTTTCCTCTACCAAAGTCCTGTATTAATAATGCTGCATTAAACATTTTGTGGCCACTAGGGGGCAGAAAAAGTCCCCTCCGGACAGCTCAGAAGGGTAGCCTAATAAGGTTTTTGGTGGATTTCATGGTTTTGGTTTTGTTACTGAACAAATGGCACGCATTTTAGAATCTAAATTATGAAACTTAAATTGAAAAAGAGCTAATATGATAGATAGATGTGCCGTTCGACAACTTTGACTGAGCCTATTTTAATTAACATTACCAACTAATTTGCTTCTTAAACCAGTATACTAATATTTATAGCAACAGCTTAAAGAACCATTTTATATTGTATTAAATTTCCACACACATATGTTGGTACTCATTCTATCTCTCTACATCACCTATTACATTTTGAAACTGACATTAGAGAAGGTTTGCTAAAGTCCAATATAAAACAATACAATATTGCCATGGAGATCTACAGTTTGTACTTCAAAAGAAATCAATCCTCGACGCACCAGAAATTATTCACCGAACACTGGATGAGAAACACAAATCAGCATCACCATGATGGATTGCACGTTTCTATAGGCATGAGCAGCAGTATGTCTAACTCACAGTCAGGAGGAATGAGTGATGTGCACCTCCTATTTTCAGCGTAGACTATGACAAAATTCTCTCTATTTTCCTACAGCATTTGCACACATTTCTATTCCACACCCAGTGATCTCTGGCTCCCTATTCCCCTGCGATGATATATGGCTGTGGTAGGGGTGTACTTTAAAGTGGCTGGGATTTACATTAGAATGGAGTGTATAGGGCTCTGAGGCATGAGCAGAGTCACTGAAAGGTTAGATCCACAGCCCGGGCTCTCGCAAGGAGATAAATGGGACAGGAACACAGTTTTCAAAGATGCCTCTGTGAACAGAGTAAACAATTCGGAGGGAAGAAATCGACAAAACACTTGAGATGTTTAATCCCCTATTCATCCAGTGAGTGTGAAAGAGGGACCATGAAATGTGAAATGCAATATAGCTGCGTTTTTTTTGCTTGTGTGTGTGATTGTGTGAGACAGAGTGAGGTGGGTGGGGGGGTGTGGGGGTAGAGAAAGGTCTGCCAACCGCTGAATGCTTCTCTAAGAGCCACATTAGATTAGACATCCAGGCTAAGTGCTTTCCAGTGCAGGCAGCTCCTTAAAAACTTCTGGTTTCTGCCCGAACTCTCTCCCATGGCTCAAGTGCCCGAGTGCATAACGATGGCCACTTCCTGTGTTTAGGTTGCATTGGCCTCCTCCTTCACAGTGCAAATTAATTTAGGCCCGGAATCCACATGTCTGACAGCTTCATAAAATGACTTAATTTACTGGCAAATAAAACTGCTGAGATGCCTGTGCGTCTTACTTGGCTTACATGGCTACATGTACAGTGTGTGAAAGGGGTGGCCAGAAAAACGATAGTGCTAATGTTGGTTTGTATCTGCTGGATGTGTAAATAAGCAATTGTTTGCCACATAAACTGTAAAGGCTCATGCACACCTTCAGTTTCATGTAGACAGGTGCATTGGAGGTAATATGCATAGGCAAGAATTTCTATTCCTATTTTTATATTCCTATTTGATTGTCACAAAATTTAAAGGTTTACCTACTAATTCTGAATTTTCTTCTATTGTCCTATCATCCCGATGTTTATGTATTTCAATTATGAGATTCTATGAAATGTTGAAATTCTATGAATATTCATATTAAGTTGTTAATTTTTCTTATTTCTACTATTATATGATTGAATGTGGCTAGTTTAATTTTGTATTTTGGTAACCTACTGCCTAGTTGGAGGTATATTCATGGGGTAGCCTAAACAGCGAAATTATGATAGTGTTACCCTGAGATCTACCGCTAGCGTGACTTTATTGTCATTATGGAAGAGATGATTTTGGATAAATTGATTTTAATATTATACAATGTTTGTATATAAATGAATGACAGCTCATGGTGTCAGGCTGTTGGCTATATCTGTCTGGAAACTTATGAAGGTCTAA
Source organism: Coreoperca whiteheadi (assembly GCA_011952105.1). Classification (NCBI taxonomy): domain Eukaryota; kingdom Metazoa; phylum Chordata; class Actinopteri; order Centrarchiformes; family Sinipercidae; genus Coreoperca; species Coreoperca whiteheadi. The sequence continues at coordinate 20,501,714 of CM022477.1, forward strand.
CGACCGAAACGTTGTAGCTCTAATAAAGTTTATTGCAAGTTAAAGGACAGTATGCGGGAGTTTTCTCTTCTTTAGCCATATAAGCATAAAAGATGATTATATGTTTTGCTGTGTTCAAAGCTTTTTTCAGCTGCCCCGAACTGGTCAAAAATCTGTTAATGCACATTTAAATTAATAACAAGTTAAGATAGGTTTAGTAAGGCAGTGTAGGCTTATACAGGGAGTGCTGCTGCTGCGTTCATACTTCCAACACTGGACTAACTGAAGTCTCAAAAACATTATACATAACAAACACGCAATAGATTACAATGAAGAAACGAGTATTTGAGGAAATGATCATTTCATTAGTTTCATTAGCATAGGGAGGATCTGTGCAGATGTAAATGGCTGGCTATCAAAGCTAATGGATATTTGGAAGCTGTGTAATGGAGGAGGATGAGTGGGCGGACTTGACTGAAAGAGATGTGAAAATTAGCAAAAGCAATTAACCAAGGTGAGCTGGAGTCATGAAAGTGTTCCGCTACTTAAATGCTTTGCTTGACATTAGCGTGAATGAGGACAATACAAATCCCACTCGCAGGTACATCCGTTTTCAGAGCAAGGCCAAACTCTTCTCCTTACATGGTAACGAGGAGAGGAGATGCTCCACAGCCAATTCTGTCTGACACCTCTGTACACACCATGACTGCAGGGAACAGTGCGGAATCATAACACGCCTTTATTTTTCTGCTTGAGCCATTGCGGGAAAGTTTACTTTGTCTCTTTTTTGTCTTCAGTTAATTTATGTGCGCACTGACCAATTGCCAGCTAGCCAGAGGTGGTAAACAAAAGTGCTCTGTGACACTGCTTTGAGGACAAAGTGATGTTTTTTCAGAAATGTGTCCCCTCATATGGGACACATTTACACAATTTACCGTCTCTAGTGTTTATGGCAGTTAAGAAGAAGTGAGGAAGTGGCAGATTGCGGTTTGCCTCCAGTCATTGTGTAATGCTATGGTTTTTTCAAGTATGACACAGCCACCTCATTATACCCATAAACCCTTGCGTTTTTTGGGGGTTGCCTCCCATGGCTGGTTCAGGTCAGGTTCTCACGCCTAATGAACCACACCGCAGTTCTCACGGATGAGGAACGAGACTCACTTTTTTTTTTACAGGCATCTCTGGGTGGTTAATTGGTGCCACAATGACACTGTTTTCAGCTGTCCAGAGTTGGACACATCGAGCGCTCCTAATCACACCTGTTTCTCTTCTGATTCAAATAATTAAAGCTGCAGATTCATTCAGGCGTGTAATGACAGATGACACTTAATTGGAGATAATATAAGACTGTGTTAATTAAGCTGGTCTTCGTTCGGCTTTCAACCGCTTTGTCTTCCTGATTGATTTTCCCTTTGAAGCTTACACCCCCCCCCCCCCCCCCCCTGCTGATGAAGACGTATCTTTGGCAGAGGGAGAAGCTTTGGGGCTGTTCTTTAATCATACGACAGTCTGCTGATGTCATTCAAGAGGTGAATTAGTGCTTTACAAAGACGCTCTGGAGCCACATCTCCAAAGATTTCTGAAGTTTCCGAGGCAAAGGCGGACATGAAAAGACTCAGGAGGAAGACATCGTCAGCTTTAATTTGCTTTTTTTGCTCCACTTGTCACGGACTGTGGCAAAATGTGAAGTTAGTGGGAACAAAAGCCTGAAGTAGCAATATTTCTTTTCCCGCAAGATGAAAGCTAAACTCAGCAACAAGTGGATGTGCCCTGCTCTCACTTTCAGACCTAATTAGAGTCCAGAGATTGTCATATTTAGACATTTCTACCTAACAGGTTCCAACTTTGGCATATTATCAGCTGTATTTATTGCCAATACAGTACTCGCTATAGTCATATTCAGATTCTGTGGGGTATACTGTAATTAAATGAATAGTTCAACATTATGGGAAATACATTTATTTTCTTTCCGATAGTGAAATGGAAAGATTGACACAAATCTAATGTCTGTATATTAAGTACAGAGCTGCAGTCAGGAAATGATTAGGCTGTTAGTATTAAGACTAAAACAGCTAGTCTCTCTCCAACGTGAAAACATATGCCACCTCTAGAGCTCACTAATTAACATGACACATCTTGTTTAATTAAATACAAACGAAAGTCTGTATTCTGTCTTTACACTAAGCTAAGCTAATCATGCCCCAGCTCCAGCTTCTCATCTTACCCTCAGAAAGAAGCGAATGTGCATATTTCCCAAAATGTGGAACTATTCCCAATTTCCCCTTCAGGAGTTATACATTTTGTCTTGTTTTTCATGGTAAAATGTTGGTGTATGCATAGAATCTCTGGATTGTAACATCAACGATGCAGTCTAAAATGTCATGTGCAGTCTGCATTGCAGTTAAAATTCATCTGTTTAATCACAAAGCGATTATAAATCAATGTATTTTCCACATACAGCTCCCAATTTGTTTATTGGTCAGCTGGTCTAGATAAGGTTTAGGTGTACACAAGCCTTTAACTGTACGGATTAAAGCTTCATGGCTACAATTTGCATAATCATCATGTTATATAACAATAATGAGCTTATTTCATATTCATTTAAGCTTATTTCATATGCATTTTTGGAAGCAGGTCAAGTAAAATCAGCTGCATGGGGAGAATATCTGTGGGATTTTGCAAATACAAAACTAAAGCCCAAAACCAGAAAAAACTATTCATTTGATGATATGTGAGTATATAGCCTTTTTTCTTATCTTTGTGTTGTGTATGCGCTGTTAATTACTGCATACATTTGGGAGAGCATGGACCTCATGTTGCTATGAAGGTGCAGAAACATTGAGGGGAGCTACACAATAATCTGGTATTCAAGTGAACGGAGAGGAAGCCTCGTTGTCCCTGAGCCTTCGTCTCTGTCTCTGTCACAGTGATTTACAATAAAGCCCAGGAAGATGCTGTATGTTGGCTGCATCAACATCATCTGAATTCTACTGTAGCAGCTGTAAAGCATTCACATCCCTATGGCTGTTGCAAAAAAAAAAAAAAGATTCCTGAGACCTTCAGTTTCTAGTTATGTGTGTTGTATAAAGCCATAACTACGGTGTTCATCAGGAAAATCTGTTCAGCATGTGATGGTTTTAACATTTGTTCTGATTTTAATGTCGAGTGCTGCAGCTTTTGCTGAATAAAATAATTCCAATTCAATAAGTGTCAGGACTTCATTCCAGAAATTCAATGTGGGAAACCAGATATGAGTTTGGACTTTTTGGATCATTTAATTTGAATCTGTGAATTAAAGTGGCAAAGAAAGAAGTTATTCCTAAAGCTGATAAGTGAAGAGACAGAGGGAACTCACCCTCTCTTCCTCCTCTCTGAGGTCTGGCATGGTGCTGACACACAGCGTCACAGCGGTGATGGCCACAAATAACACTGACAGACAGGCGAAGATTTTCCCCGGCAGGCCAGAGTGGGGGTTCTCCACCATGTCCCTAAGCCTTCGCATGCATCCCCCCGTGCAGGTCTCTGCCTGTGCTCCCTCTCCGGGAGGCTGCTGGCTCTCCTCGCAGGACTGTGGCGAGGTGAGCTCTGCCTCCTCCTCCTCAAGCCTCTGCTGCTCCTTGTACTCCTCCTGCCTGAGCCGCAGCTTCCTGAGGCAGCACCAGTCCAGGTTGTTCTCCTCCACCCCCCAGTACAGCAGCTCCTCCTGGAAGGACAGGGCACACATCTCCCTCAGTAGCCGCAGCTTCCCCGCCGCTAAGAAAGAGACGATTGTGCGGAAAGCCGATGGGCTTCGGTCAAAAAAGTACTCGTTGCGGCTGCCATCGTAGTCGTCGCACACGTCCATGATCTCGGCCTCGTTGCTGCAGCTGCGCAGCTTGCCCAGCCGTGTCAGGGGGAACTCCTCCAGCGTGGACCAGGGGATGCGGTACTTGATCCCCCCCACGTTGATAATGGCCGCCCCATCGGCCAGGCCGATCTCATCTCCATCCTGTTGGCGGGGATGAGGCTGGAGCAGGAGCTGGGCTCGCTTGTAGAACAAACCCTTTTTGGAGGTGACCTCCTGTGGGTTCTCCACACGATTGAAGCGAAAGGTGGTGAACTGGTGCTCAGTGCTGCCTGCCAGGAAGGCCACCTCCTGGTACATTACTGCCAATGTAATGGGGAACCCTGTTGTGTACAATGCGATGGAAGGGGGGCTTCACAGGCTATGAGAGGTGACTGGGAACTTGTCACCCATTCAGCAACACAGCATGTCTCTGTAGGACAAAAAAAGACAAGTCAACAGTTACATTTATTTAGTATCTTTACACACTTTTTAGGATTGCAGGGCTTGATTCTATCAAGCATCTATCTATCTCTATAAGCATTCCACACAAGCCAGTCCATGAATGGGCTAAAGGCGTCAGTATGCCTCAAACGAAGTGCTTGTTGGATGGTTGAACAACGTCTAATATCCCCTCCCCCACCTCTTTCTAATGTTGGAATTGGGGAGGCTGCATCCAACAATTTTTGTAACTTTCAGAAACCGACAAGCCGACATTCCCTTCCACTTTACATAGCGATTAATCAGGTGTGTGGAGGTGAGAAAGTAAGCAGGGTTTGAGCTTCTCTTTAAAGCTCTACTTTTGTCACTTTTCATCTGCACAAACAAGTGCAACACCATGAATACCTTTAAGGAGAGACTGACAAAAGAGTGCACTATAATCCCAATTTGTATGATTATTGTGTCTCGCCCCTCTCTTAAGGACTGGTCGCAATGCTTGTCAGCATTTCAAAGGGCGTAATCCATTCAGTTCATTCCATTTGAATCGCCTCGATTACCGCATGGGCACCAATTTTTCCCACTTATTCCACACTGTTGACCAAGAGAAAGCCTTCTTGACAGAGCTGGAGAGTCCAAAATGGCGTTATTGTAGCTTTTTAGCTGTTTTGCAACATTCACTTTTATTTAACCAGAGTATAAACTACTCCACAAACGAGGAATAGATAGGCTCGATGGTACAAATGTCTTTTGAATAAACTATGTGAACGTCTTGTCCTTTTAGCAAGAAGAGCTTGCTAACTGACATAGGCAGCTGTTAAACAGTAGTTAACAGCTAGCCAATCATTGCAAATATTTTTTGAGATATGAGTTTTAATGCACATTGATCATGTCTTTAGTAAGCAGGCTATTTGTCCCACCTTGTGTGGCCATTTGAAACAATTATAAACACTTTTGCCTTTAGATGTAGTCAAATGACATGTCATACGGACTAGTTCGTTTTGAGCATACCCTGGCCTTAACTGTGACTTAAGTTTCATATCGTCAGGAGTGAGAGTGAGTGAGTCAGTGAAAGGAAACCCAGTGAAACACAATAAGAACATGTAGTCCTCACATAGGACAAAATTGTATTTAAGTGATCCACAGAATCCTAACATCATAGCTGTTATCTATTTTTCTTGTTGGACTCTTATAAAGAAGACCCACAAGTCAAACCAGTCTGTATTTTTAGAGAGGAATGTCAAATACAACTTTGATCGAGTCCAATTGCAATGGAAGCTCAAAGAAAAGGAACTCAATGTCAAGTTGCGGCCTGAACCCAATGCAGAGAAACTAATAATGTTGTTTTTCCATTTACTGCATCACCAGGCTCGAGAATGAGACAATTCAAAGCAATATGTAACAAACTGTGGGAGAGCAACACTGCAGTGCAGCATAACTATTGCACAATGAGCCAGATATGAACTAAAGGAAAGTATAAACTGCTACATACAACACATGTGAAGGAGATATATGGTCAATGTGGTGATGGGTTTTTCATTTTTCATTTCATATGAACGCACAGCTTATGTAAAAATGTATTATTCAAAATAGGCTTTCCTGTCAACATGAAAGATTCTATATTCTGAGGATCAAAAGGACAACTACTATAGGTATTATTAACTATATTGTAAGGCTGTCCATATTATGTCTCCAAAATGAATCTAATAGTAAGTATTTATGTGATAAAGGACAAGGAGTTTGACATTTTCGGTGTGATTCATGTATTGTTCTTTTGCTGTTAGTGGTGAAAACATTTCAGTCACAACAATGGCAACTATGTATGAAAGAAAGTACCAATAGCACAAGGAGAAAGAGAGAAACTTCACAGGGAAATGATTTCCCCTAAGATATACTTAATGTCAATGTCAGAGTGAAATAAAAGAGAAAGAAAGGAAGGAATTTGCTAGAACAATTGATCACACATGCTCATATTTATTTTATTTATGGATGACATCTTGACATCACCAAAACTGTCCAGTTTACATTAAAACCGTTTTATGTTATGTTTCGAACATATCAAAACAGAAGGGAAAAAAGCAATAAATATCAATATTGCAGAATTAAAAACTCACGGTTGCTGGTTGTCATAGTAACACGAGACGCTTTCCGGTGTTTTTCAGCAGCAGTCAGAAATATAGTGACAGTCAGAGCAAGCGATGGAAAGCTATGACACAGTGGACAGAGCTCAGTTAAATGCTGCTAACATCTCAGCCCTCAGTCTGACGGGCTGGATCTGAGCCCACCAACAAAATTCTAATCAGACTCGACACTGCTCGGCTGATGGCTCAATGGACACGTTTTGGCTGCTTGTGGAAGACGGAGTCACTGTGGTACTGTGTCTTCCCAACATCATATATGTGTGATGTGTCTCTCTCATCCCTGGTGTACGTGAAAACAAGACAAGGAACGGCCTGTCAGTGGAGTCACAGCGGCGCTGCTCTCTCTCCCCACATCAGCAGCGGGCTCACATGTCCCATTAAAATGCCTTCAACATTTTGTGTTTTGTTGTGTTTGTCCTTGTACTCCTTCAATAAAAGCTCATTTTAATTTTGAAGTAAATGAAAGAAATACATTTAACATGTTAACATATTTCAATATTTAATTGTATTCATTGTTTTGTTTAAATTAAGTTAAGCTTTTATTCATAGTGATTGACAATGGGCCTATATTATTTAACTGTTGATATATATAATACAACAATATTAAAGCTAAAATTTTTAAAAAACGATATTGGTGTTGTATTGGTGTTGGGTGGCTCAGGGTGCCATGACAAAAAAATGTCCTCTGAAGTGGTGCAGGGATCTAAAACAGTTGGGGAACCACTGATCTAGAGGCTGAGGAAACACTGTCTTTTGAAAATTAGAACCTTTCCAACTAAAGTTGGATAGAATCTAAAAAACCTAGGTCAAAAAACCCGATGATCAAGCAAAGCGGGTTGAAGTTTTTGACTTCATCAAGACAATGACGTCTGACTGCCTGCTGTTCTTGCTGAATCAGACCGATGTCATCCCTCCCTGATCAATCAGTAAAATGTGTCAGTGTGTGTGTATTGACTCTTTTCACATCTCATCAAAAAAAAGCTATTTAGATTCAATTACACATTTCTGAAGCCATGCTGTCTTAACAAGCTGAGACATTTCTTGTTTTATTTAACGCGGACATCTGGATACACAATCCTGTGAACACAGGCTGCAAGTATAACAACATGCCTGATCCTTTACTCACTAAGGATGACTGTACTGGACCCGCGGCAGTGGCGCCGATGTAGGGAGCCTGGGCACATCATCACAACAAATTAAGAATGGGAACCCTCTAGCTATCCTCAGAGTTTGCTCTTCTATTGTGAGGCCAATCATTTTGAAACAGGCCACTTTCTCCAAGGGAGGCGGTCAGAGAGCAGCTCCTCTACAGCGACTCAGCAAAGTGCTTCTGACTGGAGCAGTTTATTGAGCATGACACTGCACCCAGGGGTGGTTTAAGAAGCACAGAAAGAATTAAAAATTATATAGGAGGAGCTCCGCATAGGGGCAACATGTCAAATAAGGCTTATCAAGTCATGGAAATCGTTCATTTATGATCAAATAAATGCAAGATTAAAGAATTTGCAGCAGGATTGTGGCATAAAAAAGCATGTTTGGTTTAGTATGTCCTCATGAAAGGATTTTTTTGGGGGAGGGAAATAGTTAGATAAATATATCTAAACTACAGCCAATAAGATGGTTAGCTTAGCTTAGCATAAAGACTGGAAACAGGGGGAAACAGCTAGCCTGGCTCTGCCCAAATTTAACAAAATACACCTCCCAGCACCTCTAAAGTTCACTAACACCTTATATCTCGTTTGTTTGAGTGCCAAAACAACAAGTTGCACCTCTTTGTTGGGTGGACTACTTCTTGGCCTACAGAAAGCTGTTAGTGAGGTTTAAAGGTGCTGGTAGGCAGGTTTTTCCAGGCTAGCTGTGTCCCCTGCCTCCAGTATTTGTGCTAAGCTAAGCTAAGGAGAAGTTTAGTCTCCTGGCTGTAGCTTCATATTTATAGTACAGAGTTGATCACAAATTATCATATTTAATTAATTTATATTATAATTGATTGTAAATCCAACCATCAGAATAAAGGTTTGTACTTAAAGGGGCACTTCAGGTAGCTGCGCAATGTCTGATATTTTGCCTCAGGTGCTTTGCTCAGGACTCACTTGAGTCACCGTCAGTTGGGTCAGCCCGCCCATCTCTGCTTGAGGTTAGCAGACTCTGGTTCTGCTGCAGTGATTTTAATACTTTTTTTAAACTGTCCATAGAGGCTGACATTGTTGGAAAGGTTCAACATTAAACCAATGGAGGGCTCTTTTAAGAACAAATTAATCAGCTTTAAAGGCACTGCACACTCACACAGGTGTTTTCAATATGCTGGCTGATTGAAGTTGGGTGGAGCAATGACCAGAATTACATGAGGTCAGGAAACTCAACCTCCCAATACGAATAGTAAAGATGGAAGTTTTTCCACGTCAACAGGTGCCAACCAACAGCACCGTCTGTACAGCCCTGAGAAGAGGTCTAATCAGGCAAAATAAATGAAAACACCTGATTGGGTAGGCCGTAGGAATGTAGAATCTTCAGTTTTACATCTAGGTTTTTTCCAAACAAGTATATAATGCTTACATATATTACTTCTTCCTGTTACACTGATGTCAGTTATTTAGAGAAAGGTGAAAATGTATAGTAGTTCGGGGGTTTGAGAAACAAATGGACTGACTCTCCTATCTAAAATGATCCTGTCTGACATTACCATACAGTAATGTATTCTTGGACTGTTTCTGAAGGAACACAGACAGACAAAAGTCCACAAGTAATACCAATTGCTAGTTAAAGAATGAGAATGTTTTTCTGCCGTTTGGCGATGGAAATTTCGTCATTTGTTGCAAAAGTTTAAAAAGAACTTTTTTTTTTAAATTTGAGGTCAGTTTATTCATTTTGGAAAACTAGTCAATGACATCTAATATGTTTTTCCATTAAATGCAAAATAAGATCATAAATGAAGCTCTTTGATGATCCAGTGCGGTGGTTCCCAATCTTTTTGGCTTGTGGCCCCTAAAAATGAAGCAGGATCTTCTTGCGACCCCACATCACAGGTTATTTGACTATTTAATTACTTTTTAATTTGAAGGACTTAAAGATGTGGAAGTAACTAGTATTAGTCAGAAAAATGTATTTTGTGTAACAGAATTATTTACTGATCTTGTAAGCCCTCAGATCTACCTTCAGTTCGGCGGTTCAGACTTTAATATTATGTCAGTAAGTCAGTAAAAAATGAACACAAGCAAGGCTTTAACTCACGATGCAACAATTTACCAATTAAATGTGACTGTGAGTGAAAAATTGCTTTAAAAACATCCCCCAATCTCTGTTTCTTTCCACAAAGCGGGAGGTTAAAGGTGCTTCTTTTGAGAAATTCCAAGGTGGATTGGCATCACCTTTCTCTCTCTCCTTCTTCAGAAGGAGCACTTTTGAACTCTCCATTGTTCTTTTACCAGCAGTTGCTCGTGCAAATATAATTTACACGCCTCTTTGCATAAATCTCCAGCCCATGCATCACTGATACATCTGCCTTCCCACATCCGCTCAATCTTCATCTTCGTAAAAGGTCTGAAGCAGAAGTCTATTTCGGGACACAGAGATCTTGAATGACACTGAACTATCACCTGACCTGCCGCTAAATGCTAACTGGTCCTCCTGAGAGCGGCTTTTTATCAGTGACAGTCTGTGCTCAAAATTACGAGGACAATTAAGTTTCTTGCCTACAGAAGCAGCACAGCAATCAGAGGAGAGAAAACAAATTCATAATCTAGAATGACGCAAAAACAACTCTCTTTAACTGCAATAATCATGGAAAGAGTACTTCTCACACCATAATCACATACGTAAGAGTCTGAGAGGCAGCGATGGAGAGCACCTTTTTGATTCTGAGTCACAGGAACCGATGAGCTTGTTGACCAGCTGGGATGTGTCTCACTAAAGAGATGCGTTATAATTGATTCAATTCACAATGTCCATAATCAAAGATGGCAAAACATCATGTCCTGGTTTCTACAATATGAGTTGTCTAAATGGGTTTATCAAGTAGACAAGATTTTCCATATTCCAAAGTCCATTCATTTACTCATTGAAAAAGCATTACAAGCTTAAAAAATGGACACTTAATAGTTACTGCGAGATTTGCTTTTGCAGAATCCACTGGAGACAAAGTGCAAAGTCAGTAAGGGGTCTGTGTGGCATTGACCCGTCCACCCTGCCAGCCAAGTGTGATCATAACACGTTTTGTAACAATAATTATTAACAAATATATAAGAAAAGAAACTTGATTTCTTGCAGACTTGCACAGTGTAGTGTAGTGGCAATGCTGTGACACTGGTTACATAAGGTTCTTTAATGCATTAGGTCCGAGTCTGCCCAGGCCAGTTCTTCAGACTTACTAACACACAATGAGGTTAGCATGGCCGATTTCTACGACTGATCCCAACGGGTAGGCCCTTTTTCCCCAGAACAATTTCTGTTCAATTGATGAACCTCCTTCACAGTCATATTTGATGATGTTTCCATGCACAGTCAAGAATGGAAAGTTGAGATGCTTCTCATCAAAGTGGTATGGACAGTTTTTCTTTGTTAGAATAGAGCGAGGATGTGCTTTTCTGGTAAATGTGCAAATGTTGCCCTAGCAGAACTGACGGGCCATTTTCAAGGAAGGTGTTTGTTGACTGGAAGCATTTAGTTTTACTGGACTCGTTTTAAGGCTACAGAATCTGAGAGCTGGGGAAATGTGTTAAATTAAACGAGCCATGATGCCGTGGACTATTCCAGAGGAATGTGTGCAATTTCTCTTTTAAGGTAACACCGTCCATGCGTTCTGCTTTTATGTTTAATTGCCACTCTGGGCAGTAAAACGGTTAAAGGCAGAATGAGAAGGATTTTCTTAGAAAAACAATGTATAGACTCATACAAAAATAATCCTTCTAAACCATCAATTATGACCCACTAGATGTTTTTGGCGGTGTCCGTATTTGCAGAGAACCTGCCCTCTACCTGTATTTTCTTAGTTTCTTAATAGTTTGCTGTGTTCGGGAAATTTCTGGGTGTCAACCTTTGGGCAGTGGTGTGTAGCCTCCAGCCAATGACGGCATGCAGGCTGTGAGGTCGGGACTCTGTATATACGTAGGCAACAGGTTACATCGCTGTCTCTGTTTCTCCACTGCTCTCTGCTCAAAATTCTTCCCGCCGGGTTGGGCGAAGGCGTGGGCATGTTTTTTTGTGCTTTAGAACATAACCGCTGTGAAAAAAATCAGAAAGTAACGCTTCATTTATCTGCTTCACTGAACACCAGTCTCCCATCTCAAAGTCCCTCTGCGGACTTTGTCGCTCGATAACAACATCACCGTACTTCCTCCTTTGCTCCTGTCATGATTACCATGGAAGCTAGAGGGCGCTGTCACTTGAACGTAAACATATGACCTTTGGGGGCACTCAATCAAATGACTGATGCTGTCGTTTCTTCTTGGGAGGACAGTCTCTGCAACATTAAGTTTTTATAAGTCAGTTTTTCTGGGAAAAGTTGGCCCACTCAGTTTTGTATGGGCCCACCCAAAATAAAGTATCTGCCTGCGCCACTGATGGAGACTTAAGAACGTAATACTCAGTATATCACACTTTACATCAATACAGCTTTTCAAAGTTTCAGAAGTATGACAATCTCTAATTGAAAATGAAGCCTGCGCCTCGAGCCTCAGACAGTCAACGTCAATCAGTTGCTTCAAAGGCCTGGATTTAACAAAGTGCGAGACAGGGAGGAGGAGATAATGGGCTGAATAAATTGCTGGAAGGGAAAGGATCTATTTGATGGTGCGCCTGAAAGCAGAGAATGTGATGTTTTGGTGGGAACACGGTTATCAGGACAGAGAGTTTAAAGATCCCAGCAGAATAGAAAAAAGAACATCTGCCTACTTACAAACAGAAACGAATGTGGCACATCTCCCCTCGCTCTTCTCTATTTTACGTTCTCATTATGTTCCGTAGCAAAAACAATAAGTTGAGCAGTGGCTTTCTATCTTGTGTCATGGTGGCCCAAGAGTCTGCCCACCAAACACTTTGCTCCCATTAGCTCACCTTCAGCTACAAAGGAGGAGGACTAATGAGGGACATGAGGTGCAGGGTATTTGGTTGCAGGGTGGACCTGATGCACAAGATGTTGAAAAACCAAACAGGCTGCCATATTCTGCGCAATCTGTTCTCATTAGTTTGCTCTCTCTGCCTTCAAGGGCCCACCGGCGTGTATTTACTGCGCAGGAGAGACACGAGCGTCGGTCTCCGCACATCAACAAGTTATTAAGGGTGCTGGCATGGGGAGGCAGGGAAATGTACGCATGGACAATCCATACAAGAAAGTAGGGGGTGTCTCTGAAAAGCATATAATAGATTATCATCTACTTAAGGTGCAAATCCTTTGCTCTGATATTGACGGGCAAATCCAGTTATCCATAGACAATGCCCCAGAAAGGTATGGTTTGTCTGGAAGGGGGAGGATCTGTACAATGAGACTGCCGTCCCACAAATTTAGGCTATCAAATTGAAAGTAGAGCAAAGTTAGGGGTCAAAAGCCTACATATAATGCAAAGGTGATGACAGGAGCTCATGTAACATGCAAAGACAGAGAGAGGAGTCATCCCTAAAGGAAAGGGGACAGCCTATAGTAGTTCTGTAATAGTGTAATACCACAACAGGAGGACATAACATTAGGTACCATAAAGACACTTCTGGAAGCACTCAAGAGTCCCTTCAGGAACATTATAGGATTGTTTTAGTGAAAACAAATACACCAAGAGGACATTATGAAGGCATTAATTGAGAACCATTAGACCCCAGTAGCCCCTTTATTACCCCCTACAGAGAAACCAATCGGATATTACAAAGAAATTGAAGAAGTTGGTCACATGTATGAAATAGAAAAAGGGAAATCGACTGTGCTTCTATTATAAAAGACTTCCACTGTGTGTTGTCAGATTGTTCTAATTCTTTCCTCGTTATGGCTCCAAACGCATTTGACAGTCTCGACCTATTCGTGTCTTTATTAAGGCGAATTTCATTTAAAAGAACAATTGCCAGACTCACCCTGTGTGTTGTTGGGCTTGTGTCCATCTGTTTCCGCCTGCTCGCACGCTCGCGCCCCTCAGTATGCCGCATGGCGCTAAGTTTTCCGCGCAGATGCTCCGGGACATGGTGGCAGCCCACGGTTAACGCTGCGCCCGGTGGCTCAGCGCTCACGCGACGCGCGGGGCTTTCCTTCAAAGTCGCCGTTTGGAAACGTTCGAAATGTAAGCGCGGCGTCTAGAAAACCATTTGGCCCACGGGAGACGCCAAAGAGGCAGACGTGTGACTCCTTCAGGCTTGGTCCGCTCTCCACCTGAGATGCAGCGCGCGCGCGCGCGTGTGTGTGTGTGTGTGTGTGTGGCTCGGAGCAGGTGAAAGGCTCCCCTCCAGCTCGCCCGCGGTGCGCTCTGCCAAGCGCTGTCTCTGGGAAACCACGAACTGCTTCAGTTCAATCTCAAAGCGTCAGGGGGAGTGTTTGTTATGCATCGCCCCGTACTGCTATGAGACAAGCATGGGCTCTAATTATTTTTCTTGGCATGTGGATCATTTGGACTGCTTTCTCCTCATCACATTCCTCACCCGGCAACAAAAGCTGCCCACAAACAGATTTCTGGTCTTGTAAAGTTTATTGGTGACATGTGATGGATGCTTATGTAGGTAATTTAACTATCATCTTAGCTCAGCTGATTGTTCATATCATGTAATTATATTGTCAAATATAGAGCACAAATTCCTTTCTGGGATAGTTGCTCATCATCTTTCCTCAAGATGGCTATTGGAGAGATCCACAGCTTCCCAAGCTGAAGGAGAACTGAAAGAACTGGATAACAGATTAGGGCGTGCTCAGTGGGTTGGTGTGGTTATTATGAGGCATCCACCACACTGGACATAAAGTCAGAGGCAGACACACCCAGCTGACACAGAAGGTGTGGCTTTGCAGAGCAGCAGTAGGCTACCAGCTGAAAGCCTGTACCGACTGGATTTTCTCTTTGATTTCAGCGTGGAGTGTATTGAAAATGAGAGACAGCAGAGAGCCAGTAATTGCAGGAGTCTGACTGATGCCAAAGTAAACAGCGGTGATGGCAGTAGAAGCATCCATTTGCAGCCTATCTGGTCGGGCTAAATGCCTGCTATCAGCTCAGGATGAAAGCTGCACATGTGGTGAAAAAAAGACTGACTCAGGCCAGATTTTAAATGGGAGCAATTTTCACAGACTAAAAATAGAATCAAGGACAGGTGTTTGTTTTTAGGGACTGCGTGTTGCCTGCAGAAACTACCCGTCCAACCACGTGGTATAATGTTAATCTCCCATTCATCACGCTGAAGTGTCCTTGAGCAAAACACTGAACATCCGCCAGTTCCAGAGGTCCATGGCTGTGAGTTTGACTTTCTGACCTTCCTGTAAATATAGCGAGAGAAATAAAGATGATTTCCCTGTCTAGGAAAACTTCTAACGTTTATTGACTGAAGTTCTTTTTTTTCTTTTTTCTTTTTACAAAAAAAATAGTACATCTTCTAAAATCCAGGAGGAGATATGCATTTATGCAACAAATGTCATTCTGTTAAAGGAATGCTCCAGCATTTTAGCATCGCCCTTCCATACATTTGGGGGTTTCAAAACAGACAGATTAAAGAATGGTCAAAACCAAAGCAGCAGAGGGTGAGATATCCTGACTTTTAGTCCCAAGTGTGGATCAAGCCCCACAATTACCTACACTTTCCATTATGCAATGCTATGCAACATAAAACCACTGGCATCTTTCCCTGCTCGGTAAATGCACCTGTCTTTCAAACCCAAAGCCTGTAATTTGGAATGCAGGCTTTCCGTTAACGTTGTTTTGTCTCCTAGTCCAAACCGAGATGACCCCTGATGACGTCGTCAGGATTTATTTTCTCAGACTTGTAAAAGCTCCTACAGAGGTCAGAGGACATAATATAAGTATATTTTCACACGCTAAGTACTACTCTCAATGACTAGTGAACTGATGTTGCTGTGTTCAGTCAGTGGAGTTCCACATTACACTCCAAAAAACTCCCAGCCTGCACCCCATATGCACACATCTCCTGCCGTCAGGTCATTACATTAGGGCCTGCAGTTAGCATGAGTGGACGCAATGATGTATGGGCCGTGAGAATATGTCAAGTAAAGCACCTGCAGCAACCTGTGTAGAGTGTAAGTCAGGTAGTGGGAATTAGTTTACACTCATCGTTCTTGAGAAGCGTTGACCTGAAAGTGAGCCTATGTAACTTGCTGTGGCGATTACAGGATCACAGTAAATGCTACAATGTAGCGGAATAGTAGCACGAGTAGAGAAGTCAATGTCTGTTACACAGCAATATCTATCAAAGGTTTGCTGACATTGTTGTAGCTAACATTAGCCACCATAAGCTACTGGTCATACCAGACCAAGTACTGCTGCAGCAAATCCCCTGAGTGTACTGAAATAAGCAAGGGTGTGTTTTCTTAACTATGAATTCCACTTTTCATTTGCAAGAGGAAGAATGTGTTATTTCTTCTTTCTTTTTAAAAATTACAGAGAGCTCTGGGCTGACACCCACTTTAAAATAATGTACTGATTCTTTTTCATTTACTTTTCTTTGACATGTCACTCCTGTCCTGACTTTGGGGAGAAACTGCAGAGAGTATCACGTCTGGGGCTTGAAGGCATCCAGGAGGAAAGATGTTGAATGCTGCTCTATCTGCGAGGCAATCCTGAGCGGAATATGTCTTTACTGGAACAAAAAAAGACACCATGAGATGACTTGGGGGACAAAAGACCATAAAGATTTGATAGAAAGAGATCCTTTAAATTTGGGAAAAGTTAATTGGACTTTTTAATGGCGTGGCGAAACACACAGTCAGCCAAATAGGAACCCTTTAGATGTCCCCTCTAGGAGTTATGAACTCTGCAAGTCCATTCCTCTCTTTGTTTGTGTCTCTGACCTTAGTTGGTGTGTTTCTACAGTTAATTCCAGCGCACATCAAGGTAAGAGATCCTCCCGGGCTCCCTTTGTCTGTCGACAGACATTATTAATCTGCCGCCCGTTCTGTTTTATTCATCTCTCTCTCACAAGCCAGACTTTTCCTGTCCCAGTGTATGTTATTCAAGGTGTTCTCAGTTCACATCACGTTTACAGAAGGAAAACGGAAGTTTGTTGTTGTGCAAAATCATATTTAATTTAACCAGTCTGAGTCAGGCAGCTATTTTAGGTTTTCATCCATTACATGAAAAGCTTACGTACTCAGGGTGGACAACAAAACAAATGAAAAACATCAGCACAGCACAATGAGTTTACAGTCTCAGAGATAAGTAACTACATGAGTTACACTGATACAGCTATTAGCCACTCCACAAGCGCCTGACATTGATGAATTACCATGCTCCGAATATGCTGCATCAGCCGTGTGGGTACATAAGAAACTTTGACTTCATCATCACGGCTCCATCCCTCCCTGTGTGAGGGGGATGAGGTGACTGGGCTGTGAGTAACAAGCTGCTAAACCTGCGATTATGGTCACATGTTTCCAGCCTTGTGTCCTTTCGGGCCTCGAAATGTGCTGGTTGAAGAGATGAAAAGAGCCAAAAGGCCTCGTTTGCTCCAGACAAAGCAGGACTAAGGAGTGTTTGCAGTCGGGTTAATGATGTTAGTTCCCGCTAAACCGCCAGTTCCTTGGTCTTTTAAGGATCATTAGCCGTGTTTTTATTTCAAGGCCGTGGAGGGTTGGCCAGGTTGTGTTCATTAAATGGCTTTTTTTGTCAGCCGCATCCCTACAGTCCGGCCAGATGAACTTGGCACCAGGGTTGCCAAGTCTGTGTGACAAAACAAGCCCAATGGCCAATCAAAACCAGCCCAAAAACCGGTCCAGCACCAGACCTCCAAATATGCCCCTGCCAAAGCATATACACTGCTTTAAAATTCCAACAGCATTGCTATCATTGCCAAATGTATTGTAACATCCACAAAGTAACACCATAAATGTTTAGTGTGCCAGCATTAAAAGCAGTTTTCCCTAAACAGTTACTTCACCCATAGGTCCTAAAATGTCCTTGTGTAATTAGTTACAGTATATTAACATAAATAAAATATAGCTCCGTGAAAGTGTAGACCAGGCAACCCTGCTTGGCACCATCAGGTGAGCTACTCTACAGTCTTTCCACGTATCCCCTGGCAACGGCAGAAGTAAGCAGAAGAATATGCTGGTAATCATGAACTTTGTGTTTTCTTGTTGCCATCTGAGTTATCGAAAGTAGGTTATAGGTTATTGTTTTTTTAATATTAATGTTTATAATATATCTTTGTAAAGGTTTTCATTTGGCTCTGCTGGAGATATTGATCAATTTTCTCTACACAATAGCTTATTTTTCAAGCACACAGCAGCTCTACCTGAGTGAACACGTGCAGCCTCCTCGCACAATGTCAATTATTAATCAGCTAATACCAGGCTTGGCCTCTTGCTTATGGCCTGCTGTCGTAGGATAATGAGATTCTCACCTTGTGGAAGATCTCGTCCTGGTCCGAAGCTGGCAGAGAGGGCTTCAATACGAATGACACAATCTGTTGATGTGTATCTGCCTGTCAGTCCGCTGGGGCTCACAGCCTGTTGATATCAGGTAGAGCAGAGACCGTCTGGCGAAAGAAAAGGAATGAGCCCATAGTCTGAAGACAGACATGTCCTTGTGTATTGTCAGTAAAGTTGTTGATGTTGTCTAAGTTCACAGAATAGGTAGATCTGGTTTTAGGGTGCCAAACGGGCAATTGATTAATTTAAACCGGGGTAATTTACTCCTTTAGCTTGGTGTGTTAGTATCACATTAAATCAACTTAATTTGGAACAAAAATAAATTAAGAACCACAACGAGATGTCTATCTTCAGTCTCATTCCAGGAGAACTGCTGTGCCATTTGCATGGAGTGAGGGGAACTAAACAGAGGAAGTGACCCCAGAACACATACTGTATATGGGTATAAAGACATCTAATTGTGATCTGTCTTATGGAAAGTAGACTACGAGTGATGCTAATTTATTCATGTTCGTTTCAACACTCAAAAGGCGGAGTACGACAAAAAGTTAATCCTACACAGGTTACAGGGACAGCAGTCCGATTTCTTTCACCTCTTTCTATCTTGCCTGGATGACATCTGACTTCTGTTTACAATATTACTGTGATACTCAGCGGCGTCATGCTAGCCAAAATTCTGGGGGGCACAATTAGAGCGGGGGGCACGGGGGTCCTTCCCCAGAAAAAGAAGAAGAAAATAATGACGCAATTTTCTGCAATTTGACATAGCCTTTACATTCAAAGACTTTGGGGGGATTATTTTAAAACTTTTACTGCAGTTTTTGTAGCTCAGTAATCTCCCACTTTATATTAGGGTTAATACTGTATATTTATTTAGAGATTTTCATGTCAATTATCTGTGCTGTTATGGTTATTGAAAATGACACTCACTTATTCACTCACTTCTACACTGCTGCCAGAGCTAAATCCTGTCTGATTCACCCAGAAATGCTAGGGAGCATAAATTCACACAAAAAGACTGTAACGACTATATTCACAATGCAAATTAATTTAGTGAACATAGATAACAAACCAACAGATGAAAGGAGCCTGCCAACATGGTAGTAGATGTATTTTCAAACACAATGCATGGGAAGCAGCATGAGTACAGATGCTCCATTGCCCATACAAGTTCAGACTGAGCAGCAGTAACCTATTTTTCAAACTGCTTAGCCTCCTTGAAAGATCGATTGTCATCACTAGCCTAAGTACATATAACTTGCATGCTCTGTTAACCACTTCAGCAACACACCGTTAAACTGTAGCCTACATCTCCTCCAGCACTGATGTGCAACAGAGTGCTTTGTGCGCGTGTACCTGCTGTTGCCAACCGATTTCATCCTGCGAGTTCTGGAAGAAACCAATAGGAAAGGGGGTGTGTGATTTTTGAGGTATGATCATTGACATGATTAGAAGAATATATTTGACTCATAATATAAACTTAACATAACTACATATTTACACATAACTACATATAAAAAATAGTAATAAAACAAAATACAAGAAAAATATAACAAATCCAGATATCAAAAATCTAGTGGGCATGACGCCTCAGGTTACAGTCCAATTTTCAGTTACATTGACTTGAACACACTTCTTCAAATTTCTTTGCCCAATCAGGTTTCATTAACGTTTCATTACCCAACCAAGTAATGAAAATTAGAGCCCATTTCCAACAACATACACTTTCTGGAGAGGTAAAAGCCAAGTTGAAGTTACTAAAAATTAAAAATAAAGCCAAATAAAAATTACTTTAATTATAAGAGGAACTTAAAAACAGCTGAAAATCTTGTTTTTGCTGACCACCAGTGGTTTAACTTCCCACACTGTTGCAGTGATGTAGAGGTGTACTCCAAGTAACTCTGCAAATTTGCTGAAACTGAACTGAAATCTGGTTATATTGTTCTAGATCTCTCAAATCTGTACACTAAAAATACAAAGCTACAGCCAGAAGTCGGCTAGCTTAGCTTAGCATAAAGACTGGAAACAGGGCTATTTCTTGACAACTTCCTGGAGTCTCCACTGGTTGCCAAGCAACCTCATGGTGACAAGCCTCAAGGAAGTTACTGTGCCCAGCCAAGAAAGAGTCAGTATAACCACAACGAGGCAATTTTACACGTTGTTTTTTTTGTACGTATTTTAAAAAAGAGATATAAGATATTAGTGTGTTTAAGAGGTGCTTTTTTTTTACCTTTGGACGGCTGTTTCTCAGTGTTTCCAGTATTAGCTAAGCTAAGCTAACCAGCTGCTGTCAAGAGCTTAGCAAGCTCTTGGCAAAACTGCAAGCAAACCTATTCCCAAAAAAATGAATTAATGCTTTTATCTTAGTTTCAGTTCATCCTTATTGATACAACCTTCAAACTACAGTATAACTGCTAGTGTACTGTGGCACAGGTAATAGATAAAGTGACATAACAATATGACCGTTACAGTTTGATACAGATTGCAGTGCTGTGTTGCCACAGGAAAAAAATGCAGATACATTATACCTATTTTCACCACCCCACATAACAATAAACACATTTAGACAGTATGCAGCACAGCAGAGACACAGAGTTCTAAACACAGACATGCAGATATAATTCGTAAAACATCATGGAAAAGAGGTGTTCCTTTACTTTTTTATGCTGAAGACCACAGCGAGACAAGTAGCCACTTGGGCAACAGCTAATGGGGATCTGAGCAGAAATGAAGCTGTAAAGTAGCCTAAATGCTTACAGAGTGGGGGAAAAAAAGCCAAATGTCTCTTCTCAATGGCATTTATTCCCATATCAGCCTCGCAGCCATTTACCTCTCTCATTGCATTTTAACTTTAAGTGAAACGATATATTCCTCCTTCTGCAGAAGCTTGAAAGGTCTAGCTATTCAACATCCAGTAATCGTTATGAGATAATGAGTCATATTGGTCAAATCAATTTAGGGGGGAAAAAGCACTTTAGAGATGAATAAATTACATAAATGCACCTCATTTTGAACACTTTTTCTTAAATGTAATTTGACTGAACGGGAAGTGGGTTCAGGAAGTAACAGTCCAGCACAGAGAGACAGGTGCTGAAACCTGCTTTGTAGCCAAGGTTGTGCATGTTAATTAATATATATTTAAAGCTACACTAATCAATTGTTCTGTATTATAATACAGCAGTATTTAGATTAATATAGTAATATAGCAATATTTAAAGCTGAATGAATCAATATTTATACAGTTTTCGGTCAGGAGACAAGGAAGCTTACAACACCGCTAGAACAAGGCTGAAAACTGTCATCAAAGAGGCAAAGCTGAGACATCAGGAGAGACTGGAGAGAGACCTCAACATCAACAACACCAAAGATAGTGTAGCAGATGATCAAAAACATCACAGGCAACAAAAGCAGGAGCGCCCCATCATGTGTGAGGTCGCATTACCAGATGAGTTTGGATCTCCCCAACAAAGAGTTAGCTGTAAAGTCTCCTCCGCCTCCAGAGGACCAGCCACTGTGAGCTGAGTGCTCAACCCCCTCCTGTTCACGCTGTACACCCACGATTGCAGCCCCCGACATGGAGACAACTCTGTTGTCCGTTTGCGGATGACATCACCATCATCGGCCGGATGAGACTTCATATCGGGAGGAAATCAATGATTTTGCAGAGTGGTGCACAGAGAACAACCTACTGCTCACCGTCAGCAAAACCAAGGAGCTGATCGTTGATTTTAGGAAAAAGGAGGCAAAGACACACACCCCTGTGTACATCAGTGGAGCTGAGGGGGAGCATGTGAACAATTTTAGGTTCCTGGAAATCAGCATCACAGAGAACCTGACATGGTCCTCTCAAATGTCCACCCTGGTCAAGGAAGCTCAGAAATGGCTTTATTTCTTAAGGAAACTCAAGTATCGTGCCAAGTTCTTGTTAACTTTTAAAGAGGAGCAATAGAAAGCATCCTGACTGGAAACATCACAAACTGGCATGGGACGCTGCATGGCCCGGGCCCAGAGGGCTCTGCAGCGGGTGAATAAAACCACTCAGAAGATCATTGAACACGCTTAAAACTGTGGAGATGACAGTGGACTTCAGGAGAAGCCCCCCAACACTGCCCCCCATCACCATACTGAACACCACAGTGTCTACTATAGAAGCCTTCAGGTTTCTGGGATCCACAATCTCCCAAGACCTAAAGTGGGCATCCAACATCAACACCGTCATCAAAAAGGCCCAGGAGAGGATTTACTTCCTGCGCCACCTCAGTCTGTTCTCTGCACATCCGTCACTGTCTGGTTTGGATCAGCCACCAAACAGGACGGGAGCAGACTACAATGGACAGTCAGGACTGCAGAAAAGATCATCGGTGCCGACCTGCCCTACACGCCCAGAGTCAGGAAACGGGCAGGAAACATCATTGCAGATCCTTCACCCCCTGCACACAACCTGTTCCACCTTCTCCCCTCTGATAGGTGCTACAGAGCACTGTATGCCAAAATAAACAGACTCAAGTATAGTTTCTACCCACAGGCCATCACTCTGATGAACACTTAACACCAATCATATAGTGTCAGGAACAATCCCTGTCAAATAAGCCTGTGACACTAACATCCATTGTTCCTGTACATTTATCTCACTGTTTATGTAAATATGAATACTTTTAAATACCTACGCACGCTGTACATACTGTCATATTCTGCTTGGTCATGGATATAAAGCCACCTGTTACATTAATCTTAATTTATTTCAGCACCATTGTCTTACTGCTCACAGATGTTACTGTTGTTGTTTTGATATGTATTGCCACACGTATGTCTACTTCTGTGTATGTACATAGAGAGCAATATAAACCCAGAGTCAAATTCCTTGTATGTGCACACATACCTGGTCAGTAAACCTGATTCTGATGCAAATGTTGCTCTGTATCTGCTTGATGTGTAAATAAGCTACTGTTACAAGTAATAAGTTTGACTTAAAGGTGAAAATATGTCTGTGTTTGTGTTTACAGCTTTTTTCCACAGCCCCCAAGTGGGCAAAAAATCCCTTATTACAGGTTTAAAGCTACACTAATCAATATATTTTATAAAAATGGATTAAATGACTATGTGTGATGTGAAGGGTGTTGCTTGTAGTGACGAAGCGGCAGGGAATTATCACACAACTCTAGAGTTCCCCTCAGCTATACAGAGCTTTTTAGTATCTTTTAGCCCATTATTTTGGTTTCATAGCGCCCACCTTCATGTGGTTCAGAGTCACTGCTCTCATCAGCCTCATTTCCAGCGGCAGGAGCAGACGGCTGTCAGCACCAATCTGCAGACAAACAAATTTAGCGACTAGCGGATGAACAACTAGTTAAGCAGCCCACCTACATGTATTTCCCTCGTGAATTGGTGAAGACCAAAACAGAGCTGAAAGACAAGTGAACATTGGATGTGCGTTTATCAGGTGAATACAAACACTAACCTAAAAGAATGCTAATGTTAACCAGCGCAGCGCTAAATACTGAACTAGTGAGCATAGTGGAGCATTTAGCAGCTTAACATATAATGCTTATTTCACTCAAGAGTTTCATGAAGACCAAAAGCTAGAAGGAGAGTGAATATTGGATCTTCAATTCGTCGGGTGGCTAAACACGTCTCCAAATGAATGCAAATGTTGCATTGTGTCATCTGGATGTGCAACAAGTTTGCTAACTGTTTGTTAAGGTGACAAAATGTATAAACACAGTTGTGTGGCAAAGTGACAAAGATGTGGACTTCTGAGTAGTTTGTTTGGCAAGAGAAACATGGATTTGCAGGGGATATTAGTATAGTCCTGTTCCCAGTAATCTTAGTGTTGTAGATTGTTCCATCTGGAGTTGCAGAGACGAGGGTATTAAAGAAAGGGAATAATGTAGAATCTCCTGGCGAGCTTTCTTCGTGGTATCACATCGCATCAGAGACCAGGTCTTTCTCTCTGTTTGTTGGCCCCATCAGGTTGACAAGTGCTCTGCTGCAGTTGTGCAATATTGAACAGAGGGGAGAGGAACAGAGGGAAGCAATTCCCACACCAACAATACTGTGACATTTTTTCTTCTTCTTTTATGTCACTAATACATCTTGCTCAGATGGAAAAATAAAATCTTTGCACAGCCTGGAGGATGAAACAATTTCTCCATCCACCACAGACAGAATTGCAGCAATGGAACTTCTCAAGGGCGTCTTAATGATGCCTGAGTGTGCATTGGTGTACATATTGCACACATGTGCATTAACATGTGTGTGATTTGATTTGCAGAGAAGAAGAGAGGAATTTGAATTATGAGTATTTGAGTATGTTCCGATTTGGTGAGAAACAGGCAGGAAAATGTCAGTGTCCACCAGCACAGCAGCAACACAGCACCTCCAGAATCTAAGGAGTGGAGAAACACGGCACTTGCTGCGCAGTTTACATCAGCTGTTCTACCAGCGCATCTTGAACATGCAACAGTCCCACAAGTCAGAGATGAAAAAAGAACTGCGTGAGGAAATCTGATGTCCCTTGTCAAACAGTGCGCACAAAGAGGAGCCCTGCCAGCATCAGAGAGAAGCCTCAGCAGCAGCTGGATCTCTGGATGAACCTCTGACTGCTGACAACCTGCACTGCTGGGTTTTATACACATGCTGGCACACTTCCCTGACAGCAAAGAGGTTAATGAGAAAAAATCTATACGCTGCAAAAACATCTGTCTTAACAATTGTCATATTTAGCTTTAAGACTTATTTTTCTTGGTTGCCAGTGGAATAATTCCACTTGCTGCCACTGCAGCTGTACCAGGACACTGGCGGGGATGAGTGCCAAGATCTTGAGACAATAAGGCAGATCTCTGCACTAGTAACAAGAAAACGATTTAAAACAAACAAGATTTAAAACAAGATTTGTTTTGCACAGAGGTTGAAGGACTTTACCCTATTAGCAGATTTTCTTTACTTTTTGGGGGAAACTGAGATTTTGGGATTCATTAGTAGACTACATGACTTGACAAAGAGGAGATTTTGGCAGTATAATGAGATGGCAAAACAAAAACAAATGGGATTTCTGAAAAAAATAAAACTGAAAATGTTATGCAGCATTTGCATCAGTACTGGAGTCATGTTTTTATCAGCTAGTTGGCATCAGCAGTTTCATTCATGCTTCACCATCAGTGGCTAATTCATCATCTGCTCAGCTACTAGCTGACAAGTCACATCTAATCAAACTAATATAGGTTGAAACCTGACACTTCTCAGTAACTCCACTGCTGATACCTTCATGCCAACACCATTTTCTGCTGCAGCTACATTTACCACCAAGCTTTAGTTCTGTTGAGTTAACTAAGACCTAATGTTCATGTACATGTTTGTTAAGGGGTCATCAGTTCTCTAGCACAGTGGTTCACAAAGTGCGGCCCACTTTCTCTAGTAAAACATCTAAAAAAAACAATCCTATCAGAAGGGGGACCCTGGGACTAAATCTTATCAAATGGGGGCCTGTGGTTTAATTTGTGTCAGGTTAGGGGTCCTTCACATAAAAAAAAGGTTGAGAACCACTGCTCTAGCAGAATCCATGTTGCTGCTTGGATTCTTTGAGAGCTCCATCAAATCTTCCACCAAACCCAATCACGTGATCATTCACAACAAATGGTCGATTCTTGGCGCAAATATACATTATATTGAACCAAACTCTAGTGGTGGTGCGATCAAATCAAAATCTCTTCTTTTCCACCTAAGACTTTGATATAACGTGACTGAACTAAGATGATAACCATGGTAAACATTACCTGCTAAACGTCAGCATGTTAGCACTGTCACTGCAAGCAGGTTAGAATGTTGACATTAGCATTTAGCTCAAAGTACCACCGTGCCTGAGCACAGCCTCACAGAATCGTTAGCATGGTTGCAGCCTAATCTTGTTTGGCATGTGCAGATACATAGATGTTCATAGAACATTTGATAACAAGTGATTGGGCGCAGAGGAGCCAACAATCTACCAGAAACAGAAGAAATATTTTGGTGTCTATGTATTCTATCTCGACTCAATGCACTCAGTGTTACTTCAGAACATACAATGTACTCTGAAGATCCTAGAGGACAAAAGCGAACATTGATTTAGTGACTTTAAGTCAAAGTTCTGGAAATCTCAAAGTCACATGGAGGGATGAGTTTTTTTCCTCCCATCCTGTCAGAGTAGTTGTGTTTGATGCCCATCGCTGTCAGCATGGCGTGAGGCGAGAGGGGCGGATTCATGGGATGGCACTGCCTGCCACATTTGTTACTCCTGTCACCAGCTGCGGGAGACATCTCACAAATGGGCTGTGGGTGTCAGAGGACGTCCGTCTTGTCCCACAACAACATTTCGCTTTGCCTATGCCTACACCCCCTCACCATCACCATCACCAGCACCACCCCCACCTCCCCTTGCCATCCGTGTCCACAGTCTCCTTCCCTGCTCATTGCCACTGTATGACATTGAAAGATGATCAGAGCTGCACAGAATCGAGCACAGGGATTTGCAAACTGTGACATTCTTGAAAAGAAGCAAATCAATTGAACTTTTATAAGGAATCATATTTACTTGTTTTTTAGGTACCATGCACCCCTAACCCTAAACCTTAATCAACATTTGAATGTAAATGGGACAGAGTTAGTAAACTGCATAGTTCTAGGGATGGCAATGTTGGTCTGTCGGTCAGTCCACCACTTTGGTCCACACTGAAATATTCCAACAACTATTGGATGGATTGCCATGAAAATTTAGCACAGACATTCATGGGCGCAGAGGATGAATCATGCTAACTTTGGTGATCCCCTGACTTTTCTTCTTAGGCCACCATGAGGTTGAGAATTTCTGTTTTTTATGAAATGCCTCAACAACTACTGGATGGATTGCAATGAAATTTTGTACGCACCTTCACGGGAGAAGGAGGATGAGTCCTTATGACTTTGGTGATCCCCTGACTTTTCCTCTATCTGGCAGGTGAAAGTTTTTACCTATCCAGTAAAATATTTCAAATTCAGCCTCATGGATTGGCACCAACTACTTTACAGACATTCATGGTTCCCAGATGATGTATTCTAATGACTCTGGTGATCCTCTGGCTTTTCCACCAGCGCCATCATGAGGTTGACATTTGTGCTTTTAAGTGAAATATCTCAACAAATAATGGACGGATTGCCATGACATTTGAAACACAATGGTGATCTCTTAACTTTTCATCTAGCCCCATCATCAGGTCTAAATGTTTAATATCCATTCTTTTAGTTTATGAACAAATACTTGCAAAAATAATGATATTCCCATCTGGCACAGCTGTACTTTGTGTTTAGTGCAAACTCACAGCAAACGCACAATGACATTGAGCCTCCAGTGCTTTCAGCAAGATACTGAGCAATAACTCAAATAGAAAATAGGAAATTGTTCGCGTCTGCACAAATGGCAAACATTCCTCTTCTCTATGTATGTCCTGTCCTTCCTTAACTTTTGGAATCTTAAAGGCAGGAACTCAGACGAATGAAAAATGTACTTATCAAGGTAATTGATAGAGAACTATGAAATGAACCTGCAGTTAGCCATATGGTTTGCTGCTTTTGCATTTAAGAGTCATAAAGTGCTCTTTTACAACAAACCAATAGCCCCTGCAGACATTAAGGCAATCAGGGCTGAGCATGACTTGAATTGCTTGGGTAATAATAACCTGGTAAAGCCCGGCTTCTGCTGCAATAAAGCCACTTCCTGATTAATTAACCCTGGTCTGCACACTTTTCTATCTATGGCTGAGACATGAGAGAGCGCCGTGGCTCCCACTGAAGCCCGGGGCCCCTGGCTTTATGAGGACTGTAAATCAAAGTGGCACAGATATGTAATTTTTTAGCAAGTCACAAAGTTTTGTTTTTTAGTGGAGAATTGCGGGGATGAATTGTTCTGGTGGTGTACCTACTGCTCCTTTTGGTGAGAATACTATGAATAAAAACAAATAGAAACTTCTCTGTCTATAAATAATGGTGCCAATGATATAATTCCCCTTGTTATCAAGGTTGGCATCCCAGCTGTGTGAAATCATAATTAGCGATATATATTACCTCCAATATGATAATCTCATTAAATATCAGCCACCTAATAAAATCATAATGATAATTATATCATCAAGGGTGTGTGGTTAACTCATAAACTGTAAAAAAAAGAAAAACAAAGAAAAACAAAGAGCTCTCCTGATACCAGGAAGGGAATGAAAACACAGATGTGATGAAAACATTAAGAAATGAACATTTTCTACTCCCTTTACTGTCAGACTGCTTGTTAGCAGGATCATAAAATGTGATGGGGGTGGGTGAAGGAAAGCAAAATGTTATCATATATCGGTGTGAGCATGATTGGATTATGTATGACCCCCCTGATATTGCTGATCTCCCTGATACAGATCCTGGATTTAAAGGTCATGTGGAAGCGGCTCATAAAAGAGGACGCTGCGAGTCAGTGACAGTCGTATCCCGCCGACAGAGAGGGACGGAAGGTACAATTGGCTCACCATGAAGCTGTCAAGCGCCAAGTTATCCACATCGGTGAGCACAGTCACATTTCACTGCCACAAACAACACGCTCGCCATTAATAAATCCAACATGCTCTAAAGGAAATACAGTAGCCAGGGACCAGCTTTTCTTTTTTGCCTTGAGAAGGTGGGGGGAATGTCTTTTCTGTTTTGTTTTTTTTCTGGAAACACATCTGATTGTTTCAACAGAAGCCTTGCTTTGAATAGTACTTGCTGTTGGCATTGTTTTTTTGCCTTGCTTCTTACGTCCCGCTCCTTCATATCTGTTTATTGAGTATTAAACATCATCATGCTCAGCTCCATCTGTTGCCAAAAATGTCATGTTGTCATGAAATGTTGGATTTTAGTCGAGTCATACAAATGAAAAAGAGCTTTGTCAGTTGGATTACATGAGCTCAGCAGTTTTCAGTGCAATTTCACTGGAAATCCTTTAAAGAAAGTAGATTTGCATTGTAAACAGTAATCCACCCAGTTTGTCGGGATTGTCTTGGCAACAGGGAAAAGGACCCAAACGCAGACAAAGGTGGCAGGATGATGAGTGGAGTGTTTATTCCAACACTTGCAGGCAGGCAGACAGGTTGTAGTCAGGTAACTTGCAGGCATAAATCCGGAACAGAACAGGCAGACAGAACCAACACAGTAACAACGATTTACGAGACACAGGCGAACACAATCAGGGCAATCACAGAAAAGATGCAAAACCCTGACACAGTTATGACCGTCTTTCTTGTGTTTTGAGAATAAACCATTTTTTAGACTCATTACTGGAAAAACTGACAAGCTAAGATGGATATTTTTGCTCTATAAGAAGCTCAGTCAAGCTTTGTGTCTTTGCACAGCTCGGTGGTTTTTAAAATCCCCGTTACATAAACAGTGAATAATAGCACACAGAGCCGTGAAGAAATCTGCCAGTACAATATATAATCTATAGAAGTCTCTGATGGTTTCAACAAAAGGCTGGGTAAATAAACTACAGCACATGGCAATGGACAAAATTACCCTGGGTATTAGTGGGTGCTGTATTTCTGGGGGAACAGAAATTAGCTGAAGGTGTGGGATTTTGTTTAATATTCTCAGTCACTAATGACTCAGGACAAAAGAGCTACTGGCTGACAAAAGCTAGCTAAGCCTGTGAGAGGCACATGAACTAGATATATGGAGAAACATTCACTCATTATGACTTGTTGCAATCTCGCAGCGTCTTCCCTTTTTATGACACTAGTTTATCTGAGCTGTGAAAGAGTAGTAGAAAGCAATAGTTTTTCGTTTTAGGGAAAATGCATATTCGCGTTCTTTGATGACAGATGGATGAAAAGATTGATAAGTTGGTAAGTTGATTATCTTAGCTAAGCATAAACACACAGAGGGAAGGAAGCAGGGAGAAACAGCTAGCATGATTCTCTCCAAAGTTAAAACAATTGGCCTACCAGCACCTTTTAAAGCTCACCAATTAACCAATTTATCTTGTTTGTTTAAAGGAACTGTTCGGGATATTGGGTAATACGTTTATTTGTTTTCTTGCTGAGAGTGACATGAGAAAATTGATGCCTTATCTGTATATATTTGCCAGTAAGACATGAGAGTGCTATCGATCTTCTCACCTACAGTAAGACCCCATTTGTGAAAATGTAAATGTATCCAAGAAGCATTCAAGACGGATTGAAACGCTCAAACATTTAGTGTTCAGACACACGAGGGGCATCAATCTTCTCATTTAACTCTCAGCAAGAAAGAAAAAAAGTGTATTTCCCAAAATGTCATACTATTCCTTTAAAGTGTCAGACCACAAAAAGGCTACATTTAAGATCCCCATTTGAAAGAGAACAATAGGACACTGTTTCCAGTAGGAAGTGGGCACATAATGTTGACCTGGCCCAGTTATCACCTCTACATTTCTGAGATTTACACATTTTATTAAAATAGTGACCCTCGTTTATTTCTGGAACCTATTAAAAGCTTACTTTATTAGTAAGCTTATTGACCTGTTTTAAAAGTGGGCTTCAGTCTGTCAGTCTGTCCCCACCTTGGCTTAAAGTTACTTTGAAAGGGAACATATCTGTTATTCTGAACATACCCTCAAGCAGTCAAGTCACACGTCTGACTTGATTTATCATGTTTCATTATGTATCTTTGAGCTCATGCAGTTATCTCTCCTCCTAACTTACACTGGGGATGATTGATTACCACGCCCATGGACCTTGTGTAAGGACTTTCCAGTAAAATCATTTCCAAGATTCTGAAGGATTACATGGCTGGAAACACAGGTATCATGCAGGGTATTTACAGTAATAACAATAATGTGTAAGTGCCATTGGTCAGACAGTCGTTGCTGCTGTTGAAGCTCACAGGCTTCAGTGTGCTTCCTGCAACCAGCAATAAACTAAAATGGGATTTTGCTGTAGCGATGGTAATTTAAAATAGGATGAACGACGCTCTAATCCCAAGTGTATGACAAAGTTTACCTAATTTATTTTCATTAAAAGACACAGATTTAAGAGATGGAGTTAATAACTGTGGGTGTTGGATCCTGTAATGGCTTGCTAAGATCCGAGTTATCAGTCCCTTTCATTCACCTACTTACAGCCACTTCCACCTGCCTCTGCTGCTCTACATACTGTACTCAAACAGCTGCTGCATGTCTGCGCTGTGGTAAGCAAAGGTGTGAAAGGGTTGGACAACCTTTGATGTGAGCCCTATTATTATTCGTCACCTTGGAGATGCACTCGCATGACTCAAGATGTCGAAATCCTATCATAAAACACATCAATGTTCCACGATTTGACAACAGATGAATTGAGAAATGGTCACATCTACTGACAGACGTCTTATATGTGGAAAAACTACCTGTGTCTGTAGGTATGTATGTTTCCATCCACCTGTTTTTATGTGGAATTTCGGCTTGTGCATAAAAAAACCTGAGGGAAAATGGCCGATCAAAATATATTAAAAAAAAAAACCAATTGGCTGAGGTGGAAAAGTGTAAAGGAAACAGACTTGTACATGAAGCATGTGACTTACATTCACATTTGAGGTTTGACTGGGACTAATTTAATTATCTCATCTTGTTGCACCCTCTTCTTCTGCAATGATTGAATAGCGCCAACTGGAGAATTAGTGCCATTTCAATGCTCCTACATTTTGCATAAAGGTGGTAGATGGAAATGCACATGAATTCACCTTTTTTTGTGCCAATTTTCAGGAAATTCCTGCTGCTACATTTGGATGGAAAACTGGCTTGTGAAAGATTGAATTTAACTATTATGCTACCGTATATAGCTCCCACTTATCAGCTTCATGGCGGAGAGGCCCGCTTAAACATCATAACAGCATCTTTTTAAAGTTTCTTTTGTTTTAGAGAGTATAATATTTTCTTTCTGAAATACATTTTTTTCAGAAGAGGGGTATACTAATATTATGTTGTAATAACACTTAGCTTGGTTACAAATATGACTGCATTGAGACAACATTTACCTTAATAACAACGTAACATACAAATCAGTAGTGGCCATTGTTTGGGTTTGCCCTGCGGTGCTGAGAATTTGGCCCCTCACAACCTCCCCATTATGTGCCATGGCAAAATACAAGCGCACGAGGAAGAGTGGCCCAACAATTCGCGTTTGGTCTTCTGTTAAAATGTTTTACGTTTAGGCGAACCCAAAAACACAATTACAGCAATGAAAAATGATCTCCAGCAATTTTTTTAAAAGCTTTGTATTCAAACTGAATAGATCTTCAGTTATTTGAACAGATTTTGGTACAAAAAGTAGCCCAAATGATCCCAAGCCACCCTAAGCCATTTTTGCCTTGCCCGATCAATGAAAACAAGTCAAATTGGCCACCAATACTGGCAGCACTGCTTGTACATGGACACACACAGGGAAGGGAAGTGGTGGACTTGTTCTCTCTGTGTGTGCTCCACACACACACACACACACACACTTTCTCTTATTCCCATTTGTCATCTCAGTTGGCAACAGGGACGATGATGGAGACAGATGTTAATTATCATGGTGACAGCCATAATGATGATCAGGTACAATGAGTATCTTTATTACTTAAATTTTCATGATAATGCATCAGTGTATATAGGTGCATATTGTGGGGAAGCATATGGATGATCATGAAAGTTATGATTATGATTATTATTACACTACCCCACTACACATTCAAATTACTACATTACTACTACATTCTGCTCAGCATAGATTTACCTTATGTATAAGGAAAGATCGTCAGTCAATATTTGGTACAGACTAAATTACAAACACATTGTCTCATGAAAAATAACTGCAGTGTGATGTCGGGTACAAAGGTCACTATATACACTGTTACATTCGGGTACACGGTCCATTAGCTATAGAAACAGAAGAGTTTAATGGGCTCCCTGAAGACAAAAGGCTTTGTTATGTGATTTCAGGAAAAGATTGAAGACCATTTCATGTCTTGTTGCTAATTATATGCGGATTTTCAGGCAATATGTTTCAGTAAAATGTCCTTCATCTCTAATGAGTTCTTCAAGAGGGATAATTAAAGAAAATTTAAGTTGTTGGTAGCCTTTTTTGTGGCAGATTCTATTTGTCGCGCTTTGGACAGCAGACAAAATGCTTTGTTTGCAATGCACTGTAATGTTATATGTAAGAAGTTGTGTTGTTTTCTGACCGATGTTTCATGGCTGCAACAGTATTTTTGGTGTTTCATAAGCCTATGTGAGCTGAGCTGTTTTATATGTGTTTTTTACTATTTTATAAACTATGGACAACACTTTGGTCCATCTTAATGGTTTTGAAAGTGCTATATAAATAAAACGAGTTGAGTTCTTGCCGTGTCTTCACGTGTATCCTCAGTTCTCAGGACCATAGAAACGACAGCACATCATGCAGAGTAACGCTGCGGTACAGCCAACACGTCGGAGCTGACACCTCTGTTAAGGTGGGATCCATTTGAAGGTTACGTAAAGGGCTAACAGACCCTGAGGGTTCCTTACTATTTCTTGTGTCAAAGAAAGACAATATTCATCAGAACTGGCGCTTACCTTTGAGTTCCTCTCTTCAGACTGACTCAGTCTCTTAGCTATGAGCCCGGAGCAGAACTACTCGCAGAGACACCGCAGGTGGAACAGAGATCTAAACTCAAGTGCCAATCAGTGCCAACGCATCTCACAGGCTTCATGGTTTGTCGATCACATCCACGACTCGCCACCTTTGGGACGAAGACAAAAGAAGAAAATCAGGCTCAGCAGAAGTAAGATCAGAGATACGGAGGTGTATCCTCGGGAAGGTACCAGTGGGAACCGCCGTCACTCACCAGTGAAGAAAGCATTTTTCCTGTTGGCCAACCTTTAGGGCCGGACGTCTGGAGAAAAGAGTGATGAAGGAGGACAGGATCTGCAGACTCATCTGCATTTCAAGTCTCGCTAAACTGCTAGAGGTTTATATCTTAATCCAACATACAAAAAAATAAATAAAAATACACTCCAAAATACACTTTCTCAGTGTCTTCGCAGAGGTCTTGCTATACCTTTGGGTATATATAAAAACAAAACAGTTGAAAACCATGTAACACCAAGGCAGTTAATCTTAGCAGCTTGGTTTAAAAGGGTGACATGCTGATGGATTATGATCTACTGTCTGATTTTCTACTGAGGAAAGAAAGTTGCAGCCTTTTGAGTCTCTATATTAAAACGCAGAAATGAATGGCTAATTGCATTTGTTCTTGACATCAGCCGTCACCCACTTTCCTTCACATCCTGATTCCACACGCCCTTATTTCATTAAACTGTTTGATGTTATTTTGTCTATTTTTTTATTCGGTGCTACGTGCGTGGACGTTGCAGTGCACGTCCCACATCACTTTTTAAAACCGTGTGTTCAATACTGCTTTGGATTATCTGTGGAAGTTTTTGCAGGTGGTGCTTCCCCCCCCCCTTTTTCTTTTAGTTTTCAGCCATGGAGTAGTTATCACTGCTCATGACAACTACAGGTGTCCTAGCATTTATTCTCAGCCCGCTGCAGGTGCTGCTTCCTCCACTGACGCCCATAAAAAGGCTTGTGTGGCCATAAAAGTGTGTTCACCTGGCGTCGCGCCAGGCCGCAAAACAACATCATTTTGTCTTAGTGGGATGTTGCCTTTTTGATTGAACAAAGGTGACACTTGTTTTAAAGTGATCCTATTCTAAACCATGAGTCATTTTAGGACCCTCTGGTCTTAGTTGAATCACCTTTTATGGATCATAAATCACAGCAGCAAAAATGGACATTTATTTACATTCAGACGTGGACTCAAACATCTGCTGACCACTACGGTTGTGCAAATGTGAGGGGAAAAAAAAACAACACACGCTGGAGGTAAATACTTGCCTTCATCGCAGGATAAACAGCTCTCCATTTATTGCTGTTTGCTTTGGCTTTTAAGGCAACGCATCATCAGGGCTTCTGGGAAAAGAAACGCAGCGAGCGCCACGGCAGAGGTGCCAGCCAGAGTCGTGCTGTTAATAGACTTTATGGCCGAGATTGATCCCGCCGTTTCCTGTGGAATCAACATCCCACCTGAAGACCCACCTCTTTCAGTGAAGGACAAGATGATAGAGTGAAATCACAGACATCTTCCCCTCCCCTAGCTGGGCCCCCCAGGCATCGCCAATTTACACCAATCAAATGGTTATATTTGGTTCACGGTACACAGACTCCCCTTGTATTTATTTCTGATAAAAAAGACAGTTGAGAATGATTTTACCAGACATTTTTCGGTCCACCCCCACCCCCACCCCACCTCCTGCATCTAAAATTGCAGACTGATGACTCGTCGATGACTGTCTGTGCGCGCCAATAATGTGGCTGCTGGTCTCGCTGTAATAACAAGGAAATAAATAAGAGGTTCTCCGCCGATTGCAACACATTTGCTACACATGTATCAAGCTAAGTGGCAAGATGGAGCGAAGCCTAATGGTTCTGGTATGGTTTTCATGGCAGAGAGGCCATTAACTCAGTAGTATGTCCTGGTGGGGGTCTCACAGTGTCATGCGCATTAGGATTCTAACGTTTAAAAACCAGGAGAGAAGAGGCAGCAAAAGGCTAATGGGCTTCGTCTGGAGTACTATTTAGTGATTATGTTCAGGGAACACAGGATATAGGAAATACTTCACGTCATCCTCTTTAGGAAGCGAGGAAGAACAACACTAAATACAGCTGAGTTACTTATAAACATTTTTATTTAATGAAAGTATCTTCTCTCTCAGGGTCAAGTAGGAAATAAACTTTACAAATACTTTACATGTCAGTTGTTTAATTAAAACTTGTGATAAAACCACCACCAAGGCAAACAAAACAAAACGGGATGACTGTAAAAAGGAAAGTCTTCATGTTCTGTTGGGTGTGGGAGGTGAACGTGAGTGTAAACCATTTGCCGAGCGGCGATTCAAGCAGACATCGGCTCCGCTGCCCGCAGGGCAGTAATTACAATTATTTGTTTCTATAGCCTAAAATGAACTCTTTTGAATGGAACCAAAAAACAGACTCAGTGCTATGGGTTTCGACGGACGCCACACATGAACGGTGAATGTGAGCAACCATGGTACAACATACGTGCTCCCATTAGTCGCACTGGGCCACTTTGTGCGATTGTGGCTCGAAAAGATGGAAGGGTTTGATCTTCAACACACAGAAATCCTGTAATGCGGGATGTTAGTGAAGTGCACACAGCGCGGTCATATTTACCAACCAGGCTGGTTTAAACCAAAAGGGATGAGATGCTGGGAGCTGCTCTCTGCTACAAACTCTGAGGGGATGGGGGGGGGGTTAGGTTCATTTTAGACATGCTTATACTGTATAAGCATCTTGCCTCGTGCAGGTTTAAAGGGTCTGTTCACCCAAATGACCAAAAACACTTTTTCTCACTTACCTCTAAGTGGTATCTAAATCATGCAGATATTTTGTTTCTCTGAGCCTTCTGCTGCCACCCAAACGCAACGGAGGTGAATGGAATTTTGTTTCTGGCCTTCCCATCAATTTAAAAATTCAAGAGTCACGTCTCTCCAGAAACAATTTCCCCAGTTACTCTGGATAACTCGCTGTCAAAAGGTTTTCACTGGATCTACTTTCTACTGATGAATTAGTTCCTGAAAAAGAGTCGACCGCGTTTTTTGTGAGTTAAACACTAATTAACAAGGACAACAACCCCTGTGGCTGAACTTTTGCACCAACGCAACATCATCCGGCAACGACGCCGTGTTAGCCAATCAATCATATGAAACGCGAACGCCGCATTTCTGTTTACCTCGCGATAAAATAAAAAATGATGTCACTGATAACTTTCCAGACCAATAAAATTCTCTCTCATAATATTAACCACCGAGCAACTTGGACTTCATGAAGTCTATTTCATTATCTCGCCAGTACCTGCAACAACACACCCTCACTAATACAGCCCCTTGCAATAAAAAAAAACAAAAAAAAAACAGGACTTGAAACACAAGAGTTTAACATCTAACCGAGGTCCCAAACCTTAACCAACCCCAGAAGGGACTCAGGATCCAAACCATGGTCTCTGCTGTCCTGCACTTGGTACCCCGGCCATTCAGCCCACCTGAGGCTCTCGTGTGGTAGATAAATGTAGTCCTTGATTTTCTCAAAGACACGTTGCCTCTGAACATTCTTCAGGTAGTGATTACAGCATACGTTGTCAACACGACATACTGGAGACAGGAGACAGGGTTGGGCATTCAGAATAAAGGCTGAGAAATAAAATCCTTAAAAAAAACTGTTGTACATATATAAAAATATATTTTTCAATACCATACGAACCCCTCTGGGGGCTCAGTACCATCGTTCTGGGTTGGAGGCAGAAGCCTCAGATGTATACCTCAAACCCGGGCCAGAACAAAAAGCTGCATAGTTATACAAACACTAAAAGGTAAAATAGATGTATTTTTTGTAATTTGGGTGAACTTCCCCTTTGAGGCAACCGGGCTTCACAAGGTATAAGCTCCAGTGTACATAAGCAGAGGCGGAGTGAGTGTCTGTCCTTGTGAACTGTACAATGTCGACAGGGGGTTGACGAGGTGAGACAACACTTATGAAACACATGAAAATGACCTTGAACTGGGAGTTACGTTGGATACGGCTGAGGGTGACAGTGCACCAAAGGGCTGGTTATCACAAACACCGAGAGGCTTACCTTACCATTATGTTATCAAAAGTACAAACACCATAGGGGGGAAGAAATGACTCAAGAAAACACATTCAAACGTCTAGATCGGCTGGTTGCATTTATGACCTTAAAAAACTGTTGAGGCCAAAACAAAAGTAAAACTGGAAGTCCAGAGTAAAATATTTAGCTGCACGCCTTGGCAAATCTATTTCGAAACTCTTTGGCATGTACGACCAGCAAAATGTACAGGTTTATAATTTCATTTATCTTTTTCTCATCAATATAAAAATTGAGATAGAAAAAAGTCAAACAAAAAAAGAGTATCAAATTTCTCCTACAGTTTGTTATCGTACAATAAAATGTTAACGTCAAAGTGTTTTATGCCAAAAAGGATATATATCAATGCTACAAAAAAAAAAAAAAAAAAATCTAAGCATTATTTACACAGCAAGTAATTTCTGTACAGGACATTCATTTTTAATACAGCACACACTCATGGCTCATACATCCTAATGGATTCCAAAGCAGAAAAAAAATAGGATTTTTAGGTACCACTTGTAGGGGCGACGGGGGGCAGATTTTTTTGTTGTCCTTTTCCCGTGACTGAGTCCCGTCACATAAAGTCATTGAGCTCTGCCTCCAAGGCGGCGGCCATCTCATCCGCCTCTGAGCTGCTGCCGCCTTCTTCCCCGTTGGAGTCTTTAGAAGACTCGTCAGCGGACTCCTCTGCCTCCTCCTTACGCTCTTCGCAGCCGTCCTCCTCCTCCTCCTCCTCCTCCTCCTCCTCGGCTTCATCGTGCTTACGTTTGTGGCCCCTACGGAAATAACAAAAGATGATTTAGAAAGCGAACTGTAAACCTTTAATCTGTGGGACGCCTTTGTGGTCTGCTCTTTGTGGTCTGATTACGTCTTGGATGATTAAGCTGATGAATTGGTCATTCGCTAGCTGGCTAACCAAAAAGAGCTAGCATAGTTAGCCGGCAAGTTGCCTCGGGAGTAGATCCCTTTGTGGTTAGCTGCAATTGCTAATCCACTGCGTTTAATTTTGTTTGGACTCGGAGACAAGCATTTGAAGTGATTTGTGTAAAATGGAAGTTGATTTAGAAAGCTTTGGGAGCTTGCCCCGATATTCTGTTTTGCCTGAGTCACGTTTCCAGAGTCTCAACAACGGTGATGGCGAGTGCAACGTTAGCAGGACCCATTAGTCAGATTGGACACAGCAATGAGAATAAGACCAAGGTTGATAAATACAAAATTTTCCTTCAAGTCGGACATGAACTAGCCTGGCATCACCAGACTATTTTGCAAATGCATTATCAGTCTGGAACGGCTAAATAGTACACTAAAATGTGTTTGAGCATTTGAACATTTAAGGCGGGAAAGAGGCAATGCAGTAAGAGAAGCTTGAGTCACATTTGATCAGCACTGCGTAATTTTCCCGCCTGATCGGGTGACTGCAGCTCAAACGGCTGTCACTGGTCTTTGCTTAAAGTTTTATAACTAAAACGACATAGCGGCTGTTCTGTTCTGGGAATCCCTGTTGCTCTAAACCACCTACCAAAATCAGTTTCTGAGTGAACGGCATGAAAAAGGCTTTAAGAGTTGCTCTGGAGTCTGCAGAGGCATCATCAGAGACATTTGCTGATTGGTCGCTCACAAGTGGATGTTTCCCAGCTAGTAGAGAAAACTGAGCTCCCGGGATGAAGTCACCAAATTGGAGTTTAATGATGAAGAAAATATAAAGACCAGTTGTTTGGCTGGAATATGAAAGCAACTCAGTAGTACTCCCCAGTTAGAAAATGACAACATCAAAAGAAAGCGAATAATTTGCTGTTTAGTTCAGCAGAACACGTCCCCTTGGGAATAACACAATGCAATTTACATGGGCTTGTTCTCCATACAGACTGTATCCACTGTGCAGACCAACTTCCCCCAAGCTCAAGACATTCACAAAAGGTCTGCTGCTACGCTGCTACGAGATGTAAAAGGCCCTCCAACGTTAAAGAACAAAGCAGTACTGTGGTAACGGAGATGGAGGAAACATCAATACAGAGACGGGGAGGCGAGGGGTAAAGATGGTTAGGAAGAGCAAAGAGGATGACATAATACGGTTACGCCTTTGGGGAAAAGAAAGTGGATTGAGCAGGGGGAAAAAAAGAAGCAAAATCTCAGGAAATGTAAGTGTCAATGAGGCCCAAGATGCACTAAAGATCCAAACCACTCTGGAGAGGGTGCTGTGTCAAATCTCTGGTAACGTCAATATGAATTTTGGATGTGTATGCTGGAGACACACTTAAATACAAGGTGTAAGTGGAGTGAATCTTTACCTGTTGCTGCAAACATAGTCAAGGAAAAGAGAAAACAAGAACAAGGAAAGCACACATTCTTCAGTGGCTAAAGAACTCTTTGATGTGGCTGTGAACATGCCATCCCTCTTTCCACTCCACTCCAGCTTCTCCATGACATCCTCTGCAGAGTGGCTTATTAGCATGATGCTAATGAGGTGTGCAGGGGTTTTGTACGGTTATTGTGGAGGACTGACAGCGGCTCTGCTGGGAGGGCCCCGCTCATTAGACCACAGTGCTGCCAGACAGCCTCGCTAACCTCCCACAACAGCGGGGCTCTGGTCGTGTGTTCATTAAAAGGTCAGATGTCAGTAAATATCGGCGGGGAGGCTCAGTGACGTGACAGTTACGGTGGACCCCAGCATACTGTGTGGTGTGTGTGTGTGTGTGTTTGTGTGACAACAGCCCAGCTCGGATCCTCAAAGTTACATTTTTAGATATCGAGGGCTCAGTGGTCAGAGGGTAATGTGAGGCTGAGCGATAATGGCGAGAGTCGAGAAAAGCCATTAATGATTATTTATTTGGCAACAATGAGGCAATCCCTACTGTATCACCGTCAGTGACAATGTTTCTGCCAACTGGGCTGGTTGGCGACACTGTTTGAGTCACTGCAGTTGAGTGTGCGTGTGTATATATATATATATGAAGTGATGGAAACGCAACGTGTGTGAATATATACACACACACACACACACACACACACACACACACACACACATTGTGTTTCCATCACTTTCGGGGACATTACATTGACTTACATTCATTCCCTGGAGACTTACCCTAACCCTAACCACTACTAGATCAAACCTAACCCTTACGCTAGCCTAAACCTAACCTTGCCCTTCCTCTAACCTTAAACCAAGTTTTCATCCCAATGTAATGATTTACGTTATGAGGACTTGCATTTTGTCCCGATAAGGAAGGCAAGTCCTCACAATGTGACTTTGTAAACTGATTTATGTCCCCACAACTTTAGTAATACCCGCCCACACACACACGGAGAGGATGAGAAAAAACTTGGTGCGTGTGATTTTACACCAGTACCCCACCATCCCTCTCCCGCTTCCAAATATTAACAGTTGAGACAGCAGGGGGGTACGGGGTGGTGAGCTCCTCCATTGTTTTGTCCTTCGCGTCATTACATCCAATCTAAATCCTTGTCTATTAATCTAAAAGACACACACACACACACACTGCAGACACTCCCACCACGTTCACTCATGTCAGCCCCAAACACGGGCTTCAGTTGTAATCGGCTTCTATTGTTGTACATTTTAACAAACTCACTGCAGATAGAGAGATCTATAACGAATGGTCATCTGCTGACTTAATCTGGAATTTTAAAAATGACACTTTCATTTAGGTTTTAAATAGTAACGGTTAAGGCTTTAGGCATAAACTGCAAAGCAACAATGCTAGAAAAAATGGTTTACAAAGGAGTGATAAAATGCAGGGGAGCATGCAGTGCTGGAAGTCCCCCCCCCACTGAAGAGGTTTTGGTTTAGTTATAATGGTAAGAAGCAGGGATGCGACGCGCCAAATCACCGGGTCGGTACTGGGGCCGATACTGGTTTTCCTAAGCGGATCAAGTATCGGCCATTAGCAACGATCCACACGACCACACGTGAACCTCAATCTCCTGAATTGTGACACAGGCATCAGGTTCAGTCACTTTGTCCCGACATCTGGAAAACCAGCAGGGCCGCGAGGAGACGACCATTTGCCAATCGTCTGTGTTCTCTTGGCACTGTATCTAAGCCAATCATAGGATCATCATTGGGACCAAAAACAACGGTGTTCTTGGCTGTACCTAGCTGCCCAGACATTCCCCTAAATGAACATTGATGCCGACAGCAGCAGACGGGGTACGTGGGATTATGGGTGTGTACGCAGTTCTGAACATATGACGTTGTGGGTCGTTGCATTAGGACGTGTTCCACACCTACTATTTGACGACGAGTTCCTTTGTCGTATTTAGTTGAACAAGCCATCTGGGTGTCTATATGTTTCGGTGCAGTAGCAGGGCTCCACGCTAACTTTTTTGACTAGTAGAACGGATGCTCCTTACTGAAAATCTTATGAGCACCAGCACCAAAATTTGGGAGCACCACTTAAATCGACATGCAAGGCAACATATTCATTTACAGAAATAACAATGTGCTGTGCTCGGCCACACTGAGAGCGGTACATACAATACGTGGCGTTCCTTTCTTTGCATCTATTATTGACACCCCGAATATACACCACCAACCCAACGCCACAGTGTATGTAAACACGATTACTGAACAATATTTATAACAATAACTTTAGTAGAATAGATGGCTAAATCTACATGTGTCCACGGCAGATGCACTATTCCCAACCTGGATGAGTAACTAGTATGAATTAGTTTCAAGTATAATAATACGACATTAAATAAAAGGAATAATGTTAATATTTTAATTATATAATGTTAATATATTCATTATAATTTTGTACAATAGAATACTACATAGCCTACCATTAGAATAATATTAATTCCAGTTGGACAATACATCAGTTTAAGAAATACTCAACCGACATTTTTAATTTTTGTGATCGGTCGGTTCACGAAAAGTGACAGTGACGAGGGCTTCGACTTTCATGAAAAGTTTTATGAACAGGTTTCAACAAAAGGCACCTTATATAGCTAAATAGCCCACCAGGATTTCTCCCGGAGGTCCCGGCGGCCAGTCCGACTATGGGAGGGTCTGAGTGATCTTTTCTTTTGAAAAGTGAACCGATAGTTGGTTTGGGGGTCAGCCACGGAGCTCTGAGGATTCAGGAACATTTTCTTATCCAATATCATCGAACACATAATCAACATCACTATAGCTGCATCTGAACTTGAAGTAATCATTACCATCTCACCTTTCCAAAGGCCTGAGGGGTTTGTGGGTTTGATACATTTGCCCTTTAAAGCTCTCAGTATACGCCGATACTCCACTCCCTCTTAAAAGGAGTGCAGTCCTATTGTTTTAAGTGACTCCAATGGAAAAGTCGGGGCCCAAATACCTAAGGGGGGCCACAAACCAGTTGGCGAAAGATGAACGTGAGAGGTTTTACCATCTTGAGAGACAAAATAAGTGAAATAAGAATTCCAGAAGCAGGTTTGCTCAGTAATTTTAAGGTTTTTTTTCTTCATATATTTCACACAGCATGAGAGCTGGGATAATAGGATCTTCTGAAACATTTTCCTTCATTTAAATGTCCTCATTACTGACTGTGAAGGACAATCTGCCATCCCAACTTCAGGGGAAATTTGCTAACAATGTACTTTTAAGTGTTATGGAGGAACTTTTGACTTGGTTGAATGTTTCAGCGACAGAGGTTACGCAATACAGAAACACAGGCTTGTCCAGTAGTTGTAAAAAATATGACAGCTGAATGAATTAAGCCAAGAGCGAGGCTGGCCCTAAGCCCTGAGAGAGCACTTTAAATCAAGCTGCCGTCGATGACACAATGGGCAAGGTGGGCCTGAGCTGTCAGGTAGTAATCATCAGGTGGAGTTCTAGTTATTTATGCAACTATTAGGACCTCAATTTGAGTGAAAACTGGGACCAAATCAACAGATTTACTGGTGAAATCTCACATTTCATGTTCTTTCCAGATGGTTTTCGAAATTAAACTCACGCATGGAACTAAATTCAAAAAATGCCACAAATGTCAGTTATGAGGGTGCTAAAGCTAATCTTGTTATTATAGACACAGATGTTGAGGTCATTATGTTGAAATGTTATTATCTCTATGTACAATGGGAGTATGATTGCTTTAGGGCTGTCAAGAGGACATGCTACAGAGTGCCTGCTGGTGAACAAACAACCTGCAGCTACACCCGCCTCAACACATCATTAGAGACACATCAGTGATATAAAATGACTAATGTGAGCCAGGAAAACTGCATCTGCCCCAAGCCGAGAAACATTTTTATGAGACTGTGTGTTTAATGCCGCCCAGAGGAGCATTGTGAATGGGGTAAATTCGGGAACGGCTTTACAGAACGGGCTAGACTACAGTTTAATCTTGTGATACGGAGTAACTTTCAGCGCTGATAAAGAAGAAGTAAAGCTCTTACTGAAGTCCAAGGCTGCGAACTCTACCCAAGACAGCCCAATCGAGGACTGCTGGAAAAGGAGGCAGAGAAAAACGAGGAGAGGAGGAAGCCCTGTAAAAAGCAGAGACTTCAAACGCCTCTGAAAACTCTGCTTGCAGCATGAAGGAAAGGAGGGCTTGAGGGAAAGAGAGAGGGAAAAGGCAAATGGAGGAAATTAAGTGTGAAAGAGGAGGAAACGGAGCATGGAAAGAGGGAGGTCATGAACTAAATAATGAGCTAAACCATTAGGTCTCAGACCAAATCTGCTTGGTTTCTCGCAAAGTTTCCACCAGTGTAGGGGGGGGGGGGTCAACATTCACAGGTCTCATCCCAAGAGATCTTAAAACAAAGACGAAAATAACTGACCGTAACCAAGATCGATGTAGTATCCTTCTACACTGCTCAATCATTTCCCATCCATATGGGTCAATTAGTTACAGTAGCAGCTACTGTCACTGTATTAGGGCCCAATCTTTACTGTTCGAGACTTCCTGCTTTGAAAAAGTAGCCTAGAAAAGATACAACAAAATGCTGCTCACTGCTCTCTCTCCTCCACAGTCCCATATCATTTATGGTTAGATATATGCACTC
Source organism: Coreoperca whiteheadi (assembly GCA_011952105.1). Taxonomy (NCBI): domain Eukaryota; kingdom Metazoa; phylum Chordata; class Actinopteri; order Centrarchiformes; family Sinipercidae; genus Coreoperca; species Coreoperca whiteheadi. The sequence goes on from CM022477.1 coordinate 20,546,376, forward strand.
CCGTCACTCGTGCATTCAACAGCTCCGTAAGCAGTGAGCTGATAAGCAGTGCAGTTAAACGATTTCTATATAAACATTATCTTTCCCTACCCCTCATTATATTATCTAACTACGATAAGTGACAAACAGGAGGATAAAAGAGACAAGCGCTGCTGTGGGGGAGGAGGAGGGTTTCATGAGGGATGCGTCAGTTTTGCTTAGCTATGCTTCAAAAACAATCTGACTTTCAACTGTGTTGCAAAGAAATGAGAAACAGAAATGCGCGACAGTGCAACGACAAGCACTCACACAACGACTAAGTACCTTTTTTGAGGCCACATGCTTTTAAGTCCCACTTGTGACAAATACATGTTGACAAAGATTTTAGGCAGGATGCTCAGAGTGGAGAGACTCAATATTCCTGGGAGCAGCATTGTGCAGAATGTGGCGAACTGATCTTCAGCAGCTCTGGCTATGTGGAAGAGCTGGTTAACTGTTGCTTTGCCTCACCTGGAGCCACCCGGTGTTCTCAATGGGGGAAGAACTAAGATATACTGTATGTTCAGCTACTTCAAGCACAAGTTCACTTATCCAGCCCCGGCGCCCCACCCAATATTTAGCCAATAACAAATCACACATTAGTCGCCAACTTTGTTTGGTGCGGGGCAGGCAGCACGGCTTATCAGGGCAGAAAACATCTGTCCTCTGGGTCTAGACATGAGGTTCACGAGAGCAGCGAGACTGAACCGAAACAGTCAAGCTGGAGCCGGAAAACCAAAACAATGAGCTGAAAAACACACAAATGTGAGTTAAAAATGTTCAAGACATGTTGCTGGAAAACACATGAAATTACTCAGTACGTTTGGGTTCTCTTTATCCCCTTGGCCACTAACCTCTATTAGATGTTGGCTGCATCATGTGACTCATAAAGGAATAATAGGAAAGTCTATCCCATGCAACTGTAATGCTTTTGGCTATTTTTAATGTGTGAGGCTTTACCCCATGTGGCTTGGATTTAATGTATTGGCTGGAACTTAATAGACTGCAAATGCCTTTATGTTTTTTTGCGCATGTATGTGTTGCAGTGAGCCGTAATATGGTTGTCATACACTACTAGATTCACTGTTCCCCAGACTAAAACTAGTCATTGGGTGTAGGTTACCTAGAGACTTGGCTTTTGTCTACATTTTGGCCTAGTCATAATTGCTGGAAACAGTGAATTTAAAGTTGATATATAATACTTGGGTTTGATATTAACAGTTTAAATATTAACACTCAACAACTTTTCACATAAAATAAAGGTAAATTAGGGTTATTTTCCTTTACAAAGTTTCACTAGACCATAGAGTATACGCACAGAAAAAAAACCCTTGCTAACAGTACATCCCAGAGCACCAAGTGTGACAAAGGTGTGAAGCAGTGTGTCAACTGTGTGATTCACTGTCAGTGTCATTTATATCTCCCTAGTCACCCATGTCCGCATCAAACCACCCCCATCTCTGGCTTAGCCACAGGCAGCAGAATCAGATTAAGCTCCCCCCAAAGTGTCCTTTCATATAAGTTACTTCTATTCTCTGTCTGCTTACTGGCAGCACCAGTTTGGACAAGGCTGTAAGGGTCTTTCCACACCACCGCGAGTCGGATTTGGACTCAGAGCTCTGGACCCTGTAGCTGGTTCAAAGAGTGCAAAAAAAGTATCTGCCTCCTTACTTTTTTGTGCCAGTAAAACAATCATAAAATGTCCAACTGCCCTTGAGAAGTTACAGAAAACTCTTAAAAGACAAACTGGCTTTGAACGCTAAGGACTGGGAAAGTTGTGGCTTTTTTTTTTTTTTTTTAAGGAAGTTCTGTTTGGACCTGTTCCAAAGCTGCTTAATTCATTAATAAGCTCCGAGTGTCCCTGCTCATAAAATATTTGAGATGAGTTTTTGCTTTGGGGTCTTCCATCTGAGTTATGCAAACAACCCTGTTGCCCCCGCTGTCTACTTTACCTCTCACATCTCACAAATATTAAAGCCTTCTCAAGCGAACTGACGACAGCTGACGCATGCGAGGCAGGCTGAGGAACGATATTCTAAATAGTAGAGGGACACATTTAACTCCTCCATCCGGGGCTCAGACAGCTCTGAGATTTGTTTGCATGAGCGGGGATAGAAACTCTAACCCTGGCAGAGTGAACGTCGCACAAAATAATCAATGCGTCGTCAGCAACAACAGCACACTTGATTCATTTTTGTCCTTTCATTGACTTGGTGTTCGTCCACTCACTTGGAAGAGTGCATAGTTAATAGTTAATCTATGTACTGGGGAGGTTTCAAGAGCCCTTCTACACTACACTGTCTGCCATTTTGTTCAAGTGTCTGAATTATGTTTGTGTAAATTTATACACTATTTAGTGCCCTCAAACATTCCACAATGGGAGGAAAAAGGTGGTGTCCATGGCATGCACACTACTTTCTGATAACAATCCCAAAATGCAATGCCACATATTTTATAGATGAGAAAACTATCGTTGTGTGACTATAAAGCTGGCAGTAATGACGCAAAAAGATGACGATAGGTAAGTCTCAGAAATCGGAATCTTTACTGCTCACCATTGAGTAAACTATTATATAGGGAGCAGTGAATGAGGGAGTGGTTTCGGACACAGCCTTAGAGTTGGATGAGAAAATCGATACCACTCTCATGTCTGCACACAAACTATGAAGCTGGAGCCAGTAGGCGGTTCGATTAGCGTAGCATAAAGACTGGAATCCGCTACCCTGACTCTGTCCAAAGTTAAAAACAAAAACCCACCTACCAACGCCTCTAAAGCTCACGTTATTAACACGTATATATCTTTTTTTTTTTTATCCAAACAAAAAACATTTGTAAAAAGCAAAAAAAGAAAAGAAAAACCAAAACAAACTTTCTAGGGTTTTAGGGAAGGTCTCTTGGTCAGGTGCTGGTGCTGGTAGGTGGACGTTTGTTCCCTTTAGACAGAGCCAAGCTAGCTATTTCCCCCTGTTTCCAGTCTGTATGCTAAGCTAAGATAACTGTCTCCCGGCTCTACCTTTGTATTTATCGGACAGACATGAGAGGGGTATCGGTCTTCTCATCTAACTCTAGGCAAGAAAGCAAATATTGTATAATTCCAAATTGTCTAACTATTCTACGAATGCTATGTGAGTAAACATCCTGAAATAGAGCTGATCAGACTGCATCATGGATTGTACTACACAATTATTACTATGCCTGTAACAAATGTAGCTTTAAAATCCAGAAACCTGGTATGGTATCGTTGCGTAGACCTACTCTCTCTTTGAGGTTTTCCTTGAGTTCATACAGTGGGCCTGAGGCAATAATGATGGTGATTTACCGCATTAATACTAAGATCTGCTCTGTCTGAGGCGGGATTCCTGCTGAGGCATAAAGCGCACCCGGATGTTGTTTGATTGGACATGAAACTGAATTTGAAACCTCTCATCCAAGAGTAGGAAAGGCGGTGGTGTAGAAATGCCAAACGGAAGGATCTTGAATGAGGTTTACATTACTGAGGCTAATTAAAATGAAGATGTATATACACTGTACTATGAACACTGGCAACTAAGATAAATAAAATGTGAATGTTTTTGAAACATTAACATTAAGGTGTAAGAACAAAGCTGCAGAACAGCCTTAAAACCACGGCTACTTTGATACTCCCACCTGCCCTATTCCTATCAGACCATGCAGTGGGTGGAGAGCACTGAGCAGTGTCTGAGCTCAGGGCATTTCCTACCAAGCCGACTGATCGCAGCAATTTTAACTTCACTGATGACCATCCTGCATTTTGTTCTTTGATGGTATATTTCTCTTTGTCCTTCGGAGACCTGGAAAATGTACTTAACGTGAGGTCGTTACCGCCTCACGTTAAGTACAAACCGCAGCCTCCGCCATTCATTTAAATGAGACCACTGAGTTATCAGGGCCACGGCAGGGGGCATCAGGGAAAAGAGTTAAACCTCGGTCACAATTGCTCTTTCCACATACCCATGTTGCATGCTATTCCGGGTGCAGTGTCAATCATGATCTAAAAGTAAAACTACTAGATGTGAGGCAGATTGAAGGAAAGTGCACACACAACAAAATATACATTCAACACTGTCTCACAAAATAACCCTTCATATTTCTACCTAACGGTGCAGGAGATATGGAAGGGGGAATATAAGGTGGAGATTGACGATATAAAATGTAGGTCCTCACAAGCAGAGCAAAAGCTATGCAGAAAAACACACTGAATACACTTATCTGTGTGAGGAAAAATAGCATATGCCTGTGTATGTGTGGAGATAAACAATGGCTATTAACAGGCCAGCCTTCCCCTGAGATGCATCCTTTTGCTTCATAGTGAGATCAATCTGAACCAAGAGCATAAACAGAAAAACTGCTTGCATCACCGGCTCGCAGCCACGAGCCAGGAAGACAAAACTGGGTCAGATTACTTGCAGTTTTAGTTTTTCCTACTTACGTATTCCTCCTTCCTCCTCTTTTCATATATGTGAAAAGCCTGAGTAAGCATTCCTATTCCTCACAGCCTTCTCTCTCTCTCTCTCTCTCTCTCTCTCTCTCTCTGCTGAGAGGTGTTTATCAGGGACAGAGAGCACAGGGATAATTGTGAGAAACGCATACTGTTGGACTAGGTGTCCTCACAAGGGGCAGCTGAGCAAGGTGGACTTGCTGTCAGTGCCTTTAAAAACCTGTGTTACATTCAAAATCTTCCTTTCCTGCATGTGGCGTCTTTCAAAGCGTCTTTGGGATTCAGGTGTCAGGCGTCACTATCAGACTAACAGGACAGCCGGGTGTCACCGGGGCAAAACGTCCCGTGGGCCAGGTCGATGGGACTGATGGACTCCATGAGGCGAGACCAGGCTTTCAAGTTAATCCTCACGACACATTCAGACATTCACCGTTATGAGTACCGCTTTTAGTTTTGATGCTCCGTGCCACTGAGTACGCGAGCAAAGCTGGCAACCACCGGCAAATACTGACTCATGTTTAAACCGTGCAATGGAGCACTAATATGGCTGGCCATGTTAATGGACCGACCCTTATTGTTAGTGTTTTATGTGTCTTAACATCTCTGGGAACTGCCGGGAACACATAATGGTGGAGCAGAAAGAACAGTGTCGCATGCAAATGATGAACCCTCTATCAATATTTTTGGTAGAGACCAATAATGTTGAAGCACTTACATTTACAAAAAACGACCCCAGCGCTGCTTGTCTGGTGCGCACTTCTCAAAATGTCACGACATTCAAGAATATTCATGATCATTTCTCGTTTACTGTAAGGACCAATGGTACAGGACCTCCCATCATGAATACTGTACAGTCTCTTCTAATTTAATGCATTGTTAAAATGACATTTTATAGCGGATATCATCGGCGTACAGTGTGTCACTATTCGGGTTTTGTACTACTGCAGGAAAGTAGTCCAAGCTCATGCTCCGCTTTAATTGGAGCAGTTTAACCAATAAAGGTTCTCTCTTTTTGCAGGAATTCCCTGATCACACTCCCCACAGCACAGTTCCATGCATCCACACCTACGGGCTGCTGCCCAGTAAACACACACAGTTTACATAAACACACATCGTCAAGAGGATCCCTAAAATGTGGTCATTAAACGGTTGTGAGCAAGATATGCACTGAGCAGGACATAAAGATGATTTAACTATGTAATGTGTAACCACCATTTCTAATTACCTCAAACATTTTGTGCAGCAATTTGCTGTCACTTATTTGCAAACATCTATGCGATACAGATGTATCTGTGATAAGGTACAATTGTTGGAGAATATAGGACATGCAGATGGATTGGCAGGGCTTTAAGAGGTGCAAATAGATTTTATTTGCAAGCGCATGCGGGCAAAAGCTGCTGTAGCACAGTTATAGGTTTTATCCATTCAGCACCCAGCATTCCTATACAATCCTGTAACAATAAATGTCTCCAGTAACCACTGTGCACACTCACACACCCTAGCCTGCTCAACTAATCTGACAGCCGAAACTTACAGCGACTCCAACAAACTCTAACTCACCTTTCCAGCACGGCAGAAGGAAACAGAGGCCTGCCGAGGAGTGTTTGTACCCGGCAAATCCCGTAAACACAGAGCCCGGTCCAGCTCTGGCTGCATGTCACACATGCGTTTAGATATTAATCAGGTGCGGAGGAAAAGCTGTTTTAAGCGACGATCTAAATTAAATTAGGCGGAATGTCAGACACCTGCATAAATTCCAGCCGTAACAGTAGACATTTAATTAATCTGCAGAAAGCGTCAACGTGCCCTGCAGCCGAGGACAGACATGAAAGCTCTGCTTTCAGCAGCTCTGGTACAACAACAAAGCTACGGGTATCTACGATTTGAAGACAACAGCTTTCATAAATGCAAATAGAATAATTTGAGCACATACAGGAGAAACACAGTGCCATTACAGCAGTCATCAGGGTATCAGCCGATCCTTAAAAACACTTACCCACAACAGGGCCCTTGGGTGCAGACATTCTAATTGGAAAGCTCATGGAGTCTAACTTACAATACAGGCATTGAGATAACAGCCTTATTTTCCCATTTACACAACCCCCCCCCCCCCAATCTTCTTCTCCAGTAGAAAATGAGGAGTGAACCGTACCAAGCACCAGCTACTCTAATGTAATCAACATCATGAGGAAGCTGTCAGTGTTTGATAGCAATTCCTTTACATTTAACCGCGTTAACAAGGCTCATGTACTGCAATAATCTGTAACCAGTAATCTGAAAGAACTGACAGCATTAAACTATATTTAACATGATGTTCACAAAGTCCTAAATTTTCCCTTCACACATGAAAAATAAAAGTAAATCTAGACTTTTAATGTTTCTGTATGACTTGCATGTAAACGCTGTAAACTGTAATCTCTCAGTGTTGCCACAACAAAAGGTAAATCCCGTATAATTCACAGAGGAATATTTTATGCCACAGCAAAGTTATCATGGACAACAATTAGGCAAAAAAATAAAATAAAATAAAAATAATGTGATTGATTCTTTGAAAACACTTCTGGTTTTAGAAGGCGAGGGGCACAAAGTCAGCAAAACCACTTTTGAACTTCTGTTTTGAAGAGACCTACACGCGAAAAAAAACTTCGCTGGCAAATGTCAAATCATGAGGAAATGAGTTATTCGATTACTAAAAAATATAAATATATCGTGCGAAGAAATGCTACATTTATAGAAAGGATTGTATTATTACTGCACTAACAGCTACAACTCTTACAATCTCACTTGGTTTTGTTGAAACAGTAGATAACTGCGACATACAGGTACCCTGTGGACTTTCTGAGCACTCTTAGCGCCACAGAGCCGTTTTTCCGCGAGTGGGTCCCCGCTTTGTTTCTTGTTATACACGAGCACACAGGTTTCACACTATTCGACGGACGGACAGGCGGCTGTAATGCGCCAAGAAACGTAGCTCTCTGCTCCCTGGAGGGGTGGATGGTGGACGGTTTTTTCCAGCCCTGAGTAGTGCCTGCCCTCAGGCCCAACAACCTCCACCAAGAAGATAGGGGCAGCCTGTATTTAGCCTAAGACGCAAAACCCGGGGCAAAAAGCGCTAGGGTCTTGACAACTACAAAACTACATGAGAGGAAATTGTGAATTAAGACATTTGGTACGGTCTTTGGGCTCACTTCAAAAGGTACAGAAGGAACAGAAAAGATGCAGATCAGCTGTGTGGCTCAGCCAACACGCTTTCAGCTCCAAAGTTAACTGGCAGAAGCCCTCACTGTTTATGTGCATGCACGGTCAGTTTAAATAGAGCAGTCACTGTCGGAAACAGGTCTTATTGGCCTTTTGAAATTTGCCTCCCTTACTCATTTGTCACAAAATACAAAAGACTAGATGTGTAGGCAGTTGCACATTGTATCCAATGGCCTTGGTAAAAAAAATAACACCTTGCAAAGAAAGCCAATAAAAGTGAAATATTTAGGACATTAGAATTCTTTTAATCCTTCATACTGTAGATAGATAATTGGTGTTACACTACTTATAATGCCCACAAATACCCTGAGCAAGATAGGAATAATTAAGACTAGCAATAATTACGTAACGGGCTCTGTGAAAGAATTGAGATTTCACACTGAATGATTAAACGACGATGAACAAGGACAGACATTTTATGAGAACATGTAGTCCATATACAAGGTTTTCTGTGAATCCCCAGTATAAGGGCAGGGTGCCAGACTAGATAGCCAGCTCCACACAGAACTATAGCCTGAAGAAAAATAAAAAAAAGTACTGGGGTGGGAGAAAAGAGCAAGGCAAGACGGACTGAGAGGAGGGAAAAAAAAAGAGAAAAAAGGGCGAGAGCCAGAGTCACAGTACGCCAAGATAGACTATGTTTTTATTTTCTGCTTTCATCTTGATTGAACTGCACACTGAACGAAAGGTAGCAAATGCTGATTAGACCAACCAGCCCGACCATGTTGTTCCTGCGCTGCTGTTTGAGGAGGAGGAAGATAAGCAGCGGGATTTAAATAAATCAGGGTTTTCAGAGCGGTTCTGCAGCACTGTATCCTCACGGCAGAACGTTTTTAGATCAAGATGTTAATTCGCCCCTGTCAATCAACCTGATTTGATTAGATTACCAGAAACATGCTGCCCCTCAAATGCATTTATCAGTGTTTACCTACAGATGTGAAGTGAAAAAATGTAAATGCTGCATATTACGTAACCGTGGTCATTACCAAGCAAGGCTGAGGTGTTTTCACAAGGCAGAGCAGCTGTAAACACCATGAAAGCAGCACCGGCAATCACAGTGTGTGTGTTTTTTGTATGCGTGTCTCACTTGTGCAGTCAACAGCCCTTTTTCCACATAAATTCTCAAACAATAAATCTTGCACCGAATGTGGACAGCTCATTTAATCTTATTTTTCTAAGTACCACTTATGTACAGGCCAAAACAACATCAGCTGAAGTCCTATTGACTAAGCTGTGAGGGGGCAGTTGCATTGCAATTTGATGAGGTGATGAATGTCAAGTATGGTAATTTACTGTAGCTGCACAAACTGTTTATTGAGGAAAGTTGACACTGGAGAACTTCCATGGTGTGAAAGCATCTATTATTTAATTAGAGAAATTTGAGTTCTGGTGGGTGGTCAGGGTTCAGTGCAGACAAACAAGCCGACAATTTACAGTCAGCAAGATACAAGGAGTGGGTTTCAAGACAGTGACATACTGAAGGTTTCCATTGGATACAGATATTTAGATTTAGGGCATTAAAAAAGACTTTTAGATATGCTATATATAAGTGGTATAGAATTTATATACAACCTGTCTAATTACAGTTCTATTAGCTACAGAAATACATGTTGCCACTAACTTGACTTAAAGTAAAGTGGCATTTCAGATGTCCCAAATTGACTTCTGATTAACATTTTGTCGCATTTTGCATAATTCCATGGAATTGCAAAATAACTGAAGACAAAACTGCCCCGTAGAACCGATGGCACTACTGTAATGGCTCTGTGTCATTATTATAGTTGGAAAAGGGCTTTGAAGTTGCCATTCTAACAGAGCCCATTACACTTCTGATTATGCCTTAATGAATATATATCGGCCCTGCTTGAGAGATAAAAAGTGAGAAGGGAATCCGCTGCCTTTGCAATGTGTTCTATGTATGCTCTGTTTCACCAGTGCTTCACATCCAGTTGGTCATTATATGGTATTGCCTGTGTAAAATCTCAGAACAGTTACCGTGGTTCCCTTTTAAACATTTGTTTCGCTCTCTCAGCGTTCGCGTCAGAAGCCTCAGGACAGCATTGGCGGGCAGTCGCGGCGCTCACGTAAATGCAAATCCATACACCTTCTCCGTAAAAGGGGATTGAAGCAGCGTCACCCGTCGTACAAATTCCCCTTCTTGCTTTACTCAGTCTATCTCCTGACTGCTAATGTGGGTGCCTAGCTTAGCAGTCAAATAGGCCAAACGGACACCTTTGTCACTAGCACGAACACTGAATCAGTCACTTGACTTATTCTTCACCATAAAGCAGGTTTTTGGAGAAAGTGCGTTAGCGGTCACCATGAAACTAACACACCGCTGTTAGCTGAGCAAGCTAACACTGTTATGTACTGCTAATAGCCGCCAAGGCAAATAGCACAAGCCGGCCTCCATCTAGCCAGGTCCGCGTAGCTTATGATAGCCGCCTGACCCCTAATAAAGTTTTCCTTTCCTGTCTCCCTCACTTTAGCTAGCGAAGGCAAACTTTCCTAACGTGGCAGACCGGAAAACACTCATGTTATCACAGAACAGGGGTTACTGGATAGATAACCAGGTTTTGTGGAGTGGAGCTGACGAAGGAGATAGATAATATTTTGAAACAACTACATAAGGCAGGATACGGATGTAAGAACATCCCTGTTTTACACGTCCATTTCACCCTACCTGAGATCCTGTAGATTTACCTTACTTTACCTTAGCAGAAAATCACTCTACATCCACATGTAGAGAATAAAAATCTCAAGGGTGAAAAGCAAACTGTCTGCCGAACAGAAAACAAGAAAGAGTTCAGTCCAGTTAGTCTGTTAGATGTTTTGCCTCGCTTCTCCCTGAGGTTCTTTTGCATAAAGCATCACAGACTGGCTAGGTTGGCAGACATGAGCACGCTGCATCCAGCTTTCTGACATCACATTGGATGATTTCTGGAAATGAAATGAAACTTTTTCAAAGAGTTCTTGGTGCCGCTTTGAGTTGCCAGTTTAAAAGTCCGCAAATCGATTTTGTGGGTCCTGTGCTGAAATGACCAGACGAGACAATGATGCAATCAGCCAGAACAGTTTCATCAGTCCAAAGCTTCCCCAGGGTGGAAGTCTGAATGTCCTGGGCGGTCAGAGAATATAGAGGTGAAATATTTCCCCGGGAAGAAAATCTGCACTTTATCAACAACAAAGTGGCGCCAAGGGATGTCCTGCAGAATGAACTGGCCTTCCTTTGGAGCAGGGGGGGTGAACACACACACCTGAAAGCAGTGCTGAAATGTGGTGATAAAGGTGGATTTGGTTCTAAATGAGTTTCAGCATGCGGTTGGGGAGGCAAAAGGTTGTCTGTTTTTCTTGGGGGCTTTAATTTGTTCTTAGCTGATAACCATGAGCAAGAGAGACGCCCCAACATCAGGTGTCATCCTCCAGGAAAACAAACTATGAACAGATTCATCAACCAACAGATGCCTCTTCTCTCAGTGTGCAACAGTAGCTTACATGTGATACAAAGGAATAAGAAATGAATTCAGCAGCAATCTGTGTGATTTTCTTGATGCTCCTGACAAACTGCCCACTGTTACAAGCCATTTTACTCTAATGAATCTCAAGCGCCAAGGAACAACGGGGCTGCACTTGCTGCTGGAAATGCAGCCTTCCCAAGAAATGTAGTAATGATGCCAGCATGAAAGAAATGACAAATGAATCCTGGGAAGCGGAAACTGGTGGAAGAGAATGGTTCTTCTAGTTTGCAGATATAGAATAGAAAAATGACTTTCACACCATGGGCTGCACTCATCAAGGTGTGCTACATTCCACAACCTGTAATATGTCCACGCCATCCCGTGTGCGTGCCATGGTGTCAGCCCATAGAATGCAATTATAATACCTTTCTCAAAAGACACACCGGCCAAAGCATGACAGAGAACCAGCTGAGAAAATAAGGCAATAGAATTATCAAAGTGGTCACATTATGCTCATTTTCAGGTTCATAGTTTTATTTTGGGATTGTACCAGAATAGTTTTACATGGTTTCATTTTCAAAAAACACCGCAATGTTTCTCATACTGCACATTGCTGCAGCACCTCTTTTCACCCTGTGTCTCGAAACGCTCCGTTTTAGCTACCGAGTGAGGCACCTCACTTCGATCTTTGTTGGGAGTCGCAGTACCTAGGTAAGGACCACTAGCCAATCAGACGCAGAGGAGGGCGGGTCCTGACGAGCAAGCTAGTGTGATCCAAAACAAAGCCCAACTATAACACAAGAAATACAGCACAATAAGGGAAAGGGGAAAAGCATAATATGACCACTTTAAGTACATGACTTTATGGACATGTATGTCACATTTTTGGATATAAAAATAATTCCTAAAAATATAATTAATCAATTCACTTGACAGACATGTGGCAGAAAATTGATGGATGGATTAACACATTTAAAAATGTATTAAAGTTAACCGACACTTGCCCATTATGAATATATAAGCAGCAACAGTATTTGATACGGGTCTGACGGCACCTCTACAAATCAGGATTAAACAGCATCCTGCATGAACAATCTACGCACCGAGTCTCACGTGTAGTTTATTGATTTACAACGTCTCCCGACAACTAGCAACCACACACAACATTTTTATTTATTTTTTTTTTTTTTAATATAACTAATGTGACAGTCTACATTAGGTAAGAAAAAATATAGAAACCCTTTGCAATTCAAATTGTATACTAAATTCCTCAAAAAGAGAAAGTAAAAGATCCACATAATAGCATTTGACACTAAAAAAACTAAAGAACATTGCTCTGATTTCCAAGCAGGTTAGTGTATTTCTTGTAGGTATTTCAATAAAGCACATGCTCCTTGAGAGTGTAACAGGCCATAGGAAATCTCATGACTACTTATGAATGTAAGGTAACGGTTTATGTAGAAACATCGATGTGAAAGCTTTGGTAATTCATCTAAACCTAATGTATAACAAATACTGCTACATCAAATAGCACAAACGGTAGCACTGCTCAAAATCTATTAAGGTGCCATGGGCCAAATACATCCCATACTGTGCTGTGTTCCCTTTAGTTGAACAACAGTGGCCCATTTGGTTGAACCCATTTCTAAAATGTGCCTCAGGTTTGTTGCTGTGGCACCAAGAACATCCACTGAGAAAAAAAGTGGACATGCAACATTATGTGAAACATTTCCCAGGGCACCCGTTACTCGCCAACATGTTACTTAAGAACAGCCTCCACGTCTATTTGCAGAGGCGCAAGCTGACGGAGCACCCAAGACATTTACAAGAGTGGCTGGTACTGTACTGTAAGGTCACTCAGAACTGTGGTCGCTGCAGAAAACTTTCCTTTTCTTTGCTTTTTTCTTTTTACTTCATGAAGCAGAAACTTTGCTCTGAATCAGATTCATGAGAATGAAATTCATATTGATGAGTGTCAAACAAAAGCCATTCACAATAAAACCTGCCAAGGGGGGATAGACGGTAGTGAAATAATATGCAGGCGGGGCAGTTGTCAGCTGTGTCAAATTACTGTTAAAATTCTTCCGGGCTTCTTATGTCATCATATATGTTATCAGTGAATGTGCATTTCATACTAGGGCTGAATGTGCCACTTTCGCTTGCAATTCAAATGAACTTACATTATAATGTCAAGCTGTATGAGGTGAACATTGTAGTTACTGACCTTCAGGCTAGGACAACTGCCGCTAGCAAATGTAGTCAGTTAACTTTAACAACTGGCCAACAAAATAAAACTCTCTTCTCTTTCTTATGTACCAAAGATTTCTGCTGTACAAATGATAAACCAAATGATGTGACTTCACGTCATTCAAAGATAGTTAGCAGCTAGCTTGGTAGTTAAGTAGTGTAAATTACCAACAGCTGGTGGAAATTGGACTGTTGTGGGACTTCCCAGTTAAGACTTTAAGCACAAAATGTCATTATTTTAAGCGTATCAGCATACGATATAATTACGACGTGTAGTCAGAGCTGTAAAGGATTTTGAAGCTAATGCTAGCTCAAACGGCTACAGTGCAATATCAAAACATCGGACGTGACTTACCAGCAGTTTGGTATTATTACCTTAAGTGTAGCTGTTCATAAGAAATATAATGCCATTTTTGAATGTAAGGATTATTTTTTGAGTTAGTCGAGCAACAGAAAATGTGTTTACCACAAATTGATAATTTATCAAGCAAAGCTGTCAAACACTCCAGGTTCCTAAATGTGAGGACTTGCTGCTGCATTTTATAGACTATAGACATTTTATAGATTAATCGAGTAATTAAAAAAAAAAATCTACTTATTAATTGTTAACAAAATTGATCGTTAGTTGTGGCAAGGTTTTTGTGGTTAACTTTTAATACCAAGACATTTGTGATTTTGCTCGCTAGTACCCACATATCATGTTTAATACTCTGTATACCAACAATACAGGCCAGGAGTTTAATTTACAGAAAATAATGGCAATTTGAGCCTACAAACAAAACCAAACATAAAGAACATTTGTGTTCATGATTCAAAAAATGTATTCATGGTTGTTCCAATTTAACCACAGAAGAATTTCAGAGAATATTTCAGGCCAAATTAACTTTATTAATCCCGAAGGGGAATCTGGGGCATTGCAGCAGTAAAAGACAGCTAATGAGAGATATATATTCCAATCTTGGTTGTAGTATGGAGGAGGAGGCTCGTCCACCAGCCTACAGGTCTGTGACTGTGCTGTTAATGATGTCAGGATAAAATCATCCACAATAAAAGCCTCTTCTCAACCTCTTGCTATCCATCGCCTCGGTCCCCCTGGAATTACTGGCAGACAGCCCTCCCAAACCTTGAACTTTACATGAGGAGGATTGTAAAAAGCAAAAGGATCGAGAGTGGGAATTAGGACGATTAATTTTTTAAATGTAAGAAAAGTAGAGCATCATCAGCTTTTATCCTTCACTGGAGTCAAAAATCAATTCAGAAGGCTTTTGCTACAGTCCAGCTTGCAACTGCCTGAGCGGCTAACAGCGAGAGGGCAGGGAGGCAGGGAAGGAACAGTGTGAGAGAAAAAAATTGCATGAGCTTCTTGGTATCATCTTCACTGAGCGTTTTGCTGCTCTGTGTTTCATTCATGTTTAATCGACTCTCAGACTGTAGCACCTCGTTGATAGACGACGTGACTTCATGCTCTGCTGCCCCGCTGTACGTCTATCCTTTGATTAATGAGAGGGCACAATTTAATCACTGGCTTCCGGAACTTTTAAAAGACAAGGTCTCAGCCTTAGCTGAGGGACTTCTGTCTGTGGACGATTACCGACCTGGTGCTTGAATATGATAGAATATTTTCTAACAGTCTACCAAGTTTCAGGAGCCTGCACTGGGTAGGGTACAGCTTTCTTTTCCTATAAAGCATATGAGGAGTAATGTTAAGAAGCATTTTGGATTTGACACATACAGTAGATGGAAAAATTGTGGGTAAAAGCTAAGGCGGTTTGCTGACTTTGTTAAATGCAACGGAGCAGAGGCAGAATGAACTAACTCAATGTCAATTCTACAATGTAGTTTAGGTTACATGGGTGGTGTTCCAGTGAATTTAACTTGATTTATTTGGAGGGGGAAAAAAGCAGAATGTCAAATTTGTGATCTTTAGAAATGTGTTTATTGTAAATTTAAACGAGAGGTTCTAAATTCTAAATAAAACTGGCAGTTGTTACACACTCTGATCCATATTTGCAGTCATTCATGCAAAGAAGCCTGTATTACTTATTATTTAGATATACAAAATTGGTTAAAAAAATAGCTGGTGGTGGTTTTTCCTTCAAGTCAAATCTCTTTTAGAAGAGATTTCCACTAGTTAATACATTTAATTACTTATCTAGAAGCTCTTAAGTTGTACTATGTGACAATTTGATTTTGATGCCAAGCTTTTTAAATGATTGGTTCCAAATCCCTGATATATATCAAAAGTTTAAACAATTTTGCAGATTATATGCATGTGAAAAATGGGACCCTAATCCTATATTGACTTTAAGAATCATATTGTATTAAAGCCAGTGCTTCTTCTAGGATTATTTTCAGCAGCGGGGGGAAAAGGGTTTTGTTGTACTTGGGGGGTGAACGCGTGTCTTTTTTTTTTCAAAAAAAAAAAAAAAAAAAAAAAAGAAGGCCTACAACTAACCCCGTACTGACAACTAAACCGATCAGGTGAGGTGAAGCAGGGAAAGTCTGTTAGGTTTGTCGCCAAACAATACTCTATCTGCCATGTGACATTGTGCAGATATTGCAAGAAATAACAAAAACCTCCGAGAACACAAGTGGCAGCAGTGGTAAGCAAAGGGGCAGCTCATGGGCCAAATCTGGTGACGTTTTCCCTTTCATTGTTCAAGACATTGACATGATTTTCCATTAATCCATTAATAATAAATATGACCTCATACAGTAACATGGAACATGGAGGCAGCAGGCTTTCTGAGCAGTGCATGTTGATGAAATTAAGTCTAATTAAACCCGATGATTTTCACATATAGAATATAATTTAGCTTATTTGACCAGAATGTAATTGTGTCAACAACAGTATTTTTATCCAAACAAATAAAACTTCCCAACTTCAGGGCATAGCTAAGGCCCGTGAGCCCCTTCCCAGCTAAAGTAATGTTTCCTGACTACCTTCCTCATGGACATCAGTCAGCTTTCTCTTCATGGAGAAATATTTTAAATAAACTCATCTGAAAAAGCCACCAGGAATATTTTAATACGGCAGCAATCATTTTGCAGTGGCAGGCCGCTGCAGCAAACTGTATATAACGGAAACACTGAAAGCGGTTTCTCTGAGAATGGAGGATGTGCTAGTGTAAACATACTCATGGCAAGGCTCCACTGTAAAGTCCGTTATGTCACTCTTCCCAGACTGACACTTGGAACATAGGTTCATCTATTCACATAGATGTGTGGCTGTTGTACAAGCAGCTTCACACACAAGTACGGGAAATCAGGTAACCTCAGGTTCAAACGGGATCCAACAAAGTTGAAACACAATTTTAATTTCACACTCTCTGACAACCTGAATGGAAAACTTTACAACCCATTAGCCTCCAACTCTGGCAATGTGTTCATAACAAGCATTGCTCACTCAAGCTGACACGTTTCCCACTTTCATTTTCACTCTGAAATAAATACACTCCAGGGATGCAGGGTGCAGGAAAGAGGGGTGATGGAACATCTCAATGATTGCGTATCACCAAGAGAGACAGGAAATTAAAAGTGAGGAGAACCGATAACAGCAGATGTGTTTGAGCAGGGAGTAGGTCTAATTGATGTAAAAGTCATGACAGAAGCTGGGTGATGCGATATGTTTCACACTGAAAAGAGAATGAATTGGATGGGAACAGTTAATGGTGAGAGGTGGAAAGACAGTAATTAACGAAGGCTTTTCAAACATGTGAAACAAACTTCCCAGATGCGTCACAGTATAGTTAACATCTCAGCACCTCGCCATCAGCAGACGAGCCACACAAAACTAAAACCAATACTGTGACCGACTCAAAAGTCCCAAGGGAGGGCAAAAATCACTCCATCAACTGGACCTGTCGCCTATCTGTGACTGACTACCACTTCATGTGTCCATCTGTAGACACATTCTTGGACACATTCAACTGTGATAATCTTGGAATTCAAAGTGTAGCAGTAGTTTGGAGTAAATCCCTGAGCCATGCATCACTTGGCACCAAGTTCCAATCACTAATCCCCTACTTGAAGCCTCGGTTTGTTGTTTGGCTCCATAATATGTCTGCAATATGCAGCCTCACAACTCCCTCCTAATAAACGGAGTATAGTGCTATACAGTCCTTCATAATGTACAACTACGTTTTAAAAAAAACATACCTCAAGACATATGGGAGCAACTAGAGCCAAAGCCAATGGCATTAATACTCAAACTTAAATATTCAACAAGTGATCAGTGGTCCACCAAGACCCCATCTAAAGGGACATATTAAATCACTTAAAGACATCATAAGCAGTGTTTGTGCCAGAAGAGTCTGGGAGACGGCCAAACGGACCCATTTGTAATTTCCTTTTTGGGTGCAGGGAGGTTGTAGTATGTTTCACAGTCATAGTATTTGGCTCAAACTGCATATAATTTGAGGATGATGGTTTAAAAGTAGTGATGTGAAAGCACTTAAACATTCTGTGTAGCAACACAAACGGTCCGCCAATGTAGCGTATCCAGTATGTTTCCCTATTTGCTCATTGTGCTGCTTCCTGATAAAACCCACTTTCATAGTGCCAGATGAACTGTCTATAATATGTAACTGATATCGGTTTCATTGGTATAACGGATAACAATGGAATCTGAGCACACTGCATTAGTGAGCTGTTATCCATAACAAACACTTGATTAACAGGAGAATCTGGTTTTCCAGACACTGAACCCCAAATCTGCAACTGAATCCCTCATTGCTCTCAATGTAGGTATAAAAAAAAGAAAAGAAAAGAAAAGTGTCTTTTATTAGATAAGAGAAACAAGACACAAGGTAAGTATGGTAATGGGGGAGGGGGGGCTCAAAACCCACGGTGAGATCCAGCCCTCATTAAAAGCCTATATGATCCTTCAATGTTGCAGTTCCTACCCGGGAGGAATATCAGTTATTCATTTTACTTTAAGAATGACTTAATTTGAGATGCCTTCTATTTGAAGGCTGAAATTTTATGGCCCAAAGCTTCCACTGACCGACGCCTGATGTATGACACGCACTTTGGGGTATAGGCAAAAAAAACTAACAAAAAAGCATTTATGTTTGCAACCGCTGTAATGTGAAAAACTTAAGTAAGGCACTTAGTCTGACACAAAAATCAAACCACTTCAGCCTGACAAGTGCACTGCAGCAGTGGCCTGGAGCTGTGACTGCACTGCCTCAACCAGGATGGGACAAGAGTTTCTGTTAGCGGGTGGGAGATGAAAAGTTCATCCACCTTTAATATCCATCCTGCCACCCTGCAACCAGCTTGTTAAATCTTAAATCTGTTAGAGCTCTAAGTGCCACTGCTCATCATGAATCATTCACATCAATCCAGACTAACGGCTAATGGATACCAACACATCCACAAGTGGGCTGAAATACCAGCTCGTTTCCTCGTTTCTGGGTGCATCTAACTTGCTTTAAAGCAAGTCACTGTCCAGGAGCACAATAAACAGAAAGGTAAGACGGTTGGGGCTAAGCCATTTCAAGGCTGGTTTGGATTGAACGAGGTCAGTAAACTCTTCTTTTTGTTCAGCAGCTAATTAGAGGGGACGCTAATGGAAGGGTTTATGCGCAAAACAAATTAGCAATGACTCTGCCCTGCGTCATAAGTAACTCCCAGACGCATGCATTGTTTTTATTTGCCAGTGGTGCAAGGGGAGCTTTGTGGGGTACGACAAACCACCCTGATGTATCTACTCAAGAAGCATCGAGACCTGACCCTAAAAAACAACTGAGAGCACTTCTTCCCTTTAGTGTTTATGCCCTTAGAAGTCCTTCATATGACATATGGTGAGGAAAACAGAAACAAATAGACAGCTGAAGGAACCTTGACTACAAAGAAAATATTTATTGAGCTTCTAGATACGCATAAATTAAGACACTTTCAAAAAAATTATTTAATGCTTTTTAAGACTTTTTTTAAGATCGCAACAATGAAAATGTAATACATTTTCCAGAATGAATATAATGCTTGTTAGGGCTGGGCAATGTGTTTACGATATTAATATTTTCCCTATATTGGATACAAAATCACATCTAAAACTAGAAAGACACTCGGGGAGCAAGGACCTCTGCCGATAGTCCAGTCTTCTATGAAATGCACATCTGCAAGTGCAACCGCTATATGTCTGGATATATCAGAATTACAGTACGTCAAGCAAGCGCACAGTGGTCACTGCGGACAAAGCCAGTGGAAATATCGGCGTTCTACTTTTTTCTCGAGTTGTCGTCAGCTCGAGTAAAACATTACCTTCCCTTCACCTCTCTGCTCCGCTGTGTGTGCATGTAGGAGCTGAGCCCCGCCCTCGGTCAAACATGCACAGGAGAGGACAGAGAAGCTAGCGCGACCATAACATATTTATGATGAACCTGCGTGATTCACGTGAGACACATTTTTAGGTGAGAAAATCCGGAAAAAAATCCTATCCTTGATATCTAGTTTCTACACTGATGTTTGACGTGGCTGTTATTGCTTGTTGTCTGTTTAGTCGCGGTACTTTAATTACCATGGGTTCGCGCACTCTCAATTAATTCGGTTCATTTTGCCATAGACACACCGGTGTAACAACTGACCTGTCTCGCAATGTTAATGAAGGTGAAAAGTAATGTGTGCATCCGCCCAGTGGCTCGGATCTGCTCCGAAATTGAATGGGTTCTTCCTTGGCCCTTGCTACACACCATCCACCGTGAGTTTCATGAAAATCAGGGAAGTAGTTTTTCTGTAATCCTTAGGACAGACAAAATAAATAAATAAATAAAAAATAAAAACCAGCACCAAAAACGTAACCACCTTGGCGGAGGTGATCAGAAAAATAATCAAAAATGTGATGCATTACATGAAACAACTACCGCTCATGTGTCTTGAACAAAAACCTTACATTAATCATTTTGGTAGCTTTTATTCACAGAAATGTGTAAAATGAAACAAAGCAATATGCAATACAATATTAGTGGGCAGCTGACAGGGCTGTCAAAACCTCCCCAGGCTTAAACTGAACACAGACAAGTCCAAGTTGAGAGTGAGACTCAAGAACAAGGCCAACAAGGGCCCGAGCACAGCACAGTACCTATTAATCCTGTTAGTTAGATGTTATATAACCTTAAAAATCACTGGAGGAAATACACTGATTTTGAACAATCAGGATCAGGAAATGATTAATGGTGTAGGTTTTTTCTGAGGTAGTGCAGTGGGCAGTACATTAACATGTTTTGATCATGCAGCTTTGCTCGCTAACAAACTCCAGGTAACCACGTGGTACATTTTGCTATCAGCTGAAACATGAAGAACCTTTTTCACTTTGCCAGATTGGTTGGAATACGTGTGACCTTTCCAAGACCGAGGCACTCCAGCACTTAATCTATCGATCAAACTAAAACACTTGAGCGTTTCCTGTAACCACATCGCCACTTCTGCTGAATCCTCGATTGCCTTATTTAAACCAAAAGCAAACACTTTACAGAAATAAAAGTGGAGCTCAGCATCAGATTGCAAAAAAATAGAATTACATTCAAAACAGCCCCGACTGCATCTCACACACGCAGAGAACGGCCAACTAGCTGCTCTTACACTGCCAACATAACGTTACTCACAGCGCAAAAGCCAAAAATAAGATCGCAGCATGACAAAATATTAAGTTGATCATCATGACAGCGGACGCTCCACATTAACCACACACACACACACACGTTGTGTTTCCATCAGTTTCGGGGACATTACATTGACTTACATTCATTCCCTGGAGACTTACCCTAACCCTAACCATAACCATAACAACTATTAGATCATACCTAACCCTTACGCTAGCCTAAACCTAACCCTGCCCTTACTCCAACCTTAAACCAAGTTTGCATCCGAAAATGTATTGATTTACGTTATGGGGACTTGCATTTTGTCCCGATAAGGAAGGCAAGTCCTCACAATGTGACTGTGTAAACAGATGTATGTCCCCACAACATTAGTAATACCCGCCCGCCCACACACACACACACAGGTCACTACACTGGCGCCCCGTCGCTCTCCCTCACTCCTCATACAGAAGGCTACAACATTGCCTTGGTCGAGCACGAAGAACTCATTTTACATTTATATATGTAACGTACGTAACGGATTCAAGACCTATTAAGAGTTTTGAGAGATACGTGGCTACCCTGGTATGTGCCACAAGCTGTAGGCCTTTCTTGCTTTAACCTGGCACTGCGAGTGTAAATTCCTCCATGCTTAGGACGGATCTCCACTTGGGAAACGTAAGATAATACAAAAACAAGCAACACATTATTATTTGCCTGCTTTTAGTTGACTAAATTCAACCTAAATGTACACAAGATAACAATAAATGGTGTGAAAGTGGATGGGGGTGCATTTCCAGCGCTAGCTTTAGCGTTTGTAGACGGATTACAGTGGAATGCTTGAAAGGAACAGAAATAAGAGCAACGTGGGGTTTTTTGGTTTTTTTTTTTCCTTTCTTTCTTTTTCGACGGAAACAAGAAAGAAAGGCAGGAGCAGATACTGAATGATGGGGAGAACAAAACAGACATTCACATCGCTACTGTATCTTAGCAACAGATGTATGTCTATCCTGTGCCAAATATAAGAAAGTGGTGAAGTCGGGGACTGAAAGAGTGGCAACTATTAAGCCAGCTCCCGATGGAGTGGAGGTCCCACAGAGTCATGTCTAAATCAGGAAGCCGCTATACGGGGGCTTATAAATCTTAAATTGCCTCTAATGGCCTACTGGGCAACAATGCAGTCAAATTCCTTTCTCTGTCAGACAGGAGAATTACATTAACGCAGTCTGCCAGACAGAGGTGGATGTCAGAGCCTTTTCTTTATATAACTCTTATATAACTTATAACCCCTGTAAAACCTTACAGAATATACAGTACACTTGTACTTCCAACTGTGATGAAATTCAAGGTGGGCTCTCACTAGAGTTACATATAAAGGATGTAACTTTTCATCTTTGCGGATTTGAACAACACTTTACATCTTTGTCATTCGCTGAATGTTTTGATGGGAAAGGGTCTTATTTGGCAATGATGTAGGGACGATAACTGTGTTTGGAAACCTACTAAACGTGCACGTGGATAAAGCTGACATAGTTCAGCTCATGCTACGATCATGCTACAAATATGCACAGTTTCCCATATTTTCATTTCTGGTTTTCATGACATTTGAATGTTATTTTGCTCTTGTTAAAAGGGAACTCCACAAATTTCACACATTAAGTTTTTCACTAGGGCAATATTTAGGGGGGTGTGGGGTTTGAAAAAAGCGGCCACATGGGAGGCAAGCGGGGGTATAAAGAAGATGCTATTAGGTGGCATTATGGGAAATCCAGCGCTTCTGGAGCTTAACCCATATTGGAGAGAAAAGTCAAGATCGAAGTGGCCAGTTGAAAATGAGGTGCTCTGTTATATCTGAACTGTTAAATGTAATGTTAACCTGTGAGTTAAATATTCTTCACAATATACAACCAGAAAGAGTTGTCTGGACATCATCAAGAGAAAGGCAGAGGTAGAAGGACAGAGGCCACAGAGGGGACTCACGACCAGGTAGGCGGTGATATTAGACTGTGTCACTTTCTGTGGAAGGAGCCCCGAGACCGACTGGCCAATTTGAGGCCACAGTTCTGTCAGAATCAAACTCACACTCTTCTGCTTGTGTGTCAGGCTGTCTAATCATGCGACGCTCCTCTGCACCACTGCACTGACTGGAGTTGGACTTCCAGAGGTTTTCAAACATCAACTAAATGACACAGCGGACAGTGTATTGCAGGCATGACTCATTAGGAGCAACCAAAGGTGTCAGACCAGGTGACAGGCGGACTGACATGTCCAAAAGAGGGAAGCGAGGGAGAAAATCATCGCGCTGCCGCCTGCTGAGGCCTGGGTAGCCATGGATACGGAGCCACAACCAAGACCATCCAGACAAACTAAGAGGGGTTTCTTCACTTACTAACCTAGATGGCTGTGTGTGTGTGTGTGTGTGTGTGCTCAAGGTGGTTTGGACTCTGAGGTATCATGCTATTTGCCGTGTTGACGTTTTCAACATGGGAAGATTCGTTACTGAACTCTATGATTTGCGGAAAATTTCAAATGAATGCACAGACAAATATTGCATGGTTGTCTGAATCTAACAGCTCAGCTCAACTCAGGCCTGTCTTTCAGCAATAAGAGACCCTCATATTATCAGATCTCTTCGACTGCCTGCCGTCTGTTTGAAATGTGTCTCCATGGCAACGGACCAGACCATCTGGCTTCGATAGGCTGCGCCAATGAAGTGGTGTGTTAAGCTAATAGTTATTGGAGGACAGTGAGGAACTGCTAAAGGAAACATGTAATAGTAAATATTTGGGCTAAAGAGAGACAAAGAGAAAGGGGGAGAAAGAGTTTTATGATATCCGTGTACCACATTTTCCTTAAAGGCTGCCGAAGTAGCAACAGTCAAGGCGCAAAAAGGATCAGTGAAGTGGGAATACCAAAAAAAGGCAAAAGTAAATGACGATAGAAAGGTGGATTTCGCAATGAAGCTCTGTGTCTCACCTTGGCACACTACTGGGCGGACTGGCCTCACTGGAGGGTGTCTGGATCCTCTCCTCTACACTCAGCGCCTGCGGCCCGGGCCCTCCTCCCGCTATCTGTCCAGCTCCTAGCTGCTGCTGCTGCTGCTGCCGCTGCTCCTCTTCATCCTCCACCTCCTCATTGCCTGGCCTCTCCTTCCCTCTGCCCTCACTTTCGTTGTCGCTCTCCTCGCCTAAGATGTCGTCCACCTATTTTTTATGAAAAGAAAAAATAAATAAAAAGGAGCTTTTGAGAGATATTGTTTTAAGCTTTCGGACAGGACGAGGTCCTGGGACTTATGTGCCAAGACAGCATATCACGCACCGAAACAACCAAGTCAGTCATCTCTCTCTACCTTCAGTTTGTCCGTAGTTTGCACACTTTCAGTATGCATACATATTCTGTATGCCATAACTGCCAAATATATCCCAGTACTTCGCATATGGACTACTCTCAAGTGCAGATAAGATTAATTACTTTCTCTCCTGCCACTGAACACCAGTTAGTTTTGTCTTTCATTATTTTCTATAAAGACGTCCACCAACTCAAAGCCAAACTATAACAGAGCTTGCTTTTGGCAAGTTTCATGAAATAACTTTTGTTTGTGGGTAATCATTAAATAGAAATAATGACATGTTCTATTTAATGAATAATGTCCGCTTAAAAGAGTCATGCAGAGGAACCATGTGTATTAGATCGTTCCCTTGATGTACTGCAGATTCCAACTATGCATCTAATTACATCTGGAAAGTGGATTTCCTTCTAGAAATATTTGGGTTACAAACGGTACTGTAATCGCGGAAGGTGATTAAACTTGCCGTTAAGAGTGTCATTTAAACTAAACTAGAGACTGACCGATTATATTCGAGATTATCCAGTATTCTTTTAACAATAAACACAAAATAAAAATGTTTGATCCCTTACAACAATGGTTTGACATTTTCGATAATAAGCTTATTCGCTTTCTTGCAGAGAGTTAAATGACATTTCAAGTTTCCAGTCTCTGTACTAAGGTAAGCTAACCGGCTGCTGGCGGTAGTTTCGTATCTACCATAAAGAAATGAGAGCGGTATGTCCTCGCCCAGCTCTCGGCAAGAACGCCAATAAGCGTATTTGCAAAAATGTCTAAGTATTCCTTTAAATTTGGTTCTCAAAGATTTGTCACTATAGGGCAGTGGATTCTGGATTTTTGTGGCTGATACGGATTGATATTTGAGAGTTAAAAAAAAAAAAGGTTAATTTATTAACAGATATTCTTTCTTCTGCATTAAAACGTAAGACATTTTTGATGATGATCCCCTGAATGTAAATGTAAATGGACTGTACTTGTATAGCGCCTTTCTAGTCATCCGACTACTCGGAGTGCTTTCACTCTACATATCACATTTACCCAGACACACACATTCACACACTGATGGCAGGAGCTAACTGCCCATCAGTACAAATTAAACCATTCACACACACACACACTCACACACCGAAGACGCAGCTTCGGGAGCAATTTGGGGTTCAGTATCTTACTCAAGGATACTTCGACACATGGCTGGGGGAAGCCGGGATCGAACCGCCGACCTTCCGATTGGTAGACGACCCGCTCTGCCACCAAGCCACAGCCGCTTGTTCTACAGTTGAAAAATAAACATGTCAGGGCTCTCTGGTGGATACACTATATGATGGTATCGCTGGTTCTAAACTACCTCCAAACTATCTTTGGCATTTCTGTACTGCAATTTCTTTTATTAGTGTCAGTGGACATACACGACGATACTGATATGTGCGTGATGAGCTAATATCGGCCGAGCTGGCTTATCGGTCAAGCTCTGAAAGTGACTTGTGGGTTATTTTGCCAATTAACGCAACAATGCCGTATGAAACATCTGTAAAATATAACGCTACAGGCTAAAAGATCAGCTGAGTTACACCAACAACTCTTAGGATACTCTGAAGTCTAAACAAAAACCAAACACGGGACACAAAGGAAGGCTTTAATGCAGGTCTATGGTAATGGCTGATACAATAAACAGGGCTTGATATATTTTGTCCACCCCGCTGCAGATGAAATAATGTTTGAGGTAGAGTAAAACTCCTCACATCAAATGTCTACCACGAGGACACAATCCAGAGCCAAATACAACAAAGTTACTCTGTCATCTCGTCAGCTAGCGAAAGCAAAGTTGTCAGCTCCACCAGCTCGTCAACCTTGTATTCCTTGAGCAGCTCATAATTTATAATGCCCCAACATTATGAATCATTTAGAGCAGGATAGCCAATTGCCGAGCGCCAGATCAACGGAAACATGTGGTGAATATCGCCACAGCACACATGCAGCCTGTCGTCCACCGACTCATTAGCAGCACGTAGCATGAAGGAAAACTGGGATTAATGCAGGGGCACACGTTCTCTTGGGGCTAGAGCCAGGGTCATTACTGGCATCAGGCCAGGTTCATTAAAGCCGTGTTGTGGGTTATTTGGACAGCCAAGGAGTCCCTTGGTGAAGGCAGAAGGTAAGAGTACCTGAGGCAAGGCTCGCCTGGAAATTAAAAAAGGAAACTAAACTCTGCCCATGTTTGGTCCGTGTTGGCTGTCCTTCAATTAGATTTCATGAATCGGTTTTGAATGAGAATGACCCTGCGGGGCACCAAAAATCACGGGGTAAGAAAGCAAAAAGGGGTTTTGTTTGTTCTCCGTCAGCGAAACGCAATTTCATCTCAACGCAAATCTTTCTCCTGCCGTGGCGTTTTCCCCGTCGCTATCTCCCATGAGCGCTAACAGAGACAAGTTATTGGGCCTGGACTTTGTGGCAGCTGCGAAGGATGTAAGAGGAGGTCCAGTTTTCTGTCAGTACAGTGAAAATATAAAGAGAGCTGGACATAGACAAATGAAAAAGGGACATGGGTTGCCTTTCTGACAGCAGACTGGCTGACAGAAAAAGAGGACTATCCGTTGTTGTGAGTTTTGCTTCAGTCAGTAGCGCACCACGCATGTTGACAGCGTGTCTCCTGTCAATGCTGGCTGTCAAATGTCAGTCAACCGATGCCATTGGAAACGCCCAATCAAAGGCTGTGGCACTAACATTCCCAAAACACAAAAGTGAGGAGAATTCACCTTTTAGTTCGACTTGAAGACAATAAGCTTGATAGTTTCAGTTGTTAAGAATACTACTTGACATTCTTCTGAGCAAACAGGGCTTTGTGGAATGAAGTGGTTTTCATTTCTCTGACACCTGTTCCCAGGCAGTGGCAAAAGCTCATTTCTGAGCACAAAATCGATCAATACAAGGGCGCACTTACATGTTCTGTGTATGCATCAAAGCGGGTCTCGTCTACTACTGACAAATACCACTGAGGCACTGTACAGTATATGGCCAGCGCAGCCATGTCTGCTTCTGAACGCCCCCCTTTAAAAACCAATCTACGGTTGACTATGTCAGGAAGGGTCTTACAACCTTAGCAGAAATGGAAGCATTAAAAATCCCCACAAACAGCGTGGCAAACCTCCCACAGCATCCTTTTCTTAGCCGTAATCAAAGGCCAAGCAAAGAGCCCACCATGAAACTTTTCAAAGCACAGCACGGCACCCCGGCACCCTCTGACTGCTAGTTTACAGTCGGGCTATTGGTCTGATTACTGCAAGCCACAAATTGAGTTTAGCAAAAGTGGGATTCCAGTGTATAGACTTCATTTTTGCTAAATGCTCCAGTGGCTACAGTATTGCGTTAAGCACTGTTTGTAACTACCCTAACTACCCTGTGGAGGAGATGTGGAGGACGGAACAGCGAATACGATCATGTGCACAAAAAAAACTGAATATAATGGGGCTGCAGTGTGAATTGACACATTAAAAACACACATCAATCACAATGAAAGCAGATTAAGTGGTTCCTGTCCAGCAAAGCTGTTAAGATTTCACTTCTGAAATCTGGACATTTAATAATTTCAGACTCAAATCTGGCCCGAAATGTTACTCGCGCTGAAAGATTCATGTGCAGCAAAAGAATCCGACAGTCATTCATTTTAAATGGAAGCCAGCAATTTGGAGTAGCCGTTACTGTGGGAGCGTTGAACTGCGGTTGCCCAGAGCAATGAGTTTCAGCTAGATCTGAGGCCAACTTGAAGCAAATTAGTGGCCTTTACATAGGGATTTGATTTAAGTTCCTGCCGTAACATCTTACTCTGTACTTAATAACTGGTTCACCTTCGGTGACGTTGCTAGGTACGCGCCCTGCGTCCCTGCAGGAAACACGCCGTTGACGCACTCCAGGGGACGCACCATATTTCCCCTCCGACAACGCTACAATGTGAACAACAAATTATTCGTGTTGAAATCATAGAAATGAAACAAACCCCCCCCCCCCCATTGTCAAAAACCTGTTTCTTACCGTCTGTGCGTAATGCTGTATCTCTTTGATGCCAAACGGGAGGCAGCAAACCAGGGAGTTACTTTTTTAACAGCTGAAAAAACTCCTAAAACCGTCTCACACGCCCACACACGACAGACGGACATGAATTAACGGTGTTATGAGTCGTGTTTAATATGGCGTGTATCTGATCCACCAACAAAAAGAAATCTTAATTTTTGAAACATTCGCCTCTCATTCCCGCGGTCCTCCCCCGCTAAAGTAGCGCAGCTAAACGACGGAGGCTGGCAGCTAGTTGAGCCGCAAAACCCAAAATGTAAAGTATGGAAAGTATGTAAGTACGGAAATACAGTTTCTCTTTAACGGATTATATCGATGCGAAATTGACAAGAAGACTGTCGACATATGACGCCTTTTATCTTCTGATTCTAGAGTTATGTGTTTTTTGAAGGGGGTTTGGCGTACTATTTTCCTCGGAGCACGCAGGGAGCTTCAGTTTCACTCAAACTAATAATACTGTATGTAGCCTATATTTTTTAGGTTTTGTCACCACTACAGGAACACTAGGTAACTGCTAAAGTATGATAAGGTTGTCTGACGTTAGTTAGTGGTTTGATTAATGGTTTACACTCTAATAATGTGCGTTTGTATCGATTACTGACGGCGGCTGATCAGGCTAATCATCAGCTACTCAGTTTCTAACGGCAGTACGCAGTAAATCTCTTTTGTCAACACCTAACTGACAATCGCTAACTTCTTCTTCCTTTCTATCTCTTTTCATAAACACACATTTTATTGGGGACCCACTCAAATGACTGTGGGTCCCGGGAACTCACTAATTTGAAAACCTATCAACATCTATCAGTGTCTTACTTTACAGTGGCGTAATACCAGTTGACTATGCAATCAGCCGCACACTGTAAACACTACAGAGCTTCACCTGCAATGAAGTGAGCCAAGTAAAAAAACTGTCAGGCAAGAAAAGGATAAAGTTTTTAAAGAACACAGGATCACCACAGGTCGGACAGCAAATAAAATAAAATCAATGTCTCAGTACGTTAACTAAAAAGGGGCTATATGCAGTTTTTTAATGAAGTGAATCACTTTTTTTATTGCCTGTCTGTGACGGGGTTTTACTCTCACATAAAAATGAGCCATTCGCCGGCTTCCTGTCTTGACTGCCGGTGCATCGCTTTCTTTGAGAAGGTATCTGGTCGTAAGGTAACGTTAGATACCTGAAACAACTGTATTGCGTGGATAACGTCAGCTAATTCATTGCTCGCTCACTGACGTTATCCGTTGCAAATCATTAATGTGGAAACAATGTCGTTGATAACATTATACACAAACAGTTACTGCACCACCGGCATGCTCGCTAACGCCGACGTATCATGTCATCTAAATGCAGTCAGTGTAGCGTCGTCATGCAACGAGCGTGGAGTAGTTCAACGTCAAGCTGATAAAAGTATTACTGTAACGTTGCAGCGGGCGTTTGCAGGCCTGTCACGATAACTACTTTTGTTGGACGATATATTGTCCCAGCAGTAATTGCGATAAACGATATAATTGTTATTTAAAGACCATTTTATTGCCACTGATGTAATGATAAGCATAGTAATGCAAGTACACCCTTTCAATTAACTTATACTTCTTATGAAGTGGTTTTGGTATGTGAAAAAAATATATAAACATCCTAAATAAAGACATAAATCAAATCACACAACCAAAACAATAAATAAAATGGACTCTCTGGCTCAGTTAACAAAAAATGCATTTAAATAAATACACGTTGGATAAGTTGATAACGTAATTATTGTGACAGGCCTAGGCGTTTGTCGGAGTTTCCAGCACGTTGTGTGATGCCATCTCCTGTGCTTCGCGTCTGTGTTTTGGTCGATATCCAGAGTGCTCGCTCGTGAGATCCAGCACGCGCACGAGCCCACGCTGGGGAAGGCAGCGGCTGCAATCTGAAACCTCACCGCTAGAGGCCACTGAAAACTACACATGGTCCCCGTAACTAGGGGGGAGACACAAAAGCATACCTGCAAATAGAAATCGGCAGCAGCGTAACCGATGCAGGAACCCACAGCGTGAGTTCGACACATTTCCATGCAGCCAGACAATCAGCGCTCATTGTCCTGACCAATTTCGGTTGGCGCTGGGTTATTGTACGAGGAGCTTCACCAGACTGAGCACTGCACAGGGAGAAATTTACATATCCAATTCCCACTGAATGGGGTTTATACAAGCTTTATTCCCTGCCAAAATGACTGACTCCATCTGTGAAAGGTAGTCAGAGGTGGTAATGTGGCAGACAGTTGATTGCTGAATGGACTAAGAGCATTGACTGGTCAATTAATGTGGCGCAGACGAGGATAAGGGCTTTGCATCTATAGAGAAGACCAGAGGCCCAGGGGAAGAGGAAACTAATGCAAATGTATAAGAGAAGAGCTAGACATGGTGCATTCCTAGTAAATCAACCCCCAAAATAAAAAAAGATAAGTAAATAAACGGTGAGACCGATGAAACAGGAGCACAAAGATGCCTCCAAAGCCACTCGACTCATAACTGTATTCACCCATGTTGTTCATCAAAGGCTGAATGCCATACAGCTATGAGTCAAGGGCATAGCTGATGGGAACAATCGCAACCGGAATTCACATCTTTACTCCACCTCTGCCCACTCCCGCATGAAGGAAGCGCTCGGATGTAGAGTACACAACAATATTTTCAGAGCAAGAATTCTTAAGCGGCTCTGCAAACAGGAAGATACTGGCTTCTTTTCACCATCGTCTCAGAAGGATGTGCTAAACTGCAGCTGAGGTTAGTCAAGGGTAGTTACATAAGGCTGAACTGAAAACATTACTTTGGAATGGAACAGCCTCGAACATGAAATACTTCAAAGTTTATTCACAGACTTCAGATTTCACGCCTTTTATATCAATGATTTACTTTTCTGAAACTGTATGGTTCAGAAAAATCTCCTGACCAAATTACTCCAGCAGAATGGATGTTTTTTGGGTTTTTTTGAGCAAGGACCAAAACTGGACATTTTGCCACAGTCAGATTACTGAAGATATTTCTGTCAGGCTGCTAAGGACCGTGAGCAAATGGAAACCGGCACAGAGGGAATATTCATAGTGCTCCAGCTTCAGGGACAGACGATGGAGTCTGGTTGGGATGATGGAGTGGCCTGTCTGGAGGCAGTAATTTGCTGGTTGTGTCGGAAGAATAGTTGACCCCCACCTGACCCTGTAGAACTGGTCTGATATCTTGTAACTCACTGCTGTTTAAACTGTGGCTGGGAAATGCCTGCACATTTTCAGGACCACGGACAGCACCACACACTCCGCTGAGGGCGACAGACTGATGATTTCACCTTTACTGTTGCATTCTGGGCTATTAATTGTTTAAAAAAAAATGTCTTAAGCAAGAATGCCAACCATTCACTGGTTCCAGCTTCTGAAATGTGAAAATGTCAATTTAAACCAAAATATCTTTGGGTTTTAAAATGCTGGTTGGTCAAAACAAGCAATCTGAATCTGTCACCTTGGGCTTTGGGAAATTGTGATTTCTCTCTACCGAAACTGCTCACAACAAGGTCTGCGGATTGTCTCGAGTTACCGGGTCATGGTTTCTGGAAAGAGACATTGCTGTTGAGTTTTTCAAAATGTATTGTTTTGGCGCTTTTAGCTCCACAAGCCGAGTCCCGTTTAGTCCCATTTTATTCAAACACTGCAGACATCTCTACGGGCGATATCTCCAAAACTCGGCAAGTCACAGCGAAACAATCTGGGTGGATAAATAGCACCACAGGTGGGAGGAAAAATATGTATTTTTGATCTTGGGGTTACACACAGAAGTGAACTGGCTCTCTCAAGGGAGAATACTCTGTTGGAATTACGATTTGAAGTGCGAAACTTTCTTTCAGAGCATGGATCTCCCCGTGCCACCTTGTTTGAGGACATAGACTGGCTTGCAAAGCTGTGCTGTCTGGCAGATACATTCAGCAAAACGAAGGGACTGAATGTTTGTCTGCAGGGCAAGGACACAAGCGTTCGCAACCTGTATGACACGGTGGGTTGTTTCCTGAAGAAAGCAGAGCTGTGGAAAAGCTGTGCTTTCTTCGGCTGGATGCTTTCCTCTCCGGCGAGGATGTGGAGGGAGCTCCAGTGAAGTCAATCACAGAGGGACATTTGGCCAGCTTGACCGGATGGATTGGGTGAGAAACCCATTTCTCTTGTCTGAAGCAAACAGAAGGAAGATTCCTTGTCAGTCATCAGGAAAAACGTGTCGTCTGACCGTGGCCTACAGATGAAGTTTGACACATCCACTCTCACACAGTTTTGGTCGTGTGTAAAGAAGGAGCATCCCGAGCAGGGAAAGAAAGCTTTGGAGCAGCCATTACCCTTTGGAACCACATATTTGTGTGAGGCCTCCTTTCCTGCAATGACTCTGATCAGAACAAAGCAAAGGAACAGACTGTGTCTGGAAAGGAGTTTGATCACTGCAGTTGCCTCCCAGCCGCTGAGAATGACAAAGATCCTCAGTGAAACACAAGCCCATGTTTATCATTAAAGTAAGTACAACTTATCAAAAGGACGCAGAACACAAAGGGGGAACTTCAAAGGGGGTACATTATTGAAAAAAGTGTGAGAACCACTGCTCTATTTGATTCATTTATTTTTCATCAATCACACAGATTGAACATTGTCAAAAATAATGGCCCTCCTAAGCTCCCACATCAAAAGTGGACGTCTTCAAATGGCTTTTTTTGTCTGATCAACAGTCCAAAACACAAAAATATGAAACTGTAAAATGCAGCAAATTCTCACATCTGGGAAACTGGAACTGGGGAATATTTCACACTTTTGTTTCATGAATGACTGAAACAATTGATGCATTTTTAAAATGTGTTGATAGCTATCCTGTCGATTGACTAATCAATTAATCGACTGATTGTTTCAGCCCTATACTACAGTGTGAAGTAACGTTTAGGTGACGATTACTTTCAGGCCTCTCAAAAAAAAACACTGTTGCAACTGTTCTGGTCCCAAACATATCGATGCAAAATAAACATCTGACACCATCTGATCAGGCAAGGTACAGTCCAAATGACATGACATGGTCATATCTTATCTGCAAGGCTTATAAAAAGCATCAGTTGCCATGTTTAATCTCGGTGGACTCCAGGCCAAACCAATGCAATTATCGCCCTAGCATCTCTACAATTCATAGCCTTCACATTTGATCAGAGCTCGGGCCTTTGTTGATACGGCCTGTGAAATGTCAAGTTGAAAAGCAGCGCTCGTATCAGGCCAGGGCAGCGTGGTCAGCTGAGAAGAAGCCTCACTGCTTAAAAAAAATAAATAAATGTAGCTTTTAAATCAACAGAAATGTCGGCTGAGTCAAATCCTTCGAACTATGTGTTGTTTTTTTATCTGTGGAAACTCTCTTGGGACTGCTGCAACTCTTCATGCTAAAGCTGTGATTACAAGTCTTTTGCTGCGCATTAAAGGCTTTCATATACTGCACACTGGGCTTCTTGAATCTTTTTGGTACCCATGGCAGGGTAGGACATCAGCTAAAAAACCTCCTCCTGGGACCCAACCTGTCTGGACTACAAACCCATCATCATGCTTGATTGTAAAGTCCAGTGCCGTTGATAGGTTTTCAATGTAGTGAGTCCCCGGCGCCCATGGGTGGTCATTTGAGTAGGGCCCCAATAAAATGTGTGTTTTTTTTGACAAATTGTAGTGTTAAACATGTGAACACGCTTAAGGTCTTGATGTTATATGGTTGTAATTATGGTTATTCATGTATGTTGAAAAAGTATCTGAAAATTAAACAAATATATAATCCCACATGTGTAAATACACTGCCGACACACAAAGCAGCTGACAGAAAGAGGAGGTCATATTATACAGAAAAATATTAGCCTTTTCTGGGTGAATAAATGTTAAAAAAGGGGAGCTAAAGGGCAACAAGACGGCTGAGCTTTCGAGTCTCATCAGGGGTTGTAACGCCATCAAGCACATTATGTTTAATTAGGAAAGTAGTAGAAAAACACACACACACAAAACGGGCAACGTTTACTGCATACTACCGTTAGAAACTGAGTAGCTGATGATTAGTCTGATCAGCCACCGTATGTAATCGATACAAACACATATTATTAGAGTGTAAACCACTAACTAACGTCAGACAACCTTATCATACTTTAGCTGTTACCTAGTGTTCCTGTAGTGGTGACAAAACCTAAAAAAATATAGGCTACATACAGTATTAGCACTTTGATTTAAACTGAAGCTCCCTGCGTGCT
The DNA here is from genome assembly GCA_011952105.1 of Coreoperca whiteheadi. Classification (NCBI taxonomy): domain Eukaryota; kingdom Metazoa; phylum Chordata; class Actinopteri; order Centrarchiformes; family Sinipercidae; genus Coreoperca; species Coreoperca whiteheadi. Next base: position 20,581,072 of record CM022477.1, read on the forward strand.
CCGAGGAAAATATTACGCCAAACTCCCTTTAAAAAACACATAACTCTAGAATCAAGATAAAAGGTGTCATATGTCGACAGTCTAAAGAGAAACTGTATTTCCGTACTTACATACTTTCAAACACTTCACATTTTGGGTTTTGTGTCTCAACTCGCTGCCAGTACTCGTATAATCACCTGAAAGAAAGAATCGTTTATATCTACATAGGGAGCGGGTCCCCTTCGGTGGCGGTCGCCATGTTGCACCGCCATGTTTCTACTGTAGCCCAGAACGGACAAACCAAACAAAGGCCTAAATAATATCTAACTAAGGACTGAGAGTCCATATGGTGCATTAAGGTATTAATGAAAGCCGTGAATGAAAGAAAATCCAGCCAGTCCCAGTCATCACACAGCAACCAAGGGAACAGCGATTTCAAAGAAAGGTCACCCAGTTGGTACACTGCTGCGATTCTTTGCTGGACAACTCTGCACATGTTGCTCCAGGTAAACTGACACATACCACCATGTAACCACTGGTGACATTTAAATGTGAGGCTGTCTACCTGAATCAGATGTGTACCTTGCTCCAGCCAATTAAGACGGGCTCTTTCCCTTTGCCCTGAAGATACAATGTTTAACGTTTAACGTCACAGGCTGCCCTTTAGCTAAGGCAGGATGACATTTAAAATACAGTGTATTTACAAAGGGCCCTTCCTTCGAGTCAATTTCTTTACTTTTCTACAGTACAAAAAGATGTTGGACAAGGATTTAGTTATGCTTGCAAGAAATAAATAGTCCTACTTCCAGATTATGATAGCCTGACAGAAATTCCTGAGCCTTGGTGGTGGTAAGTGTTTCAAATGACAAATGTATGAACCACGCTCCATTTCACATAGACTTTGCTCTGTAACAGGCCCCTAAAGGCTTAGCCACTCTTTATTTACTCTACACTGGAAACATGGATGTACATAAACCTGTTTGGGTGGCCGTTGCAAAGGGGTACGCTCAAGCCCAAAAAATTGTGGCACATTCTGAAGTAGTTTCACCGTGTTCCGTTTGGTGTACTGTGACGTAATATGAGCATGAATATTGAGTAAGAAATAAGATGACATTGTCGAGTGGGTCGGTGTGATCAACATTTATCAATAGTAGACTATGTTGTTGTGACTCAGCATTTTCCGTCTCTAGCAGGTATGGCTTTACATAGATGTTGTAATATGTGTCAGTTTAAATCTAAACCGGGTTCTTTATGTGTTTTAAACTGCAGTTTTAAAGTTGTAAAAGGCAATAGACAAGTAATAGACATAGCAATGTTCCTAGGGAAGAGGGAAACAAACAGATCATGGGCCTGGTGAGTTAACTGTATAGATGAATAGATGAAATAATGTAAACCTATAGCCTCTGGTCCTTGGTCAGTTTCTGGTCTCAGATTTATCAGCACCACTTGGGTTCATTCAGGTCTTAAAAGACGCGGGTTAATTCGGGTCAGTTCTTTCTGGCCCATGCGTAGTAACAATTGATACATTTAAAATGAACGCCTGACATTTTCATTTTGAATGTATTACAACACTGAAATTATTTTTAGGCCTTCAAAATGAAAGAGATTAAAAACAACCAGACGGGAGAAAACACGATCAAATCTCCTCGCTCACCGGTTACCTCGCTCAGCTTTATGCTCAAGCCTTCTAAATGTCACATTTACAAAATCAGTGCTGCTGGTTTTTTTGGGAACAATGCCCGGTGTGAGCAGTGAACACCTCATTAACCAACTCGATCTTCAACTGTGATAATGCTACATTAGCAAGAGATTGGCCTTTAATTAAGTTTGAAAATTTATATTAAGTCCATGCTACCATGACAATGTTTTATTGCACACTGGTACTGATTAACAAAAAAATAAAAGCACAGTGCTGTGGCACTAAAAGGGGGGGGGGGACAAAGGGGGGCCTTTGTAGTTCCAAGACGAGACAAATGAAAATGTAGTAGCTCTGGCAACTTCCTACTGAGTGTGGGGACAAATCCATTCCAAGATCCATTATTACTAGGGTTTTTCGTCCGTGAGGAAATATCCATGTAGAATATGCTTTTGAAATACCCCATATTATCCAAGAAAGGGGACAGAGAAAACCTTTTTCAGTCTAACCATCCCAGCTCAGACACCATCATACTAAAGGCCAGACCCAACCGCTAACATAATGTGCCATTTCCAGATTAATAATAGAAACACAATTGTCAGTTTGCTTCTTGCTGCAGTCGTCACGACGTCTAATAGGCACAAACACAGACCTGATCTCTGAAAATATGTCTTTTATTTTGCCATAGGTCCTGTATATGAGCTGAACTACCTTTATGATGACTGTTTCATCTCCTAACGAGACAGGAAGGATCACTGGGTTCAATTAAATGAAGGATCAGACAGAAATACACGTTAAAAATGGCAGCAGGCATGTCAAGCTTTGGGTTTCTCAGCATGTTGAAGCAGTGTGCATTGGGCTGTAGTAAGAGCGACACTCAGCATTTACAGAGTTAGGAGGGCGGTGTCTTTTTTTAGCCTTTCCAAAACCAAAAGCACAGGAGCAAAACGGTAAGAAAGCTTAGTAGCCTCACCATTATTGTGTATGTGCTGCGACGGCTCTACGCGGATGACCGCGGTGCCTCGAGCAGAGAAGGGACGCGCCGAAAGTTCAGATTTGTACAACTTTGACTCGTGAAGTCGGTTCTCAACATTTGAAGCCAATATGTGTACGATCTCAAAATGTCCAAATGTGGCGCCCTATAGTGGTGGAACCAAAAAAAGACAGTGGCATATAGCATTGCTCACCTCCACCCAAGGATGTCAAAGCTTCAGTATTAAACAAACATCATTCTCTATTTTAGAAGTTTATATGTTTGATTATGTAGCTTAGTCCTAAAACACCAAAAAGAGATTTCATCATACAGCATCTTGAAAGCTTGGAGGTATGGATATAACATGAAAAGAGAAATGTTAAATAGCTGTTGGCTTTGCTAATACTCTAGGTCAGTCATTTTTAGAAGGAACGGGATGCAGCCCCGCATCTTCTTCAAACACATAAGTGTAGGAGAAAAAAGTGTATTTCGAAACGCATGGCACAGCAGTTCTCAGACTGAGCTGTCGCCTGCAGCTACAGAATTACTTAAGTTCAGAATTCAATTGCTGTTTTGCATCGCAGTAACAGGAGTACGTTCGTCATTTAAAGCACGACCAATCACACTGACATCCAGATCATTTAACTTAACTAAACAAAGTCCCATTTCCTTGCAGGCTCTATAAACTGTGTTCAATCCAAAGGTTTGTCATAAAGAACAAGAATCTTGTCTTTGTAAAAGACATTCATTGTTTCGCACCCCTATTCATTGTGTGCATCCTTAATATAAAAGTCATCCAACCCCAAAAAACATCTGCAAAGGCTTTTTGTGAACCCTTTCTTGCTTCTGCTTCACTGGCACATTGCAAGACTTAACCCTAACGCCAACTCTAACTCTAACCCCCATTACCTCCATCAACAATCAATAAGGATTACTCTTCTATGCAGCAAATGTGTTTGTCCCGAACCACTTGGTACAGGGGGAAAAAAGTAAAAATTAAAATGACTTATCTTTCAAAAAGCTGGGTACACATTACGGTATTGTGAATTTATTGTTTCCCACCAACAAACACAACAACATAAGATGTAAATACTTTAAAGTCCATAATGTGGCAAACTGATTTTAAGGGGAAAACCAACGTACATGGTAACCAATACAGCTTTCCAATGAGATATTCCCATTATATGAAAAAGAGACACAATAATTAGCACAAGCCAACACGTGACCTCACTTCAAAACATAGCTGGTCACATGTCATGTCATGTCCCATGTGAACACGCTTAAGGTCTTTCTGCAGAATAATCACCTGCTGAGAGGCTCTTGACAGATCTCAAGGATCCACTTTGCACATCTTCCCCCGCTGAAGCATTAGCAGAATTCAGACTCCATTAAAGAGTATTATCCAAGCAGGAGGAGCAGAGCTCTCAGACATTAGTAATCACTTCACCTGCCTTGCAAGGGGGGCAAAAAATAGAAAATGCAGACGGTACCGACATGATATGTGCGCTGAATATCAGAATAGATGGCTTCACTGCTGTTCAGAGATCTCAATGTAGATTCTTTCTGTCCTTAACATTTGCCAAAACTTGCTACTACGGCTGCATGATAACTTGTTAAATTGCAATTTCAATGACAACGCCGGGAGAGCTGATCTATTAAAAACGCTGCCGACTTATCTGTAAGTTGTACTAACAAATGCCAAGACTAGACCATGTGGCAAACAGGCCCAGGATGGCAATCAACCAGAAACAGCACCACAAAAACCTTGTGAGAAAAGCCTTGGCGACGGACCGCACAAATACCCACAATGCTAATGTTATAAAGCAGACGCCGCTGTGTAGCAGTTGGCCTCTAACCTTGGTCAACACGCCGCACAACCGCTTCCCTACAAAAGCTTTCCAGTGGTTTGCAAGTGAAAGACTTAAAAAAGGTAGCGGTAACGGTCCCCCCCCCCCATTCCTTACCTCTTTGTCCATGCTGTCCAGATCCTCCTTGCAGAGTGTGTACAGGGGCATGCTTTCTGACATGCTCGGCTGCCGTTTCCGACGAGACGGTCCTGGCTGCTCGCTGTCTTGGCTGGACCCTGCCGCATCATCCTGCTGACTCTTTGAGGTTCCCCTGCGGTACAATAACAAAACAAAAACCATACATCATTATGTGTCTGAAAATGAATACTTCCTTACACAGAGCTGTGTTATCTTTCTTGCTAGTTTGCTTGCTCTACTTTGAAATGCATTCTTGGGTTACAGTGACTCTCCGTGGCAATTGCATTTATTGGCAAACACTGTACACAATGAGCACCGACAATGAATGTAAAGTACAGATGTAAAGTACAGGGCGAAAGCGTGAAGGCTGAGGCTGGAAACCAACGATGAGAGGCTTGCTCGCTATGAGGGCCCATTAGATCTTAGTAAAGCTTATGCAAGTGGGAAGAGAAAGTTTCCATACTTCCACTTGGCAGCGCTTATTTGAACAGATCTTCTTTGATGATTAAATCCGAGTTCGTGCAACTCCCAGAAAAGAAAAACTCCACAGTGCCTCTAATCTATGAATTATGTGAGCCAATTTTATGCCTGTGCTTATTAATTAGAGTATCTCCACAGACACGTTCAGTGTAGAACACTTTAAGCCATCGTGATTCGCGAATGCCCAGTAAAGCGATGGCTAAAGTTAGCTTGTATTCTTTACAGCCGCTCCGTGGCACCGCAATGACAAACAAATACGCATACAGAGGACACGCCCTTCATTGGCATCTGTGACCGACACATGAATGACGAATGGCGTGGAAGATCACAGAGGTGACTTTGAGGGACCGTGAAGCCTTTCTCGAACCTGCCACATCATTCCTGTCAAACTGTAGCTGAGAACTAAACGAGGACATGGCTGGAAAATCAAATATTTATATGAGCGGAAGAGTATAAACCATTTTTTAAGATCAGTATTTTACACTGTTGAAGAGAGACTTTTTCCTCCAATAGAATTACATAGCCTGAATTTTATTGTGCTTTTATTTACGAACCAACATGCAGATACAAAAAAAAAAAAAAAAATCCAACACAAGCTTGGAGGCTTGTCTGGGGGTTACACCATGCACTCTGGCTGACAGGTTTCCCATGCCACCAAATGCTTTAAACAATCCATACAATACAAGGTTTGTTGGGGGAGGTTTATTGTGCCTCAGTTGATAGCAGAAGGCGGTGAATGTCTCCATCGAGCCGTAATTCATGTCAAAGTAGCGTAGTACTACACCAACAGCTGTTTCAGTTTACAGAGTAGGGAGGGATGGAAATGAGGCCCGGCAGGACAAATTAATACATTTAAGATCTGTTATGAGCGATTCTGCAGGCAATACACAACATCAATATCATAAATGTTAGAGGTCTGCAAGGGTTTTTCTGGATGCATGTGCAAGAGGATGTTTACTACTTCTGTCAATGTCAAAGGTCGAAAGTGAAGAACAAAAAATGTGAATACTGTCAGGGGCTGAGACATTTTAACATCACAATTCTTTTGACAATAGAAAATGACTGCCAAACTGCAATGTAGCCTTTAAAGTGGCACTCCACCAATTCTCCAATCAATTCTCAGTTTACCAGTCGGTGAAACTGTTGTATTGTGTCTTCTGTGGCTCAAGGTGGAGCTTTGTGATGTCACCGGCGTCCCCACCGCTGGGGCTTGGAGACCACACGTGAAGTTGGAAAGACGTGGGCATTTACTAGGTGGCACGGAGGATCAAACTAAAAAATTCTATCAATTTGGTATTCTGGGACGTGTAGTTGTGTACAAGTGTGTTGCAGCGTGACCCATACTATGGGCTAAAAGGTCAGGATATCTTAGGGCGCTTTCGCAGCTCACTCTGGTGCATTTGCCCGTTTCGTTTGGCTCATTTGGGCTGGTTTGAATGCTGTCCGTCAAACTCTGGTGTGGGCCGAACAACCGGGCCGAGGCTTCTTGAAACCAGAGAACCTTACCATACTCATTAATTCCAGCCCCAGAATTACGTTTTTTTCCTTGGTCCAGACCAAATGAACCAAACTACAGGTGTGAAAGTGCCCTTAGACTCTTCTCTAATCTGTCTCTCGCGAGTTTCTTACCATTAACTCATAATAAACAACACATAATAGTGTTAGCATTAAAAAAAAAAGTAACATTAGAATAAATGAAATTCCTGGTGTTTGATGGCTGCACAAGAACACAGAAGCCCCCTTATCTAACACAAGTGTTTGTCCAGATCCTTCTCCAAGAAAAACCATTTGCATCAACATTATATTTAATAACCCACACAATATCTATTTTATCACTGCATCAAGCAATATTTGATCATTATATTGCGCTTCTCCAATTCTGTTCTCACCTGAGACAAGGCTGTTCTCTGTGATCAGAGAGCAATAAAGACCCTGAAGCCTGGAGGTAGGGTGGTGGCCGTGGCACCTGAGGGCCCCTGCGGATCAGCTTCCCTGTGACGGGGTCGTAGGTCCGTACCTCAGGCGCTGGAGGTGGAGGTCTGTAGTGGATGGCAGCTGGGTGTAAAATAGGCTTCTGTATGGAGCCCAGATTGTCAGGCAACGCTGCTGGACTGTTACTCCTTCAACAGACAAGAAAAAGGTTTGGAATCATCTTCCGGAAAGATTCTGATGCATCGCAGTCAATATGTTAGCAATATCTGGAGTTCTTTTAAGTTATCCGTTCACATCTCCTGTGTTTGGGATGGCCTGTAAGATCGTGGCTCGGTTAAAACAGCTCCTTTACCTTGGCGTCTTGGAATAGTCCTCCTTTAGTGGGTACAGCTGCTCCTCCACCCTCTCCCAGCGCTCCAGACAGCTCCACAGCCAGTCGGGGTTGACAACATGGAGGTGGTTGCAGCCTTGCGCCTGACGGACCTTCTCGGTGCCTGGGCGACAGCAACCGAAGAGGAAAAGGTGAGACTGGGAACAGGTTTTTTGACATAGCGATCAAAAGCTATTAGCAAATACTCTGCTGAATAATTCTGATCAATAATCAGACAGACAGTCTTTCCTGTAAGAGGAAATAAAATGATAACTGCTTGGTCAATAATATTAGAAAGATAAAAAGGAAGATTTGTCTTTTGGAGTCACTGTCCTTTCACTTTCCTGAAAGTCAAAAGTTTTCTTAGGAATCCCAAAAAGCCCTGTTTTGTTTGGCTGAATCCACAGAGAGCAGTGTTTCTGCTTGAATAGGACTTATTGATGTTTGACACAAAAAAGTCTAGAAGCTCATTAACCCCGGGTTATTTTAGCCTTGCATGGCTGACAATCAAATGCTTGTTCACACATTGACTACCACTGTTTGGGCACATTGCCTGTTCAGTTGGTGTACAGTATGCAGTGCCTGCATTGGTGTTGTGCTGCTTGCCATGAACTGGAAAACTGATCAAGGGGATGTTTTATATAGTATTTTTCATTAAATCAGAAAGTTAATAACTGCGCAACAGTAAATTGATCTCAATTTCCCCATTACCATTTAAATGTGCTGAAAGACAAGAAACATTGTTCACCAAGACACAGAGCAACACGGCTAAGACCGCAGATGTTGGCGGCTGTGAGTGAATGGCTAATGACAGCATGGCAACGTGCTCACAACGACAATGCTAACATGCACGGATTATGATGAGCAGGTAGGTTTTGCCATGTTTACCATCTCAGTTTAGCTTATAAGCACAAAATCCAACAATCCCCATATTTTATGATGCCAACAACTTAGAAACAAATAATAATAAAAAAAAGCCTCCAACAAAATGCTCATTTTCAAAGACGTCGTAGTTAGGTTTATGCTCTGCTCGTTCTTCAACAGTTGTGAATTCCTGTCAGTTTGGAGGACAAACCCTGGATGCACACATGTAATCAAAGGTTTACATTTCGCTCTATTTATACCGCACCCGAGCTGTAACTGTAGTTAATGCTAATGCAAGCTAAACATTTCCTACTGCTGCAGCTTCTGCTTCAGAGGTGCCACGATTTTAACCCAAGTCTCCACAGTGGTACACCCATACGCCCTCGTCGTTCACCTCCCTGGATACTATACCTGCGACGACAGTCTATTCAATCTCAATTATCTCTGCTCAGCCAAAGTTTTGACAAGACTCACATACGCAAATCTGCCAACACGTCAGGGAGCCCGGCATTTAAACAAGCCTTGCATGACCCTTCTTGAATTCGAGCCTCATTAGCGTATGATTACTTGCATTAGTTGCGAATGGTTCCAGCCCTTTTGTGGAATATATAATAAAAGTCGTGAAATAATTACATTAAAAAAACGTTTCTTTGGTAAGGAAAATGTATTGTACAATGCCAAGATTACCGACTTGCACATCTGATCGCCGTCATTGCTGGTGTGTGGGTTAGTGGTGAAGTGGCTGATCTTGTCATGCAAGGCATGTTAAAATGAGGTACCCCAATATATTTTTATTTTCATTGCAAGGTTATCCTAGCGGAGGCCGGTAACATGTACTTATAAATATCAGTTGACCCTGCGTTTACTTGCTTCACTGAGGCGGTTGAAAATGAAAATACTCCGTCAGTCGTAGCTCAGCTTTGGGAAGGGAAGAGATACGGGACAAGATGAGGGGCGTGACAGAAAACAAAAGACAGAAGGGGATGGAGACGAGAGAGGAAGAGACGTGCTCTCAGCTTTTGGACCTTTGTATTTTTAAAACCCTGTTTACAGCCACGAGTGTCGCTTTCTCCGAACGGAAAGCACAAATATGAGACCAGGAGTCTCATTTATAAAACCGTGCGTAGGATCCTTACTAATATGGCACGTGTGCGTCAAAAAACATTCTGATTTATAAAATTGTGCGTACGCGCACCTGCAGGCAATTTTCCCTTTAGAAATCACAGTCCACCTGGAAATGTGCGCACTTGGATCAGCCTCATATCCCAACCTCTACATGCCCACCATCTGTTGATCGCGTCTCCAAAATGTGCGTATGCATGGGTCAGAGTTTACTCACAGGTGTGCACAGTCTCCCGTCAGGTTTGTTTTTATAGATCCCAACTTTTGCGTGGGAGGTGGCATACGCCTCCTTCACGCACCGTTTTGTGCGTACACAACGGTTATAATTTAGACCCCAGAGCTGGAGGATCCTCCCGGGACATTTACATCCACTGAATGGGAGCAGTTTCCTGGTTAGTTACAGCGAAAATGGACAACAATTAGTGTCAAACTGTGTGCCGATGTTGTTCACCTGAGGTGTCTGTGGAAACACGTGTCATTTACGGTGGTATCACCCCCACAGCGAGAATTATCAACAGGTCAGTGTCTTGTGATGGACCGCTACTGACATTTGTGTTTCTTCTTATTGACAAAATGGCAGTATTTGAGTGCCTTAACCGTTACAGTAAGAATAATGGCCAATGAGCCACTGTTGAATGATTACATTTTTCAAAATAAATGACACAAATTCTATTTTCTGCATTTCAGTTTTGTTTGATTCCCTGCTGTACCGAAAATGCACACTGAACCATGAATTTGATGCACCGTTACACCCCGAATCTCTACATACCAGCTCTCGCTGCAATGAGATGCGTTGTCCGACTCGGCTCTTGGGAGCTCAGAACCAGATTCTTTCCAATTTTGGCCCCCAGTGCTTTGGCATGGTAGTGCTCACGGGTCCTCTCCATGGGGTAGTTGGTCGGGTACAGGCCACTGAAAACTATCGTCGTGCCCTCCAGTGTCTTGCTTTTCAGCTCTGGGACAATTTTGCGGATGTCCGGCGTTTCAGAGGCCTCCTTCCTCAGGTAGGCCTCATAGCGTGCGTAATACTCTGCATGGATCCTGTGCAGCACTTCCTCCAAGTAGATCAGGTGATCGTCCTGGTCGTTATCAGCTTCTTCTTCCTCCTCCTCCTCGTCCTCCATACTCTGGTCCAGCAGCTCCTCCCCCATGGTGACCCCAGATTGTTCGCTGTTCTGGGACTCCGTTTCTGGCTCTCTCCGATCTGAGCAGCCATTTCCCAGCTCGGGGTCTGGGAGAAGAACCGCTGAAGGTTCTGCTGCATCAGAGCTGGCTTCTCCTTCACTCCGACCTTTACTGTCCCCTTCCCTTGACCCATCCCCATCGCCAGGCTCTTGCGAGACTCCTTCCTGCCCAGATTTCTTTGCCCGGCAAGGCATGCCTTCACTATCGCTCTCTGATGAGGGAGGCTTTTCTGTAATGCAGTCATTGTCACTGTCACTGGAAAGGTCAAAGTCTAAGTTATTGGAGTCGTGGCTGGGTGCCGATGAGTTTCCACTGTCCTGTGCCACAAGTGTCACCGGTGTCCTGCTGCTATCATCTTCCTTAACATTTGTTCTGTCACCCACCTGAGGTTCCCCCGCCCCCGCGCCAGACTCCGACGCAGTCTCCGACCCTTTACCGTGTCCTGCTTCATCCTCCACAACCCCTGGGGGATGCGTCCGCTCATTTGTTGGTGCTCCCTGAGAAGACTGAGATGTTGTAGATTCTTCCTTTCCGGAGATGTCGTTGTCTTTCAACCTTTTCCTGGGGCCATTATTTTGGTCATCGACACCAAATGTCCCTGCTGGTTCTGTGCTCTCTGCTGGCCGGCTTGACGGGCCTCCTGCAGGAACAAGACAAGGCAATCACACAGTATTCAAGGACACGTGCATCAGAATCAACAGGTGAGGTAACAGTAACTACATATTAAACATGCCAATCAGGTCAACTTATGTCAGATTTCCCAATTCTGACAACCACAGAGCAAAGTGCTCAATATGAAATGAATATTGAATGAAATTATGAAATATGAATGAACATGAATAAATTGTGGAAAATATATATAAATGAAACAATAATTTGTGAAATTATTTAAAATCAACTTATTATAAAAAGGTATTTTATCCTTCTTATTTTCATAATAACAGGGTTTTATAGGACATTTTTTATTTCAAAATGTTCTTTTTCAAAAGTTAGCTTTTGTTTCAGAATGGAAATAACATTTTATTGATTTAGTTTAACAAGGCTGCGCATGCTACCTGCCTAGTTGGCTAACTAGCCTGGTGGGGTGGTGAGCTTGGTTTATTACTCAGCATCACAGGGAAGAGACCGTGTTAATGGCAGCCGCTAGCTAGTTAATTCAGAGTTACCTCGACAGCGTTTTGATTAAGGAAATGATATCCAAATATTAACAGCTATTCTGAAAATGAATAATTAAATAAAATGTCAGAATAATGAGTTGAGTTTTAATCATTTCTAATAATATCTCTAACAAAATGTATTCATATAATATTTTGTTTTTATAATTTCTTTTTAAATGTATTTAATATTGAACATTTTAGGGTTCCATAGACAACCTGAATGGAGATTCTAATTCTAATACTTGGTTCGGGCCTGTGGGTGGCAAAGATTATCTTTAGTAATCATACTATTAGTTATATAGAAATATAAGGCTTAATAGTTAATATAACTCCCATCAGATGGTAAGAAAGAGAAACAGTATTTCACTTCCTTACTTTAGCTCCAGTAAGCAGATAAAATACATTTTATTTATGTAATTTATGATATTATTATCTTATAATTTCTTAGTTTTCCTTTTTTAGCTCGTTTAATCAAGTTTCTATTCCCTATTTACCCCGACAAACATCCAACCACATTTCCTATTTTCCTCAGCTAACTTTCTTCCTACAACCTCACTGGCCCGTGCACATAGTGTTAAATCATTCATGTGCCACCCTGCTTCCTGCTGTAATGTCATTGTAGAAACTCTCGTAGAAGTAGCTAAAGCATTTTAGCGGGCAGGCTGACGCCGACAAACTTAGCTAGTGAACACCACTTAGAAGTTTTTAGTTCAGTTATTTAATGTCTTACTAAACGTAAAGGATGAAACAATAAAAGCTCTATTTTTTCCTTCACCAGCTCTGACTCATAGTGGTCATATTTTGAAAAACGCCCAGAATACAATGATACATTAGAGTAAAACTTAAGGCCCACATTTCGAGTTCAACAAAAGAAGATATTTTAAATGATCTATAATGATGTGTGCAATTCAGTAAAAAATAAACAACAACTATATAATCCTATCAATACTGTATCCACCTGCATTCCATTTCACGCACCACTTGACACCATATAACCTCACTGCTCGTGAGGTTTTTATTTTTGCCCTTTCCACCATGTACTTAGTATTAATGCATTCTGGAAGGTCTGTGACCCTGTGACTATAAACCTCTAGGAAGCAATAACCTCCCTAACATTTCACACCAGTACATTCTACCCATGGGATAACCCAGATTTGAGCTCAGAAAGAGCTGCTCTGGCTGCCAGTGTTGGCAAACACCTCTTGGTGTAGAATCCTCCTCTCAGGCAAATCACAGTCCTCTGGGTACACTGAGTCACTGCAGTGCAAGTGACTCTCTTTGAGCGTGAAATAATATTGTCAAGTGATAACCTGTCAACAACACAGAATAATCCACAAGACAGTGGTACGGATACTGAGAGAGTCAAACTTCACAAATAAGAACTATGGTTTTTGGAGGTAAAGTACCCTATCATTTCCGAATGAGAAAGAAAGATGTACTGTAAATTCAGCATAACATACACCTCCATCAGTGATGATTTAGTTTGCTTGTTCAATGAAGCGCACTGTATCACTTTGAACCACAGGGCGGGATGGACAGAAGAGGGCAGCTAAATAATCTGAGGAGGCAGGGCACGCTAGAACAGGCGCAGGCCAGTGGACTCCAGCCTTTCGGAATACCAATGCAGCAAATTAAACTGTGGGCAAAACTTTTCAACAGCGTTTAATATGTTCTCAAAAACAAACCCTTTTTTAGACTTACATTGTTTGCAGCATCTCAATATTAAGAATGGCCGACAGTCTACAGGACAGTGACTCAGTGTATGTATTGATACAGTGTGTGGTATATTTAACATCAGATAATGATTCAGATGGTGTTAGTTAAGGATGATCACATGCCAAATAATTAGATTATTTAGCTAAGTTAGCTGACGCTATGCTATAACCCTTCAACGGCGACAAGGCGACATTGCAGCTGGCCACGCATGGCCGGGGGTCCTACTGGCTGGCTCCAAGCAGCTTGTTCCCTGCTATGACAATGAAGAGAATAACAGTGTGTCTTTGAGAGGATTCCCTTTATGAGTTCAATGCAGAGGGACATACAGAGGTGAAAGTATTGGAACCCTTTGAAAAGTTCTGTCCTTGTTCATTGACGGGTACCTTTGACTCATGATGCGGTTGGTGGATAAAGGCTCATCATGGAGACTCAGGGTGCTGATTGCACATGAATGCATTTTTGATGAGTATTTACTGTCGAGGGTCCAGCCTGACTGACTCTCTATAATAAATAATTTACCTAATGTAAAGCAAGTCTGTTAATATAAATGTTAACAGTATTTGAATAAGTGATAGGATTATTTTAGGTTCCTCTTTGCAGGTCAGTACGACAGGTAAGTATTAGGTGAATTGGGTTCAACCGGTATAGGCTTTTCCCCAATGGGTAAGTGAACGCTAATAACCAGATTGTTTTAGATTAAATACTGAGATAACCACGCTGCACACTTCATGAAAGCCCTTGTTTGACCTCGACAAACACAAATGTCATACCCTTCCCACGGCTGAATGAATGCACAGCAGGGTTAAAGGTTTCCCCAAGTCACAGGTCCTTTCTCCTGCAGCTCTCAGACCCACAGGCGGTAGCGTCACCAAAGCCAACGTAGCTAATGTTAAAAATCCTCCTTTTCCTCCCCCTAGTATTAATTTATTGGGATGTTCAGATTCCCGCACAAACATATCTGAAATTCTAAGTGGGACTTCAATTATGAATGTTCTCCACACAAAATCCATTTAACAGCACTGAGACAATAAGTAATGCCCAAATGCATCACCAATTAAAACTTCATAAACTGCATTGAATTTTTAAACTGTTTACACAGACTTGGTCCTCCTAATGCAATTCACTTGGTGTCAGAGCTGAGTGTCCGTGAGATACAGTACATTAAACTGTGCCTCTATTTCCAACTATGTAATGGGCTGTGTAAAATTTTGCATTAGCACTACGAACCCTTAAGAGCAGCCCAAGAACGGTGATTTCACTGGACTGACTCGCTTGTTAACTTCAGCCGAAAGTGCCTCTCACAGGGGAATGTGCATAGTAGTGGAAACTGCTCACTGGACAGCGCGTTCCTGGTTGTCCGGTTGACCCTCGGTGTTGCATAAACTGCCAGCAACTTTGTTGTAACGGGGTCTTTCTACGAGCGCGTCATGTTAAAGCTATGCGGCCACTGTACCTTTCCTTGTCATCTGAGCTTCCCGTGATCCAGGGGGGGCGTTGATGTCCCCTGTGCCCTGGAAGTAGATGTATTTCTTCACCGTGATGAGGTTAGGCGCGAACTTCCACACATCCTCTCGGTCATCGATGATGCAGACCATCGAGTCACCGCAGGGGAAAAGATTCCTGGTAGGAAAATCATGCACAAGACGACAAAACCACTGAGCTTCTTCACTGATGTCCAGACTTTTCCCCAAATATAAACGCTGTGAGGCCATTATTTATCTCTCTTTGGCTCCACTGATGTTGACAGCAGTGACAGATGTGTTTTGCAATGAATCAAAATAAGGGGCACTTCAATTTCTTACATCATCCGTCCAATTCTTTTTATTTGCAAGGAGATGCCGCATCTATAAGTGACATTGAGAGAACAATAGATCTCTACTCTTTGTGCTTGTCTAGAGTCACTGATAATATAGAGAGATTGTCCATGAAACAAACAAACAGTTACAGAGGATCAGAATCTGTCCCATCGTTACCTTGTAAAAAGTTTTATCTATACAAAATGGAAATTGTCGGAGTTAAATAATGTGTAGAGTGGCAATTCCCACCTAAGATTCCCCGTCTTGGAGAAAGGATCGATGCATTCATCCCTAGAAAGGATCCGGTGTGAGAAAAGCTTCTTTTCGGGATCCAGAAAGCCTACAAGAAGGAAGATAAAACAGACAAATGACGGGGGAGGGGGATGCACATTTGAATGCCAATTCAGCTGTATCTGAAATCATAAACTTCCTCTCCAAGGTCACAGTAGGCTGAACACGTCAGCCGGGCCAGAGTCTCCTTAAACCACAACAGAAGCTGTCAATAGCTGGAGCAGTGCTCTGAAACATGCCGACCTCCCTGCATCAGGCCCAGCAGTGTAATCTAATTCAAAATGCAATAAACACTCATCATATGGAGGCTGGACGGACAGTACTGGACCGGGGCTGCTTCAGTTATATACAGTATGATGAAAGATTGCAGCCTGAATACCAAAAAGACAGCACATAAACCCACGACCTACACTTCAATATAATAATCCAGGTTGGTTCTTTTCATTTAGGAGGAAACCAACTACCAACTATGCAGGAAATGGAAGGATTGGGTGGTGTACCTGCAAATTTGTCAAATGTCGATGCAAAACATTAACTGGCTTAATGTGCATTTTAAAACTTTGCACCCCTGCTGCTTGCAATGGATACATAGAGACATTAGAGGCACGACAGTGAACCAACATAACATCAGCTGGAACGCTAAACATGAGCAGACGCTTCCCTCTTATGGACACAAACAGGCAGCGCAAGAAGAGCGTCCCTACAAAATCTAAATCTTATATGCATACTGTTCCATTTTGATATCGATGAAACAATGTGGATTCACGTAATCAGTGCCTATAATGTGGGTGGGGTGGGGGCTGTAAAATGTAAAAACAGTGAGTCCTATTACCAGCAATGGTGTGCGCGTAAAGGCGGCTCCCGAACGTGAAGACATGTAACTCATAGAGCTTGGCGATTTTCTCCAGGAACTCCTTGCAGTGCGGGCGCAGTCGTGTGTGGAGCATAGGCTCTCCTCGGCCGAGCTGGAAGTGGAAAATTCCCTGGAGGAAATAACAAGTGTTAACAATGACACAATCAGTTAACAACAACAACAACAAAAACGACGACAACACAGATGTAGGTGTGCTCTTAAAGTAAGATTCTCAATAAGCACTTCAGTTAAATAATGGAAAGAACTGACTACTGGATCTTGTTTCTAACGATAAATGGAGGCAGCCCCTCGGTCAGGCTCAGGGGAAGAATTCGGAATCCATCCACCTCCTGTGCAACACGAACCCGGGCGGCTCGGTTAGGCTCCAGCAGCACGAGTTCATGCGACGTGTTGTCCAAGCTCGTCACCAACCAAAAGCTTTTAAAGTTATTCCGACATGGCCAATCGAAGGCGGAGTGAAAAGACGACGGTCATAGAGGGAGGAGAGACGCGGGGGAAGGAGGCGAAGGAAGGCAATGCATTCCGCACGGCACCTTTATGGTCCTTCCATGGTTCTTTCGTGGATATGTACAGTGTGGGGGCCACGTGTCAGTGCCAGGCCTCAGCTCTGTACAGCTTACGGATAAACATTTAATCTTTATGCATAAAGTCAAGTTTCAGGCAGGGCAATAACAGCTGCCTCATACACCGAGTACATTTAGTGGCAGAGACCGTGAGGTTGCCTCTCCATCACAGTGATGGCAGTATAGAGGAGCGACACGGTGGAATAATACCTTATTGGACATACGCTGGCAGTGCTGTTCAGTGGTGTGGATCAGCGTCTGGTCCAGATCCACCATCAGGACCAGCTTTTTGTTCCGGTAGAGTCTCTGCTGGTCTTCTCTGCCCAGCTGTTCTGCTTGCTGTTGGAGCAAATGAAGATTAAATGAATGGAACTTTAGAAAACCAGAGCAGCCACCAGTTTCTGGTTTTGACTGGCCTCAGCACTTTTCTCATATCGAATTATTTCTTAATAAAGATTTCATTACCAGAACCACATATGGCCTTAAGCTTCCATCTTTTGATTCTTTTAAGCTTTGTGATTAACTGTGGGGGGGTTTCTTCATAATTTTCTTTTTTGTGTGTGTGTGTGTGTGTGTGTCCTGGGTAGCGAGCCAAATGTAATTGCACTAACAGGGTAATAAAGTTGTATTTAATTGGACTGAATTGAACTAGTCCAGGAATGCAACTTAGTATAGAGGTTAGGGGGATGCGCTGGCCTTGATTTTTGGAGGGGGAAAACAAAAAAAACATACTGACCAACATTCACTTTTGATATGCTAAAATATTTTACAGTATTTGATCACACCTAGACCTAAGCGGACTCTAATTACGCATGACTGTGTTATTGTCATTTGTTTAAGCCGAGTGTTCTACATGCTTTTAAAAGAACATTTTCCACTTTTCCATTTTGTATTTGAAGATACAAAATAGCAGCACAATATGCATAATATTTTTAAAAGATGTATTGCAAGGCTTGGGGGCACTGTGCTTCCAAGAGCGATGCGCACACACACAGGTCTTCTAATGGAATTAATGAGCAGTATATTTGCCCTACTCGCCCAGTCTTCCTCGTATCTCCATCATATGACTCACCTCTGAGCTGACCATCAGCTCGGGGACACTGTGCACCATGGAGACGGTTGCTGTGGAGATGGGAGTTTGCTGGCTTCCATTCATGCTCTGCAGTCTGAGAGAGAGGGGGGGCGAGGGGGCAGGTTGTGGGAGTCATGCATTTTGTTTATCTCTTAGGTCCTTGATCACATTGTGACTGAGAAGAAAAGCAGCTTTCACAAACATGCATATTCAAATGTGTTAGACTTAACCGGCGGTTACCAGTGTGATTTGAGCCAACCTCTGCAGAGAAAATACTCCAGTTAGCAAGCGATGTGGCTGATTGTTGGCAGTTCTACGCTACATACATACAACGTGTTATCAAATGGCATGCAAAATGATTCCCTGCTGTTGCATCAGGATGCTCATAATGCAAACTGAGGTGTTGACTGTCAAAAACAACTTTCCATGTGCTTTTCAACCAATGCTTTTAAAAAACAGCCGTACTACCTCAAAACAATAACATACAAAATGTATCATATAATAAAAACACTGGCACTATGTTTCTTTAAATCAATAAAATCTGCAATAAATGGAGCATGTCTTAAACAACTGACAGCTGTACATTTTACATCTTTATAAAACTGACACCAGGGAGATTGCAGAGTGTGAGCACTCCATTCATGACCTGAGCTGTACTCAGCTCTCTCTGCATGATCTCTGGTGCCCCCTGATGGTATTAAATAATACAGAATCCACCACAAATACTGTGGGTCAGCTATATTTAGTCCATTTAAAATGACAGGAAGGTAACATCTGTAAAAAGATCAACTATCCATCAGCTCTAAATTGTTTCTCCACCGAATCAAGGTGAAATTGTAAGCATTCACTTTTAAATTCTTTTGGCAGGCGTTGTTTGCAAATCAGCTCAGCGCACTGTGAGGGTCAAAGTGTGAGCAAGCGTGTCAAACATATCATCCCAGGAATTAACAGGAAAATTAAAACATACATGTCCTCGTTTAAGTGTTTTAAAAAAAAAAAAAAAAAAGAAAACAAAAAGTGAATGTGTTTGCATTTCCTTACTGGGTCAGGTCCTGGCCGCATTCAGCACATAAACCCTTCATCACTACTGGATGGCTGCATTCCTCTATTCTGACGATGACACCCCTGAAAAAAATGGAACAGTTGGTGTAAGTGCTTACTTTACCTACTGGCAAACCAGTGATAACGCATCCATCTTTAGGCAGGACTCTCATTAAATGAACATTAGCTGTGTGGCGTGAAGTTAATTAGACGATGCATGTTGTAGCGCTTGTACCTCAACAAACTGCTTAGCGTAATGCACACAGGTTGCAATGAAGACACCACAGTTGCTACTAGTTTTTTTTTTTTTTTTAAACATTACAAATTACTGACCTTTTGCTATTCTGCGTAGGATGTACTGATAGTGAAATTCTGGGGCGATACCGATGTTTTTCTTTTATGTTATTTATCCCTTTTGTGTCAGGGAAACAAAGAAATCTTCATTATAAAAAAAAAATCATGCAGCCCTTCATTACACTATCTTGAGCATAAATTCAATCATACAAATGTATGAGACAACTTTTAATATAACCTTTTTTCACGTGAAAAATATTATTTTAAAGAAAAAATCATATTGTTATTTTCACAGATATAATGATATGACTCAAGATTAGTAGGGATGATCAGTTTTTGCATCACAATTTTCATTTCCACTGAAAAATCCCCACTACAATGTGACATGTGTTGGGGTCTGTATCAAACAAACATGTTTGCTTACATCTGGAGAACAAGATTTGTAGGGCCGGGGCGTCTCTGCAGCACTTTCATTATAATGCTGTCTTGTCACACATGTTACCTTTATCAAGAATGTGCAGCTTCTGAGACTTGCATATTGCGATTTGGAAAATATTGCGATTAATTGTGGAGCCCTACAAATAACCAACACACAATGTAGCCAGTGATTAAAAAAAACACTACAGGTAAGAGGGAAACTATGTAGTTTAGATTATTGGGTAAACTGTCCCTTTAAGACTAAATGCAAAAAGAGACAAGTGGAACTAAGTAACGTTTAGCGCTAATTAAAATATATGCTGGTGGCACAATCTGTTTCTAAGCAGCTGCTTAAAAATACATCTCCTGTTGTTGGGAAATAATCGGTGGGTAGGCAGTAGCATAACGACGACCGGTTAAAATTCCCGGGGACAACAGCAGCCTCGGGCCAGTCTTCTAACCTGTCAACCCACACGGCTTGAACACACTTCGTCCACGCGAGGGAGGGCTGCGTCAAGGCAAACAAAACGAGACAAAACTTCACCTGGGTTTGCCTTCAAAATAGAGGCGTAAAAAAAAAACGGTTATACGTTATATCGATTTGACAATTCAAGAAATCATATAATGTTTGCTAAAAATCCTGCTTATAGTTGGTTTTCATTTCCACTATAATTACAACGACTGAATTCGTTCAGAAAATGATTATCTAAAAGGATAGACTTTTATTTTGAAAGTTTGGGCCAAAACTCTGCCTTTTTACTTTGGCTGACTTGACACTGGTGCGAGCGAATGCTCTAAGTGTGGCTTTGAGTGCGGCTAGCGAACAAGCTAACGTTAACTTAGCACCTGGCGTTACATATAGCTGTGTTAGCTCGTTAGCTAGCAAACGTCACACTGCGGATGAAGTCGGTATCTGGCAAAGCGGCACCATAGCTAGAGCTGACATGTTGCCTGTAGCCTTTCAAGGCAGTAAGCTAGCTAACGTTATAGCAAGCAGAGTGGCTCACCCGGGCGGTATGACTTGTCCAAGTTGACAGCACAGCTCCTTGACTACTCCAGCACGGTCCGATTTCACCCTCTTCTCTGGCAGCCTGGCAGCCTCTGCCCCCTTCTCCTGAGGTATGGGAGCACACAGGGCAAGCACGGAGTCCACATTAACAAGAGACCCGGGTTTGACTTTCCACTCGAGAAGCCGCAGAGGGAGAGCCCCGCTCGGCCAGCAGATATCTGCCACCTGCACCGCGGGGCCCTCCGCTGCCACACCACCCCCGCCGCCGCCGCCGCCAGAATCTGCAGGAGGATCCTCCATCTGCCCTGCGCGCTCCAAAAGTCCCTTCCGATTTCGAGCAACGGTCCACTTAAAACGTATCCGCTAGGCCTCGCAATGCCGCGCGTATCATTAAAACGTGCAAACACAATAGCACCGAGGAGAATTAAAACAAATGTGCTGCCGATTTAAACACAGTGCCTACCACAGTCAGCTACGTTCGCTCTTCCCGCCCGTAAACAGGAAAGCGCAACACTGCAGCGACACGGGTTTCTACAGCATCCGGTACACCATGCAGCCCTGCTACATGAAAAACACACACTTTCCACAGAGGTTTCAAAATAAAATATCCAATGAAAACAGTAGCTCTAGTGCCATATGGTTTATTGAAACTTTTAAGAACTACAGTTTACCTGCATACGTTATCTAACTATCCCACTGATTATCTGCGGCGCTCGTTGGTATAAATATTACCTACACATCTGTTACTTGCTGCGGAAGTGAGCGAGTCAGAAAACCTTTCTTTTGAAGGCAAACCCACGTTTCCGATTATTTTCTCGCTAAATTTGGCTGGTTTGACATTACTATGAATTCTGTACGCACTGACAGCAAAGCACTTGCGACAGCCACAAAAGAAAAGGGGCTATGGCATTTGTAATGCAGTATCAGATTATAAACATGAATCCCAACGAAATCTGGCTATAATGCCAAAATCCGCTCAAGCTATCCTAGCCCATTCCTTGTTTGTTTGTTTTTTTGTTGGTTTTTCTTCTTTGCTACAACTTTCTATAAGGCTTGAGGTGAGGACCGTGGCGCCCACAGGGGATATCTGATGTAAGATGATGTACCATAGAAATACTGGATGGGTGCATCGTTTCCTATTGTACGCCAGTTCACAATCCTACAGCCTATGCTTTCAAAGTGCATTCACGTGGATTAGTCTCTGCCTAGTTTCCCAGACCAACTCTCAAGGTCATGTCAGTTGTGTATTATTTGTTGTGCCCTACGTGATATGCGACTGTCAATAATTAACTCCATTAACTCTGAAGTTTGATAAAGGTGGGACGTTAGGAGACATGAATGACAATTAGGTAAATTAAAAGGACAAGGGCTCGAACCACACTGTATAATCAATGACGTATCATTTCGGCCCCTCCCACCAAAGAGTGCGCCATCAAGATACATCTCTGCCCTTGCCGCGTGTTGCTTAAAAGACTTCGCTTCACATGTTCTGCTCTGTTCTTAGCAAAAAACCCGCACCTTCTAACTCGGACAGATACATTTATCCGATCAGTAAACGTGCAAGGGCCATATTTCATACATTTCACAGCTGACATGGGTCAACAGCGAAAATGATGACCGAAAACTCCAATGTGCCAATCAGAATTCCTGTGAGTCCGGTTGGCAATATCTTAATTACACTCACTACATGTTATCATGGAGAGTTTCTTTGTTTTTTTTGTTTTTAATTTAAAGTTCCCCTCCACTGGGACATGCGTTTGGCTTATTGTCCCTACACTTGGCTGTCCGGCCTTCACTGTGAAGTCTGGCATGCATCTGCTTGACGGGGGAGGGTCGCTCTGTGCTCAGCCTAAATCTGAGATGAAGTAATGTATGTAGGAGCGTGACTCTGTGACACCCATGACTACCTTGGAAGCCAGCCATGGTTCAATATGCAACTCACGCAAGTGTGAAGTCCAGTGCACACACACTGAGAATGGACTTTTCAGTGAAGTAGGAGACGTTGTGTGTCTATATTGATAGACTCTGGGTTTTCCAATGAGGGAGAAGGAGTAGATTTGGTTTTATGATTTTTTATCGAGGGAATTGAGCTTTTTTGGACAAATAATTTCTCTAAGCAGAGTATTTTTATGTCTTAAAACATGTCTGGAGGAGACCTTTCAAGTGGTCACAAAAGATAAACTCGCAATATCAGAGCAGGGGACTAATGTAGGAAAACTGCTGGAATCCATACGATAATAAACACATTTATTTACCACATGCAGGCAGACTAATGAATTGTCAGTTGACACTTTATTAACCCACTGAGCAATAGACGCCTTTTAAATATCGCCTCTGTGCTTGAGCTTTGATATAGACCAGGATGTTTTGGCTACGTATAGTTCTAGACCATATTTTCAGAGCATCATTACATATTTTAAAAAAGCACAAACACCCGGCGTGTTCACACCAGAACTGTTTATTTTTTTGTCATATACACAGATTCTGTTCACTCATATCCCACAACGCACAGAGAAAATAGATAGGCCTATGAACAAAATACAGCTGTCAATGACCCCCGCAGAAGTCTTTTTGTCTGATGACCAGGACTTAAGATTGAACGGAGGTGAGGAGACGGGAGTGCACCCTCTCGCTCTCCCGCGCGTACTCTTCGGCTACAGCGGCGGTAGGCGGGCCTGCGGGGAGCGGGCGGACGCCGCCGTCGAATAAGAAGGTTGGCGCTTGTGCTCGGTGACATTCTCAGCAGGAAAGACTCTTTGGACGTAACCCATCGCTGTGAGCGGAGCTATTTTGTTAACCCAAGAAACATGCCTGGGGGGACCAACAGGGTGGTAAATAAACGAGATTTCTGAATCATTTTTCAGTCAGGTTCGATAGTAACGTTAGCGTTAGCTAGTTGACCCACAGCTAGCTACGTTAACGTTACACTATAATTAGCCTGTCACGTTAGCAACGGATGCCAGTGGACTGATGCGAAGTGTTTAAAGAATAGAAAAGGTTGTTGTTGTTTTTTGTTGCTAACTTCAATGTAAAAGACAAACTGCACACGCGAGTATTGTCACATGGACATTCGGAGGAATAGGTTGCTAAGCTGTGTTTCATCTATTCGGTGCTTGCTCACGGTGGGATTTGTTGGGTGTCTGTTGTAAATAATATAACGTTAAAGCGCACGGTCCAGACCCGCTCACCGAGACAGCTTCTGCTATGAAATGGCGCTATATAGAACTAAAATTCAACTGAATTCATTTTCCATTACTTTTGGCAGCTGTAACTTAGTTTACCAGGTGACAAAGTGTGCCTCTCTATAAAACGCCACAATAAGTTACATTCTCAAACAGTATTAGAGTGGTTCGATTAGACCGAACGACCGCTAAGCGTTAACGTTACTCCTCATTCGCTGTTCGACCATTAAACAACAGTCTTCAGACTGGTCCTGCTCCGTGTGTGAGTGACCGGGAGTTTGTTTGACATCACCCTGACATCACAGCTATCTGTGCATCCATTTTTCAGCACTGGAGACATTTTGTCCCTCAGATGCAGACAGCTAACTAAAACAAGAACAAGTACCCTGGCTGGACATATTGGCCTTGCTCTAGACCCCCCCCCCCCCAAACACACACACACACACACACACACACACACACACACACCCACACCCTAACCCACATACCCAAGATATAAGATCTTTAGTGGCATTAGCTTTCTCAGGACTATCGGCGATAGTCTGGCAGGTCTCGAGAATGTGTTGAGACCTGTAAAACATCCCATAATGTTGAAAAATGGCTATCACAGTTTTTCAAAAGCACACTGTGACCTCTTCATATTGCTTATTTTGTCCAAAACCCAAAGATATTCATCTTAGAATGATCTCAAAACCGAGAAAAGCAGCAAATCTTCACAATTAAGAGGCAGGAACTCGGCCATGTTTGCGAGGAAAGTGACTTAAATTAGTAACCAGTTACAGTGGTTATCATAATAGTTGCTGATTAATTATTCTAAACCCTCCTTCTTCAGTTGGACATTGACTTGTGGTAGTTTGGTAAATCCTTGCCAGACTGAGTTGATGGCCATTTTTCAACATTTTGGGATGCTTTTATTGACCAAACGGTGACTCGATTTAATCTAGAAAATAATCGGCAGATTAATCAGTGATTGGAAGTCTTCACAAGTCACAGCCAAACCTTGGGGGGAAAGTGAGACCTTCACAGCAGCACCACGGAGCCTCAGGATTCTGCAGGGAGAAGCAATGTTGTCAGTAAGCACAAGACTTGAAATGCAGGAAGCAATGTAGGGTTTTCAAACAGCTGACAATGTGGACTACTTAGGGTAACTAGACTCTGTAAATTGGGATTATGGGAAAGAGATCGATTTCACAACAATTTGATCGTTTAGCAAATTATATTAATAAATAAAAGTGTGCAATCCAGATCATAATAATAATAATGATGACATATAATACTTTTTGGCATTGGGGCACGGGTGGTAGGCTTTTCATGGATACAATGCTGTTGTCACTTTGAGGTTGTAACAGACTCTGTAATCACAGTCTTTCTCAGAGATGCACTGTATAGCTGTTACATCAGTCATGATTGTGAATTATTATAATTATTATTTGTGCTCCAATTGCTATGTGACAAGCCTCTTTTTATAGCCAGAGAGGCCCAATGACTAGAAATCAGTAATGGGGGGGGGGGCACCTTATGAAGCTTTGGGGTTTTCTTCCTATTTGTGCGGGGAAAAAGCTTCAACGCTTCGGGGCTTCAAGTAGCGCCAGCACAGCGACATCGGGTGGCCTGTGTAACGTACAGCAGCCCAACGCGGCTGCATTTGAATAGTTTTTAGTCTCATATGTGAGCAATAGAAGCCTGTCATTATTAGATCTGTCATACTGCATTAAATGTAGACGTCGTCGTGCAATAGGTCAGAGCAAAAATAAGTGATAAATGCAAAAAGCCTAAATATAAAATAGTGTCACTGTGGCCTCGTGTGTTTTAACTTCGCTGTTATTAAGGCTACATTTCATATGGGTCGCGATGTGATGTTCATTAAATTAGCCTATCACTTTTATTACATTATTAC
The DNA here is from genome assembly GCA_011952105.1 of Coreoperca whiteheadi. NCBI lineage: Eukaryota > Metazoa > Chordata > Actinopteri > Centrarchiformes > Sinipercidae > Coreoperca > Coreoperca whiteheadi. The sequence continues at coordinate 20,606,907 of CM022477.1, forward strand.
TTAGTATTATCAGGTGGAAATGTTATGTCTTTTTAGCATACATACATATTTCTCAATTATGCTCCTCTCTCCTTATCCCACTAATGTGCCGCTCACACTGTAAGACTTTAAAAACTGTCAAACTGAGCTCAGCACTTTCTGAAGGACCAGTGACCGTTACGGCTGCGGACGTCATCACTCACAAGGTATTCTTCGTTTTGACACGAGTTCGCGCTTCACACGAGCGAAACAACAGTTGGTTCCTATCTCTACTGGAAAATGCAACAATTGTTGAAGCTGTTGACATTCTTGGATTTGGTATGGCGAACAGGCTCCAGTGTTCCAGTTTGAAGTGGTTTCTTTCCTGGTTACAAAACAAGTCAACACCATGAGACCCAAAGAGCCCGGGGTCCAGAGTTCACTTCCCAGCCTAGTAATCTGTCCACAGGCACCTGGTTAACAGCCAGATAAGAATCTAAGTGAAACATTAGATATCTAGGTAAAATGAAATTGGCTTCGGCTTCAGCTGTGATGTCGGGGGGTACACTGTGATACAGTGCCTTTGCTTTCTCTTTAGTTAAGGTTGTGTCTGCATCCCATGGCTCTGCTCAGACGATACCCGCGTCCCGGCTCATCCGTCCAAACGACCAGAGCCTTCAGTTCACTCAGGTACCAAATACCAGCCAGATTTCCTTCTCTCCATGTTGAAGTTGCAGTGTTGCTGAATGGGACGGTCTCCTGCTTCCAGGGAAGGTCGGCGCAGAGGGCTGCTGTGGAAGGCACTTGTCGGCATCTCTGTCGGTACACCTGTGGCAGTGGGAGTCCAGTATGCTGTGTCCAAACCAAGAGCGAGGAGGAAGATGAGGATTGTGATTGAAGGATTCGGCCGCTTCTGCAGGTTTGTCTACATGTTTGTCGACAGATGTACCGTATCAGTGCGACGCTCATGGCATTGGTTTCAGAACCCGTTTCTCAGAACATTCCTTTAGATCTTTTCTAGAGTTGAAGGACAAGCTACTTAATACTGACACATTCTTTAGTTTGTTCACAAAGGGCTGAGGCTGCATGAATTTATTAAGTCCTTAAACTAGTCAGCCACGTATTTAAAGCGACACGCAGCTTTTGCTGTACAGCGACCGCTGTGGCTACAAGGGACAGTTACATTGTTACAAAAGATAGCGTAACAGTTTCACACGTAAAGAGAAATCATCATGTCAGTGACACTATTTACGTTAACTAACATTGGCCACCCTTAGCTACTGGGACCAAGTAAGGCTGTAGTCCCGAGTGTATTGAATTGAGTATTTTATTGCTTAAGGACTTTTACTTTTAAGAGGAGGAATATGTTATTTCTTCTTTCGAAAGCTACATAGTCTCACTTTAAGACCGGTTGGGTTTTTTTCCCCCCTTATATTCACTGAAAAATACCCACTTATTTATTTATTCAAGTTGTAGATTGGTTAACAGATTTTTACACAGATTTTATGTTGCCACATGTCAAAATGTTGTTTTACTAGCTGCAAAAAGAGAACCCCTCTCACCACAGGTTACAGGAAACCGGTACCTTTGGTGGTGGGGTAAAGTCAGAGTACGTTTCCAGTTGAAAACTGAGGCAAAAACGCAAGCTAAGCTAATTCAGTGCGTGGAAATACCCAATTATATTGCTATATTTATAATCTGCATTTTACCCAAGTGATTGAATTATTACTTTTGTCATTTGATTTAAAATAAAAGTACCAATAAATGTTTGTTTTTTTTGTTTGTTTTTTAGTAAGTAATGTTGTTGTCCATTTTAAAATAACTTTCTTTATTTCAGTTTCAGAATCCGAGTCAAGTCTTCTTACAAGTGCAAGGACTTCGACTCCACCTGTTAATACCTCATTGAGTGTGTGCACTCGGTGCCAAAGTACAGACTGCTAAGCATTAATGTACAGGATAAGAACCTGTGCATAACTTTGCAAATAAGGTCGGGACAGTGCATTTATCATTTGCAGGCGTGGAGATATTCACAGCTTTTTAGGTCGATGCCGGCCAGTACGATGTCGATGTATTGGTCTCAATAAAGTAACGGGGATGTTACCTTTGTTCAGTAACTGGGTGTTTTGGAAGGGTGCAGAGGTTTGAGGTCTCGATTAAACCTAGGCTCGTGCTGTATAATCTTAAGATTCAGTGCACTCCTGGTTTTACTTTACTTGTTCGCGGTTTAGCTGCACGAAAGACGTCCTCTTCCTTCACTGAATTCCCAGCAGACATGCAGGTACAAGGTCTACGGCTGCCCGCTCAGTCGAAACCGTTTCAGTGTTGCCAAAACAGACTGACGATATTATGAATCGCTCACGTTCCTGTCCATGTCCTGTTAATAGAGAAGTCCCAGCGAGCTGCCTATCTGTGTGTCCTCAGATCTGTCTCTGTGGGAATCTTTATTTCTGTGGATTACTGGTGGACCACCAATGTGGCTCTCCGTGGCCTGGATGAGGTAAGTTCCATGTAATGAAAATGGCCCGTTGTAGGTTTACTCAGTGTGGCTGACACACTCCTGAATGTAGCTGCTGCTCTGAGTTTTGACTAAACGTGGAGGGGTGGGGAGTCTTTTCGTTGTGTTTAGGCACCTTAAAATTACTTGTGTATTTAGTGAAATGTAAAAATAAGTAATATTTTTTACCACTGGTTCACTTCAGGTGAAATTTGGATGGTACAACTCTTCACTTCAGGTTTGATTTATATTTTCTTCTTCTTACGCTTCTGCTTGGAAACGTTTGGGGGGGGGAAATCCCGGTGACTTTGTTTGCATTTGGCTAGTGGGGAAGAAGGGCCGAGCTTGAACCCAAAATCAGGTCATGTTAAAACGGTAGTCCATTAGTTAATCAACAGAAAATGCATTGACAACAATTTTGATAAATTATTTAAGTCGCTTATCTTGCAGAAATGTCAAGATTCTCTATTTCTAGCTTCTCAAATGTGAGGATTTGCTGCTTTGAATTTCTTTGAAATTTGGACTGTTGTCAGATCAAAAAAAGCACTTTTGAAGACGTCCCCTTGAAATCTGGGTAAGCCGTTAAAGTGCAATCATTTCCCCCACTTTTGTCGGAATTTACTTTTAGTTTTTGACAAAATCTATACAACATAACTTAAAATAATTAAGACAAATATTGATGGGTGTCTCTGCGGCCTAGGGGGTCACGTAGCACATAACCACATTTTCTTTCCACCTTTCTTGTACACTATCAGTAATAAGGTCAAAAATGCATCATGGGGCGGTGGTTACACGTTTATTGTTGCTTGTGATTTTCTGTCACTGTGGGTGTTAATGTTGTATGGAGAATCATGTCGAACTCCGTGTGCAAACTGTACCCCGGCCTTCAGACTGACTGTGACTCTTGTCGCAAACAAACACTGAGCGCTGCGAGCATGTCGGCCGACGTGCTTTGTGTCATCTGATAAATAATAATCAACCACATCAAACCTCCACACGGGAATCCACATCAAACAAGTACGATACGATACGGCCAACTATAGCAGGGCCCAGTATTCTCTGCAGAGGGATGTGCTATAAACAACAGTTAAAGTCACCCATCACATACAGATGAGCGCCATCATTTCTCTGTACCATGAAGTGATCAAATGCGACGCGTCACGTATCAACAAACCAGCCTTTAACGACACACACGTGCATGAGCATTGTGAAGACCAACAAATACAGTTCAGGCTGCCTACAAAGGATCCATCACATACAATAGGCTACAGTGCTAACCGTGAATAGTACAGTTAACTGTGCATAGACCTTACCTTAAAACTGCGAAAAAGCGATCACAGGGGCCTGTTTTTTTCTAATGTTTTGAGTTAATTTGAGTGAAGTTTCTGATATTAAACCGCCACTCTTTGATGGGGATGACAAGAAAAGCATGCATGCCGATATCTTTATTAATTAGTGATGAATCACCCTCATGCATGAATCATACATCAATAGCCTCATTTTACGCATATAATCCATGATTCTGAAGATACCAGGGCTTTCAGTCGATTAAAAAAACAAACAAATTAATCGCGATTAATCACTTTCTTCTTAATATTGAAGCTTATAACACCGACTGTCAGCTTGAAAGGCATATGTCTTATCTGCACTAACAGAAATAATAACAAAAACCTAGGCCATAATGTTCAAGTGGCAGCTGGAGGCTCACAATAGTCTTTGCAAGTATGGAAAAAGCACAAGGAAAGATTCTGACACATGGACACACACACGCACACGCACAGAGAGCGGGAGATTTCAAAAGGACCCCTTTTCCCTCGGCAAACTTTAGCCTAACTTTGGAGCGCCCTTCCCGACAAAGCGTCTTAAACATGAATCGAAAAAGTAAACCCGTTCATTTAGTCAGCCCTAGAAAATACAGAAAAATAGGAATGCATGGCAAAAACAGCATACAGCATTTTACAAATCGTGTTTTCAGGGGAGCTCCCCCCGCCTCCACCCCCCGGTTCTTTGCACCCTGGTCTAACTGCTGTCCTCCCCTGCCAGAGCAGCCCATCCTACTTGGCCGGGGTGTCCGCCTGCCACCAGAGGGCAGCAGAGAGCATGGTGGAAGGAGCCGTAAGGAACGGAGGAATATACATCAAACTCGGCCAAGGTCTGTGTTCTTTCAACCACCTCCTACCCCCCGAGTACATCCGCACCCTGCAAATACTGGAAGACAGGGCCTTGAACAGGAGGTACAAAGAGGTGAGAACTGCAACACAAACAAGCACGTGGCTCAGTCCGCGTGGAGCGTCTCAGGATGGCGTTTGCCTCTGTGACAGGTGGATGCGCTCTTCCAAGAAGACTTCGACAAAACCCCAGAGGAGTTTTTTAAAACGTTTGACTATGAGCCCATAGCTGCTGCCAGCCTGGCCCAGGTTCATAAGGCAGAGCTGTTTGATGGGACTCCTGTCGCTGTGAAGGTGAGTGCTGCTTCTGAGCCCACATTTTATTTGCGTTTTTCGGCCTGGGCTACTTCCAGGTACAGAACTCCGCAGAACGTATTTAATCAGACCACTCAAATCCAGGTTCCACGCCACTTGTTTTAGCATTACCTACCAACCTCCAAGGCGTTGCCCTATTTTCCAGGCCAGTCATTAATCTTGTTTGTAGTTGTTTTGTTTTTGTTTTTTGGGGGGGGGGGGGGTGGACAGGTGGACCAAAATGTTCGGCATAATCCTCAAAAAGCCTGTTCTTGTTGATTCGGTGCCCACAGGTGCAGTACATTGACCTCAGGGATCGGTTTGACGGTGATCTCAGAACTTTGGAGATCCTGCTGGATATTGTTCAGTTCATGCACCCCAGCTTTGGCTTCCGATGGGTTCTTAAGGTCAGAAAACAGTTTTTATTTCTTGATTAACCTACAGTTTGTCTAGGGGGGGGGGGGGGTTAAGCCTATTATTGATTTTTATTCTGCTTTCTGCAGGACTTGAGGGATACGTTGGCTCAAGAGCTGGACTTTGAAAACGAGGCCAGGAATTCTGAGAGGTGCGCAGAGGAGCTGAAACACTTGAGTTTTGTTGCTGTACCCAAAGTCTTCTGGGAGCAAACTAGTAAGGTGAGCTTACTGTTAGTGGCCCGAAATAACTGCACCTCTGCCCTCTCCTTTGCTAAAGCGTTCTCATCTTTCTCTCCAATTCAAAGAGAGTGCTGACAGCCGAGTTCTGCAATGGTTGCAAAATCAACAACGTGGAAGAAATAAAAAGACAAGGATTGTGTTTGAAAGATGTGAGTTGATGCACTCAACACAACAGATGATGTTCAGAGTGGAGTGTTATCCCAGAGATGCTGTCCAAAGTACCTCATCAAAGATTTGGTTTTCAGACTGCAGATAAACTGATCCGAACGTTTGCCGAGCAAATATTCTACACCGGTTTCATCCATGCTGACCCTCATCCTGGAAATGGTGGGTACATCGGTGTGTGTGTGTGTGTGTGTGTGCATGTTACAGTGTGACAGAGACGAGTGCATTTGTATTTTCTCTCAATCTCCATCGGCAACCGGTTTTAACGACAGCATCACCAGGTCTCCCCGTCCTTCCATCCCTCCCTGTCTCTGACTGAACTACAGAGGCATGCACAGGACACAGTCATACTTTTTAAAAACCAAAAATATGTTTTCAAAAGCCATTTAAAAGTTTGGCTAGTGATTCTGCAAGTTTGACTTCATCAGGCGGATTATTCCATGTTATTAATACACTTGCTGTGTTGGCAGTTTTAGTGAGACGAGGTCGCGACAACAAGGCGGAGTTGGTGCTCTTGGACCACGGCTTGTACGAATACCTCACTCAGCGGTAAGATTTGGTCTGTTCGGTAAAAACCTTTTGAGAATATTTTGCTAGCAGCTCTAACTTTGACCTTTGACCTTTAGTGACAGAGTGGCCCTCTGTAAACTGTGGAGGGCCATAGTCCTGAGAGATGAAGCAGCAATGAAGATGTACTCCAACGCGCTTGGTGTCAAGGGTGAGGACACTGTTATTTTTGAAATGCTGTGTTGAAATGCTCTCAACAATGATTTGTCTGGAATTTACCAACTAGATTACTTCTTTATTTTTAGATCCGCTTTGCTGTTGTGCAGTAAAAGAAACAAGGACATTTCTTATCTGATTTGCCCTGCAGAGTACTTCCTCTTCTGCGAGATGCTGCTGCAGCGACCCATCAACATGCGCGAGCTGGGTCTGTCCAACATCCTGAGTGGAGAGGAGACGGCCTACATGCGTGACATGGCCTGCCAGCGCTTCGAAAGCATCATGCAGGTGCTGAAGTCGATGCCTCGGCCCATGCTGCTCGTCTTCCGAAACATCAACACGGTCCGGAGCATCAACATCACCCTGGGAGCGCCGGTGGACCGCTACTTTGTCATGGCCAAGAGGTTAGTGCAGCCGCTACAGTGCAGACACTATGGTCGCTGTTAATGGGCAAATAAGTTAATAGTTTATTATAATAACTCCAGTGATCAGTATGGTTGACAAATTAGTTACAAATGAATCACTTACCACTCTGAAACCTCTTGCTCGAAAAAAGAAGAACCTTGAAAATGAGCATTATGACCACTTGAAGTTAAAACACGTTCCAGGACTTCAACAACTAATAGCCGCTGTGACTTCTGGTGGGCAAAGTCTACTGAGTAAATGTTATTAAAGTAAATAAGGTCGTCATCCTACCACCCCCAGATTTCTTCTTCTGGTGAAAAATAAGAGGGTTGATGGGGGCAAAAGAACCAAGAACACCCCCCCCCCACCGCCATTCCCTTGCATTGTTAACTGCTCTCCACTGTCACAGCATTTCGGCTACAGAGCAGCGTTTCGTCAGCCATATTGACACCCTGTTGGTGAAAGTGTGCTACTGAACGTCACAAGCATCTTGGAAAATATTGGTTTCATATACATGCCGTCGTTCTCGCTGTTCAGTGCCGTGCGAGGCTGGGGGAAGATTCAGGCTGAGAGGACCGGGATACTGGCCAGGCTCTGGGTCTTCCGCTGGGTGACGACCACGTGGGAGGCCCTCAAGTTTGAAGCGGCTTTGAGGTAAAGACATCATTTAGTTTGTCAATAATGCAAGTCCCGTCTTGTGATGGAGCCACCGAATATTAATAGGACTCCCTTTACAGATGGGAGATGGCGGTGATGAGTCTGACGCGTTCGTTCCTGAGCATGCTGTCGTACTTTGGTCTCACATCTCTGGACGCAGACGTGTACGAGTACCTGAGATAATGCGCAGGTGCCACGCTACGAAGGAACCGAGACGAAGGACTTTTGCCAAGCGCACCTTCATGCAATCGAACCGCAAAGGAGCCTTTCACTACTGCTGCCAAAGCTGCTAGTGTGTAAGCACCGCTTCCAAACCAAAACTCTGGCGCGAACTGCAACGCAACAAACCGACTTCAGAGTAGACGGAGAGGCCAGAGGTTCAGAGCCCAACAGGCTGTTTGAATGTTTTTAATTAAATTAAATGTTTTTGGTATTTACATATTTGAATCTTAGTACGGCAAATTCTTTTGAAATCCAAATCAGATGTTTTAAAGAAACTGGTGACATTTACTGACTCACTCTACCAGACTACTCTTTGTAGCCGCTGCAGCGTCCTGGCTGAGAAATATATCATCGTATTCCATGAGGAATAACTGCACCGGACAGTTATAAAATAGTTACATTTCCTTATGAATTGTCCTGAAACATTTCAGTGGTTTCAAGCGGGAAACTGCAGCTTTAATGACAGCAATGCCGATTAGAAGTAAACGTCCATCAAGTATTCTGCGGTGCAAGAATTGAGATTTGTGTCGGATTAAGCATTTCTGTTCAGTGTTACCTGGAGGTGACTTGGTCCCAACTTCTCCTGAGTTCAGCAGTTGTTGGAATTCAACGATGAGTACACAGCAAGAACACTCCAGTGCCACCTAACCAAATGCTTAAAATCACTTTAGCAATGTTAATAAAATGTTCTACCTCCTTTTTTAAGGCAGTCCTGTCTTTATCACGTAAAGCTCAATGAACACACAAGGCTTGTGTAAATTACTTTTACTGATTTATTTTTTGTTGTTTAAATACAAAATATCCCTAAGAAAACATGGCTGCCTTTTTTAGCCTTAAGTATGAAAAACATCAGGTTTGCACAAAGATGGCCTTAACAAAACACTTTCTCCACTCACTACAAAAGAAAAAAAGCAGTCATTGGACAGGACGTGGGAATGTGGCTCTCAGAAATGAGCTGTTACTCTGTCGATGTCCAGAAGGTCATCCAGGATCTAGTGACGACAGAAGGAGCCAATGAGCATGAGAAAACCGACTTCACTGCATCCTCTCTGCTGTCCATGTACTTACTATGTCTTGAGTGGTGCCAATCTTCTTGGCCAGCTCACTGCGCTCCATTGTACTGAGGTACAAGTACTTGTTGAGGAGCTCTCCGTCCAGGATGTTGCGCACAGCGTTCTGCAGGCTGCGTCTGTTCGTGTGCAGCATTCTGGACGCAAGATACAAGAAGGTCCGTTATATCAAGCCTTGAATCTGTCACCCACACGCTGCACCCCTTCTACGTGAACCACACCACAAGAGGACACTGTAGGCCGGTACAAACCTGAAGGCCTTTGGGTTCAGACCGGCGTGGTGAGGCAGCATGATGTTAAGAGCATTTTGCAGCATCAGCAGACGGCGATAGGTCTTCTCCTGCATGGGGAGGAGCAAGCCAACGCCTCCGTCTAGGGTTGCTGCGAGAGCACATTTAAAAAAACAAAACAAAACTTTTTTAGTTCACAATCAACACGGGGGTATTTGAAGTCTTCTTTCCCGGAGCGTCATTTGCTGGATTTCAGTCAATGAAAATTTGAAACAGCAGCAATATTTACTGTTTTGTAAATTAGATCCATCAACGGCTGAAAAAGGTCTTTTTTTTTTTCCTCTCTCTCTCTATATATATATGTATATACGTGTATATACGTATATATATATATGTCTCAACATAGTTACACATTCTGACCTGCTAAGAGTACCTCTGCCGCTTCAACATAATTTGTCTGGTGTTGCCTTTGTCTTAGTTGTAAGTAAAAAAAACAAACAAAACAATTAGCTGTCATTTGCGTGGGTGCGAGCAGCCTAGGACGTAATTGTTACAATAGCATATGGGCCAAAGTTATCTATTCATATATATATTTATATATATATTATGCAGAATCTCATATTTCCCACCAATGCACCAGTCTGTCAGTGTTACTCGGGGATTTCTCCGTGCGTTGCACACAAAGTACATATAATAACTAACCACAATAATTCCCAACTACATTTGTGTAGTGTAGGCGATAATTCAATATTATCTCACCGACTGTCAGTGGAAGTGTACTGTGATATGATCATATCACGTTACCATTTACACATTTAAACAGCTGCCTGTGGATCTGTTCTTTGAGACCGGCGGCGTGACGGACAAGGACGCTTTCCATGTGGGTCGCCCTTTAGAATGATAACATATGATATGATCTCCAGCAAGCGTTTTGGATAATGTTGCATTAAATGTAAAAAGACTTATTTGAATCGATGTAAACTGCTTTTGGAGCTCCGACCAGTCCATAATTTGAACAGGAAAACGAAGATGCAGCCTGCTTATGATGAACTGAACTGTCACTTGGTTCTGTAGGTTACCAGTTTCCAGCCATTGTGTGTCGAACTCAGACCGACAATCTCAGTCATGACTGGAGAGCCAAAGTAGCCCAGTGTGGCAGCACCGGCACGTTTTTGTTTTGAAATGTGATCCTCCAACATCTCGTTCATTGTTTTTCTTATGTGTTACGTTTTGGTTTTCATCTCCAGATATCACGACCAAACATTCGCTGAACGTGAAAGAATGTTAACTTTGCCAATCAACCGGTACACAAGACCCAACTTTACTCTACATCCCAAGGTCACGAGATTCTAGTAAAGCTGCTAGCTGTGCCATGCGAGACTCTTGGCCACTCACCAAACCATGTGATGTGCTTGTTGTCCCAAGTCAGGGTCTTTTTGCTGCCGGTGTCCAGGGCTCCTCTGCACGGCATCCGCCAGAAAGTGTTAATGTTGGCGCCGGCGTTGAAGTCAGCTCGCCTCAGCAGGCGCATTCCCCCAAAGCTCTCTTTGGCTGCGAACACAGACCCCACATTACATGGCTGCATGTGCATTTCAGAGGGAGTTGCATCACGATTGCGTATGCCGTTCCAACAATATCACATACCTTCAGGCAAATACATATACACATAGAGGTTCTTGTCTCGATCGGACACTATAAGGAAAAGAAAAGAGAGGTTCGTGAGAACAGGAGTACATTTGTTTGCTAATTTAATTGAACATATATCCATTACAAACATTACCCAAGAATCCAAGCTGGTTGTTATCCACCATGAATTCGATGCTGTAAACCTCCAGGGGCTTAGCATCCTGTTGCCAAAACAATAAGCAAACCGTTAACTCCCAACAAAAGACAGCGACAGTCCCTGAATTATCTCCAGCTGCCACAGCTGCTCTATTAACACGACGGAATCCAAAACCCCCACAGGAGACACGCCACCCTCTTAATCAATAAACACGCCGTTGTGTACGGCAGCCCAAAGGTTTTAGTTAATCTCCCTCGTCACTCGCTGTTATCTGCAAGAGGGAACAATTATTTAAACCTCTCTTTGTTACCACAGATACTGAAGAAAATGTTTCCATTAGCAAACCCTCAGTTTTATGATTACGGTATAGCGGACTGCGAACACTAAATGAGACTGAACTGCTTCCGCGCCGTTTCTTCCTCACCCTGCTGACCAGTGACAGCGTCTTGCTCTCCTCCTGGTAGCGGAGCAGCGAGATGCTCTTCATCAGATCGGCAGCCAAGATGAAATTCTTGATGCTGAACATCTGGTGGATGTGGAGCTGAGTGTCGATGAAGGCCATGCCCGTCAGGTCGTTGTCCTTCAGGACCCACAGGAAGATCTGCGGGAACACGGGGGGGGGGGGGGGGGGGGTTCAAATTTTATTTTTTCCCCTCACCCCCAAAAATAAATTTTTTTGGAAAAAAGGGGGATTTTTTATTTTCAATTTCCAACCACTTTTTTTTTTTTTTTTTTTTTAATCT
>CM022477.1:20618499-20867330 GCA_011952105.1 Coreoperca whiteheadi
GGGGGGTGGGGGGGGGGGGGGGGGGGGGGGGGGGGGTTCAATCTTTAGTTTGTGCACTTACACGCAATATTAAGTTAGTTTGGCAAAATGGAGGATTTCTGAATGTCCAGTTCTAGCACAGTTTTTTTTTTTACAAACTCCAGCTGTGTGAATTCCCAGAGTTGGGATGTGAGAGTGTGGCGGAGACCTTCTGTCCGATGGCGGACACCAGGTATCCGTGGCAGTGACACAGAGCCGTCACCGGTCCCTTCTGTTCCTTCTCATACAGCACTTTGAACTTGTTCTTGGTGAGGGGCTGGCCTGGCTCTGGCACCACTTCAATCACATCCAGGAGCAAAATCTGAACACAAGAACCAAACAAGCAGCGATGACGGAGGGCGCCCGAGGTTTGCTTGCTCTTGGTGGGAACTGTTGAGTCTCTTGTAAGTAATTTCATAAAGACTACAGTCTCGACCTGCTCTATTGGACAACTGCAGTGAGCTAGCTAGCTTTTTTGGCGCTATAGAAATAAAATTCAATTGATCCTCAGATGTTTTCAGTTCGAATTGTCATCGTCTTGCGTCTGGTATAAACAGGGAGGATGTATTTTTGTAGGCGCCCTGGTTCCCTCGACAAAACCCACTGGGATGTTTCTATTGGATTTTGGATGACTGCAGAAAATAAGCTCAGTGGCAAACAAAAGTTTTGTTCACCAAGATCATTTTCACAAATGAACAGCGCTTTTAATATTGTTGAAGCGTAAATGCAATCGCCATGAGCAAACGGCTAACGTTAGGCTATGAACGTACTTCACCGCGGCCGCGTGACTTCAACGTCAACACCACTGAGCTTCCAACTCGTAACGTGAATTAGCGCGCTTACCTCTTAGCGTGACCTCGGTATAAACCATAGATGTATAATCCATCACACAAACTTGACACGACGAGGCTGTAAAGGCGGGCTAGTGAGCGCATGAGTTTTTGTGTTTGGCGTGATGACGTTTAACGTCCAGGACAACCTCTGTAGTCTCATTTAGCCACTGCCCTTTTTTAAGCCACGTAAAAGCCTCACAATTCAAGAGCGAGGTATTTTACTTGACGTATTTTATGTGGTAGAACAAAACGTGTAAATCTCTTACGCTTGTGTTATCCACAGACCTTATTTCAGGCATCCACTGTAACCAAGACCCGCCCTTCAAAAAACCCAGTGACTGCGAGACGAGCGAACCCGGAAGTGCTAAAATGCGAACTCGGTTCCGGGTGTTGGGAGTCGTCGCCGCAGCACTCCATCGTTGTATGCTGCTCACCCGGCCCCTGCAGGTGACCTCCTCCCCCTGCATCAGGCAGGTCCCTGCTGCGACGTAGCCCTTCAGTCCGGACACTGTCTCCTGACTCCTCAGAGCCACGGTCTTCATACAGGTGACGTGTTCCCACTCCTCCAGGTCGATCCTTATGGAGACAAGAGAGCACATTCATGCACCGTGTCAGCTATTTGTCACGATACTTTGGCGTTCTGAAGACTATACATTATGGCTTCAATTTAAGGGGACTTCATGAATGACTAATCACAATAAAAGAGGGGACGTCACATGGTACATGGGCAGCTGACACTGCAGTCCAGCAGGTGGTAGAGAACATTTTCCCCTTTTTTGCAAAACACATTTTGCCTTTATTAGACATGTGGCCCTGAAAGAGTCGCAGCACGTGGATGACCTTTGCTTGATTCAAAGCGTGAATTTACAGGTACTGCGCGAGTCTTTACTGACTTTAGAGCCAACAGGGCACTCCAGCCAGCAACGGAGGTAAGTCGAATACACTCAAGAAAGTGCATTCCAGTGCCGAGGCTGCAAAATCCTCTGAATCTGTCGTCATAGAAAATGTTACAAAAAGGGTTTAATGTGTTCGCGGTTCCAGACAGCGGCAGACAATCAGCAGCTACGTGTGTCAGATTTGTTTTCCAGATCAGTAGTTGTTGAGAGGCAGCAAAACTGTAAGAAAAAATAATTTTTCTGGCATTTTGCCTTCATTTGAAAAGGGCAGTGGAGGCATGGCTTGTTTTGTTTTTTTATCTGGTTCTTGTTGGTTTTTTTTTGTTTTTTTTGGGGTGGTGGGGGGGGGGTGTCATGCATGTGGCTGTCTATGATGGACTGTCAAAGGTACACACTTTATGCTGACATACAGCAAGTTAGCCTAGCACTGAACCATCTCTCCACATGACAGAAAAGATAGTGATACATATTGTCACCCAATCAGTGGCATGTAACATGTAATGCTGAAACACTGCAAGCCAGACTTACCAGCGCCGCACAGGAAAGCACTCACAGCGGTCCGTAATCATAATGCAGAGAAAGTAAATGCTCAGGGACTGGGATAAATGACCTGCCTTTTCCAACTGATTGGAATGAGGGAAAGCAGCCATGTGAGACTAAACTGCTTGTCTACATTTTGGATTAATGACCCAGGATTTTCAATTAAACCCCGCGATTCTCTAAAAGCAGCACAAAGCCTCCACGGGGACAGCCCGCTGCAGGGACAATGAGAGAAACAAAACCGCCACAAGTTTGTGGGCAGCTCTGCATTCGTCGGTGCCTAGAGCCGATTAAAACAAGGCTCTCTCATCGATTTTGCAAACGGCGCTCTTGTTTTTCAGATGGGGGCGATCTATGACGCAAACAGCTGTTACCGTGTGTTGGGAATGGTCTCCCAGCTGACTGGAGAGATGAGCTGGATGGAGAACTTCTCCTGCTGGGGGTTGATGTAACGTTCATCTGCAGGGTGACAAGAGGACAGTAATGTAACCGCACGTGTTTGTCAAGGAGGAAAGTCAAACGGCCTAATAGGATACAAATCGGTGCAACGCTGAGCTTTGGTAAACGTACGGTCACAACATCCGTAAACAGGCTGAGGGCACAGGACATGTCCTCGCAACAGCTGTGTCAGTTGCAACACATGAACAACACGACTGACAGTGTGTGAAAAGTAGTACAGTGGTTGAAAACGGCTGCTGGAAATAACGGCTGACACAGTTAACTACAGGTAAGGCTATAGTAGCTGAGAGTAATTTTTGAAACTGCTGAAACAGTTAGCTACAAGGAAAGGATACATGGTTGAAATAACAGCAAAAAGGAACGTTGAAACCTTTGACAACTTTGACTGGCAGAAGATGGGCAGTTCGTATGTTAAAGTATGAATGCTAACTTGACATTGAGGACTCAATTGGATGAACAAATATTGTAACCATATACACTATTATATAGGTTATGTTCAATAACATCCATTTAAAAATCCATCTGAAACATGGCAGGTGGTGTTGATGAAAGGGTTCATGTGAACGGGCTGTGGGGGGGGAGGCACATTAGATAAAAAAACAAAAAGGTTGGGAACCAGTGATGTAAACAATAGGTGTGTGTGTGTGTTCGTGTTCATGTCTGACCTCGTTCTATGGTTTCGTACTCCTTCTCCTCTCCCGTCATCCTGGGGATGCGTGTGCAAGGCTCCTTCACACTGGTGCACACAGCATACACCTAAGAGGGAAAAAGCCCAAATCGCACGGAAAAACTTCACATCAAAGGCTAAATCCCTTTCAAAGTCACCCCTCATCGATTTCTTTCTCTCTCGCAGTGAGAAGACTTTCAGGCCCGGGGGCTTTCATCTCCCAAACTTTTCAAAGCGGCCCGATCGATACGCTTTTCTATGGCACCGCGTTATGCAGGTGGAGGTGTGCGAGTGCCAGCTCGAGTGTGTGTGTGTCACGCCGCCCGCTTTGGTGCCTGTGGTGCTGCGTGGGCGGAGCGAGAGGAGCCTCACCTTGGATTCGACATGGTAGGAGACGTAGTGGACGGTGCACCTCAGCGGGATTTTTCGCACTGGCCAAGGGGCATCGTAGGACAGATAGGTGGGCAGGACGCTGATCCTCAGCTCGCCCTGCGGGAAAACACACACACACACACACACACACAGAAATATACGCACTGAAAACTGTTCCAGGAACTAGAAAGTTGACAAAAGGGGAAAAAATATGAAAAAAAATCACACGGTTTCTGTGAACAAAATGAGCACGAGGGGAAAACGACGACGACAATCAAATCTTTAGACTCACACTTACGAGAATTTGTGCACACTGGTTTTGCCTCGTTTTTCGTGGCGGTCAATATAGGGTTGCAAAGTGGGAGGGGCCATTTCCAGCGCAATCTGTGGCTTAAATGAGTTCACTTGCGGATTCCGGGTCAATTCTGGATGCATTCAGACACCCCACCGCTGTGTGTTTTGTTCACAACTGCAATGGCGAAGCGTCTTGAATTCGCTGCCGCTCTGACTCGTGCCTCTGACTGGCCTTTTCTCCCGCTTACTGTCAATAATTAAAACTAAAAGGTCCGTACATAAACCTATGGGATTTTCGCTTTGTCTGGGAGACTTCTCTATGTGAGGAACACTGAGGATATGATGCGAGATGGGAATCCAGAGTGAGGAAAAATACTTCCCAAACCAACGAGTCCTGCCACTTCACTCTATTTGCTCTTTTCTTGCCATTTGGAGTTGGTTTTCTGAGGGTATTCCAATTCCTCTCAAGACCCAATACAAAAAAAAAAAAAAAAAGGCCAATGAAGTCCAGGATAATAATATCACTACTAATAAGAAAATTAATAATTATTATCATTCATATATTTCTGTGGCATCTCATCCAAATCCTTACCATCCAATAACAAATCTAAGTTGTGTTCTTGTTCCCTTTCGGGGTGGAGCTGCCACAGAAGTTGAAAACAACACAAATACGCGAGAACGGCTCCTCGGTGTACCTGTTTGTTGAAGTAGAGGAAGCCTTTGGGGCAGTTGACGTTATGGAAGGGTGAGAAGGACTCGATGGGGCCGTCGATGCTCATGGGGTGAAGCCTCATGGCTCCGCGAGAGGTGACCAGCATCCAGTGAGGAGACGGGCCACAGATGAACACCTGGCGCAACAAGGAAACGCAGTAACACAACATTAAGATTGATATATATTCATTATATACAGTGTAGTCGGTTAATCAAAGAGCGTGTGATTGGATGTAAAAATGCTGGTGCTGCAACACGAAGTTCTAAAATCAGTTTTCAAAAAAATGGCTTCCTTGCCCCCGAGTATCCAGAGATGTCCTCAAAGTATCGGAATCTGGCAATCCGGCTTTTCACGGCTGAACTCTCGTCGGTGGCACCGCTCTCTGCCTTCTTATCTTTCTTCAGCTTTGACTTCTTTTCTCTGAAGTTAATGTTGTGGGGCACCTGTGCAGAGGGAAGTTAGCGGAGTAAAGACTTCTCTCCGTTCAACTGTGACCCGACTGAGTCAGTTTTTTGCCTCCCGGTCTTTGCTCTTACTTTTTTGAAGCGCACTTTCAGGTTGTTTTGTGGCTGCTGCTGGTCATACGGGAACGCTTCATAGATCAGAAGCTCCTGCTCCACGTGGACCTGGGGAGCAAGAAAACGTCGTCGTTAGTTGCTTTAAATCGAGTGAAACACAAACACACATCAAGGACCTCAGCATGGAGGGACGTTAAACGGCAACTCACCAGTAAATATGGTCTGCTGCGATTGTTGCCAAGTGAAACCAAAGCCACCTCTTTGACTAGAGGGATATCTCCTTGACGTGTTACTTCTTCTTTTTTACCCTCCCCCTGTGTTGCTGATTGGCCAGAGGAACTGTCCACCAGCACTCTCTGACCCACTGGGAAGTTCTTCACCAGGAACACCAATCGCCAGTCTGGGAGCTGGTAAATCTGTTAAAAAAACCCAACTAGAATTACCGCCCGCGGTTGTACGCCTCCGTAGTTAATATATGCAGTGAACACTTGGGAGGAATATATGATTCCAGTGAACTGATCAATGAAGGCTTATCATAGATGTATTGGCTAAACAGGTACACATGTGCTTGATTACTATGTAAAGATGGACTCTTACAGCTACACAAGATGTGGTGCTTTTGTTTTCTCCTGGCATTTTTAGATGCGAAGCCTCTCTCTGGGCTGTAGGTGAAACTCCCTCCCTCACTCACAGGACACTCGGTGGCGTGATTCCGATGACGCTCGAAATTCAGAATGGAGGCAGGAAGTGAAAGGCAGAATGGCCGGGATGGAGGGAAGCGTGTACTGCGCTCGTTATTGTTTTGCTCATTGTGCCGGCCCAGTCAACATGCGTATCAAATCTGGACTCGCCAACTTCATTCCGAAACTATGGCTAAAAAAACCCAGTTAAAAAGGCCCCAATGACCTTTGACTCAAAAGTGTCACTTATTCAGTGTCGGACCAACTGCGAAATATGGTCACAATCTCCCCCAATCTGATCCTGAGCTACAGTGTTGAATAACGGCCAACGTCACAGTGAAGTTGACCTTTGGGGTAAAAATGCCATCACTTCATCGTTGTATCCCATTAAACATCGGTGCGAAGTTTTGTCAGAATTACCGCGTCAATTCTTCACTTATGGCCAAAAACGTGTTTTGTGCGATCACAGCGACCTTTGACCACCACATTTTTTTGTGCCACATTTGAAGACGTTCCCTCCCAGCGTTCCTGAGATATCGCGTTATCACGAGACGAGGGAAGACATAATGCCCATACCTCCATTACGCCATTCTCCCTGATGATCATGCACCAGTGGCTGGGTTCCGCCTTGCTCCAGCTTCCCTCGCTTCCAGAAGGCCCCGGCGCCCCATAGCCGCGGCCGATTTCCTCCCTCGACGTCGCCGCGCTGGCATTTGAGTCTCCATACAGCATTTCCTCCTCGTCGTCCACTGTGTTGCTGCGCACGCACATTTACCATCAGTCAATCCCCGGATAAACAGGACACGTGGCGACGGGTTGTGTGGAGGTGCTGCCCTTACCTGAGGTCTTGGATGATAGTCTCTACTTCAGACTGACTCCTGACGACGGTGTCCTCTTTCACGGAGCAGCTCACTTTGTTTTCTGTGGTGAACATTCCGCTTACGTCTCGGTAGGCGCACAGTGCGATAACGCGTGGCTGCTGTGGAACGAGGGGCGGTTCAAAACCGAGTTAGCTACTGTCGCCCGGCTAATGTTGCCATTACTGAAGAACTGGACAGCGCCACTCGAGCCCAGAAGCTTCAGCTTGGCCAGCAGGGGGCGTATTTGTCAAACGAACGGCCTCTAAAAAAAAAAGGAGCGATGAGCGTGATTTTACTCACAGCGGGCATCTGTGGTTTCTGCAGGGCCAGCCGGTGTGTCTTCCCCATGTAGGAGTCCGTCTTCAGCACAAACATGGTGACCACTCCCTCTGCCGTCACAATCACCACGTAAGGGTCCGCCACGGAGCAATGCACTATGGGAGAGCCCAGGTCCACAGGGATGAAGTGGAGCTGTGTCACTGAAAGCAGAATTGAGAGCGAACATGTCAGTGAAACAGCTCGGCGTTATGTTGAATGCTTTCATATTATACGTGCATTCTCCTTCACTCCTACTACTGTTTGCTGCTGCAACAACCACGTGTAAAAAAATCTAATTATCACTCATGTTTCACGTTTTTTCCTCCTATTTTTACCTCCTTCCAGCAGCCGAATTCCCATGGGGGAGACTTGGATGATGTACTTGTTGTCACCGATGTTGCCAGCAAACACAGTGGGCCCCTGGGTAGCAAAACCACTGGTGTCCAGCTCCATGATCTCCTGACCTGTCTGAAGGATCTACACAAACACACAGGTTACATCCGAGGTCCAAGTTATGCAATAGAGAGGTTTCGTTTTTTTCCTATTCAAAACGACATACGGTGTGCGTTGACGTGGGTTTTTTTTTTTTTTTACCATGGTTGAATCCTCTCGGCTCAGAATGAGAAAGCCGTGCTTCTTCGTGTCATCCTCCAGGGGAGGCTCTGCCTTCTCCTCCTCCGCCTCCTCCCCCTCCCCCTCCTCCTCCTCCTCCTTCTCCTTCCCTCCCTCCTCACCATCCTCACCGGTCTCCGTCTCTGCCCCGTCCTCTGAATCATCGCTTTTCACAGCCTGGGAAAGGAGCAAGAAACAGCGTACGGTTAAAAAAAATAAAATAAAATAAATCCAAAGAAAAGGCACCCCCATAAACATTAGAGTGCAAATTTGAAGCAGAAACACACAGTACTTTTTTGTCTTCCTTGACTTCACTTGAGATGACTGTCCACATGTCGTGGCAGCCTGGCAACTCAAATGTAGTGACCACTTGGGGTCGGATGCTCCTCTGAGAACAGGATGGAAACAAATCAAAGCAGGCGAGCAAGAGTCAGTATCCTGTACATTCCACACTTGTATACATACACCCCGCAAACACGCAGGTGTTACAAACCACAAAAGGTATGAAATAGCTGTGAGCATATCAGCCTGTGTCTGGGGTGTTTACAGGCTACTCCGTCGATCTCTGAGGCAGCCCTGGTAGACCCAGACTTCACTTTAGCACCATCACTGGACCTGTGGCAGACGGCCCTCACGACCACAGGTTTTAGGATGGCGCGGTAACCGTCTATCGTGCACCCCCCCCCCCGACCAGGTCGTCACGCGTCAAAACACCACATAACGTCGGTGGGATGACTTACCTGCAGTACGGACAGCGCGCCATTCTTGCCGTAGCCAGAGCATACCACAATCTCCAGGTCAGGCTCGGGGTTGCTCTGGAACTGTGGGTGAAGATGGAATCCAAGTCAGAACCCTCGAAATACAGTTCTTGAGAAAGCGACGGGTGACAGTTAGAGCAATCGACAAGAGACATCAGGAGGTGTTTCAATGCGTGTACCTCTTCGGACAAGAAGGCAGGTTCACCCATGGAGGCGTTCGCACAAGGTCCAATGTTGAGTATGCTATCACACACCTGCACGAAAACCCCCCAAAAAAAGACCCCTTAGTCGGCTTACACTAAAGATCTGCATTTACATAAAAGGCAATTTTATTTTATTTTTTTAAACCTCAAATGAGTAGGTGGCCAGCTGAGTGCCTGACTGGGCCTCACTTCCGTACACTTCGATCTCATCCACCTCATCTGCCAAAACAAAGAAAGCGGATTGACACACAGACCGCGCGCACGTTTCCGGCACACGTCAGAGATTTTTAATCTGAACATACCCGTCCAGTTGGTGGAAGATTCCACTCGCTTCTTCTTGCTTGGTGGTTCTTCCTGGAATTCATTAGCGACGATTTAGCTGGCAGGCTATGTCGAGGACAAGCTGTCGCATAAGACGAGAACCCTACCAATCACAAACTCACCGGTTTATCTTTCTCCTTCTCTTTCTCTTTGTCCTGCTTTTCCTTGCCCTCCTCTGGTGGCGTCTCCTGAAGTTTCTCCGTGTACTTCAGGAGCAGGGAGTTTCCGAGGCGGGAACCCAGGAAAAGGTAGCCAGGCTCCATGGTCACCATCTGGAGGTGGAGAGCCCAGAGCGTTACGCATCAGTCTAGTCTAAATCCAGACTTAGTATATATTCACTTTATACCCTAAAGGTTTTGGTTGAAGTCTCAAGATTATTTCCCCCTGAGGTTTTATCTCCCCGCTAAGGTTTGTTTGGTGTAAAAATGCCCATTTCTGTAACATTCGGCAGCTTGCACATTGCCAGTCAAACGCTAATCCCTCCAGCCTTTTGTGGATTTATGTCAGAAACACAAAAAGGTGTTTTCCCGTGTCAGCGGACTGCTGACGCTCGCAGCTACAGGCCGAACTCACGCAGGTTGTCAGGACGCTGGCAGCAGCTTTGTCGAAGTGGAAAGCCCGGACGCTTCTCATGCCGTCAGTAATGAGGGTCAGCACGTAACTGCAAGAGGACAACAGTCAGTGAAGGATCGTAAACTGCCACCACTGTTCATGGCCATTCTGCCGGTAATCACGATGACTCACATTTCCCCTCCTTTCAAAGAGATGACCATCTTGTCATAGGCAATGAAGTCAGACTGGGAACAGTCTAGTGTGATCTTCACCTCATCCTGTACACCTGGGTGCCCAAAACACGTTATCCAGTGACGAGCATCACGAAATCATCAGATGGTATGCAAAAGAATGTCAGAGATTCAAGCACACAGGTTGCGTTTTTTTTCAGATGATAATGCTTACGCAGAGGGAAGGCTGTGGTCCCAGCTGTCTGAGAATTGAGAGAGACTCCATACGGGGGAACGCTCTGGTTCAGATACAGCAAGGAATTCACAGCAAACACCACCACGCCACCTGAAAAGATGTGAAATGCGAGGAGCTACAACACCAAACACTTCCTCACAGAGTGTGAATCCATATCATGTCCATAATCCATAACAGAAATGATCTTTGTGACAATTCCCGGCGCTCACCGATTGGCTTGGGAACCGCCATGACCTGAGTACAGTCAAAAGGCAGATTACTGAGAGACCAGATGACAGGGTGGACCTTCTGCATTATGTTGAGGGAGATGGCGACGATGCTGCAAGTGTCCTGACGCACAGCCACGCGCCTGGCAGAATGATCAGGAAACAGAAGCTAAACGTGAAGTCAAATCTGACACGCTCAAAAACGAGATGTAAAAAAAAAAAAAAAAAAAGTCATGGCCATATTTATAGCAAACAGAGGCACACCACTTGCAGCAACCTTAACGTACACTTCGTCAGTAGGTTGGATAAAACCAAGAAAAAAAGAAAAAAAAGGAGTTCTTATAAGCTAATAATGTATGGGACTGACCCCGGCCACGTCTGGTTGGGCTCAAACAGGATGAGCAACGTGGGCTCATAGTAGCCATGGAGGAACTTCATGTCGATGATGTTCAGCAGCTTCTCGTCCAGCTCACGGACATCAATGATGTAGCTGGGCAGGAAGCTGGATTTAGGGCTGCAGATGAGACAGAGCGACAGGCGTGCTCGCAATTAGAGGATTACGCGTGCGTCGTAATCAGAAAACAAAACCTGTTCATGTCGATCTATCCTGACACGCTATCGAGCGTCAGCGTAAACTCTAACAGCGGCAAACGTTTAATCCAACGGCTGTTTTACATCCGTTCTTTTTGCTTTTTCCTAACTACGGATAAGCATTTATGGCAACTACAACGCAAACACTTACAAGTGAAATTCCCCACATTTGGTACCAACAAAGCCAAGATTAGGTTTTAGTGCCACAGGGGCATCGACGTGAGGGTTTCGGGGGAACAAGTGCCAACCAGACACTAAAAGACATTAATGAGCAGAACGCAGAGTGGACCGTAAGGCGTACCCTTCTCCGACGCCACCCTCCTGTTCGTCAGTCAGGGTGTCCTTCCTGAATGGCAACACCACAAGCTGGGTGCCATACACCAGCATCACGGCGCAGCGATTCTCTGGGTCTACCCGGACGAGGGGGATGTGGACATTCTGTACGAAACCGTCCTGAAAATGCAACAAGAGTGCAGGTTAAGTGAAACGATTCATTCACTTGGGCACGTCAACATTTGCTCCAGTTTAGACCGATTCTGCCACTGAACACCGCTGTTTTCACACGTTTACTGCGCACATACTCTGAGCTCTGGCTCCTCAAAGTAATGCAGAGACAGCGTCTTGAGGTCGTGTGTGCCGGGGTCGTACTCCACTACAGACAACTGGGGAGAGAACAAAACACACAGTCGAAAACGAGGGTAGGCTGTTAAACATTCGGTTAGGCAGCGCACCGCTTAGACAATGATACCTTGGCATCTTTGAAACTGAGGAGGAGTGCATCCCTGCTGGCTCCCACAAGCTGCACACTGGCCATGGACATGACATTGCCAAAGAGCGAGAAGGACGCCACCTGCTCCAGCTTCTCCTTACGAGATTTGGAATCTGTAGCAGGGTGAGAGTGAGGTCGACCCACAAATGCACTCATTTAAGTTTCTATCAGTCGGTAATGGTGAAATATGCTCTTTGAGTGGGACGTCTAGACCTACCTGAAGCCTTGTCTGCCTTCGATGTGCTCTGAAATAAAAGGCATACGTGTTTCACACATCCCGAAAAGCCATTTTACGCTCGTGTTTCGCAAACCTGCCGCAATCAAACGAGCCGAGAGGCGACTCATAATTACCTCCACATCGTGGATGATCCGATAGATAAACAGTTGGGATGTCCCGGCAACCACCAGGTTCTTCTCCTTGCTGGATATAAAGTTGCAGTAGACGGAGAACTCCACTGCGGTGGGGGTGTGCGCTTGTCTGTACACAGCGTACATCCTGGAACGGCGCGCTCAGCATCTGAAAGGTGGGAGCAGCATCTTCCTGTCAAGGTCTCTCTAACAAAACTCTGACAAGAGCCGCTGTCAAATTAAGACCCACACGACACGGCGAGCGTGTGAAAACCAGGTCTCCCTCCGGAGTGGCCTGAGGTTGTTATTCAGTGAATAACCTAACGTTACATGCCAAATTAAACATAACGTTAGCACTCCAACCTTCATAAAGTCCCCACGATATTCATTTTTCACTAAAAAAAACTACTAAAATCACGAGGATTCGTTGGGGTCTGTACCAAACCAACGTGTCTTCTTACACCTGGTAATAAGATTTATGGGCCGGGGCGCTTTATTATATCGCCGTCTCGTCCCACATTTGACCTTTATCAAGACATTGCAGCTTCTGCGATTCGGGATAACGTTGCTATTAATGAATGCAGCCCCACTCGCGTGTCTCCGCCAACAGTTAGCTCCACATAACGAACGTTTGGCATAGCCTGTAGCGTGAGCTGTGTTAGCAACGCGCTAATGCTCCTGTTTGTAACTCGCGTATTAGCTAGCACGCACGGCACGGCGCATGCACCGGACTACAGTGCTACATGTTCTATCAAATTGTGAATTAAACTTGTAAGCGTACCTATATCAAACACGCTATCAGGGTCTGCAGCTTTATTGATCCTTCTTCTGTTTTCATTTAGGGCGCCATATTTTGTGGGTTACTAATTTGAGCAAGCTAGCAGTTAGCTGTCGTTGTGTTGTGGGCTGCGCCACTCTTCTTCGTCTTCCCGTTTTCCGGCAGAGTTGCTGCTCTGAGGCGTAACGCTGCCCCCTACAGCTCAAACTCTAGACGGAAACCGAATTTCACAAGTTGATGCCCATTGCACATTTTTAAAGAAAAAGGAGAAAATATTCCGTTTTCCACTTTCTTTAAAATCAGAAGGCTACATTGGGAAATAGTCACACAAATTATTGGAATGTTTGACTATCTCAGGTTAATTCCATTATTCAACACGAAATTCCCCCAGATTTTTTAAAGCTAAAGGGTGCAGATCCACCAGGTTCCTTTGAATTCAGGGGTCCTTAGAAAACTGCGGGGTAGTTTAGTCTCAAGGACAAAACATACAGAAATTACTCTTTAAATTATTGATTTCACTTTCTTCTGTTACAACCCCTTTAAGAATCTGTTTTCTATATTTAGAATTGCAACTGAGTGATGCAATTTAATAAAAAGCGTAACATCTATCTAATGTAACCGTTACAACAATGTTGTGCACAAATGACACTCAGTTTCACTTCAGGTTCTTTTTTTAATAGAAAATACATAGGCGGAGAAGCTGGAGATAAAAAGTTCAAATTTTAACCTAACTTCAATCCTATTTAGAGCTTGTTTTAGGGTGAAAAATGTCCCGTCAAATAAATAACATCCCAACAGAAGTGAAACAACAGGCCTAATACAGCTTTATATTTACAGTTGAATTATTCTCCTGCAATATAGATGGACCAAACAGGTTGGTAGCTGACTACTGCATGTTACTTTACCTTTATTTTGGTTGCTTGCTGTGTGCAGAAACTTTACGCTACAGCCTCCTGACTAAATATTCTACACTATTCTATTCTTCTAGCGAAGGCATGTTTCGATAATCCGACTGACAGCATAACAGGCCACGAGCTCTAGATCAGATTTAACCTGAAGCTCATTGACGACTGACGCCAAACATTGTTCCCAAGAAACTCCTAATGGTTTCTCATTTTAAGAAGCGTTATTTTTCTTAAAAATAACGATGGTCTTTCTTTCTTAAGGCTGCACATTCGTAATGTTTTCTAAAACAAAACAAGAAACAAATGCTTTTACATTATTTGTAACAAACAATAAAAGTGTAAGTGTAAAAAAATAATCATTTCTAGGGGGTAAACACGTTCCCGGACTGTAGTCACAGACACCATAAACACAAAGATTTGTGATCGCAGCAC
Organism: Coreoperca whiteheadi; assembly: GCA_011952105.1. Taxonomy (NCBI): domain Eukaryota; kingdom Metazoa; phylum Chordata; class Actinopteri; order Centrarchiformes; family Sinipercidae; genus Coreoperca; species Coreoperca whiteheadi. The sequence continues at coordinate 20,632,568 of CM022477.1, forward strand.
TTCACTGCTGGAAAAAAAAAAAAGACCCCCAAACAAATAAAGAGGTCCACAGATTCCACAGCTTGAGTTCAGCGCACTAAGTAAGGAACAGGGAATCAAGACCCAGCACTTGCTGCACCCCGGTACACAAGGCTCACAGGTTATTTTGTTTTATTAAAATAACAATGCACAGTCCTTTAAAGTGCACAGTAGAAGTGATGCGCACATGGCTGGAAATTCACAATGGAGTATGGATAGCTTAAAAAATTATTTTCTTCCTAGGCTTAATTTTCCTTCTTCTTGTGGACAATGGCGATCACTTATTCAATTACATTTTCTTTGTGGTGGAGTAGTGGACCTGAAACGCCTGCTTTTCTAAACATACTATAAATACACTTATTCTCATATGAGAAGAAAAACCTGCAGAACCTGGCTACTACAGAGTCACATCAGGGAAACTCAAATAACTGAACCCTAAAGCAAATAAATATAGGCTATAATTTCAGGTCGAATCAGACTTTCTATAATTCTGGTAATTACAGTTAGACAACAGCGTATTCAGCCCGGTCGGCAGGCTAAATAATTACAAATCAAAAGGGTCTGTTATATTCACATAATACAGTTACCCTTTTTTAGGAAAATCAAGAACTACGTGCAGCAGATCATTTATGTTGGATTTTAAAATCATAAATTACAACATATTTTTGGATACTTGCAAGTTTAAGCAAGGAGAATAAACATTGGAGTGCGTGAGCAATCCCAACAATTGTCTAATTGACCGTTACAAGTGATACGTCATGCAGTAACTGCTGAGTCACACCTATTTAACGACAGAGCCTTATTGTGGTGAAAGGACGTGTTTTAAGTTACTTAATTAAAATGGGCTTTTGGGGTTCAGTTGATTGAGTTTCTCCTGATCAGACTTGACTAAACTGAAGAACTAGAAGTGGAGCAAGTGATCCGTAAACAGCAAAATACTTGATGGAATTTTGATCGTGAAAGAAAAAATACCAACTGTACAGTAACACATTAGCCCTTCATAATTCAAATGCACTTTTTTTTTAAAATTAAGGCAGAAACATTAAAACAAAAGCAGTCCTTTTCTCCAGAATTTATGGTTATTATGTGATGGATAATCCGTTTCCTCAGCGGTGGATTCTCTGGCATGTAATGAGATATTCAGGAAAAGCCTGCGTATCGTTGAAGATGACAAACATTGTTGGCTTGGTGATGTCATCAGTCACGCTGTCGTATCTGAGGGGAATATCACCGGTCTCCTTCAGTGGGGCCGCCTTCATCGAATGGCAGCCTTTAGTGAAGTCCCCTGTTAGAACCCGTGACACAAAAACAAACTTGTATCCGTCGGCGTTTGGGGGTGAGTACTGATCCTGGACAGACAGCGCAGAGTTGACTGCAAAATACACCCCCTGACCATAGAGGGTGGCTGCGTGGAGAAACCAAGATGTCAGAAATTGATACCCAAGATGAGACAAATGGAGTCAGATAAGAGAACCGGGGTTTCAAAAACATACCATTCTTTCCACAGAAGCTTCGGTTGAATCCATGAACGCAGATCTCTTTCACACTCTTCTCACTTGTGCCATGGTAGAGGGTCCGTTCAACTTCCGGGTACATGGCACGCTGTAGTACGCTTGCCTTCTTCAACTTGTACTGATTGTACAGCAGTCGATTCATGAGCTTCTCCACCTGAGGGAAATCTTAGTGTTACTGCAGACACCCCAGATCATTTGTTGACACAATATATAGCTCATTCTTTTCACCTGTATGATTCTGATTTTGCTGTGGTACTCCTGTATGGTCTCATAGAAATTCTTCACCACATTCTGAAATTCATCAGATTCCTCGTCGACTTTGGTTGCTTCAGGCAGGGTTGACAGCAGAGAGTATTCCTCTTCTGTTAACAAAGCATTTAGTTTTTAGATTAGACTTTATTTTTATAACTCATAATCATTTATCAACATAGATGTAGAGCCACAAGTCTCGCAAAAGGCAGTAAAAGATGATCAGAAAGGTCAAGAATATAACTGAAGACATCAATAAACAGTAGTTACTTAAATAAGTACAATGTAATACAAAAACTATAAAGATTTATACTGTTCCCTATTACCATCGCTCATCCACATTCTGTAGCATCACTGAATAAACCCTATTAAAAGCCTTTTAGCCAGCAAGCTAACATTAACAAATTTAGCTAGCTAACGGAACGTAGAAGCTTAGTTTGACATTATGAGAAAGAAAACACTAAATGACACAAATTTACAAAATGTCAAGGATAACACAATAAAGGGCCCGAGACCTATTTCTATTCCTGGTCCTTGATGAAGACAAGAGACATGCAATTGAAAATGAAGATAATGTTATGAAGTTAGAAGCACATTGTCTGCGCGAGCTTGCCGACTTTCTAAGCGTTAGCATGATAGCAGCTAAAAATGGTGCAGTCAGTCATATTTTTGACTTTTACTGCTGATTTTGTTTGTTTCAGGGCTCCATACAAAGTAGCATCTTTCTGCAGAAAATATAAAGCACTAGAACACTATAAAGTTCCCTTTACCTGATACATTCTCATTCAAGTCCCCTAAATCGAGCAACTTCCTGGAGATTTTCACAGATTTCCCTGAAGCTATGTTGTATTCTTGCATCTTCTCAAAGTTTATGATGTGGGGCTGATTGTCTATCAGGATATCAAGCTTTTTCAGCTTCATCCTCCAAGCATTCTCCACGAATACTGTAGCATCAGGTGAATAAGGAGTCGTGTCTGAAGAGGCTGGATCGTGATGCACCCACTGGAAAGCTCTCAGGATTTCCTGGTCGGATGCAGAGTTTGAGATTTTCTCCAGCAGCAGCTTCACATCACACAGTGCTCCGGTCACAAAGTCCTTGAAGCCAGAAACAGTGATTATGGTGCCCTGAATCTGAATCTCGACTGCGTGCTTCCTCTTGATCATCTCCAGGCACTTCCTGTGGTACTCGGACATGTTCTTCAAACTCCTGTGCTCCAGTTTCTCCTCGACCTGTCTCTGGTTGACCTTCTTCCCGAAGGCTATGTCCACCCGAATCAGGTCACAGCTATAACCTGCAAACACAACTATCTGTACTGTGTTGGCTGCCTTGATGGTGTCCTCTAATGATAAACCAATGCCCTTCCCTAGCATGTCCAACTGGGGGCTCTTGTCAGTACTACTAGAAGAGGCTTCATGTTGGATCATATTCTTGGACAGCTCCAAGGCTTTTTGCAGCTGTGCTTCCTCCTCCTCCACGGACCATTGGCTTGACTCCATAGAGTACTGGATGGCTAGAGACAGTTGGGCCTCTTCTTCGAGGTCGCTAGAAAGGCCCAGAGCTCTGTCAGTCATAAAGAGTAACCCACTCGTAGGGTTTCCTTCAGCTGAGTGCTGGGAAGCATTGACATCTATCACATTAGAGTCCTGGTCTTTCACGCTGGTGGGTTCCTCTGCTGTGTACAGGTCCAAGTTATCCATATCATCAAGTTGGCCTGAACTGGACACGCTCTCCTGTCCTTCATCAATGGCTGAGAAGATTCTCTTTGCCTCATCTAAAAGGCCTACAAAGAGGTAAACAGATTGTTTAAGACGGCACAGAAATATGAGATATCATTGAAGAGATAGATATTACCTCTGTCTGCAGTTCCATTATGATCAGTCTGCAACAAATCTGATTTTAACTCCTGTGCAGAACCATCCAAAAACACTTTCTGGAAGTTTTTGTGGGACATCATCGTCCATGCAGTTTCAAAAATGTCCTGAAATAGTAAAGACAACGTTTCAGTGAACACCGAATGTTTCTCCCGCAGGGCAACCTGACTTCCTTCACATTTTCATGTTAATCATCACATTCTGACTTAATGCTACAATAACTAACTGTAATATATATGTTTTTGAATATCAAAAAGGACCATATCAGTGGTTTTGCATAATGTAGTCAATGAACTACTTGTTGAGAATACTTCACTGTTGCTCAACATTTTTCATAAGTTTTAGGGTTTTATTTCTACCTTCCTGTTAGAAAAGAATGAAAAGATAAAATCAATTTGCTACATTTTGGTCTTAAAGAGACTAGTGTAACGGAATAATGGAAAGATTTTGGTTTTTGTGCTGAACTTTGGTGCATTTTTGCAAGGTGTTGCTGAAACGGAGGCAGAATGACCTTGTTTTGGTTTTGTTTTTTGAAACCTACTCCCATGGCTCGCCACACATGCTGTCAGTGATGACATTTCATTAAAACTGCCGGCTGCTGTTTATTCATTTTGTGCCTTCAGTTAGGGTGTCATTCAAGTGAGGAGGGAGATGAGGCATTTTTAACAGCTGCTGTACCTGAAGCGCAACAGCTTACAATAAGCAAAGGATCCGAAAAAGATCAGGCTTTATATAAACACTGGGGCATTAAAGGAAGAGTTTAACAGAGCTCTCAATGAACTCTTCGTCCCGAGAGTTAGAGGAGTAGATCTGTACCACTCTTATATCTGTCCATTAGATATGAAGCAAGAGCTTAGCATAAAGACTGGAAACTGGGGGAAGCTGCTCGTCTGGTTCTGTCTAAAAAGATAAAAAATTCCAACCTTCCAGCACCTCTTAACTAAATGACATGTTATATCGCCTCTGCTTAATTAGTAAAAAAAGTTGTGGTTTTACAGGGAGTTATGTGCTGGAGCTATTTGTTGGCTGGGTGCAGTGACTCTCTCACCAAGAAGGTGAACAAGCATGTTTCCCACAATGTCGAACTACTCCCTAAAACGAGGTAGCATTTCAACAGTCCTCACTGCTCATGCTGTAACTGAATTATCACAGAACTTGAACGTGATTTTGACACAAATGAAAACCAAACTGTGATATCTCAAGCAAATTCGAAGCATTTTAGTTGATTTACATAACATACAGACATGAACTGAAACCATCGACTGGGGGGGTCAAAAAGTGCCGTCATCAATCTTACTTTTCATTTATTAATCTAAACACAGTATGTAACATGTATTAATCTGTGTGCCTCTGATATGCATTAATGCCTTCATGCTCCTCGTTAGCCTGAAATTGGTTCCTCTATGATCTTTGCAACACTTGTGAACATTAAACATTGTTTGTTCATGTGTGTGGCTATTGAGTTGAGAATGACAACACAGCAGCACTAAGAAAAGAAAGTACAGCAAAGTTAAAACAACAATTCAGCAGGCAAGACTTATTCAGAAACACAGTAAAAGATCAGCGTTTCTCTTCTCCCTTGTGTATGCTGGTAAACTCAGCCTCAGGCTACACTGTACAAGGCTTCAAGGTAGACAGCTCACGAAAAATAAACTGGTATTGCTGGCCAACTGAGAGGAAGTGTGAAAGAATAAAGTTGGAGAATTTCAAAAACACTGAAGACAACTAAACGTAAGAAAATGTTTGCTTTGCGCCATCGTCACGTTACCTGGTGTGGCAGGGGTTGCCATGGCACCTGCTTTGGGCTGATATAAACCTGAAACTTTGTCTCCATCTCCTTCAGGATGCTCTTGCACTCCTTCTCAGCCAGAAACCGGGTCACTCCTGGAGCGTTTACTGTGATGGTTCTCGTGCAGATGGAGGACACCACACTTTGCAACACCTCCTCGGCCATTTGACAGGCAATAACGTGGCCGTGGATCTATCGGGTACAGTCACAAAAATACCAAAATGATCTGATGAGTCTAGCAGTTTCAAAAACAAGGATTAAAACCGCCCCAGGAATGAATAAAACAGCAGCCAATGACATTTACACCACTGCAGTCAAAAAGGACTGCTTCTACATGTGCTACTGATCCACCACATACCTTTAACCCACAAACTTCCTCTGCCTCTAGTGGAAAAATAGACACTTGGTCCATGTCAGCCAACAGCTGGTGACAATGGATCTGGATGTATTTCAGCTTGCCTGGCTCCATAGAGATGACCGTCTCCCTTTCAATGGGTGTAGTAAGAAACTGCACGATTGCAGTCTGCCTCGCACTCTCCATCCCTTTCAGAGTCAACACATCAACATTCCCTCCTTGTTCTGACACCTTTGCAGAGGAGAAACCCAGAGTCTGCAGGAACTCAGACCATTCTCTGCAGTTTAACATGCCCTCATATTCGGTGTCTAGCGGTACGCTGAACTGACACAGCTGGGATTCCAAAAAGCTACATGCCTGGTTAGCAGAGTTCTGGGACAGGGAGGTTACCAATACATTACAGTCCGACACGGTGTACGTAGCAGGTGACCCAGTTTGGGTCATGGTTTGCAGTAGCCGCTTCTTTACATCTTTTCTTGCGAGAAACTGAGCCTTTTCTGGCTCAAGGGAGAAATGAGACTCAGCCATTTTGCCAAAAAAGTCCAAGATGGTGTGTTTTATCTGCTCTAGCTTTTGTCTGTCAGTTCCTGCAAGGTGCACACCGTCGTCTTCGATTTGGATGGTGACATCTGGGTGAGCCTTTTCAGTGTCCTGTTGAAAGGTGCTGAGTTGAAACAAAGCAAGTTTCGCTGGGTCAGTGACAGCAATATGGCTTGATGGTGTTTCTTCGTCCACCGTCCGATCCTCCATGACTTCCAACGCCAACTCTTCTACCTCATCATGAGCAGCAAGAGGCTCTGAGGACGTCTGAGAGGAGGACTGGCTGCCTGCATCAACCACCATGGGAGGACCGGCGAGCATCTGAATATCACTCGGATCCTCGGGGTTTCTCTCAGTCATACCTTGGCTCCCAATTCCAGAGTCCTGTGATGGCAACCTTTCTGCAGGTTGAAGAAAGTCGAAGTATGGCATCACTGCAAGAGCCGCACCATCCAGTTTGTGCGGGTGATCCAGGACGGGGCCCACAGCTGTGAAAAAGAAACACAGACATTTTGCTTATTAAAGAAACGATGAAACAACAACAACAACAACAGGGTTTTACAGGCTGTATAATACAAAACTTACATTCATAACTGACAAAGGACACCTTGGCTGTGCCCTCTGAAAGCATTGAGACCTTCACCTTCTGATTCCCACCTCCCTTGCTCTCAAAGTACAAAGCGAGCTGGTCTGGAGTGGTGCCAGGGTGCAGGTTCTCCACTAGGATGGAGTCAGTTTGCTCAATCTGTTCAAGGGTTACCCTGGCCCCATCCAGCATCCTTTTGGAGATTTTAGCACTAAGGTTTTGGAAATCTACAAAAAATAAATATATATATAGATATATGAAACAATGCCATGAGAGAAAATGACAACGAAAAGAAAACCTGTCTGCTGTTAGGGAAAAACAAGAATGCACCTTTCGAGAAGGGTTGGCTGAGGTGAATGAGGATGAAGTCTCTCCCCGGTGAGGGATACAGAGTGTAGTCGCACACGTTTAACCCCGTCATGTTCTCCACATAGAGCTCTATCATCTCAGTGCTGGTGCTGGGGTTGATCCCCTGCAGCAGCAGTCTGCAGGGGTCCTTTGAGGCCGGCTTTCTCACACTCAGCTCGACATTATGCAGAACGTGGTGCCCTTTACATAGCACTCGGGCTGCAGCTGTCAAAATGGTCGGAGCAGAAATAAAAGGCAGAATTAGCAAACAGTACATTCATGACAAGTGAATGCACCGCTTCCATCCACTGTAATGAACTGAGAGTTTTCTTTTGAGCACAGTAACGCGTTGGTTCTACTGTAGTGCTTCTGGAGGTAGGAAGGAGAGAGGGGGCCTGGGTCGTTGTAGGGAGAACTTTGAGAGTGATTTACGAAATTGTAGGTCGCCATTTCTCCTTGAAAGCACTACATTTAAGCTGCAGAAGCGTATATAAATCTGAGGATAAGACCGGCAGCCGGTTTTACAGTAGTAAAACAAAATGGGTTTGAAAAGGCTGTGTAAAGTTGTGTCTGAATACGATACTGTAAAACGTCCTAAGTGCAGACTACGCCAGTGTTGCATATTTATGTTCCTATATCTGTTATTTAATGTGTGTTTTTATAGAGATCCGGATAACGCACATGGAAGATTTGGAAAGCGGCTAATGTAGTATGCGCCCGTGCTTGCAAACTGTCTCCGACAAATAATACTTGCCTTGTGCCTCTTCAAACACCAGTGTGGCACAGTCACCCGACTTCTCCACGGAGACGAGTGGACCTCCCCCGGAGCGGGGCTTATTCTCAAAGTACAGAAAGAGAAGCTCCTCATCCACCTCCGCCGGCAGCGCCAGCACCTCCACGGTCCTCTCCTCCGGGCTGTCAACAGGCATCCTGAAAAATACACCACGTGAAAGCGGTTCTCATCATTAGTTTACAGCTTCCTGACTATGTGAACGCTTTTTAGTTTTTGTTTTTTTGCAGAGGACCTCACTTTGCGCTCCTCTGGGGTCAATGCCTGTGCCTGATGGGTAAGGCTGAAAGTAGGACTGGGCAATAATTCTCTAGTATCATTTATGGCCTCTTTTGTTTTTTTAGCAAAAATTCCATAATTCCATTGTTACAGCTCGTCAAATTGCTTCTTTTTCCTGTTTTCTATCACTGGAAATTGAACATCTTTGGGTTCTGAAAATGTTGGTCGGACAAAGCGGGCAATTAATAAAGTGTATAATATGAAAACACTGGATGTGAGCGTGGGGTTTGATTCACCATCTTCTGACATTCTGTAGACCAAACGATCAACAATAATAATTCTAATAATAATAATAAGACGATTCGATTGCGTGAATAATGCAGCCCTCCAATTCTCATCATCAGCGTGTTATTGTTCAGTTTACCCCTTAAATCAAACCAGAAGCTGTCAACAGCACGAGCTCTTCAATACTGAAGAGCTTATTTATTCGAAAATCATAGGATTTTACTGAAGTAAAACATGACAAATTTCACTTTTACTATGTGAAATGTGGTAATAAATGATTGATAAATATCTGAACATATTGATGAGAAGAAAATGCTGTGATAATGACTTTATTAATTTTGTGCATGTGGCCCACCCGTACAAGTAACAGTTCAGTTACACCTCCAGCTTAGTCCTGTACTTTTACTGCCTTTTTTTTTTTTTTTAAATTACATAGGATTTAAGTGATTAATTATCCTACTAAACTTTAAACAGACTTCCAGACAAGTTTTCTGGGCTATGCATAAGCTGCCAACAGGTGCCATTTTAAACACATTACATGGTTGTACGTTGATTTCATTTCATGTGCCTTTACAAACATTACAACTTTTAAAACGGAGTATGATTAATGCCTCAAACGTGTGGGAACGATCACACGTTTGGTGCCCATAGACTCAGACTGGAAAGAATACGTGTTTGTCTTTGTTTTTACTGGTACTCACTTACAACACATTTACTTTCACTCAAGTAGCAAAGCATTCCCACCCGCGGTTACGTTACTTATTGACGCAGAAGTGGCAGGAGTTCGGCTCATGAGAGTGACCGTGGCCTAGCTACACAACACTGACATGGCCGGAGCTGCCGAGCAGGAAGCGCGGCCTTACGGCGAACAGCATTTTAGGGGCAAACCGCAATGGTGGAAAACATTTTCTTAGAAGGTTTTACAAATGCGGTCACGGTAGCACTGGTTTTTTTTTTACTGCGCGGTTCGAGTTCACGTATCGTTCCGTTTCTACTCTCGTCTAACGTTAAGAGGGGAACCAGAAAGCGAAACCGGGAGCTTACGTTGCAGTTGCCATGTTTAGACACTGACGCTGTAGTTTAGCGCAAACGCTTCTTGCTCCGCCGGCGGAACGAGACAGTAGCGACATGTTCACGGCGGGCCGACGCGCTTTTGGAGCATTACTTACCTGCGCTACAGGGAAAACATCTGCTCCTAAAAATCGGCTCGAACTGCGGGCGGCGGAGCACTTCCTTGTTGTGCTGCTTGTTGAACGGCGGGTGGCGTCATCGGCTGCACGTGTTTAAAGGGGCAGTTCACCGCAAAATCCAAACTACAGCTTTCCCCTCCTCTTACCTGTGGTGCTGTTTTATCCATCTAGATTGTTTGGCTGATGTCAGCCTTATTTTATTTGTTTTTTTGAATACAATGGGACTATATGGCACACGGCATATGAAAAAAAATGCAGGAACTCATCTGGATGGATAAACAGCAGAACAGGGAAGAGGAAAAACAATGTATTTGTGATTTTGGGGTGAACTGTCCCTTTAAAGGGGAACATGGTGTCAGTAGCCAGCAGTACTATTCACACTGCCTGGGCTCCATTTATTAAGATGTCAATTAATTATCCAATGTAAAGCAATTATATTATATTAACTGATAAAACAATCTCGCCAAAAGGTCATTTAGGAGGTTTATTAAGGATTTATTTCTTTATTTGTTCTGCTGATGTCATGTCAGAGGGACCTTATGGTGAAATTATTTTGTGCTGCTGTTTCCAGGGGTCAAGGAAGAACTTCTACTTGTTATATTGCATGGACTGATTGCCTTGATTTTTCTGCCACTGTTTGTCAGCGGTGAAAAGAACATATGGCTACTTAAGTACTGGACGTCTACTCCGACACACTTCGGATGTATTGTATTTGTTAATCCACCCCATTTAGTTATCGTTACGATTTAAGATGTTACGCCCAAAACTGATGATCAACTCGCAAAGCAGGATGCATTGGTGTTGATTAAACTACCCAACAATTTCCACCGTCTACACCATCAAAATGTCGCTTACATGTTAATGTATCAATAATATGAATGCAATGATATAATATATAGTGATGTAACCCTCTGAAATGGGTAATTCATTATACTGAACACCTTTACTAAGTTGCAGGCAGGAGAGAATGAGACCCTTTAACACTTACATGCATTTTACGACTCACATAAAAGTCATCATTTGATCAGATGGCCACGCTGACTATTTTCAACTGGTTTGCGCTCAATAAGTGATTTATAGTGTCAGTACAATGGTAGCAGCATGCACTGCTTGAATGAACTGATATGGCTGATCATATACTGTATGTGTGAAATGGAATCTAATGGGATTCCAGGGGGTTCAGAACTATTTTATATTTCTTAAACTATAAATGTTTGCAATATAAGCAGCATATGTATGATTTATTGGTGTAACATACCGAGTATCTTAAAATAGTTGGAGTATAAATACAGTCAGAGTGAAATGAACTCCATAGTCAAAGAATCTCAGCTTCTGTGCTCAGAAGCAGTTGATAAGTGTTCAGTACAGAGCATTTTGAATGTATAACTGGAGTGTGTCCTTATATACATTGGCTGAGGTATAAATAAAGCTGTAGCTAAGCAGACTCCATACAGTTCAATGCATTCTATACCTCATTACCTTAGCATGTCATTATCATGAGATTATACACAGACATTCAGTGGGCCAAAGTGAGCATTTTGAAATTTTAATGTAACATGTACAGTACCTATAAATACAATGTGAGTGAATGGGGTAAGAGCAGTCTATATCTTATAATGACTCCTCAAGTATTCATGTCATCATTATGAGTTTTGATGTTTATGCTGTTTGCAATGGACACGACATTGCTATGGATAGAACCCCCCCCCAAAATGTATAAAGTTTTTGTTTAAAGTAATAATTAATGTGACTGCTGGTTCAGCAGCCTCTCTAATTATACTAATTTGTAAAAATGAAGAAGTTTCTCCCACAGCAGCCACAAAACAGCTGTACTGTGAAGTCAAGCTGTGAGATGCTGAGCTGCCTCATAATGAACAAAAACGTGTGGCAGCGCTCACGTAGCTGACTGTTCAGGGATAACAGCTGTAGCTTAGGTTTCTGCATCCAATTTAAAAATCAAACTTCCTGGTAGAGCACAGTTTACCTTTCATTATATATATCAGTTGTTACATTCTGATGGCATTACATCATGTGTCTTAAACTCATTGTATATTAAACAGAAATAAGAAATAATAACCTAAGGAACCTGCTGGCATACGCACATTTTTTATTATAAGTCTGTTAGTTAGTAGGTTAGTAGTGTGTAATCGTGGATTAAACAAATGTACCTCACTATTTAAAGCTGACAAGTTGTCTGATTTCATCCTTTACAAGAAGACAATTTAAATGATAGAGATTAATATCTATGAGGAAAAGCGCAATCTTCTTGATAGCACAAATGAGAAATAAGTTGTTGCACGAGGCATAAAATCTTGATTTTTGCTTTTTAGAAACAATTATTAGACTGTCTAGAACCACTGAAAAAAGTTATGTATTCCTTTTATTTATAATTATCCACATTTTCCTTTGTCTAATTAAATCATTTAACTACCCTCGACTTGCAAAAAAAACTGCTATGCATTTAACATGTCTCAATTGCTGTAGACCGATGTATTTCACTGTAGTCTGTGTATACCAGTCCGCATACAAGCTACTAGCCATCGGAATTACAGCTTACCTGCACAACATTTGCATCAGCTTGTGAAATGTATTATTTAGAATGAATTAAACTTGTCCTTTTCACACATTTCGGAAAAAAAAATAGAAGCTCCAGTTGTGTTTTACTGTATCGTGGGAGTCCACTGATAACTGAAAAATGCATGTTTTTCATCATCCATCTCTCCCACACAAATCAGTATCGATGACCTGGAACTTCTTACAAACTAGGAAAAATACACAGTGAATATAAAAGGTGGACTTTTCTGAAGGTGTTGCTTTGATGGCATTTATATAACTATTCAACAATTAAGACCTCCACTGGATGGAAAAGTAGATCAAACGCAGGTGTTCTGACTGATGACTTTGCAATTGGGTTTGAACATTAAACAATGAATACAGCTGCAAAAGTGTCAGTTAACACTACGTTATCACATCAGTCTTATAATAGACAAATCAAGTGACGTTAATGCAGATACATGTTCTTGCCCACTAGGTGCCAGTGTCCCCTTCAGAACAAATGTACACCTCCGTCGACTGCCGTGACAACAGTATGCATGCAAGGTGGCTGACAAATATGGATTAATCAAAGGTTTCTCTTCTCATCAGCGTGCTCTCACATGGACTCGTGAAAAGATCATGAAGACACTGATCGGGCAAATGTCTCCAAGCACATGGAGCAAATCACAGCCTATAGATAAGCACCAACAAGCTCAATTCCCGACAAATCTCATAATAACACTCACAACATTTTAGATCAGAGATTTGCCGGTGAAAATGGTAACGTGAGGGCAGGATAAGAGCTTCTGAGTCATAAAGCGTTCAGGAATTCACACAGATACAACAAGCTCAGCAAGTGCAGCTAATCATTTCAAGCCTGGACAAATCATAGCTGTGTTTCATCAAAACTGCAGAGCTAAATATGTTGACATACCTACCCTACATGTACACTTGTACCCAACATTTTGTTCTGTCTCATGGCTATATGATGGCTATATGTATCGTGCATATGATTCTTTAAAATTGACACTTTATATACAACAATAACGTGAACTTGTAAAGGTTGCTGACACATTTAGTAATCCTAATGAGATTAATAATTACAATACAGCACAATTTGATGGTTTAAAAAAAATTCCATTAAAGGCACTTATCTACTTTTCATTATAAATATATGGCACAATGTACATCATTGATTTTATTGATAAGGCACCCCTGTATAGGCTGTATCAAATGTTGGACGTCTACAACTTGATAAAGAAAACCTTGCGCGTTTAAATCCTTTCTATTATTTTTTCAAAACACTTCATTTCTGCTTCAAGCGCGACCCTTGATCCACGCCTTGCTGCAGGTCTCCAGTAGAGCCATTTTAGGGCCAATGGTCATTCCAAAAATCAACCCAAAAACAAGATTTTTCATAACGGACTGCTCACTTTATAATGAGCCCTGTAGTTAAAAGGAATATGAATAAAATGATTCTGTAATCCTAGATTTCTTGAACAGTTTTGATACTACCTTTGACACAGCTTCAACGCTGTGCTGCAGCTATGGTTGGCATGTTCTGCTGTAGCAATCCTGGAAACTACCAGATCGTGGGTAGTTAGGGCCATGCTAAGGGGATTGAGATCATGTCCTCTGTACTTTTCCTGGGTTTTTTTTTTTGATTATAGCAAGCTTAGAGACTTTACTTTTGGTATGTGGTCATAACTTTCTAACAGGGGCTGGCGGTGTGTTGGGGGGACCCACTGGAAAGATGGACAACATGACAGCTCCCCAAAAGTGAAGCAAAAACATCTCATTCGCCACCTGGTGGCTGGCTGCAGTGCAGTTCATAAACCCCGCCCCCCTCCATGTTAGCAGATGGGACATGGGCCAAACTAAAATATCATAGTACACGCCAAATAACCCTGTGGGTTATCTATAAATGTGACATTATAGTAAAATATGTTCATTGGGGCTGATTTTGGAATTGATTTTCAGTGGCCCATGGCCTTGTCGAACTCTGTTTTACAGCTGCAGTCAGACATGCAAGAAGCAAGTAGCTCTGAAGTGCAGGTAGTTTACGAGAATTTGGTCAAAATCGGTCAGTGTGATGGAAAAAGAGCTGACTCTCTCATACCTGCCATTAATGTAATTTAAAACCCCTTCACTGCCATCTGGTGGAAATTTATACTGCGGTGATATTTACAGTAAAGACAATGGTGTGTTTTGTAGTGAAACTCATTAAAATGCTTTTAGGTTTGTTGCTTATAAATGTGGAGTTCGACAGCGTCCCATATACATCTGTGAGACGCTCTTCCTGCATGAAAGACAATGCTGAATTCCTTTGCTATACATCACCAGTTATTATGGCACTTTGTCTGACTACTGCTGTCAACAGGGCTTGTTTTGTGTAACATAATAAGCTTCAGGTGGCCCCAATGTCAGCCATTTATAGAAAAAAAGAACATAAAGGATACACATACTATATGATAGTACGAAAGCTTTTTATGTATAGCATGCTTGTTGACATCTTCTCTTGTCTTCGCGTCTGTCCACCCCCAGTCACGCTTTAAATTGGGATTACAGATTCTGAAACAAGCAGTTGCTTTTGTCTTGCCCATCCTGGTCTGTGTGTTGACACAGAGACAAAAGCTCTGTTGGTCTGTCAATAGGAGGGGTATTTCTTATACAGTGGTAGTAATGTTCTTTCTGTGTGAGGAGAAGGAAAGATTTACATTAAAAGGCTGCTGAGGTTCTTTTGGTGCTCATCCCACTGCATATTTGGGCTTGGTATCATCTGCCTTTAAACATTCGGATTTTGTGCTTGTCTGCCAGCAGCAGGGTGACGTTATATTCGTAATCTCCATCATGGACTCCCGTGTGTCGGAAAGCTCCTGCCAAATGGTTCTCCTCCCAGTAGTGGTGCCAATTTCCGTACTGGTCTGCACCGAATCCAAACACACTGACCTGGAGCAGACGAGGAACACAAGTATTGGCACAAGCACAGTAAAACATCATCCACACAAGCTTTATGCACTTATTCATCTCCGGCCTTTGTTCAATTTTCACATCAGTTCAGATCCACACATTTTTGGTATTTTCTTATTTTTCTAGACACATCACAGCATGTTGAAAATGAAATATAACAGCAAGCAAGCAAGACATCCTTGTAAAGTTATTTCACTTTACAGAGGAATTTCATTAGCTCTTGTTTGTCAAAGTCATGCAAGTGCTTAATACACTAACCTCATCACATATGTGGATAGCGAGCAGTAGGCTGAGGAAGCCAGTGGAAGGATATCGTCCGTGACCCTCAAGCCAAGACTCATAGACGTATTTGAAAAATGTTGGACTGTAAATCAACACCTGCAAAAGAGTCGCAGGAATTTATGCACCATTGGAATTTACTGAGACAGGAGAAAAAGATTTTAAATTTCCGAATTGTATTCTGGTGTCTGTATTTTGTATTCTGTATTCTGAATTGCTTACAGTTAAATAAATAACTCTGTACTGAAAAAGAAACATCAGCAAGAAACAATATATATATGTGTGTGTTTTATTTTCCATGAATTATGGCATTCTATCCCTGTTTTTATGTTCATTCTATGTCTATTTTCAGCTGACGCACTCGGTGCATGTCATTTCTTTAATGCACTTTGAGCTGCATTTCTTGTATGACAGGTGCTATTCTACTGAAGCTTATTAATATTATTATTATATAGCTACAGCTAGCCGCGCTAGGCGAAAAGTGGCACCTGTCAGTAGAAGACGAGTGGCATGCCATAAAAAGCTCTGTTGGTTTTTAAACCATAGCTTAAGTGAAGAACAGGAAACTGGACACACTTGAGGAGCTCATGTGAAAATGTCTTTGGAAATCATGATAAAAACATAGATATATTAAGTTTTCGTCCAAACCTTGTGTTTTTTTAAAAGAGAATACATCATGCCCAAACAAAAGTAATGCCATGCTTAATAAAAAATATGTAAAATAATGACAACCTTTGTCTAACTCACCTTATCTTTGTCTGCCTTGATCCTGGACATAACAGGTACATATGTGCTGTAACACAAGAAAATACCAAGGGCTTAACTTTTGGCCTTTAATTGCCATGAAAATCCCAGAAATGCTGTTTTGGCTGAACACAATATTGCTTGTTTTTCTCTCCGATCCCTGGTACCACATCCACAACCGCAGCATGAGTATCCATGCGTTCAGTCTCATTTAACTGAGGACATGACTGAAAATAAATGCCCAGTGTCTTTCCTGATCCCAACCGTACGAGGAAAGCTGATTAAATATCACGGGCAGATTTCGAAGTGCATCATTTTGCATCATTCATCACATGATTGGTGGAGAACCTGCAGGTAAAACATAAAAAGGGGCGAGGCTCTTCAAATAACTGTGCGTGCACTTTGCATATGAAAATTACAACATTTTCATATGCAAACTGAATGTGGACATCTTTTGGTAATCTTGCCGTGTTCATGAATAAAACTCCCTCGCTCTCTCCGCCTCTCCCTCCCCCTTCAAAGACTATACAGGCTGGTCTAATGCCATATGGGAATGTGTGCTGTACAATATAGCAGTCCAACCAGTCCCTCTAAGTTTTGCGGTGCATGAATATGAAAATGGCCTGTCGCGCTTCTGGTGCATTATATTATTCACTACATTATACACCCTAATGTCAAAAAGTACATCGTTTAACACGCGTAGGCTTGATATTTTTGCATACAGAAGTGCTTACATTTCAGGACTGTTACTACTCAAAGTCACGATTGCGAATATGGCCCAGAAGCAGTCGGCCCTGTGTCCCTTCACATACAGTAGTTCCGTCCTTTCACAGAGCCCCATTTTATTTAACAAGACTATAAAATGCAACAAAATAATTCACAACACTCAGTTAGGATCTAATGGCTGTTGGACTAATGCTGACATTACTGCCAGTAAAGTGAAATTTAAAGATGCAGAATGATTGCTTTGGCAGAGGTGGTAGACAACGGCACATTTATAGGGAACATTTGTTTGGATTAACTCGGCCTGCTACCATCTAACACGTTGCCGTGTTTGAGTTGTTGGCAGTGGCTTCATTTTTTCCCCCGGATGTCCAGTAATCAAGCTAATGATTACGGGTCACTGAGAATGAAGCAGCTGAAGGTAAAATTTACTCGAAGATTAAAACTGAGTCATTAGCCTCGTTATGGCAATCTGACGAACGGGAATACTGAGTGAGCGTGATTGTTATGACAATCTGGCATTTTCAGAGTGCAAACGAATCTGGGAGAGCAACACGTGCATGACAATGCATTCACACCTTTTACATTTCTAGGACAGTTCAAGTTTTCACATTTCCACATGAGAATAAACGCACCTTTGTATTTTTTAGTTTAGCCCAATGATGACGTTCTAGGAGAAAACAATTCTATAAATTTAAAATATATATATATTAGAGAGCCTCTTGTTTTGGATGAATTACTTGGTAGAATGCTGACAGAAATCCATTGTAAGAATCATATATATTATATATGTATTATATGTACATTTTAGGATTTCTGCTTTGAAACATATAACTAAATTATGGCTACAGGAATCATGCCCATGCATCCATGACTGGACAGTGAAAAAAGAAAACTCTAAATCTTAAACCATGGAATAATGATAATGAATGAATGATGAGTTAATAGGGAACTTACAATTACACGAACGAATATGGAGGAAATGGTTTCATTAAGAAAAACAAACCTGTGAGTCTAAACATGCTTAAGACCGGACTGTGTCTTCAGTCTTTGGACTTCTGCCTCCTTTATTAATGTTCATATTTGATTTCTTGCCTGTGTTTTTTTTAAAATTTATATTGCAATATTTGTGCTTTCATGAAGTGGAATTGTTGAACTTGCTTACTCATTGTCACAAAGTTTTTTTTCAATTCACGGTTTGTTTTTTAAGGTGAGGTAAAGATTATTTTATATAAGCACATTTATGCCTTTATTCTGAACCTACATTGAGTATCACATTAGTTATGTTGTTACGGTTGTGTTAGCAAACAGTTGCTATTTACGCATTCAGAAAATGAGACGAGATGACACCACACTTTCCATATATTTTCTCCGACTGAACATTGCGGCAGCACCTTTTTTCACCCTGTGTTTTTAACGCTCCGTTTTAGCTACCAGGTGAGGCACCTCCCTTCTATTTGATATTTGTTGGGAGTTACACATGCGCAGTACCTAGGTAAGGACTAGTAGCCAATCAGAAGCAGAGTAGGGCAGGTCCTGACGAGCAAGGCAGCGTGACCCGGTTCGAGGCCGAGTCTGATCCCGGATCACTGGCAGAACAACCTGAACCAGCTTTCGCAACTGAGACTGAAACAAGACGTTTCAGAGCGGTAAATTATTCATTTGTAACTAATTTATCTTTCATACCTAACGTTTTAACTGTGCACTGTCTCCACAGCACAGTAACAACTTAATGCCCGTTGACTGCCTGGAGGGTCTCTAACATTATTTTAATTTCATATTTAGGATTTGTGGAAACTGCTCAATTCGTGCATTATGACGTGTTGCATAGCAACGTAGATACATTACGGAAGTAAAGGCTGGACTACAATCGAGCTGTTTTCAGGCAGTTCAGGAGCAGGGTATTCTGCGGGACAGGGTAACTCCCTTTGGGGTGCAGTTTGGGCATTTTCACTTTGCAAACCTATTACATGCACAGAAAAAGATGTATAACATAATAACACTTACTGTTTAATGGTACCCGTGGTCAGAGCACTAATGATCCACTGCAGATCCAGAGTCTTGAAAGGGATCAGCACCAGACTGGTGATGTTGTCCAGGTCTATGGCACTTTCTGGATACATGACATGATGTGTTGTTCTGGCACCGACATCCTCTTCAAAGCCAGTGGTGGGAGCCTGGTTCATTCTGCCGGGACAAAGACATTTTTGATGCCGTGCTATTTTTGTAACATCCCCCTTTCTTCTGTTTTTCTAGCTGCTTTGCCATCTTTATCTTTTCCAGGACAGCTCAAATTGAGGTTTATTTCACCCACATGTTAGAAAGATGGGAAGAAATCGCTAAACATTGTACTAATATCCATAATCTACAAAGGGGTTAGTTTGCGTGAATCCCGCAAGTCAGCCGAACCGCATGGCACCGAGACATGAAAGACCAGCCATTATCATTATTTTAAGGAACAAAACATGTATATATAAAGAATCAGAAAAACAAAAAGCACAACTTGTCCCGCTTCACCGTGTTTTGGACATCCAAACCGCAATTCAGAACAATCCAGTGTCCATTTAGAGCTCAACCATTACCGCTTGGCAAGCAAGGCGAGGCGTCCCTATTATTATGTCCAACAAGGCTCACTCAAGCTGGGGCAGTAATTGGCGGGAACGTAGTTTGACAGTGGCAGTTGCTTTTAGTCAGTGGAAGGAAGTGACACAGAGGAGACAAATCATGAAGCTGACCCCTGTGTGACTAGCATCACCTGTTTGGGGTGCGCCGGTCTGAGCAATATCATCTTCCTCATTACTGACTCTGAGATGACAGCTATATAACAACTTGACATTTTCAGCCTGAGCCTGTCAGGATTCAAAATGACCTTCTGCAAGAAGCTTTTTGTGTCTAGGGCTATCTTACCGTGGATGAGAATTTTCTTTTGCTATTTCACGTTAGAAGGTGTAGCCTCTCAGGTTAAATGGCAATTTGGAAATAACCATAACTCCTGGGGAAATAAAGCCAAAGTGGAAAAAAAACCCATTAATGGGTATAGTATTTTGGAAATGGAGCAAATTATCAACTTCCTCCAAAATATTTCCAATATGTTTCCATGGTAGATGGTTGCCTTTTGTGCTCCATGCTAAAGCTAAAGAACTTGTTGCAGCTCTTAGGCCGTAAGACAGACCACTTACATCAATAATAATAATATTATAAAAAGGTTTGGTTGTATTTCATCAATCAAGTCAACTAAATTTTACTATACATATTATTATGTTATACATATAGCATATTACAATTTTCTACATACAGCACCCTCTATCCTTAGACTGGATTTGAAAAGACGCCACATACCTCCACATTTTTCTATTAAACCTGCATTCTCACTTGAGGGAAAAAGAAACAACCAGTGTACACAACACTGACGTAACGTCTGTCTACGTTTTTTAAGTTGATAGCTAGGAGCAGCTAACGTGGCTCTTAACAGTTGCCTATTTACACATCCAGCAGATACGAAGCAAACATTAACATTCATTTGGAGTTCTGTTTCTGGCCCAATATCCACTCTCCTTTTAGCTCTGTTTTTAGGTTTGAGAAACTTTTGAGAAGCAATGTAGTGCCGGTCTGTTGGAGAGAAATGTTACAGGTTAGACTATTAAGACAGGATGATTTGTATGTGATAAGGGAAGGAAGCCCTCCTGCTCTGTTATCTCTCAGCCTGTCTCCCATGTTGTTCCACTGCCCAAACAGAGAAGCAGGGGGAGGAGTGTAGAAACAGCTGATTTCGGCGCCGTCTCTCTCGCCCCTTAACTTCCCAGTTAACAGCTATCACTACGTAAGTGCCTTTGTACATCAACAGGAAACTAAACTGTAGGATCAGAATCAGAATCAGAAATACTTTATTGATCCCCGAGGGGAAACTCTTTGTTACAGCAGCTCACTGTCACGTCAGTGCACACAAGAATAGAAGTACTAAGCAAAAAAAAAAAAAATACAGTATAATACAGGTCAGAAAAAAATCTAAATTAAGTACCAGTGTGTATAAGTATAACATTTAAAAAAGTGTGAAGTAGGCTACAAAGTGGATTACCGGTTGATGATAATAACACAGTATAAAGTAATAGTGCATGTACTAAGTCAAGTTACGTGTAGCTTATGAAGAATATAATAAGAAGGACGATATTGCACAGCAGCACTAGAAGTATAAATAATATCAATTAAATAAACTGAAAACAGGGTTTATTGCAGTGGTATTAACACAAAATATTGCACAATTAATGTCCAGTATTGCAGAGATGTTAATGATCAATGTCCAGTTTAGTGACTTAGGGTCATATAGACTAACACTTGGAGGGAGGAGTTAAAGGGTTTGATGGCCACAGGCAGGAATGACCTCCTGTGGCACTCTGTTGTGCTCTGTGGTGCTTTTTGGGAGTCTTCCGCTTCCCTTTGTTTGGCCAACACGTCATGGAGAGGGTGGGAGACACTGTCCAAGATGACATTTAGTTTGGCCAGCATCCTCCTCTCTGACACCACCGACGGAGAGTCCAGCTCCACCCCAACAATGTCACCGGCCTTACGGATCAGTTTATTGAGTCTGTTAGCGTCCGCTACCCTCAATCTGCTGCCCCAGCATGCAACAGCATACAGGATAGCACTGGCTATGATTTATGAATGAAGTTTGGTGAGTATGCAGCAAACACTGCCCTTTTCTTAGCGTTTAAAACCCTCCTGAGGGACATATTTTTAAAGCTAAATGCTCGACAGTAACTTTGTCTGCCTGCTGTTTGATGCTGGGCTGGTAGCACATCGCAGGTTTATCACAGTTTATCACTTAAAACACCTGCCCCTGGAAACAAAGTCGATGAGAGCGGTGAGACCACACCAAAACAATTAAGTTGAGGGCCATAAAACCAAAACACTGAGCTGAAAGCTGCTATAATGCCCCCGAAGGGCTGAGGGGAATTGCAGAGTCGGGTGATAATTCTCAGTGGCTTTGTCGTTATGACCCATTTCACATGCGTGTGGTCATTTGACCCATTGTTGATATACAAATACTGATTATAGCAGCTTTAAAGTTGCATGCGCATTCACTTGCTCATTGTTGAATGCAGATTTGGCTTTCACATTTTCTTTCAGCCTTTCACCTCAAAAATATACAATCCAGTGCCTAATAAAAAACAAGTTGAAAGGTTGGTGCGTGTGAACTAAATTAAGCACCTAAATGAAAAACGCTCATTAAATCAGCTTAGAAAAACAGGACATAGAGACGTGATGCACAGCTGTCTTTAATGCAACAGCTAACTAAAGCAATGCTACAGCTGTGAAATGGTAGGAAGGCCAGTCACTCCCAGACGAGAGAAGTGTTGTGTCACCCGTAATAAAGCTGCAGCACCAGATGTGTCTTCGGTTATTATCGACACAGCACTGATTATTACGATATCGCATCATCCGTTGTAGCCTTCTGGGGGCGAAAGGAGCTGTACTTTACAGAATAACGATGTGTCGCGATTGCATGTAAACACATCTACAAAACTCACAGCGCAGCCTGTTTGGTCCGTTTCACATCAGAAACGGAGAGAAGGAGGAGAAAGAGCAATAGGTTTACTCTCCATTAACAAGTAATGTGTACTGTTTCCCTTCGAACGAAACTAGGTCCATGGCACTGACTGAGCTGAAACTGCAGTGTATGGAAGAAGAGAAGTATTGGCAGGAGGTTTAATGGTGCAATATCTCAGAAGAAAAGAGCAGTTTCTGACAGCACTACATTGGCGGATTTCTCCTTTAATGGTAACTACAGCTTCTGGGAATTCAAGAATTGCTCAGCAAATGGATCCCCACCATCCAGAGCAGATGAAAAAGTGCATCAGTGAGGGCACAGGAACACCATGCCACATTTTAAATAGAATAATGTGAAGAATCCATCAGTTCTGCGGCACATTCAGAGATATTCTGCTGTAACGCCACGTGGCTTTGCGTTAGTACTTGCAAGTAGTTCCTGTTAGACTAGGCTTTGATTGAACTTTACGTACTGTTCTTCTCAACTCACAACAATAGATTGCCTTATTTTCTTCTTCTAGATATTTTTTTCTGCTTTCCAAAAATGACCAAACTATATCCCATCTGATATCTTAACACAGCAGCTGAAAAGGCAAGGCACTTTTCGTTGTTGGACAGCACAAAACTGTCATTAATTTTGTATGAGAAACAAGCAAACTTAAAACATTTCTTGAATCGTTTTCCCCATTTTTCGTGCTATTCAAAAGGTCCTCTTGAGATCTGTAGAGGACTCTATGGATCTTGCCATCACTCACTGCGGGGGTCAATGCTACGACGATGCAAGTCTGTAAGGCACTCAAGAAGTTAACTTAAGTTGTTCAGTGGATTCAGTGGGCTGCTCGCTCACTTAATCGTGTGGGGGCGTGTGGTGTCAACTGCTCTAAGGAGGCGAATATTTCAGATTGGTCTAATCAATATTCAACTTCTGCTCTAACCTTCCCCCTGGCACTGGAAATGGGTACCAGATGGACTTGAAGCAAACTGGAGCAGATGTATTGAGCCTTTGAAAAGTCCATCTCACTAACAAGATGGTTTGCTCACGCGCAGGAAAACAAGGCGTTTTACCTGGAATACACAAATAGTCAGGAAACACGGAATACAGCAACGTGAGATGAAGAACGCTTATAAGACACTGAAGTGGAATGATTAGGATCAGTATTTTTGTGCGTATCAAACATGAGCTCACGTGAAGATTTTGACGTGGCTCTCTGTAATAACAGATTTGGGGAACTGTAAAACTCAGAGGGCCTGTGACACCCTTCCAGAGAAAGCATGAAACCGGGACAGATGCCTCGTTCTCAGTGGAGGACTGAAATTCAGAGGGGAGGTCTAGGGCCTAGGGGCTCTCCCGAAAACAACAAAAGTTAGAGTTTGCGGGGGGGGGGGGTGGGTCTCAAAAAACGGATAAACTGTTGCATCGGTTGTTAGTTTTGCCATTAAAACGTCCAGTATTTTTCCCTGGGCACGTCTTGTCATTTTTTCTTCCTCTTGAAAGTGAGACTGGGATGCTGATGAATGATTAATGGCATCTTTAATGTGAAAGCTGTTTGCCTGCCAGCCTGCCAGGCTGTTGGACATTATTTGTCTAATTATTATTAATTTGTCCTCAAAATGCTCGAAGCCAAGAACCACAGCATTCCATAACATGGCCCCATGCTTCAAGGTGCAGCCAGACCATGCAGCATGCCTTAGCCAACTAAAGGTCAGTGGTATTTCAGTACTGTCTCATTTCTTCGCATGCTCACTAGTTTGCTGCTGTTACCACTACTCTCCTTTGTAAGCCTGAATGTGTGTAAATGCTCAAAAGGCCTATGCAGTCCCAGCTGACTAATAATCATGATGAGGAATGAACACTTTGTACATTTTTAGCAGGTAAGTGAAGCAGTGAGGCCAGAATGAGGCAACAGCACCACATGAGAGGAAGGCACAGCGTCTCAGGTGTGGTTTTTAAAGCTTGAGGCTTTGTAATTAACAGGGCGAATACTAAGCCTGCACTCAGTGCGGGACTCAAGGTTGTTTAGAGAATGGTGCGGCACTCTGCCTGTTAGCTGTAGACGGCTTGCAGTTGTCCTAGAAGCACGGTTGACATTATCCCACCGGGTTCTAAATGTGGAGTGATGAAATACCAGCAGGCCAGGTCTGTAGACCAAGAGTAGGTAAATAGCAGAATATTGCAATCGAATCTAATAGGTATCCAGCCAAAGAAGCGTTGGAAGAGTAAACACTATAAAGTTTCATCAAAAGTAGAATTTTTAGCTCTTTGCCAGAATGCCAAGTAAGACAGCCAACAACAATGAATGTCCTTTACTGACCTCACCATGCGTTACCTTGTGCAGCTCGTGAAAGGAGCCCTCATCTTGCACAGTGTGGGAACACTGTGTGCTCAGACTTGTTAAGGGAACACTAACGAGTGCCATCTAATCTCTTGTACAACAGTGGTTGTGTGCGCACACGCTTTCCGCCTACATTTTGGGTGCTTTCACCTTTGGTTTCATCTCCAAAAAAGGGATTTCTACAATTTGGCTAAACTGGGGTTTTGATTATAATCTTGATGATCGTCTGACAGCTTGTGTTTTTGCCCTGTTGGACTCACTTGTAGCCATGCAGCTGCATCTTCAGTAAAAGGGGGAATGATTGCCAAAGCTAAAAGCTATACGGCCCAGTTTAATTAAATATTCCTTTAACAAATAGCTAGAAATCCATCAGGCTAATCAAGCAAAGCAGCCAGAATTAGAAGTCGCAGCAGTTTGACCTAACTCTGGATTTATAGTATATGCCCTATAGGGTTTTCTACAAGTTTCAAATGCTGTCGGAGATTGTTGACAGGAAAGACAGCAGGTTGAAGGACGTCTCAGCTATCTTCTCCTTTTCAGTAGCACACACCTAACAAAGCCACCGATTGTCCCTCTGTCACAGTGAATGAATGAATGTGAGCACGGCGATTGTACCGCAGTAGTCTCCCACTGAGTAATGAGACGCGTCGCTCGATATCTCGAAATACACAAACTAATGTAAACACAATTACTGTGGGGAATAATATTACAGCACGATATTGGCCTGATCGTGAACAAAACATCTGTGTAGAAATATAAGTATAAGTATAATTAAAAATGAAGGTGTAAGTCGTCTCACCCCAAAATGGATCTGCAGTTGAAATCATCTGAATTCATGTCTCAAAATGGACATTTGATGAATGCTCTTAAGTTATTTTTTAGTTTATGTGGAGCGGTAACAATCAAGCCCCTGAACTCCATTGTCCTTCATGTCACAGTAACAAATAGGTTCACTGAACACAAAGAACAGGATTGTTTGCAGAGTGGGTTGGGCACACGTGAAAATTAAGTCTTAATTTGAAATATTAGTGATGATGGATCTCAGAAACCGCTATTCCCATCGCGCTATAATAATAACAAGGAATAATGCAAAAACAAGCTTTCAGCTCGGAGCTCTGTTCAAGCTTTAGGGCACTGATTACAAACACAAAGTGCAGCTTTGTCTCTCCTTAGAGGCTGTTGTTGGGTAAGAGGCACTTGTAAGGCGCGTTCTGGTCATTCGCGGTCCCCCAGGAACTTCTCATTATGGCAATAGCGCTCTCGCAGAGAACGGGAAAAGTTCATTTTCTGAATCTTGTCAACTAGTTTAAAGAGCATCATTACTAGTTGCTAAGCAAACTCAGAAGACAGCTAGAGCTCGAAAGCTTGTGTATTAGTTGTGTGAAAATCCCTGTTTTAAAGCCAAGTTTAAAACAGGGATTTTGAGGCACAAATGTGATGTGCCTAGTGATTACATCGGCTGGATGTAATAAGATCCATCTTAATAAAGTTATTTGCAAGGGCTTACATCATTGTGTGGAATATATGCTTGACTGATCCTCAATTCAGCAGAGTAAATATGAATGATAAGACAATCACGCATCCAAGACAGCCTACTTCGTTTCAAATAAAATATGCCGGTGTGCCCAAAGAGCATACAGAAGTGACTGAGGGGATGTGACTGCATATGATCAGCTATTCTGTGTTCACAAGAGATGTGAATGATTATACGTTTAAAAAAATATGAGTCCTTATTTGTCTGGTTCTGGAGAGACCAGCATTTCATAACAATGTATTCT
This sequence comes from Coreoperca whiteheadi, assembly GCA_011952105.1. Lineage (NCBI taxonomy): Eukaryota > Metazoa > Chordata > Actinopteri > Centrarchiformes > Sinipercidae > Coreoperca > Coreoperca whiteheadi. Next base: position 20,659,229 of record CM022477.1, read on the forward strand.
GGACACGGTGTTGCCCTCAAGCATGTTGCCCAAGTTTTGTGAACTATGTATTCCACACCGAAGCGTTACACTCCTTGTTCCGGTTTAGCTAGGGTGACCTTTTGGTTCAGCACCATGGCTTCCAACCAAGGATGACTCCCAATGTGATGCTCGGGCTAGAGTAAATAAAAAAGGAAACCGCATATTTCCGTAGCATGCTTTTCTGCAGCAAACTCTTCTGCTAACAGCAAAGTAATGAGTCTTGTCTTGGTGCTGTCCCTGTCATACGATAATTGAATTGGTAGACAATGCCATGCTGCTGTCACAGCCGGGGCTGGCAAAGAAGATAAGTGCAGTAATGTGGCTTTACACAGGGGCAACGTGCCGCGGCAGGCTGACAAAGCCGCGCAACGATAATTTAAGAGCCCTCCCAAAATACTGCCTGAAATTTGCTTTACGGATATTTAAGTGGCGCTCTGGTTTTCCCCTTGATAAGATCTTCGTGTCAGCCACATCATCATGAATCTTAATACGGTCCTCATTTCCCCCAAGAAAATCGGTTAGGCTAGTAAGTGTCTGTTAAGCATCCACACCTTTATACCACAGACTCAAACTACTGTATCCAGTGTTAGGTTGACACCTGATGTACAAAATCACTCCCTTGATTTTTGTTAGTTTTAGTCTAGTTTAATTAAGACATTTTAGTCTAGTTTTGGTCAGTCAAAATTTCAGTTGCCACGGTTACAGGTGTTGTTATCTATCGACCGGGTTTGTGGAAAAAGGCTCTGGGTGGCTGTTCGTACCAGACTGTACTGGTTCTCTGCTCTGTGGCGATACAATGGACGGAGTTTCCTAACTAAATCCAGCTGTTATTCCCAAACAGAGCCGCTCACGCACTGCTGACCTAGAATTACTGCAGCTATGTGCTCCCCACTGTACAGCAACGCGATCATCCAGAGGCTGGATTCGCCCATTTGTTCACCGAAAATCCTTAGAATTGCAATATAATATTCCTATAGTATAGAATACATCTAGAAAAAGGTTTAGAGAGTTCTTATAATAATTGATCCGGCGCTCATTCCTACCGATAGCAACACGAATGTTAGCCAACTCAAAGTAATGCTCATGTTGATGTATCACATTTAAATGTCAGTGTTCTAAGCAAACATATACATAAATGGAAGAAATGCGCTATTCAAATATATACAGATAACTAAGATAAGATAATAATAATAATACAAATTGTAGACTTGCAGTTAAAATATGTAAGTGTGTTCTTTATTTGCAGGACAGAAATCGAACTGAAACCTAATCCTTACTTCAAATGATTTATTGTAATTAGAACATCGAAAATTAACATGTACATGGATCTTTCCTAGTTCAGAAAACCACAGTCTGCCATTCCAGTTATCAAGAGAGATCACCTGTCGTTAGGATTACACAGTATTTTAAATGAGAACGCGCTTCTATCTGATTCGTCCAAAAAAAACACTTGGGGGATGGGCCATGGATTTAGATGGTGACGTCATGTTCATCCAACCAGAGGACAGCTCCTAAAAAGCAGACAAACCCACACTGCCCTGTCCCAAGGTGACCTTTCCTAGATGTGACTATCTTTTCTGATAGCTGACGTTTTGCTCCCTTGAAAGTTTCTTTCTTATCTCTGAAGCGCCTGTGAAACCTCCACTCCGTCAGCCCAAGGACGTTTTCAGCATATTCTGTTTCTTTGAGCACACGCAAGTTAGTAATCACTACTCCAAGGAACTGTTTAACTACTTCAATAACTGCATAACCATCGTAATCACAACAAGACAAATTATTTAACTCTATCAAATATACAAATACAAATATGTGAAAACTATAAACACTGCAACATTTCTTTATTTATGTGTGTTTGTGTGTGTGTGTGTGTCTAGGTCATTCACTAGACACACTTTGTTTAGGTTGTGGCATGTTGATATATATTGGGCAGCAAGTTACACCCTCTATCCTTCTTCTTAATTTTGAGAGCTCATTTAGCTCTTTGAAATCTGAGATTACAGAGTTGAACTTGTTAAAGTAAACGTTTCTTATTTCATTGAATGTTCTACATTGTAGGGTGACGTGAGTCAACCGCACCTGTCCCACAGTGACCGCATATTCTGTTTTCCTTTGGTTGCCATGGTTTTTTGTGTTTCCCTTTTTGTTTGCTAGTGTGCGGTCACTGGGCCGACACTTGGTTAGGATCTGTCTCTGACAGCAGAGAGATAATCTTCATCATCTCTTTTTAGGGCCAGATAACTTGAATTTAGCCCATGAATCTGCTTTTTTCCTTCCTTCCTTTTCCTATTCAGGCTATATTTACACACAGTTCTAGTTTTGTTACACCCCGCACCTTTAAGTTGCACTTTACCTGCGTCTACCCAGGTCCGTTTTGTGTGCTGTTTGGTCCATATTGTTCATCCTTATCGCCACTGTGTGTCCGAGCTGCAGAAGAGATGAAGCGCGATTCCACTATCTCTGTGTCTTCAACCCCATAAAGTTAGCTGTATTTTCACATTTACTAGATAAAAGCATCGACTTTGTGTCTAAAATGTACTTTTTATCTGCAATCAAAAACAAACTGGAAATGGGTCGGTGTGAACTTTTAAGTTTCCCTAAGATAAGATGTCTAAAAAATGTGCGTTTAGCAATCGTGTGCATCAGCATATCAACTGTCTTAGAAGAACCGAAACATAATTCAAATCTAATTTTAATAACTATAATTAGTTATTAGTTCTTCAAACAACACACCCTTAAAAAAATGCATTATTCAGAAAGCCACAGAGCTTATTTTTGTCTGTCGAAGGCAGAAGCAAAGGCTCTTTTTATGACTCAAATCTATTTTACCACTTCAATCTGCTGAGCAAACAAGAGGCTTTAGCCGATAGGCCAATGCCGTTCAATATTCATAATAGTCTTTAAAGGAGGCTTTAGAGGATCTGGCTGAGTAGTATTGTGGATATTCCAAAGGCACTGGTTTTCAATCCCTGTTCACACTCACTGGACTGTGCATCATTTCTAAACTGATGTCCTATCAATGTCAATGGTTTGAAACATTTAGTTTATTTTCTGTTGCTCAAGATAAGTATCTTCCTCAACCATTTACTGCCTCCTTAAGGCAATCATTTCTGTACAGAAACAGTCTTAGGATACTGATTGAATTGAATTTATAGTCTACTTGCAGAAGATAATGCGATGGCAGATTGTAACATTATTTAAAACTTTTATGTAATATTCTAAGACCATTTCAAGGGTATACCATGCCACTCTTTAGGGATTTGCACATTCTGCCCCTGCAGCCCTCAGCTCAATCTACAGATCAGTATTTATTCAGTATTCAGTTTGAACAAAACCTGCAAAAAGACAGCCAAGACTCGAATCTGTGACTTGTCCAGCCCGGAGAAATGGCTTGAAAAGTCAGAAAGAGAATGTTTGTTTACCCTTTGACGTCCAAATTGGCTTAATTTTATCATAAAGCCAACAGTTTTGCAGCAGCACCCTCAACCCCTCAGAGCAAATGTCCTTGTCACGTTTTCCATCTTTTCAAATTCCTTCTCTGCAGAGCTGCAATTGCTGTGACAGATTACAGGGAGCGACAAACTCCTTTCTTGTTTCCTGCCGCCCTAAGGCACCGGTTAAACATTTGAATACTCAAATTCTCTTGTTTTCATTTGCTGCTTTCTTAAGATAATTTGCTCAAATGTTCGAGAACGCTGAACAACGCCGTGTGAAGTGAAATCTCCAACAACACCTCTGAGCTGAGTGCAGGCTGGGACGTGGCAGAAATAGCTGTGTGAGAGAGAGACAGGGGCACTACACAGCGAGCAAAATGAAGGCTTTTACCAGTGTTTGTCTGCCACTGAATTAACTGATTATGAAGAAAAGCACTGACGTATACATGCGGCGGCACATGTTGCAGCTGATTTTATTGCACATTTGTTTTAGAACTGATCAGTGCTCCAGGAGGTGGGACAAAATAAAAGCACACTATAGCTTAAACCTACTAGCTAAAAGGTATGAGTGAACGAAATGAAATGAAAATCAATTTGAGTTAGTCCAGTCAGCTAAAGCTCAGTATCATGTGGCCTAGTGGTTAAGATGCATGTACCGTGATCACAGCGTCCCTTTCTCTCCCCTCATTTCCTGTCCCCATTCTACCGGCCACCTTTGAATCAAGTCATTAAACTTTATTACACTTTATTACCAGCTGGGACATATTGTTTTAGATTTGACCATCATTCATATTGGTTAATTAATTGTATCCCAAAGTTAATTAATGAGTTCCGGGAATGAGGCGACGTCTGAGGTTTTAAACCCACAGTTTGACCAAATTTATTTGGAAGGCGAGTGGTAAACTGGTAACTGTTAGTTGTAAAAATGCATCACTGTTGACAGACTGACTTCCAAGTTCAACTTTGACCTATTGTAGTTGGGTGCACACACATTTTTCCTGTGACGTGATGGCAGAGCCATACCCAGGATTTTAGAAATAATGAGGTCATGAGTCTAAATTCCTGACCACGACCCTAAACCCGCCACCACTGACTATCCACTTAAAAATCTCCCTAAATCCTGGTTCAGAGCCTTCTCCACACTGACTGCAATATCATTTTGTATATGGACAAATACTAAATCCTTCTTTAAAAGATGTTTGTTTTTCCGGAAAAAATAATGATAATGATAATAAATTTATGACATATTAAGTCTAAGTAATATAATGAGCCTTAAAAAAAACAAATCCCCCCGCCAAAAAAACCCCCCAAAACATGACATGACCTCAGTGTCCTCAATGGTTCTCTAAGTTTTACTGCCAAACAAAGTGGTTCAGATAATCTGACTATTTGATTATTGGCTTGTGTACTACATATTTGACCATCTTTCTTACCCTGTCTGATGTTACTGTATTTCAAAGATCTCATCATTTACTTTGGCGGGAAAAGTGTCATCATAACTGACAGACATTTAGCCAAAGCTACAAAAATATGTTGACCCAAGTTGTAAGAAACTGAAATGATCCTTTAACCAAAGAAACAGATAAAGCAGTAAGAGACTATTGTCAATGACAAAAATGAATACATGTCATAGAAAATGTCAAAAGCGTGTGACTGTCGCAGCACAAATTGAAGCGCTAACTGACCTTATGACGAAATCATTGGAGTCGATGAGGCTGCCGTACTGGGACCCCTTCAGGTTCCCAGAGTTCCCCACCACGGCGCAGGTCCTGCAGCGCTCGGTGCTGGCGTCCATGTAGAGCACCTCATCAGGGATGACTTGGAACAGCTCCTCCACCACTCCACTGAAGTTGGCCGGCTGCCTCTCTGACTGCAACCACTGGTGACACAGCAGAGACAGGCCTCAGAGAGAGCAATGGCTCCGGGGCCACTTTAAGTGGAAGTGATTGAACAAGGGCAGCGGCGCTCGAGACACCGAGCACATTTCTGAAATAACCTCAGGGGCGGCTTAGCTCCGTCTGCGGGGGCTCTTTTGGCCTGGCCTTCTTCTGGTGGCTTTGAACTCAGAGAGACAGCAAATAAATGCAGGAATGTGTGTGCACTATATTCTGTTAAACAGCCGGAAACCGAGAGGATACAGAATGTTCTGCAACAATCTCTCATGAGTTTTAATGCAGACTTTTAGTGACTCATGGGCTAGACATTATTGTGGAGGCCTTTTCACCTTGCCAATACAATACCGGGGAAACAATTAAACATTTTCAAATTTTATTTAGCATTGAATATAGGCAGTAAAATATTATTTATTGAAATATAGCTTTTAATCACAAGACTAACACTCTGCTTCAGTATAAACCCCCAAAACAATGAAATTACACACATGTATCAGACATATTTTCGGTCTAATTAGAAACTCTCCTTTACAGAGATTCCATTTAGCTGTGTAACATGTAAGCTTTGACATCGCATTGGAACAAAGAGTCCGGGTACACCTGAAAGGTCATGCCCTTGCCTTGCAGCAGCGCAGCTCGAACCATCTGGCCGGGCTACCGTTGACATAACACTTGCCTCATCAAGCTCCATGTTAGAAGCATTTCCTGAAACGAGTAGTGACAAGAGGCAACCTTGCAGTAATTTTTCTATTCTTGCATCTAATTGGACATGGTGTGAGGTGAATGCGGGAATACCAAAGGCTCCGAATGCCTTCCAGACAAAGGTAGGGTTATTGTGTGACATACAGTTTGTGAGAATAGGCTTTGTCTAATTTAGAGAGCTATACTCTAATAATGGGATTTACAGAAAGTCCAGTATATATTGGTTTGACAGAATTAAATGAAGGCCGGTACGCAATTAGTTATATAGCTGACGGGAATTCTAAATTACAAGAAAGTGGATTTAAACATTCTCCATAAAACACTGTAACAGCTATTGTATCTAGTAATTCTGGGTTCATTTTAACGTTTGGTGTGTTTTATGATCCTGTGGATGACTTGCCAAATGTACCGTAGGTGGCACTACATCCATTAAGGTATTGTGCAGTGGAGCCCAAATGGAGTTTGATATGGGGAAATGTTTTAGCTACACTAACAGTAAATACCAGGTTTTTGTGTCAGTCACTCCGAAAACTCTAGCAGCCATTTAACACTCAGCGATCATACAAGTGACAATTTCTCTACTGACCGCAGTGTCAGGCAGTAATGCACAAGTAAAAACTCCAATAAAATTAGTCTGATACTGGATATTGGCCAGATTTTTCTGACTTTAATAACTGCCTAAGCAAAGGCTCAAAATGCATTAACATATTAGCTCTAATTGGAAAGGGAAGATCAATTTACAGTCTGTTTTCATTAAGCAATGCCAGTATGACCAGGGTACATTAGAATTTGTTCAACCTTTAAAGGCGCATTTCAGCAATTTATTATTGAAAAAATCTTTCAGGGGTATTTTCTCAGACTTACTCCCACCAGAGCCACAGAAGACATTATACAACAGTTTTCACAGGCTGAGTAGTACATGATAATAACTTGATCTTCATGTGTAAAATTGAAGGACAGTTAAACTGTATGTCCTGTGTACACGTCGCTTAGATTTCTTCATTCCAGTTGACTTGCAGGTGTCAGTTACTTTCTAGTAACCGGACAGTATAACCACACACCTATAACACAGGTTTTGATTTGCCGTTCTAAATTAATCCGGAAGTATAAACTCTAAGGATAGCAACAGTGAGGCTTAGCTAAAGAGCTCAATCCTTTAATATTACTATCAGCCTCGCATAGTTTAGTGTACGATTAAAGTAATGATGAAAGAAATAGGTCAACATTTTGGGAAGTAAGATTCGCTTTCTTGCTGAGAGAGATGAGAAGATCGATTCCACACTCACGTCTGCGCTGTAATTTATTACGAAAGCTCAACACTTTAATATTCTACAGACCAGACACACAAGATTTAACGTGTCAATTAGCGGGCTTTCCATGTGCTGGTAGGTGTTTTTTGTTACCAGTCTTTATGCTAAGCTAAGCTAAGTGTCTGCTCCATATTTGACATTCATAAGCCAAATAAAAGTAGAACGCTATATGTATTATTGAACGTTACTGATTTGAAAAAGTTGAAGTACAGTTGGGAATTACTGTAGTCAAAGCACATATTCATGAACAGAAGTGGCATGTTTGCATAACGTTTGCAGGATTATTTCTGGAGGAACAATGCAGATAGCAGAGAGTGATTGCTAATGGTTATGGTATACATCCATGTTATGATAAAAAATATCTCTCTTCATCTATAGATGTGGGAAAGATGGTGAGAGTAAACAACAATTTCCATACCCACCATCTCACTTGTTAAATGTGAACAAATTGTGCGTGGGAGTTTGCTTCACAACTTGATCCTGGTGAAGATCCCTTGGATTTGAAACAATCAATGTGGCAAAAACAAACACTTCTTGGGAGAATTACAGCAGTGTGTGATCTCTGTTCATTATTCATGATCTTTCTTTTCAGCAGCTTGTCTGCTCTCAGAAGCTGAATGTGCATGTTTTTTTTCTTTTTCAATCCTCTGTGGGATAGCATCGCAAATCCCCAAAACACATCCCCTGAATCTTACCTGCCACCATTTATAGGTTTCCTCAGAGAGGACGCTGTTCTCCTTGGTCATCAGAGGGTGGATGGACTGATTGAAGTGCTCAGCAAACCAGGGGTCGTCCTCCAGCTCCGTCATGCACTGTCGGCAGGCGCAAAGCCCTTTGGAGAAAAGGTTGTCAGACAGGTGAAAAGCGTACTTGAAGAAGTACGCCGAGGGGTCCCGGAAAGTGTAACTGAACAGGAACGTTGTAAATGTGAGGACACAAAAGAGCAGAGCAAAAGTCCTGATTTTCCCTGGCTTGGGTAGAGACATGATGTCACAGTCAAAATCAGTTGGCTGGGAACTTTGGGAGGGCGACGGACAAAAATAGCATCATGGTAAAGCTAGAGTCCCGAAGATGTGAAGGGAAAAAAAAACTGAACTTGTTGACCACATGGTGCAAGTGGCTCAAATATATCACTGCTGTCCAATGAGCATACCCTGTTGAACTTATTTTTCAGACAACGAGGGATTGGGCTCACGAATGTCCTTAATAAAATCCATTGATGTGGTTTCTTTGCGGATTCATCTAAACCAAAGGAAGGTAAATCCACTGTGTGATTCCGTCAGCTTGATGGCTCCTGGTTTATCAGACTCAGCCAGTGTTACTGACTGCTCAGATGTTCACTCTGTGAGGTCAGTAACTGATGTGTCATCCATTCTTTAATGATCCACCTAGAAGGCAAATAAAAAGACACTTGTGACTCACGTACGGAGAAAATGGGTTACAAAAATGGGCCTGAGGGGCCTCTAATACTGTTTAACTTTAAGTACACAAAGGAGTGTCAATTCTGCACTCCTCAGTATTCACAGTACAAATTGTTCCAAGATGAAACTGTGGAAAGTGTTTCATTTACAGTATTATGTTTATTGCTCTGCTTTTTCTTCAAGATTGCCAAATTACACCGGAATGCGTCGCAGTCTCTCAGCTCTTAAAAAGACCATCAAACACCAAAAATGTCTCGATTGATAGTGAAAATGATTATGGTTCGCCTGGAACAAACAACCCTCCCATCCCACTGTTAAGAATGTGTCGAAAACTTGAAACAGCTTTGGTTAACTGAGATACAACGGGAGTCAAAATGCCCAAATCATTGATGAACTGGGACAATACCAAAATGAGTCACTGATCCAGTGTCACATTCACAAATGTTCACAAAGCAGTGTATATTAGGGAAACATTTTGTAGTCATTTTGCTCTTTCTTTGATGGCCTTACCCAATCTGCCACTTAAAATGCATCCAATTCAATGTCCAAAGTAGGATTTTAAAAGGGTTTTTATGTTTTTTTATCCACTGGTGTATATACAGTAAATATATAACTTTTTGCTCAATATGTTCATTTTGAGTGCATAAAACTAGCTAACTAGATAAATGGTTGAAATAGATTGATAAAGATAACAGATAAACAAGTGACACAAGTAGTGAATCCTGCAAATGGTTGAATTAGCTAAAAGAAACGTCCGGCTCCTGCTGCGACTCCAAGGTAGTAGTTTGAGTGCAAACTCGACCAAACCAATCGACAGTTCAATTGTATCAAAAACATATTGTAACAAATATCCACTTTTATATAATCAGTGCTGTTAAATAACACCCAGTTTGAAATCAGTTCCAATGAACACATTTGGAGCATGCTATGTACCTTGAGTTCATTTGACAGGGCTGTGGGGGTACATCTGACAAAAAGGGTTGGGCACCACTGCCAGTGTTGCCACAGTTAGATTACCCGTTACTGAAAAAAGTGGTCGGATTAGAGTAACGCGATACTAAGTACATAACGCGTTACCGGCATCACTGGCCACTGGTATAAATCATGTTCGAGCTACTATAGAGCCAGTTAGTCAGAGACCTGCTGGTGACCAAATTCCCTGAATAAAATAGAGATGGGGAATGTTTTTTTCAGACCCCGGCTTTTCATGACTGACAAAGCAGGCAGACCTCCTGGGGTTTCATTTTCAACATGAAAAGGCCACCTCTGCCTTTAAACAGGGCCCGGGTTTCATTCTGATGTGCAGCTCTGTTTAGGATTCCACAAATATTTCTATTTTTAGCTAACAGCAGATCCACGTTGGCGATAAAGCACTATCATCGCTACACAGGGTGAGAAATGGATCTATGAACCCCAGAAAACATACTACCTGCCCTTTCCTCTTTACAATTTCTGAGTGAGCCCTCCATATAGAGGATTTGTGGGAAACTCCATTACAACGAGAGAAAGGCTGCAGGTCTTCCCTGATTAGAAATTGATCAGGTCATTCAAATTCCACCCTGGAGGGAAGCAAAGAGGATTGGGGGTAAGACTGGCTGAGAAAGACTACGCTGCGACACAGCTTGCCTGTTGATTTTATTCTCGCAATCAGAGCAGAAAAACAAACTGTGCAGCCGTTTATCAGCAGCACTGACACAGGCCAATGCACAGGAAGGCTTCTAAGTGATCCCGCTGGCTGCCGGGAGCTCCGTAACTCACAGCAGACTGCGGATTTGCATATAGCCCAAGGTTGGTTATTGTCTAAGGCAGCAAGTTTGACAAGGATACCTGGGGACACGGATAATGGACACTTCAATGAATAGGCCTACTTCTATAAAGCAGGCTGTTGACTCCACTCAGTTTGAAGGCCCTTGGCAGTAAGGGTCCAGGTAGACGTGAGAGCAAGCAGAATATATTCTCAAACAGGTGGCAACTCCCCACTTTTGACAACGCACCGGCCATCATCTCATTCCCCTGACCTTGTCCGACTGAAGGCTGGCAACCCTGCGCTGATCAAAGTTCGCTAAGCTGAGACAGCGAGGCGTCTGTTCACACTTCAGAGGGGAGGGAGAAAGAGAGGGGCTGGAAAGCAGCAGCGTGTGAGCTGTGATTTTCACCCTAATCTTCCATTTTGAGAAGTCATCAACTTTGCCGGGTGTGGTTTACAGTAAAGCGTTTTCAGTTTGTGTTGTGTGGAAATTGTTTTTCTCCCCGGCTTACCTCTGCTACTTGTGAGCAATTTGAGAAATCAAAATTCTGCAGTTTTTGAGGACTCCTATGTATTATATACTTGAGAAAGGTATTTCTGCTGAGCTGAGAGCGTATGCTTGCTGAGATGAACCAAGTCTCAGTGGGAGTTAACTCTAAGACGTAACACTTGACGCGGACGTGCACCTCATTGTTACATAAATGTGATGGCCATTTAACACGTCAGCGTCATGTCTGAATAAGTGTCATTTTTACGTAAGTCATGACGGCAATCTAGTAACACTTCCAATATGTCATCATTCCAGACTTGTGCACTGCTGTACTTTATTAAATAGGCAGCAAAAATAAGAAACAATGAATCAGGTGAGAAAATGTATTAGCGGAGTGGGGAGAATGGGCGGGCGAGCGTCCCTTGTGCTGACACCGGTTACTGATTAAGAAAAGAGAACATTACATGATTTTTGTAGTGCAACTGCTCCTCTTTAAGGACCCGGTGGCAAATATCACGAGCATTGTGGCGAGCATTTAGAAACCCTTAATGTATAAGTAAAGTAGCCTAACATCCCAACATCTTAATATAAGCAATATTATGCCAAAGCTAGGAATAAAAAGCTTGACTCTCTGCTATCATCAACATTCAGTATCTGAAACTGCACCAGACGGGATGAATAAGAAGAGATGTTAAAGGCAACAGAGAAGAAATCCAGAGGGATTTTCTGTGAAATTTCCTCTCCATAACTAATAATATCACTCAGAGAATAAAAAATGAAAAAGCTCCAGATTTTACATTTGATGGCATCACATCTATGAGTCTTCATGCGCTAGTCTCTGGCTTTGGTGGAGAGTATTTCATTTTCACAGATATTGACTTTCAGTCGGTGCTTTATTTTGATTAAAAAAAAAAAAGGGGAGGTTATGTGTCTTGCTCAAGCACATAAAGAGGATTTTATGGGTGTTGAGAGATTGAAAGGTGTTGGCAAGGCCTTCTCACAAGATTTAAATAAATGGAGAACTGGTTCTGAAGTCAGTTCACGGATATGAACATAACACTGGCTCAGTCGTAGTTAATTAAATTCAAGGTGGATTGTATGAAAAATATCTAACCACCATTGCTTTTTGTGCTCTTTTAACTGTGAAGCTAAAATCGTGTTTACAGGAAAAAAACATTTAACTTCAGTCTTTGATTTTTATGCTTGAACTGAGGGTGAATATGGTTCTCGGGGAGCTGGAAACAGTGTGTGACCCGATGGTTTCATGAAAGTCTTCCAAGATCCAGAGGGCAAAATAGGAGATGCAGTGGTCAAATTTAAAATGCGGCTGCTTGTCTAGCTCCTGACATTTTGAAGGTGACAGCAATGTGTTATTTATACATTTTTTAAACTGCCATAGTGTGCTTTTCTTGCTACTGATGTTTACACATCCTGATTTGTGTATGTGACCAGCATCCTCACACAGGTCATCGGGAGAAAACATTACACTACACTTTTACCCCAGAAACTACCATTTGCAGTTGTTTTAATTGACATGGTGGCTGGAGGCCACTGCAGGTAATCTAACGTGATTACTTGTTAAAGGATAAGGCTAATGATTTTCTAAAAATTATTTTTTTGTCAACAAACCCCATGAGAAGATTAAAACCAACAATAAACTGATCTTACTATCAAGAACCGTCTCTGTATCAAAAGCCTAATGCAGCCTTTTCTGCTGTGCCATCGAGCTCCATCGTTCTCCAGACTAACAAGACTCTATACCCATGCTAGCGGCTTTTTGAGGCTCTAATTACGCACAGAGGTAATTTGAGCTAAATGCTAATGCTAGCCTGGCAACTTGTTCACGATGACTAGTCCTTTCGTTATGAAGAACATGGGCACTGTAGCGTACTGTAATTTGAGTCAGCCGACATACACCAATCAATCGCTGCTGTAAATACTCACTAGTGTACTTAATGTGTATTAATCCGCAGCTGAAATCAGTCCCCAAAAAGTGCTCTATTTTCTCCTGTTTGAGCATTGTTTGCTAAAAAAAAACTACAGGGCCCAGCTGTTTTAGGAAATTACTGAGCCTTTACATCATATACCATATATAATCAAATATAATATGATTTGGGAGCCATTTTAAATATTTATGTCTTTAGGAGGGGTATATGGGCTTAAGGTGCCACAGACATGGTAGGGAAGTCAAAAAGTATTGAGACACAGACTTAACCATTGTTGGTGTTGGTCATTATTTGTTGACAATAGGAACAATACTAAAGCCCTATTTGGATGGGATTAACATTACAGGTGATGAGGGGACATGAACGTGTGTATCAAATTTCTATAATGATGTGCCCCATGAGGTGAGTGCGTATCATGTCATTTGACTGTGTGGCCATAGCATATGTTAAACATGCTATCTCATAGGCGGTTAACGTGGATTTTGATGAAATGAGGCATCTCACTTTCGCATGGGGGGGAAAAAAATGCTTTCTGTGTCCTTCTCTGTGTCCAGTTATTTCTACGCTGTCACATAGCAGCAGATACCCATTACTGATCTTTTGCATTTACATCATCTCCTGCTTCTTTTATGTGCTTGATGCTGTTAGGTTCACTGTTATTAACATAACTCTAATGGACCTTTACTCACTTGCCCTGGCTCAGCAGCTGATTATATCTCTAATTTTATTATTCCAAAATTGTATTCTCCACCCACTTTTGACATTCTCGCATTGCATTTCCACTGATTACTGCAGACTCCTATTCGTCACGTCCTTCACACCCATCCATGTACCTGTAGTTGCCGGGAGCAATAACGTTTCCCTGGTGTGTTAATTCCCGGTGAGGCTGCCTTATTCACTTCAGGCTGGTGTCAGTGAATACAAGCACAGAGCACTGCAGGCAGTCTGAGATGAACCTTCACACTATGATTCTGAGCAATTCCACCAGCTCTGACTTACCATTTTAAACCCCTTAACATACAGTTTTGCCCTGTTTTCCCCTTAAGTAGATTCGATTTTGGAAAAACCGTCTCATCTGACAGAATCCTATATATTCTTTTCACTGGAGCTATATGATGTTTACAATTATATATTCAAACCCAAGACTTTTTAACGGCTGCACTATTCCATCAAGTGAAATTATTCATTCAGTCTGACATGTTTGATATTGTAGGATAGTTTGGCATCTCCACTAGAATTTAAGATGAAAGTCTGTCAGTTCAGTTATTTTATTGAGTCACTTTTAACATTTTCTATGATGTATTGGTTTGGTAATCTCAGTGTGAAAAACAATAACTTGTTGGAAAAAGTTATAGCCGTAAAGTTGATCGCCTCCATAGAGGTGCAGCAAACAGACACATGAGGTCTTTTATTCCTTCAGCCTTTGGCTTTTTAAACAAAAGGTGATTTGGCCTGTGACTAGCTGTGGGTGTGATACGTGGCCCTCTTTTCTTTCTCTCCTTTATTTGTTCATTATTTTTCCACAGCTCTCTCTGATGCCGTGACGTTGGCGCTAACCTGTGCTCTTGTGTTTATTTGTGTAGATGTGTATATATAGTGTATGGATTGCTATTTTTATTAATTGATGAATTTATTATTGTCTGCTGTCTGAAAACCAAAATGCCCCTCTGTGACATTAAAGCTTTCTCGACTCTATAGCAGCTTACAATCTGTTGCAAGTGAATGTTTAAGCCAGCAGCTGTTGATTTTCCCAGCTATAATGACAAATGCTGCGAGTAAATGTACTCATCTATAGTTAATTAATGCTAATTATGTGAGTTAACTCTGTGTAATCTTTGATGTTTGAAAAAACATGGAAGGGGTTGTGTCTTTTAGCTGTTTGTAAAAGACAGACAGAGAAGCAAATCTTTCTCTAAAAGATTTAGTCAATTTTAGACTAGCTAACATGTAGCTCAGCAGTTGGCGAGTGTAAATAACAGTTGATAAACGAGTTGTCGGAATCGTCTAGTTAAACTTCAGCGCGTCATATCACTGTTAAGCTTAGCTCCTTGCAAGCTCTGAATCTGGACCTTCAGAGCTGTGGAGCTAATGTTAGATTTGGCAGCTACAGTGCAGTCAACAGTATCATTAGGTTTCTTCATATCAAAACATTTTCAGACGTGAGTATACCAATAATGTATACTCTTTAATGTGGGTTTTCTTAGAAGTCTTCTCTGACAACACTCTGTGTATTTTATCTTATTCTGTAGAAATGGCAGAATCGGTCCAAAAAAGAGCAGTTAGATATTTTCCTTAAATTGTTTAGCCCTACTCTGTGCTATATATTCAAGAGACAGGCACAGCAGGAAGAAAAAACAACAACACATGAATATGGTAATTATCCACCAACAAATGTATATAACACACAAAGCTCAGAATCAGCTGACAGATGATTTTCTGATAGGCAAAGCCCTAAAACCAAACTCAGGTAAAGGTGGCTGCGGCTCCAGCCTCCCCTGGAAATTGGTTTTGATGTTTACTCTCGAATGGAAAATCTCCAAACCATTTTGCATGCAGTCAAATGTTTTTTCCTGCACGTCCACTGATAGCAAGGTGGACAGAATGTAAAGCAGGCGTGATTATTGATGTGTGTTGTCAGGCACGTTGTCCGTCCAAAATGAGACGTCTGTCACATTAATCATTAACAAAGCAGCAAACGTGGGATGCCTCTGATGGAATGAAATGGGTAGTCTATTTGCACATTTGTCAACAAAAAATACGTGTTCCCATGATGCTGTGTTTTTCCCTATGTTTTTATCTCTATTTTTTGATGAGGCCATTTTGCATGCAGACAAATGTTTTTCCTGCACTTCCACTGATAGCTAGATGCAGCCAGGAAGAGAATGTAAAACAGGCCTTAGTATTAATGTGTTTTGTAAAGGAAGTCCTCCATCCAAAAGGCGACGTCTGTCCCATTAATCATCAGCACCGGGGAAGGTGTGGGAAGCCTCCAATGAAATAAACCATCCCATTTGCATTTGTGTCGCCATAAATATCCCTACCATGATGCTGACAATTCTTTACGTTCAGTGGATTTGATCAGAGAAGGTTTTTTTACAGCAGTTTTACACCAGAGGGATACATTTTCCGCTTTATATAGATGTGAAAATATGAGCTACAAAAGGAGATCAGAGGGCAAAGCAGCATGTTTACAGAAGGCTGACTACACATGGCAACAAAATAACTTACGGTGTGGAAGAATCCTCCAAGGATTTGAGAGATTTGGCACACAACTGGGAAACATGTTTCAAAAAGAACCATTTCCAAGTGCAAGCGGTCCTGTTCAACTGCATGGCAGAAGGATGCTCTCTTTGTTTAATTTCTCAAATTCTTTTGCTGTACTGAATGATTTCTCTACCGGTGTCAGTCAGATCCACTGAGGAGTTCAGTCTCTGATCTTGTTCCAGATCCACTTCTGCATTTGGAAAAAATCCACTTCTGTCAACAAGAACATGAAAAGCACACTGTCCTCTCCAGAGATCGACAGCATTGGTTGTTTGTTCCAATGTAAAAGAACCAAATGTTTATGTTCAGCACCATGGCACAGAAGGAAAGGGTGTAATGTCCTTACAGCGGAACAAAAAGTAAGCGTGTGGATGTCTGGGTGGATGGTACAAAGTGCTTGACTTCTGACTCAGAAGACCACGATTGGCATCACGTCTTCTACCAACACTTAATAATGGTTTCCTTTAACCATGACCACATTTTTTCCTTATAACCTTAACCAAGGTTGCCTAAGCGTGCCCAAAGCCTAACCACAGGAATGGCAAATCAGTCTTTTTTGTTGTTCAGGTACAAACAAAAAGCTGACTCTAACCCTCTATATGACAGTGACCATAATACTGTATAACTGCAGAGAATTTATATCGCTGTTGATCAATATCAATGACTTGCCGATAATGTGTCTGAGTGGTGACATTTCTAGCGTGTGCTCTGTTCTGGAACAAAGACTCCTTGCCCCCAGTGATCCCAATATTCTCTCCCAACCTATATGCAGCTCCGCAGTGGAAGACGAAGCCATAAGTGAGCAACACATCTAAACTCTAATGGTTAAAGGTCTTTTAAGATCTATCCTGTATATTAATATGAAATCATGTAATGCGAAAGGGTTGTGAATACAACTGAACCCAATGAGAATCAATACTCCACTCTGCACAGCTTTCAGCCACTTTTAGCTCTTTGATTTGGTTTGCAAATTTTTTAGCCATGCTAGAGGTATGGTTCTAGGGATGGCCATGTCGGTCTGCGAGTCGATCGGCCCCCCACCTTGACCCAGACTGAATGCGTATTGTGCTGTAGAGCTAGACAATTTACACTTTTTCTCAATTGCTAAAACAAAATTTATGAAACCTTGCTCCATTTTCTGAAAACATTAAACACAAAAACCTCGTCTTCAAGTGCTTTTTACAAAACCTCTGACTCCTCTCTCAAAATGAAACTTTCGCCTCAAAACAGTTTTACCTGTGTTCAAAATCAAGCACTGGTCTCAAATCATAAACAAAGTGATCAAAATGATATGCACTATCAAGCAGTCAATACACCAAAAACCTGAAAACACATTGTTCAAAACATATAGTTCTCAGGGAGAAGTACATTTTTAATCGCAAAACAAATGGCATATTTTTCCGTCATTGTCTTTTGATGAACGAAAACATGTTCTATCATAGTAGCTCAAAATTGATCAGAAATTACTATTCTGCTTTGCTCTTTGCAAATTTTTGTTTTTCTTCCTCCTCCTCGTACCGCTATTTTTACAGTACTGTAACCTGCATATCACAAACGTTTCCTTTGTCTCTGTGATACTGCAATTCTTGTTCTTTGTTGATATGGAACTGCAACCAGTCAAAATCTATTGAGCTGTCAGTACTGTTTGTGTCACATCATTTTGAAACAGGTTACATCAATTTTCAGTGGTTGTGTTCAATCAATGACATGTGACATTTGTATTGGATTGTTGCCAATTGTGTTCACCAGTATGGATGGCGTGTGCATTAGAGTGCAGAACGTGTTTTGAGAATGAGAATGTGTTCAGAGTTTTGCTCAGAAGTCTAAGTGAGGTCTGCAAATTGTGTTTTACTGTGTTAAACGGTTTAAGGTATTGACAACAGACTGCACAATTAGCTAAATGAGTTCAGGCAACTGAGAACTTTGTTCAGCCAATGGGTTTTAGTGTTTTAGCAATTGAGAAAAACTGTAATCAGACCATTTAATAAGGCAAGTATACAGGCTATTAGCCTATAGCAGCTATATCAGTATTGGTGTATATATTGGCAGGTAGGTAACAAGACGTGTCAGTACGTAAATGTCAACAATATGTTTGAGAGAATGTAGAAGCACTATCTCCATGTCCACCAGAGAGCAGTGACAAATCTGTCACTGTATCAGTACATATATTGGTCACAATTTTTTAATAACCATTTTAAAGGGATCCTTATCAGAAATGTTTATGTCATGTGTTGTTAGAAATATGGTAAAAACAAATAGTGGTGGATAAATCATTGACCAGTAGCTGCCTCAAAAGTTCAGTAGCTTTCTAATTTGTTATTCTATCCAAATGTTTATTAAGGGACATTTGCCTATAAACAGTGTGCAATGTGTTATATCTGGGCTGTTTTCTAGGAACAAAGTTGAAGAACAAATGCTTTCTTGTGATCATCGTTCACTTGCAGATATTTCCCAGGACTTGTCGGATGCTTCAGCTTGATGTGTAGATGTGCGGGGCTTAACCGGTACGTCCGTGATCCACTGATTAGCCGATCCTGGTATCACTAGCACCAAGAAAACCACCGAGCCTTAACGGAAGATCAAGCACTCTCAGGCACTGAACCCAAATACACCTGAGGGTCTTGTCAACAAAGTATGGTTTGATGTGCAGATGCATCTGGGAAAGGCAGCTCAAGAGGGCAACTGCCAACTGAAGCCCAAATCAATTATCACCCCGCAAGGACGAGAACAGTCAGAAGCACACGATGCTATCATTCAACAAATGCACAAAAAAACCACAAAGATGCCGGCAAAAGGAACAAGGAGAGCCTAATGGACCCGCTGTGTCCTGTCGCTTCGTTGGAGAAATACCTCTCGTTGCTGCCTCAAAATCCACCGGCCTTTCATCTCCATCCAATGCGGACAAACTACACCAATGATCTTTGGTAAGTTAACGATATAACCTTTTAGCTAGCTTGCATGTTTTATTATGCTCACCTTTCTCTTGTTATGTTTTCAATTGCCAGCGATATAATTTTTGTTACAGTGTAGCTTGATTACGCTACGCTGTAACAAATGTGATATAGCTGGCAAGTGACAAAAGCTAGGGGAAAGCGAGCATTATAGCTGCAAATGGTAGATACATGTGGTTTTTTGTGGATTGTTTTTCTTCCTTCTCCTCACGTTAGGTATACGAGAGAGCCCATGGGGGTGAACTTCCTCGGCACCATGTTGCCACGGATTTGTAAAGCAGCTGGCACCAAGACAGTCTAACCACTGCTTGCGGAGCACCACTGTACAAAAACTCTCTGATGCTGGCCTAGAGGCAGGTGAAATTATGTCGGTGACGGGGCGCAAATGTGAATCGTCCCTGGAATCCTACTGGCGCCCAAACTACAGCAAGAGAAGATGCTGGAGAAATATCATTGCTTCTGGCACCGCGCAATGAAAACGCATCTGTCCAGAGTCACACACCCCTGGACCAGCAAAGAGGAGTGCTAACATAATTGAACACTACTTCAACAATTGCACAATTAATGGCGATATTCAGATGAATGTTAATAATCACTTCAGTATTTAAGCATGCTTTCCACTGCGTTGGTGTGTTGCTTGGCAACCATTCTGCTAAATGTCGCTGAAGAAATACATTGCTTGGGGTAAGAACGATTATTTAGTATCAATAAAATATTGCATTTTTTGTTGCTGTGTGTTTATTTTATGAAACCTTGCCAGGTATATGGAGTAACCCGTTTGATAAAAGCAATAAGCCACGCGAGCCGCGGAGTGCCTAAAACCCCCTTAGCTGTTCTAAAATCACTGTAAACCACGGCCTCTTGGGGCTTATTGCTCTAACCAATTCAAACTGGCTATGATGTATTAATGTTTAGCTGCAACACTTTCTGCAGATGCTTTCACAACAAAAGACTTCCAGTATTTTGCAAGCTGAACAGCTTTTATTGGGAGGATGAAGGAAGAATTGAGTTTGCATTAATGGCAGCAGCAGTTTGACATGGCCAAAATATGCCCTAGAAGTAGCCTGTCTCAAGTAAAGGCCAGAATTGATAGTTTTCAGTTTTGGTGGAACTCACCAACACTCTTTGGTGGACTTCACATGTAGCGAGCTACCGAGTTACTGAAAATGACTGACTCCCAGCAGTACATGGGCCCGAGAAAAAGCGCTTCAGCCAAAAATGCAAATGAGAAAACAGTGACAGTACTTTGCATGCTGTTCACTGGAACGTTCGGTCGGGTCACTGCTGTTAACTAGCTTCTTCGTCTCTGTTATAAAAATCTGACATGTGTGCCAGTAACAGAGGAGGGAGGGATGGGGAAGACAGTGTAGAGGGTTGTGTAGGAGTAGATATTTTCTATCTGTGTTGTTACAAATTGTACTGGTCCCCAAGAGAAATTGCTAAAAACCACACAATGGTTAACGGACTTATAGATATATAAGTATAACGGATAGATGTATACTAAATATATATTATGTCTCGAGAAATCACGTTCAAATGATTAATTGTTGTATTAATGTAAAAATCAAAACAACAACATATAAGCATTTTAAAAGCTAATTCAATGTGCTCTTTTGATACTACCATTTAACTACATCAAAGGACCAACTCAACAACTTTTTAAAAGAACTTTATACATTCAAGAAGCATATGTGCAGGGAACAGATGGACTTTTTGGCAAACTTTTCTTTTACAGTGTGCGGGATTAAGACAGGCTGCTTTAAATAACCTGAACCTCCTCAGGAAGAACAGCCAGCTCTGCCCTGTCTAATCTATTGCCACAGTGTTATCGGACCACTGCAGGTTGTTAATAATATGACACCCCCCCCCCTCCCGAGTCGAGGCTGGGCCGACATGTGGACTGTTGGATGGACTCTGAGCTTTCTGGCTGTGTCAGAAGTCTAACAGCTAGTTTGTTTTAGTCTGTTTGTATAAGTGGTGGAATCTGTCAGTGTCAGTCACTAATTAAATAAGTTAGCCAGGGTCTAACGAACAGTGCAATAACATCCAATATGACCAGTTATCGACTAGTTTTAAATCACAGCAACATTATATGATAATCAGAGTCATCAAATTCCATTAAAATAAAATTAGAATCTAAAGCATCTAAAAATCTAAATTATAATCTAGAAAAACTCTACATTTTGTCCAGTTCTAGTTGTCTTTTCATTGATCTGCCTCTGGCTGCAGATTTGTGGTGCTGTGTGTTCACATTGTGCCGCTCAGTACCTTCCACACAACTGTATGGTTTTCGGGAGAAGCCGTTTTTTTGTTTTGTTTGAGCTGTTGTCTTCAGCTTCTAATTATAAAAGGTGGCAAGTCATTCCTGCTCAGTTTAATAACTCCACAGCACTTTCATACCCTCACTATTATTTTTTACCCCCCAAAGCACTTTTCATACTAGTGTTGAGCCTGAATAACTTCCACATTCACATATGTGAAAAACTACCTGTTGGTATTGATCAATAAACTCAGCCCAGCACAGACTTGTTGACAATCAAAACTGGTGGGAAAAGACACTAAGGAAGGAAGTAAAGCACAGAACACAAGAGGAGAGGTGAGTATTAGAAAATAAAACAGGAAATGACTGAACTCAAGACCCAAAACCATGACAACCTGCACAAGCTAACACCTCATCAACAGTCTGGTACAATTTTGTGCTTACACCTATGACATTTATAAAGCCTCTCCAGGTATTTGGTACTCAAACTCAAAGCCCTGACTAGGGATGGTGAGTGGTGTAAGGGGCACCCCTTACAGTAATTTACAGCTCAATTTAGCTGAGTAGTTTATCAATGTCAGCTAAATAAGATGTGATGCTGAACTGTTTTGGATTTTGCTCAAGTTTGGAAAGTAATGGTGCACAAAAGAAACTGCTGCTTAACCTCAAAATACGGATTGAAGACATGGATGGATTACGGAACGCGCCTGCCGAGCACAGGCCCAGGGGCCCGAGAGGTTAATATATCTTGTTGGAAAGTCACAGAGCACAGTTAAAAGACAAATAAAGACCACAAAGAAATGCAAAATGACTAAGAATAACACATTGTTGTCCTTTTGTCTTGTTTTGTGCTGAATGGAGAACTATAATGCATCTTTTTCATTTGCTAATTTGATGTTCTTTACTTCTTTCACTAAATATTTTCATTGTCAGATAATTGAGACATTATCACAGTATCTATCTATCTATTTTATCCTATTATCTCCTCCCTCTGTGTGTACAATGCAGCAGATTATACACCTGACGTTTTTATTACATTTATTTCCTGCCATGTTGTTCAGCCTGTGGTGATACATAAGGTGCGGTGGCTTTTTTGATACATTTCCAACATCACCTGTCATATTTTGTGCCTCTGAACTAAAACGCCTTTAGATACATTTAGCATGAGCCTAACCACACAGTTTTCAGTGTCGCTTTTTTCAGTTCACTGGCGCAAAACCTCTGTGCGTTCCTTTAGTAAATAAGGACATATGCAATTCAACTGTTCAGTGCCTATAAAGGGCTACAATCCTTTGTCTAATGTATGTACATTAAGGTCGAGCGGTGACATCATCTGCCTATTGCTGTGCTTTTCTTAAAACACTAAATCAAATAAGTCAGTTGATCTTTAAAAAGTGACTTGTTCCTCAAACATGTCCTCATTTATCAGGAGGCGTGGTGCCTCCACAGAGACAAATGCAGACGAACCCCACCTGACAGCAGACTTTAAGAAGCCATTCAACCATTTAATTACCAGTCCACTGGATTGTTTTAAACTGTGTTTGACATCTTGGTACCTGGATGACTAAAATGAATGTACGCAGACATGTCCTAAAGTCATTCTTGTTCTCATCAATGTGGAATCCTGTTACTGAGGTTTCATCAGAGTCTGTCTTTAAGGTGGGACGACGTGAAGATCAAATCGGAGATAAGAAGACAAATGAGAGATAACAGGACGGCGCCTTGAGGTGGCCCCTGGAACGGTACTGGTCGCGGCCTGTGGACAAGATATTAGCAGTGTGCTGCTAAAGGCACAGGGAGAAAAAGAAATAGACTGTCTAAATGGGGGGAAGAACAGTGGAGCAGCTGGGTGATGGCATCATCTACCAGAGGATGAGCCTGGAAGGCAGACTGAAGGGGTTTCAGAGAGAGTCTCAGGAGGGGCCTGGGATGGTCCAAGAGAAAAGCACCACTGCTCTACAGTCACTGAGTGGATTTACATACACTCAAATAATCAATGATAACCCGATAAAGGAAAGACTGACTGCAATTTTATCATTTAGATTTCTTTATCTGATTAGCTTAGAGTAAGCATTTCATTATAATAACAACTAGATTCCTCTTGTTTTTTTGAATATATATAAGGACGTCAATGCACCTTATTTCTTTTTCATTGCAACATATTTTTTTTCAACATAAAACTGACTATGCGTACATCAAAGAAATCGCGGCATCATCCGCTCACATAAAGATCAGATACAAATACTAAAAAAACACTTCTATCACAGTGTGGTGCAGTCATGAAAAAACAAAGAAGAGGAAGTTTTTAGCTGGTTTGTCCTTTCAGACGTTCAGGTACATGAACCCATTAGAGAGACAAGTCAATGGATTAGAAATGACATTGATCACGCTGATTCCCACTAATCCAATGCTGTGTTTGTGTAAATCTGCTCAAGGACTCGGTACAGCTAGCTCGCACACTGGAGATGTTCGATATCTCTGTTTACAGAGCAGTCTATTTACATCTACAAACTTCAGAACCATTAAGTTTCCTGCACATTGATATTGGATTCCTTCCGTTCCTTCATGTAACACCATTTTCATGGGTTCTGGTTTAGTTTCCACTGTGGTGACGAGTTCCTGGAACTAAATTACGGCACCGATCAGTAGGTGATAGCAACTGCATGTTTTCCCGGGCCTGCTTGCATTGCTGTCTACCATGACAAGTCAAACAGAATGTGTTGTCACATCACAATGGCAGCTACAACCCACATATCTGGAAGAAGTGGAGCAGTCTACAGGGGAAAAAAAAAAGGAAGGATCACAATGCAGATGCCCTCCTGGGCCACCAACCTGCTTGGGCCAAAACCAGCCGTGCCCTGCCGATCAACTAATCAATTACAAAACGTAATCGTTGCAAATATAAATGGATCGCATATCCTTTCAATCAACATATCTTACATTTCTTATGCTGCTTGTTTCATTTTCAGGTTGTAGCTAAGGGTTGTGAACATTAGGTCCTATCTACTATTTGCCTAGAACTTGCCTTTAAAACCATTAGGCTACCAGGGCTCCCCCCCCATGTCTGAGTAATTTCTAAGTTATTACAAATGTTAAAAGCTGAAGCTAAGTGGATTTGATTGAACAGATTCATAAGAATTCAATCAATGATGGGCAGACCTAATACTGGATTCATATTCAATAAAATGCTATTAATTGAAAGTCAAGCTCTGTCGTCGATAAGTGACAAAGATATTTCACGCTGACTGATTTGAATGAAAACACACCTCTCAGATTCTCAAACCTCAAGACAGCTGGTGCGACACTTCATATTACTGCGCAACTCAGAGCAATTCTGGTGCTAAGAACATCTTATCATTATCTACAGATGAAGAAATGATCAGCAAGTGCTACAAAGTGATTTGCCAGCGAGCCACTTCAGCCCATGTGGCGGGAATGAATAATTCTGCCTACACTTTTCTCCTTTCACCTAACTTTCTTGAAACCCCCGCTCAGCTCAGATGGAGTACTTTGCATAAATGTCAAATAAATGTATTTCATTCTGTAGCACAAGAAAATGTGCAAACAGAACACTTTTTATGGCTGAGCTATGGGACTGTAAGCGGAGGTTACAGGGTACATTTTCACCCATTTCATTTCTCCAGAGCTCTTTTTTGGCAGAAACACGTCTCATAAAATGTGGATCAGGACAGGGCCGATTCCTAAAAGGCCAGGCATCTAAATGTTGCATGTTTGAAGACCAGTATGCTTTTTCCACACTTCTGTCTTATGCACTCCTTGCTCTTATTACACAAATGTCCCATTACTTTAACTAATAGCGAGTGTGTCTTTCTTCCTTGCTTTTGTCTAAGTAATATTTAAATGTCTCCTTTTTATGGGCTTGGATTCTCTTTTTTCTCATCCTTTAAAACTTCAAAGCGCTCAGTATAAGTGCCAGAGCTTTATGATGATATGGTGTACTTTTTACTTGAAGAAAATTCCCAAATTGTTTTATGGCTGTCAGTTTTTGCATTAAAATCTCCCTTCCAGCTGTCAGGCTGTTTGTATTGTATGCCGATTAAAGCTGACAATGTTAATAATTGTGAAATATAATGAGTCACATGAATATTCAAACTGTGTTAATATTAAATGGGAATTGCTTCGTCTGTAATAATAGTGATGAACTCTCTAAATAGCTCGAAACAACGTGACTGGCATTACGTGTCAATCAAAATGCATTAATCAATACCAAATAACATCTGTTAACAGGCAGGGAGTCACATTTCAAATCAGCGCTATCCAAACATGATAACCCACGTAAAAGCCAACAAACAACCAAACAAGCAAATAAATAAATCACCTGTGTATCTTTATAATAACTATAATACTGCTTTTTTATTGTCTATGTCTTATCAAACGGACAAATAAGCACATTTCCAGAGTAATAATTGCCTTGTTGCGCACCAAATTCTGTGGACATGTTCTTATTACACACCTTGGATCAGCTGTAATTTAGCTGTAGCAGCAGCATAAAAATGGTCTGAGGAACACCCAGCATGTGGTCACAGGTCTATTGCTAGGCTTATAATTGTGATGGCAACAAAGACGTTTTTTTTTTTAAAACGTGAACACGCCAAATGTCTGTCATATTCATCGTGGCATTAGCAACAATTGAACAAGCCAGTTTAACCCACTTGAGCTCCCCAGGGCAAAACCCGCCCCCTCCCCCCTCTCCGTTTTCTCTTTGTACCTGTGTTACCTTCATGTACCCATCCAGTACAGTGCACTCAGTTGATTGTGCATGACAGCTTTATAACTCTTCTCCTTCAGCCCCAGAACTTAAACAATACTCCTGTGAATACTACCTGGCCAGAGGTTTGCTGTGTGTTTGTCCTTTTGATTAGCCACAAATTTATGTTAACGCAAGACATTAAGATTAATTTCAGTATTCAAGGTTTTGAAACTAGATTTGATACTGGGCACTTATTCAAGACAGGGTCTCAAGTTGTCCGATACTAGATGTTTCTAATTCCAATATCGATTCATCGGTAAAAAAATCTGATAATGATACATTGGCAGATATCTTTATATGTGTGTATATATATATATATATATATATATATATATATAAAACATAAACACACATGTTTGATAAGGATTGCTTGGATTTGTTTTGTTTAAAAAAACAATTGTGACCAAGATATGTCCTGAGTGGGACATTTTACCATGTTTACCATGTTGATCAACTTAGTTTAGTGGGTTAGCATGCTAACATCAAGTCATTAGAGTTTCATCTTCTGGGAACCATGCATTTTGTGCCAATCCATCAACTAGATGTTGAGATATTTCACTGGAAAAGTGAAAACGTTGACCTCCTGGTGGCACTACTGGAAACGTCAGGGGATCAGTAGAAAGCATCCTCTTGGGACCATGAGTATCTGTACCAAATTCCATGGAAATCCATCTGATAGTTGTTGAGATATTTTAGTCTGGACCAAAGTGGTCAACTGACCCACCAACCGACTGACATTGCCTTCCCTAGCTCCATTTCTATACTACAATTTGTCATTCTTATGCTAATTGGTTGATATATTGGCTTAGGCACTTTATCAACATAGCTTTTCTCAAGATTATGTAAGACTGGAGTAAACTTTACATGTTTATTGGTATGATGACACGGATGTTGACATTTGACAGACAGGAGTTTGTTTCTATGGTATAGCTATCGCTATAGTAGACCACCAAAGTATACCACTTCTGCTATACTAACAATGTTCAGCTTAACCTGTTAAGAGACTCTCAGCTGAGGACTTGGGTTTTGGGGGTATATTTATTTTGCCTCCTGCATCCTGTCTGCTAGATAAATGCAGAGCAGAGAACGGGAGGCCGTCTTTCTTTTGATTTTGATTCGTCACTTTTTGCTGTGCCTGCAGGGGGTGCTATTTTACATACATCTTACATAATCTACCTTTGAGCTGAAAAAAAGGGGGATTTCTGGGGATTTCTTTCAGCAACACAATATCAGTTGCAGGTCTTATCCTCTTGAGAAGACAGTTTTAATATTTAGCAGGAAACGTATTTTTCCATTTTCTGTCAGCAATCTCTGTTTGGCAAGCCGTACCTTCCTGGAGCTCATATATTCTGAGTTAACGTATCCCTCAGTGTACTCTAAATAAGGAGGGTGCTTTTAGGGCGCTTCAAAGGCTTTTTAGGGGCTGTGAAGGTTCCAACAGGAACCCTCTGAGGCTGCTCTCCAGTTTTTTGAAGAATAGTTTCCTTCTCTGCTTACCTTTCCACTCACATTAACTTTTAATACAGCTCCATAAGGCATTGGAATTTTTTTTTCTTCACATCTATAGTCTACACTTTGTTTGTATGGGTCTTCAGTTCCAAGCAGCCCCAGTTTCACAGCGATGCATGCTGATATATAGCAGTCTCACATCAAATTTGTACCTCCTCTGTGTCTCAGGCCCTTGTTAGAAATCCTGTCCTAAAACATTAACCACAATGATGTATGCTGTGATTTTATATTAAGAATCAGCCGGGATTGTGCAGATAAAACACTTTGAGTTTACACAACTGACAAAACTTTAAGCTACTCTAATGTGCAGCCATGCATGTCCCATACCACTGATCAATAACTACAATAGTCAGGGGCAACAGGGAGACTTTGACAGGCTTTTATCACGGTACAATATTTGTGATCATGCCTCGTGTGTGAAAATACAGGACAAAGCAGCAGTGTGCCTCTCTGTAGCGTTAATGCTTGCCTTGTGGCCAGTCTGTATTAATGAGTAATATGTAAAGTAATCAATTAGCATCAGTATGATTTTAGTCTCTCTATATTGAACCTTCTCTGAAATCAAAGTTGAAGAGTTTCCATCTTGATTAATGTTGCTTGTTCTTGCCTGAACATCCGGCCTCTCTCTGTTGATTAGACTGATTAGCAGCACTTGATATGCACGTATTTAATTGCACTATTATGCATTTCAAAAAATGGACAAGGCTGCTTATGAAAGACAGCATCTCAAGCCAGACAGACACTGTACAATTTCATTGATCTTATACATAGGACAAGTGTCGTGGTATTCTATATTTTTCCCAAAGTTGCCAAAACCAATGAAAATGAATTTACTGAAATGATCCCACTAATGTGTTGGGTGTGTATCCAAAGCCAGGTATATCTCATTCCTCTGTGCCATGGAGCTCCACTGGTGTCCAAAAACTATTAACAACATATCAGTGAGCCCCACTGTGACATGTTCCTTCACTACCACAAACATGGCCACTGTAGTTTATTTTAGATCAGCCCCGCATATAATATATGCTATGTCTAACTGTTTTAGGAAATTACTTTTCTTTTTTTAAAAATCAAGAAACTATATATTTTTAACTTGTCTTAAAAGATTTACGTCTTAAGTAGGAACCAGTGGGCTCGAGCGGCAAAGACATGCTGGGAAAGTACGTAGCGACGGCCTAACGTTTGGTTTTGGTCTTAGAATATTGCCAGCCTTATCCTCAAACTCACACTACACATTTTAATCACCTCAGTTGGAGAATGTTGATACTAAATGTATCAGTAAAATGGTTGGAATTGTTTTGTCAAACTGCTATTTTGAAGGTCAAGAATGAATTTTAATGCTAAAGGTTGTTTTAAGGAATTTGAACAAATGATCGATGCTGTCTTTTTTTTTTTCTGGTGAGGACAGCTTCGTTTTGTGTTTACGGTTGGCAAGTTGTAAAGATTACAATCAGCAATTTAAGAGGCAATCACAGATTAATCAAATGTAGGCATGTCAGATTTAATGGAGGGGAAACCTGGTGGGAGAAGAAGGTGCTGATAGATAAGCACATGCGTATTAGAGGCTATTATTTATCCACAATCGTATGCGAGGCAAATATGAAGCACTTTTCAATAATCTCCACTATTTATACTGTAATAAAATAAACAAATGGCATTATTTGCATTCAGTCAGCTCCACAGATCCTCGGCATGTCGATGCAGGGCTGATTCCATCCATTTAAATATATTTACTGTCACAGTCATTATTATGTATCGTGAAACAGCAACTCACCCTCAGGTCATGTTTAAATGGGAGAGCATCTTTCATGAGGGGCGGCAGAAAAGCGGTCAGGAAAAGCTCGACAGACTGGTGACTTTCATTTTGCTTACTTTCATCACATTCCCTCTGGTGGATAACTACAAAATATTAAGTCTCCACTTTTGATGCCCTCACAAGGCAATAAAATGAGTTCATTCAAATGTGTAGATGGTGAAGTGAAATCATCAGGGTGGATACGGGAGGCCACTAGCCAATGGAGATAAGGAAAAACTCAGTAATGGTGGTATTAACATTTAAGCTGATTAGGCTGGCTAGGAGATTTTGTGTGTTTATTTGGATGATGAGAAAGTTATAGGTGTGATTCACATCTTTACTGGCTCCAACAGTGAAGAAACGTTTGTCATTTTTCTAAGGACTCAGGCCATTTGATTAACTGGAGGTGAGGCTCCGTCTGTTTCATTTCCTTCCCTCTGTGTTCTTTGCTGCAGCTCAGCTTTGATAGCAACATCTGTGACACGAGCTACAAATTTAGCTGTTTGATCAATGAAAATGAAAACTACACAGTTTGAAAGCCACACAGGCACTAGTTTGTGCTTCCATTTGTAAGACATGAGATGAAGCCTGTCACGCTGTGAAGCTCGGTGGGTGAGTCCAGCACAACAGTGAATCAAAGGTGGCGTAACACAGCCAGCTGCAAATTCAGCTCTTCACTTACTGGATGCAGGCTTTTTATGGGGAAACGTGGACTTCCAGCAGTATTGTCCACAAGTTGACATCGTGCCTGTATACCACATACTGTAGATTAGCATTGGAATTTAAAAGTGTACATGTTGTGCATGTAGAGTTGGTTTTTGTAGGACTGAAGTTAAAATAATGAAAGTACTTAAATCAAAATGTCCTAAATGCATTAATCTCAAGAAAAACTAAGGATATATTAAGAAGTCAGCATAACTTGGCCAACTATGCAGCTGTTATCAATAAGATGTTACATTTTGTCTTTTTCACTGGTACTGGTAATTTGTGGCTCATAATATAAACCATTGGTCCTAAATACTTTTAATTAAAACTAGGGCTTCACACATCTTAAATATCCTATTATTTTAAAGGCTGAGATTATAAAAGGGACATTAGACGATTTCCAAGGCCGTTAACACAGCCTGAAACCCAATGAAAACTGTAATCACAGACTGGAGGTAATACAGCAGCAGGATCTCGCCAAGATCAGGAGGTTCCTCTGAGATGAATGACTGCAATAACTGCAGTATGTACTGCGTGCTTGAGTCTCCCCACTCCAAGGGTGTAACAGCTCATTTGCATGTTTGCAAGGTTTCTGGGCTGTGCGGTCAGGTGGCAAGACAGACACCACTTTCCCCTAAAAATAACACCCAGTTCATCTTAATTATGCAAGAAGATGCACTCAGTGCCTCCACATGATGTGGAAAGGCGTCTTAGGGTTGGAAAAAATGGAGTTTGAACTTTTCGGACTCCATTTCCTAAAGAATTGATGAAGAGCCGATATTGCGATTGAAATTATTTCCTATATTGTATTGTACTGCTATTATTCTATTAAACTCCAGGCCTGTATTTTTAGTCCACATACTATTAAGTAAGATACATTTTGCCCCATTGATAATCACAAATGTATCTTGTTTCTACATTCATACAATCAGAGAAAATAATGCTTGTTGTTGAGGCTGACTACCTAACAGACATTAGTGGTATACCATTACGCAGTAATATAAGTGGCGTTATATTTATTAATAACAGCTACATAGTCGGCCAGTTATGCTGATAATGACTGCTAATAAGTCACATTTGAACATGTTTTGATATTGGACGGACGACAGCTAATAATACTGTTGACAGCTCGGCACTGTAGCTGTTGGAGCTAACATTAACGTTAGCTTCACAGAGTGACAAGTCACACTGCTTCACGGCTGTGGATCCTGAAAGTTTGACCCAATACTTTTATGTTTGATCTCTAAGTACGTTTAATAGCAACTACTTTAGTAGAGTTTTGAGATAAAGACTTCTTGAGTTGTATTTAAGCTTGACCTGATTAACCGTTGATAAGTATATTAAAATAATTTTGCTTCAGATTTTGCTTTGGCCTTTTCTTTAGGTTTGTATTCAACATAATACCTTATTATCTCAATGAAATGTACTGAAGCCACCAACAGTCACAGTTTCAAACTGTCCCCTGCTACAGGTTGTTGAGACACTGTTAAATTGTTAAATATGGAAGTCCAAATGGAATTTGAGGCTTTTGCAATTTGAAAATTGCACTCTCTAAAATCCAGATTTTGATATAAATAATTGTCCTATGTGCTTGTATCCTTCCATGAAGCTACTGTAGGTTAGAGATCGTATTTTAAACACAATGAGAAATGAAGAAGTTCAACAAGGACGCACAATGCCACAGACACCAATCCCCCAACAGAGTTCAGCAGTGTAGCAGCGAGGAGATAAGTGAATGACCCTGATTCAGTGTGTCATGTGTAGACATTTCAATGCCTCCTACTGACCCCTATAGAAACAGTAATGGAGTTGTGACTGAAAAAATGGTTGGAAAAACAAATGAATGATTACATACAGAGCTACTCATATACATTCTAAAAAGGCATGCATTTGGCATTGACTGTGGGTAAGTAAACTCAGGTCACCAGTAATAAATCAATAACTAAATGACACAGGCATTCTTTAGGTGCACTTGGTGCTGCATCATGCTACAAGGCTGGACAGGGGCTCTGGTCAGGATAGAAGGGAAGATGAATGGGTCTAAATACCAAGATATTATGGGGTGAAAAATCTGCTGCCCTCTCGAACAAAAACACAACGCTCAAGTCAAAGAAGAATTCCATCTTTCAACTAGACAGCAAACCAAAGCACACAGCCAAATTGACCACAGGGTCTTCATCCTGGACTTTTACATTTGTACAAATTCTGTGGATGGATCCAAAGAAATGAAGGGAGGAATGGGGGACAAATCAGAGATTCAGTTGGTAGAAACGTATCCAAAAAGCTCATGGTGGTTATCAAAGCAAAAAGTACAGGGTGTCCACCATTACAGAGTTTTCGTTTTCCAGTTTTAATACATTGTCAGAAATTA
Source organism: Coreoperca whiteheadi (assembly GCA_011952105.1). Taxonomy (NCBI): domain Eukaryota; kingdom Metazoa; phylum Chordata; class Actinopteri; order Centrarchiformes; family Sinipercidae; genus Coreoperca; species Coreoperca whiteheadi. The sequence continues at coordinate 20,691,815 of CM022477.1, forward strand.
GCTGCCTTTCATTTTTACCTTTTGCTCGTTACTTCAGCATATCCAAATGAAAACGGAAGGAATCGAGTTTGATTTAATAGGTTTTCATTTCAGCCTTCAAGGCAATAAAAAGTAGAAAATTAGACAGAGCCTGTAGACTTCAGATATCCATGGTATATCCACACAGACACCAGCCAGATGTACTCCCAATACTGATTACAGAATTACTGGAGACAGTAATTATTCATAAGCATTATAGAAGCCAACTAGCATGTGGGTGGTGCTCTGATGAACACCCGCACCCATTCTGATGGGTTTCAAGGACTTTCTATGGAAACCTTTGACAGAGTACCCAACTAGACTGTGCACAGAAACATTGTTCTGTGAATTTAAACGTATACAGTAATTTGACAGTTTGAAGTAGTTCAGAGCAATGATTTATTCTCAGTATTATTAGGAATAATCTGATCTCAACGCAAACAACTGCCTAAATGTGAATGTATTATAAGATATGTGTAGGTATAGCTTTTTGGAACGGTTACATTTTTGGGAAATACGCTTATTTTCTTTGTTTCAGTATCAATATCTAGTTTCTGCGCATTAAAAGCGGCTATCATCAATATTTTTATATTAAAATACATGTAGCCTAGTCATGTAATCCATTTTTAAAAAGTAACTGGTAGTGGGAACCCACAGAGGATCATCGCATGACTGCAGTTTCCTTCAGCTCCACATAGAGTTTTAGCCTCTTTCATTGCCATCTCATTGTTTTGGTTTTACGGCCAGCAACTTTACTGTTTTAGTTCACTCTCATCGGCATTGCGTTTGGCCGCAGCAGGCACCAAAAAGCTCTGAAAAAACCCAGTGTGCGTCCTCCCAGCACCAAACAGCAGACAGAAACGTTTGCAACTATCTGGTGAACATAGTGGAGCATTTAGCAGCTGAAAAGGAAGATATTCCCTCAGGAGTTGGTAGAGACCAACAGAACTAAATGGAGAGTGAACTTTGGACTTACATATGCCAGTCACCAGAAACACAACTACTAATGTTGCTCCGTAGCTGCTGTTTGCTAACACATTTGCAAAGTAAAGTTGATTTGTAAAGTTTATGAGGTGATAATACACGAATGTTGTGGTTACAGCTTGTTTCCCCTACACCCAAGCCTTGCATAAAGACTGGAGGCTGGGGGAAACAGGTAGCAGGGCTCTTCCCAAAGTGAATTAACTAATATTAATATTAATAACTTAATTAACTAATTAACAGTGGTGGGAAGTAACTAAGTACATTTACTCCACTACATTAATTTAATACCTTTAGTTGCTAGTAACTTACTCAGATTCAGATTAATAATACAAAATATAATGAACAAATGAATTATGATGTATTATTATCGGTTAAGATAAGACTTTAATCTCGGGGGGAAATTCACAAGCTATCCAGCAGTATATTAAAGTAATTAAAATTAGCCCCACTTTTACCAGCTGCAACATTAAAGTGACGTACACAATAATGCATCAATAATTATAATCCAATAGTATAATATGCATTATTCTGAAATGGGCCTTTCTGCATAATGAGTAGCCTACTTTAAGTAGGTTCTCTCTAAAACCACAAGTTGTCATTAATATATCACTGTTTATGCAAACACAAAGGATACAAAGTGGCAATTCAGTACTCAATTTTAGAGGTGTTGGTATTTTTTTTTTGTACGTTGGTCAGGGCCAGGCTAGCTGTTTTCCACTGCTAATCTTTATACTAAACTAAGCTAAGCTAAGCTAAACTAAGCTAAACATGTCTTGACTCCAGCTTCGTACTTAACGCACAGACATGATTGATACCAGCAAATAAGTAGTTCAGAAAATGTTAAAAGCTCCTTTAATTGGCATTTCCTCTCAAAACTACAGAAAAAAAATGCACTTTTGAATGCTACATTTACGATACCTCACTTTTAAAATTATATTTTTTTTGACACGGCATTAAAGCCTCTTTTTCACTCCACTCCTGCTTGTATTATAATAAGCAGCTCATTATGTGGCTAAATCTCAAATTTGGCTTGTTTCAGGTACTCTAAGTGCCCCGGCAGTTGAGCAAAGTATTTACATTTCCCCCACTTATTATTCCTTGAATGACCTCCAGAGCAAAATTAAGCTACACTCTGCAGCTCTGTGGGTCCAGCCAAGGAGACGTCCTTTTCACAGAACAGAGCTGCTGTTTTCCATAGTATGTTTAATTAATGAACTGTTATTAACGATAGTAGCAGTGGAGCATTAGGGAAAGTAATGAATCTATTGCCAGTAATTACAGCAGTGATGCCTGTTTATTATGATTAGTCTGTATGAGGCAGTGAGCTGCTATTTTGGTTATTCTTTGTGGCCGGTCTTATTCTTCTGTATATTTTTTATATTTGCAACTCAGGTATTACTTATTGATGCTGCTGCTGCTGAATTGCTGATTAAACACGAGCGGTATATCCTGAAAATGACTCATTTTCTCTTGGGTAGGGTATATATATACTGTACATGCATATATGCATATACTGTACAGTATACTGTATGTAGATTAAAATCTGACAACACATGCTGTCAAAGCGTCAAAGCTCTGGGCCTAAACACAACAGTTCCTGGAAATATACTGTATACCGCAACAACAAATCACACAGATCCAGATCTTTCTCTGCTCCGCTGTACAAACTTAACACATTCTGCCTAAGGCTGCTAACACAACACAGTTCCAAAGCATTTTAAAGCACTTCTCTCTGCTCTACCCATCAAGATATAGTACATCGTCGAAATCCGCTTTACATTTCCAACTCCCATTGTGATCAGAGAACAAAGCGATGACACATTTGGGAATCAGTGTGAACTTTAGATGCTGGAGCGGCAAGACAAAACAATCCTATTGACATTGTGATGTGAAAAGACAAAGGTCTTTTGTCCTCCAGAGCACAGCGATGCAAGGCACATTTTATAAGATGTTTGTTGGTGTCATACAGTACACAGGACTCACATGTCTGCCCTTTTGAAAGGACAAAACATTGATTACCCTGGTCTTGGACCAGTTAGCCAAGATTTATGACGGTCATGGGTGAATTTTCTCCGACAACGGAGACACAGCTCTCAATCATGTCCATGTAGAGGAATCTCACTATTCAGGTTACTCTGTGACTTCGCCGCGTGAGTTTCCAATTCATTGTGAAAAGCAGCCGCACTATCTCTTGATTGAATCACTGCTTTTTCACCACAGTTTAGAGCTCGGTGGTATAACCGCACTGAATAAAAGACTTAATGTGGATTCTGTTTTAGGGTGAAAAGCTTTTGCTTGAATCGGTTTTAACATTCAGCCTTCTCCATGAACAGCAAAATAGATTCAATTACATGATTGTCCCATCATTCTTTAATTTACCCTGTATAGACAGACGCTGAAACACACACATTCTGATTCCAGTTAATGTTTATATGCAAGGGCTGAAGCCATTTCTTCGCACAAAGCACCGGTAAACTAACCTGCACAGGCTGTGTGGAGTGTTGATGCGCTTGCCACCTCACATCCCCTGCGGTATTAGAAATCTGACACGAAAACGTGCGATGTATGATGACGTGTGTATCAAAAGATTACACTAATTTCTCTGAACCTTTTACTGCGCCACACTTCAGTGTGTTTTCCTCTCCTTAACTACCTCTCTCCCCTTCTCATTCTCTGTCTGTCTGTCTTCTTTTAAGAGGCCATACCCACATAATGCCAAGGCCGACGGTTTTGCTGGGAGCACCTGGTGAGTTAAAAGCTAGGCCAGGTGGTACGCAGCTTTGACTGCCAATTAGAGCGGTGACCATGTGAGAGCTGCCCGAGATAACTTCTAATTAACAATGGACCCTTCGAGGCACAACAATTAGCCTTTCCTTCAAATAAAACCCACAGAAAGGATGCATGTCACGCCCACTGACAAAATCATTTTTTTTCCCTTTTCAGTTGCCAAATAATACCCTACTGAAGACAAGCAGAGCAACTAAAAATACAAGCAGGAAGTAACACTAATCCTGAGAAAAGCCTTGTAGCGTGAGAGCTGATGTACAGCATACATATTGTATAGGCAAGTCTCTATTTGAGTAAAGAATGAAGGCATTTCTCCTGACAAGGTCGTAGACGCTGCAGGCCTGTCAACATGACTATAAGGAGAATAAAAGGTACAGAAGATGCTTTACATTGATGGTGACGCGTAGGCAAACTGAGCTGAGGCACACACTCAGCCTAACTGATTGCGCCTGAAAACGATTAGGACAGCGAGGGGACAATTTGTGGCTCAGTTGGGCAACAAAATGATGAAAGGCAAGGATGGCACATGTGTCCATCAAAATGGTTAAAGAAAAGAGGGAGACTCCAGAGGATGTCGTGATATGGAGATGTATGGGTATGTAGCTGAGATCAGACAGAAGAAACATCGGCTGCACAGTACAGTATGGTTTTACATAATGCATCCGTCCCTCTTGAAATGCACCAGCTGTGGATTCCCTTCTTCTGCTCCTCCGCAGGCACCTGCCAATAAGCATTATCAAACAAGCAGTCGCAGATAAAAGCCACGCAGTAATTTGACAAGCCTAATTGCAGGAGCGTTGTGTGGTCGCGACAACGCTGATTGCGCTGGGGAAAGATTAAGACAGCAATCACAGGATGGCTTTCTTTGTTGCGGAGGCAGTCGTGTTTAAATGGTCAGTTCTCACCTCGTACGAGGGTGACATGTTGCCAAGATACAGCAAGATGTCGTTTTGTAAAATGCTAACACAGTAAATGCCATGTATTCGCCACGCGTGCCCAGAGCAAAAGAAGTCTGCTCATGCTTGGGAAAAAAAAAAAATAATAATAGAATGGTGCTGAGGTGTTTCTTGGAAAAAGGCCAGGACTGTTAAGTGGAAACAGAGGGCAAATCAAAAAGCCAGGGAGAAGTCCAAGGGGAATAGTGTGAAGGAAAAAGACTGTCTGTGACCAAGCCGAGAGGCCTGAACAGAAGACGCTAACTATTAGTGAAATATACTTGTACATGCTGCAGGCACAAGCAGACCAGCACCCGAGGGACCGGGGAACATTTCTGCCGTTGCTGCTGCAGTCTTGGTCTCAGGCCTTGTTGAAAAGCCGTGCACTTAAAGGGTCTGATTGGGTCTGCGGTGAGCCACGGGGATTCCTCTGTCTGGAGCTGGGAGTCTGAATGCCAGAGCTGAATGGCTGATTACAGTAAAGCCCGCGCTGACTTCACTCAGCCTTCACGCCACGGCAGCTAAAGACTGCAGGAAATACCTCGCAGGAGAGATCGTAAAACTGCACGGTGGCCCGTTCGAGAAACTTGCACAAACTTTGAAGGAGATGTCGGGCGCCCTCGTGGAACACTATACGTTTCTGTTCGGCGTGGCGTGCTTTGAAGTGGAAACAGCGGCACAACTGCGACTGCAGTTTCATCAGACTTTTCCTTGCAGCATGTCTTCATCTGGCTGGCAGCTGGTGAGAGTTGCCAGTGACTCCTTGCTTCTTCCATGCTCTATTGTTAAAAGGAGCCCACAAAGGACTTCCGTTCTGAGGAATCACACAGATCCTTTAAATTATAACGTATATACAGATGAGAAGCCCTGCACTGAATGCATATCAGGATGATACACATTTCTCTCAATATAGCTCCTCTCTCTTTTATAATGTAACAAATGGCAATTGCTTATGGCAACTACAATTTCCAGATGTAATTGGGTTCCTCGATAATGGATGCCACCAAAGCACCCCATCTCCATCTCTGCCACCCTCCTCTCTAAATACTGCAGCGCCAGTGCCCCAAGGTCACGCCATCCAATCTGGTTGGAGACGTGATGAGGAACCAGCTCAGCTAATGTATTCTTCTTGCTTATTATTTATAATGGCGAGGAGAGGTTTCAGTGAGAAAATTAGCCAGGGTGCTGCAGACACCTTCATTAGTAAATGAGGTGACAATCCCGTACAAAATACACAACAAAGGGGATCATTTCAAAACTCGTAACCCATAAACCTGGAGTTTACTCACAGTGGGATAGTACACTGACACCGAAAACACAGAGTGATTCATGTTTACATCAACTTAAAAGGATTTCTGTCAGAGGAAGTTGTTGTTTTACTTAATGAGGCCGGTTCCACACAGCTGACTGTAATGTGTGCAGCACAGATATCTCTCCTCTTCAAGGCTGCTGTGTATTCAACAGTTGCTGGTCCACAGCTGAACAAAGTGGACGGTACAGGCTATATAGTCCTTTTGAAGCCAGAAAGCTGAAGCAGTGCATGCCTTAGCCAGTCTCCCCCACCACAGAACCTAAAGCCAAGAAATCAAAACCACTCCACAGAAAGAGAAGAAGTGGCTCTTTCTCAGCATGTCCCTACAGTGTGGGCCGTTGGCTGATTGAAAACATGTTGTTGTTTTTTTCTAAATCATGAGAAATACGCACAAACATGCTCATATTGAGACCTGAAAGGCAGTGGAACATGAAAGTTATAAAGCAATGACAACCATTCTTAAATCCGCAGGTGTGATTTCCAAGACAGCAAAGACACGCGTCTGCTTTCTATTAGACCCCTTAAGTATTCATATCTGCGCAGATTTTTGGAGAAGAAAGTTACAGCGCAACACCTGGTCTGCAGCACTTTAAGACTTTAATCCGCCGTGTGCGCTGCTCTGTTTAAGGCACTGGGATTAAAGGCTGCAATTGGAACAGAAATGGACACGTGCGCGGCCTGTAGGGTTAAAAGCATACTCACTTGAAGTGAAGCCCGGGCTGCGAGCGGAGTCCCGTTCTTTCCGTGCGGTGTGGCGGCAGCACCGCGGAGAACGAACAGCGGGCGAATCCGGCGCAGTCACAAGCATGGAGGCTCCGGTTTAAGGGGGGAAACCAGCTCCAAAACTGGCAACCTCACACCGCCGCCTTATTGAATATGAAAACACGGGGAGGAGGTTTACTCTCCTCCTCGAACAAGCACATCCATGGGGGTTTAAAAAAAATAAATAAATAAATTAAAAAAAAATTGCAATCATTTCTGCGAAGGAGGAGCTGGCTGGGAACAGTGCCTCGCGTATATACCGCTGCTCGCTCCCAGGCAATGAGAGGCATGCATTTTAATTCCTGAGCGCTGACCGTGGGGGGCACAGCACTGCTACGCCCCTCAGCATCCTCACTCGCACACTCTCTCATCAGGATTGTTTGGCATGCGTGACCAGGTCCTGCTGTTAGCCTTCCAGCTTATTGCTGCAGGACTGAACGGTAAGCTCCTATACACTAATCAAGAATTTATCTCCATTCACGGGCCATCTGAATATCTCACATCCGCATCTTTTACTGTAATTGCAGTGGTCTTGTATTACTTAACACACATATTAAGTGACCATCACAGGCTTTTCTTGGTAAGATCTAATATTCTACATGCCCATCATATTCCTATAACATCTCTAAGGGTAAAACTTTATAGTGAGTCATCAAATGTTTGATCCAGTAAAAGTAGACTTCCCTTTGCTTACAGGATCACTACAACTCCTTTCCATAAATAGAGGTGAGTGGTGGCTTAACTGCAGTGAGTCTAAGCAGGCTGGACTCTGCTAAAGCTAAAGTTCACTCATAGCCTCAGGCCCACAGTTACCTGTTGGTCAGATTTATGCCCTTGGCTAGGTGACTGCTTATCCTCTCCCCCCTGAGGCCACTAAAAAGCATTTAGTGCTTTGAATAGAATGTGGCAGCTTAATGGAAACTGGCAACATTTACACTAAATCCTCAGCAAGGGTTTGATTTAAAATGTCTGTAACTAATTATTTCTGTCAGCCTTTATGAGGCCCGCCTGTGGATACCTGTGGATACCTGTGGATACCTGAAAAGAGTTTGAAACTGCTTTGTTACCAACAAAGTGAGTTCTGAGGGTAACTATATGCACAATTCCTGTGTCCTTACAAAGCTTGAGTCTCTGATTGAAGCGGACTGGCCAATTTTTTAAAGAAATATGAGATACATTTCTTTCAAAAAACTAACAAACCTGCAGGTAAAGATATTTTCTGAATGCACACAGGAACAAAATAGATTAACCCCTGTTAGTAATTTAAATTAATTAAGATAAAAAGCATATTAAAAATAGCATTACATTTGGTTGAAAGGAAGAGCATGGTTTGCTAAGCAAGTTTTAGTGTTACTTTGCATTGCAGGGAGATGCACGTACATACACTATTGCAGCATGCCCTGAGGTCCCGGACCCCTGAGACCCCTGAAAACCACTGTTTGCATGCAGATAAGTTCATCATTTGATTGAACATTTCCTCTCTGGTTGAGATTTGCATGCTATCTTAGGTTCAACAGATGGGCGGGCACTTGGCTGGATGATGACTTGACAGGCCAGCTGAACATACAGGGTGGAATGATGGCTGCTGGCAGTGTGTGTGTGTATGTGTGTGTGTGTGTGTGTGTGTGTAGGGGGCTAGTGTATGAGAGTGTGTGGGGAGCTTCAGCCAAACATGGTTAAACTGGGAGTAGGGCAATGGAAATAAAGCTACATTTTAGAGATGCACTGAAAAATCTTGTTTTTTTTCTTGCTTTTGGCAACATCTGTGGTGATGATGGTGGGAGCATTTGTTGCCATGGTGTTTTACACCAAATGTGGCCACTGGCTCATAATATCGGGTTTTAAAGAGGCTATATGTAGTTTTTCAATGAAATGAATCACTTTTGTATTGCCTGTGTGTGACAGCGTTTTAACCTCCCGTAAAAATGAGCCATTCAACCTCACATGAAAATCAGCCATGTGATGCCATGATGGCTTTCTCGGTCAGCTCTGACGGCCAGTATGGCTCTTTCTTTTAGAAGCTATCAGGACGCATTTTTCGAGAAATCCATTGGTTTACGTAGGCTGTGATGTTCACGTGCGCTCCCGAGCCTTTAGCCTACTAATTCTGACTTTGTTGTTTTACGATATTCAGGTACACAGCTTCTTCGTCAGGCTCAGTCAGTGTAGTGTACGTGACCCACATAATATGCAATAATACAAAATAACAGAGCAGGACAACAACACAGTGGAAGATCCATTCAGTAAGTTACAGTAACGTTATACTTGCTACAGTCTAACTTTTATACTAAAGTGGAAACAATTATATATAATATATCATTTATAATATTCAGTCTAGCTCACTAACGTTATCATAAAATAAAAGTTGCTATGTTGACATTGCTGAGCCTCTGTTTCATGTTGTCTAAATGCAGTCAATGTAGCGTTGGCATGCAACGAGCGTGGATTAGTTGCAGTTGGAGTTTGCCTGAGTTTCCGGCGGGTTGTGTGATGCCAACTCCTGTGTTTTGCGTCTGTGTTTTGGTCGATAACCAGAATGCTCTTGAGTGAGATCAAGCACCGGCACGAGCCCACGCTGGGGAAGGTAGTGGTTGCAATCTGAACCCTCACAGCTAGAGGCCACTGAAAACTACACATGGCCCCTTTAAATATAAAATGCACTCATTATGGTTTCTTGTATTTCCATTGCCTTCAATTATTTATGACAAAAATAAAATCAAAATAGGAAATAGAAACTCCTGCTATCTGAAATTGTTTGAGCATCACACAACACTGATTAAAATCACAATTCAATTTGCAAATGAAAATTCGCCGAGCCCCTCCCTGTACTATGCCTCTCACGGCACACATGCTGTTTGATAACTGAGGCAGATTTAGTACTTTAAATTTTGTATTATTTTTTTTAAAACAATGGGTCCTTGATTTCAGACAATGGTAGGAAAAGTGGGTTCATGTACACTCTGACAGAAGCCAATCGAATCTAATAATGAGATAAACGCAGTACTAAGGACTACAGACCGGTTTCCCTCCTTCCCATCATTGCCAAAGCTCTGGAGCGAGTTGTGTTCAACCAGCTCTCTTCCTTTCTCACACAGAACAACCTCCTGGACTGCAACCAGTCTGGTTTCAAGAGCGGCCATTCCACGGAGACCGCGCTGCTCTCAGTTGTCGAAGCCCTGAGATTGGCAAAAGCGACATCCAAGTCATCTGTACTTATCTTAATGGATCTGTCTGCTGCCTTTGACACAGTTAATCACCACATCCTCTGGTCACAAATCATACCTCTTGGGTAGGTCATTCAGAGTATCTTGGAGAGACGAGGTACCTGAGTCCCAACATCTAAATACAGGGGTGCCGCAGGGCTCGGTGCTTGGACCGCTACTCTTCTCCATCTACATGACACCCCTCGGCTTGGTCATTCAGAAGCATGGCTTTTCCTATCACTGCTATGCGGATGACACGCAGCTCCTGACAGCTTCAGCCTGACAATTAAACTGTCTCTGCTCGCATCTCGGCATGCCTGAGTGACATCGCGCTTTGGACGAAGGACCGTCACCTGCAGCTGAACCTTGACAAAACGGAACTGCTTGTGATCCCGGCCAACCCAAAGATTCACCACGACCTCTCCATTCAACTAGGCTCATCGACTGTTAAGCCGTCCAGCAAGGCCAGAAATCTATGGTTTGGTAATTGATGATCAGCTAAACTTCAAAAGCCATGTCGCCAGCACCACCGGGTCCTGTAGATTCATTCTCTACAATATCAGGAAAATCTGAACTTTCCTATCTGAGCAGTCTACACAAGTCCTAGTCCAGGCTCTTGTCTTGTCCAAACTGGACTATTGAAACACGCTACTGGCTGGACTCCGTGCTTGCACAACCAAACCTCTGCAGATGATCCAGAATGTGGCGGCAAGAGTGGTCTTCAATGAACCGATAAGAGCGCACGTAACCCCTCTCTTCATCAGGTCACACTGGCTCCCTGTTGTCGCCCACATCAAGTTCAAAGCGATGCTCCTGGCCTACAAGACCACCACTGGTTCTGCACCGTCATATCTTCACTCGTTAATACAGACCTATGTTTCTGCCAGATCCCCCTTGCATACCTTCTCTGGATCCGTTTCACGTTGGTGGAATGATCTGCTGGCTCCTACAAGATCAGCAGATTCTGTAGCCACCTTTAAAAAGCACCTGAAAATGCATCTCTTCTGTCAACACCTAACTGACAATCACTAACTTCTTCTTCCTTTTTATTTCTTTTCATAAAAACCAAAAAAAATACCCTTCCTATCCTTAGCTTTGTATACAGTGCTGGGTTTTAACAGTCTAGTTTGTGATGCACTTATGCATTTTGTTACCATGTGTTGTTATAATTGCTTCCATTGTCTTCCTCATATGTAAGTCGCTTTGGATAAAAGTGTCTGCTAAATGACTAAATGTAAATGCATCATTATCAACGCCCACATGAATATCAAAATTACATTCAAAAATTACTTTATCTGTTTTCAGGACTAAACTTGATCAAAACTCTGATAATTTAGATAAAAATTTCGAATGTGGACCAGGAGCACGGTACACTATAACAAGTACAATTGGCTGTCGTGTTTTCCAGGTTGGGTCTGAAAGACTAAGAACAAGGCTTTCGAATGAGTTATAATTTAGTTTTTGATTAATAGGCCTGAGTCGAAGAAGGCTGCAACTCCACCTCCTCGGCCAGTGCCTCGAGGAATGTGAGTATTAATATGTTTTTTATGTATAACTCCTCTTCTGTTAACTGTTATTATTTTAGGTGGTCGGAGGGCAGACACCGTGGGGTTTAGGGTGGGTAACAGCTCTAATGGAAGCGCAGAGAAGCATGTAGGACGGCAACTCCGCCTTGTGGTCTCAACTCTGGGTTGTCATGGTTTAGGTCCACTAATACACTCGTCCAGATTTCCAGATATGAGAGCTGCACCATCCAAAGTGGGATGAATGCCGTCTCTCCTAAGCAGACCAGGTCTTCCCCAGAAAGGCTGCCAATTATCTATTACACTTTTACAATGACACTTGCACGTTAGCATGTTCAGCTTACACTTGCTTTTGTAGTTTTGGTTTTGGAAAGGTTAAAAAAAGATACTGCCCTCCAAAAAATTTAAATTTGTTTGTATTAGCCTACTCTTACTCTCAAAGCTTCACAGGACTGCCTAGTTACAGCTGTTAAGCTATGATTGGAGAGCCGCTGTTCAAGGAAGGCGTTTAGCAAACTTCTACTTTACATACATGGCAAATTTGTTTTGAAGGTTACTTTTCCAAAACTTTTTGGAATTTAGATTAACCGGTTCATTCTTCGGTTGACAGCAGAGGCAGATTTATTTTTCAGTGGCATGCCTTTGTCCCCAGGTCATGAAATTTTAATGTAGGGGATAATGTCAGCTCGTAATTACAAAAAAAGGGGCAAGATTGGATTTGTGCACTTTCTGCAGCACTGCCAATGTTACTCTTAAGGCCCGGTACAGGCCAATCAATACTGTGAACATTAACAATTCTCTCCAAATACTTGCCTGAAGATGTTCAATTAACAATGAATGGAAGATAGATTTTGTGGTATCAAACTCTGTCAGGATTTGTAACTTCAAATGAGTTTTATCTTTTGTTACGTCTATACGTTGTAAAACCCCGCCTAAGGCCCAAAGCCACTGGGATAGGCTCCAGTCACTCGCGACCCCTAACAGCAACAAGCGATAGAAAATGACTGACTGACTATATGTTGTGAATTAGGCAGCATGTTTACCAGAGAAACAGTACAGCTTGCAGTCAGCATTTTCATCATTTTATTTTGCCATTAAAGATTATAAATTAGAAGCCAAGACAACATTTGTCTCAAGTCACTAATGCGGACCAAAGTGTCCCAAGGCACAGGAATATATCACATCTGCAATGTATTGGTATTGCAATGAGTTCAGTGTATTGAAACCTTGTGTGACCAATCCCACGGAAAGCTGGATATATATTAACAATACTTGCAGAAGAAATTTTAGCTCATTTTGAACATTCTCATAGTGGAGAAAATCGGGTCTGTTTTTACTATGAGGGAATGATAACAGATGGAAAATGATAATTTCCACTGGAATAACATGTTCTACATTGTATACAATGTGGAACACCAGAATAAAAGACTCTCACAAGAATGTGTTTTCGTTGTTTTTTTTTTTTTTTTACACAGAGAGTGCTATACACGCTGGGCTTCAGCTGCAGTATCTGTGTGCCAAATAGCAATATCTCCCAGCATGAGGCGTACAGCCCTCTGGCAATATCCTTCTCACATAGAGCCAAGGTCACTTGGCTAACTAAAGTATCTCATCTCACAATGCAAAAGGATTACCAGTTTGTTGGGTTTCTCTCCGGTGGGGAAGCTTCTTCACTATCGTTCTTCTTCAACAGTCCCTCCATCATGAAGGACTGTCGACTCCGAAGTTGTGTGCCTTTCGTTATTCAGTGTGTAAAGTGTTGCCCTCATTCTCGCTGTTTTCCAGATGCACACCTAATTACACCGGTGGAAAAATGGACCAGGACGCTTTTTGGCTCTTCTCCAAAGATGGGTCTTTCACCTCCTCCCACTCATTCTTTTCCTCCTTCACTTCTCCAACACTGTATATTCAACTAGAGTACTGAACTGAATGTATTGCTTCCTCTCAGTTCCTTATGCTCAAGTTTCTCTTCCAGTGCAGTCAAATAAAATTATCACTCTTTGAGCTGGGATGATAAAAATGGTCTCTAAGGAGAGAAATCCACATGGCAACCTTTTCCACAGATTATTGTAGAGGAAAGTAAGCTTTGTTGTCATGACAGTGCAACATTACATCAGTGATCCGCAGAGAAAAACTCACAGATTATCAAGTGAAACTTCTCCAGTCAGCCTCACAGTGGCAAACTACTCAGGATTTGTGGATACTGTAACAAATAATTTAAAGTTTGTGTCATTAATTGCGATATTGGCATGTTGCTGTTCTGTGGCCCTGCAGCCATGGGCAATTAGGATTAGACAGTGTGAGATATGGAGAATTGAGTGTTGCAGCCCTGAATGCTGCCTCTACCAATTCAGCAGCAGCTCCACATGAGAGTGAAGACCCCAGGAGTATTTTACAGAGCGGATTATCAATTCACCGCTGCCAGGAGAAAAACTATCTCTCCACTGGGAGATGCCGTTATTTCAAATCTTTGTCCAATTATATTATGCTTGGAGGGGCATCGTGTGGGTGTGTCTGTGTGTGTGAGTGTGTGTGTGTGTGTGCGCGCGCATGTACATGCAAGACATGCAGGTTGATAGGGCAGGCTATAGAGGAGGACACTGAGTGTTGGGGATATAATCAAAAGTAGTAAGTGTTCACAGTCAGTAAAAATAGCTGGAGAGCTACACTGGCTTCTGAGGAGAGATGAGAAGCCGGGTCTCAGAGGAGGGTGTCGGAATCTGTCTTGTTGATGGAAAGTCACAATCAAAAGCATTAAGAGCACTGGGGGTGAAGACAAAAATGCAGCCTTGGTGCAGCCTAGAACAGCACTTAGTTGTCTTGTGAAAACTGATTCAGCGACGGACTCGCTTTTGATGTAGTTTAGAGTAGTCTTGTTGCTAAGGTCCACTGTTGTCGACATGTGAAAGGGCCTCAGCTTTGGATCACAGCGTGGGTGTCACATGGGTTATCGGCATGGTGCGACACTTGCCACGTCTTCGCCTCTCTGAGTCCAAATTGATCGTGCAGTGTTGTTTATTATAGCGGAGAGCAAAGTTGATGGAAACTTTGCGGAGACTTCTTTGAAAGCAACGTTGAAATGAAACGAGGTTGAAAGTCTAAAAAAAACCTGTAAATGGTCTACAGCTACGGCTGCAATGCCTTACTTGTGGTGGTGCTGGAAATATGACGTTTGACCTTCAGGATGGAGCAGAATTAAAGACCATGGCTTCATTCAAATCAAATGGGTTTACCCCCTTGGGAGCATGAATGTGCTCAGGAAACGGTAATGGTAAAAAAATGGTAATCTGCCTGTTAGATTATGACATACGTGCATGAGAAGGGAGCATTTTTGAATGACGGTGTTGCTAGAGGAGAGACTTCAAATTAAGATGTTTTAATGTCTTGGTGGCAGACAAACAGCAAAGAGGTTACATGCAGCAAACAGGGTAACAAGCCAAAAATACGAGAAAATAAACAGGCAGACAGAATCAACACAGCATCAATGACGCGCTGACAATGGAATAAGGAAAAACCTCACCTTAAATACATTCAGGCAGGGCCGGATGACAAGACACAGGTGAACCAATAAACACAGGTGGGAACAATCAAAGCATTCAGGCACTCACAGACAGGAAGCGAAACTAACAGACACAAGAGGGAATGGACAAATTACAAAATAAAACAGGAACTTACAGAACCTAAACCCTAAACCTAAAGCAAGATCAATGAAGCTTGCTGCTCAAATGCAGGCAAAGTGGATGGAGAATGTCTCACAAATGTCGAACTTTTTATGTGAAGATAGAAACCATATTATCATCATATTCAATTAAATAAAATTTTATTTATATAGCGCCAAGTCATAACAGAAGTTATCTCGTAGCACTTTTCCTCTGGAGCAGGTCTAGAACGTAACTCTTTATAATATTGTTTACAGACACCCGACAATTCCCACCATGAGCAAGCACTCTGTGACAGAGGCAAGGTAATAGTAGTAGTAATATTAATAAAATAATAATAGTAATAATAATGAATAACGTTGGGACTATGACAGGGAAGGCTAGAGAGTTGATTGACATGATGCAGAGAAGGAAGGTGGACATACTGTGTGTCCAGGAGACCAGGTGGAAAGGTAGCACGGCTAGAAGCATAGGAGCAGGGTTCAAGTTGTTCTACCATGGGTCGGATAGGAAGAGAAACGGAGTAGGAGTTATCCTGAAAGAGGAGTTTGTGAGGAATGTTCTTGAGGTGAAAAGAGTGTCAGACAGGTTGATGAGCCTGAAGCTGGAAATTGAAGGGGTGATGTTCAATGTTGTGAGTGGTTATGCTCCACAGGTAGGATGTGAGTTAGAAGAGAAGGAGAAATTCTGGAGTGAGTTAGATGAAGTGATGCAGAGCATCCCCAGAGGTGAGAGAGTGGTGATTGGTGCAGATTTCAACGGGCATGTAGGTGAAGGGAACAGAGGTGATGAGAATGTGATGGGCAGGTTTGGTCTTCAGGACAGGAACGCAGAAGGACAGATGGTGGTAGACTTTGCAAAGAGGATGGAAATGGCTGTAGTGAACACTTTCTTCCAGAAGAGGCAGGAACATAGGGTGACATATAAGAGCGGAGGGAGAAGCACTCAGGTGGACTACATCTTGTGTAGACGTTGTAATCTGAAAGAGACCAGTGACTGTAAAGTAGTGGTAGGGGAGAGTGTAGCCAGACAACACAGGATGCTAGTGTGTAAAATGACTCTGATGGTGAGGAAGATGAAGAGGACAAAGGCAGAGCAGAGGACGAAGTGGTGGAAGTTGAAAAAGGAAGAATGTTGTTTAGTTTTCAGGGAGGAGCTGAGACAGACTCTGGGTGGTGAGGAAGTGCTCCCTGATGACTGGACCACTACAGCTAATGTGATCAGGGAGACAGGTAGGAGGGCACTCGGTGTGTCATCTGGAAAGAGGAAAGTGGACAAGGAGACTTGGTGGTGGAACCAGGAAGTTCAGGAGTGTATACAGAGAAAGAGGTTAGCAAAGAAGAAGTGGGACACTGAGAGGACTGAAGAGAGTAGACAGGAGTACAGGGAGATGCAGCGTAAGGTGAAGGTAGAGGTGGCAAAGGCCAAACAAACAGCATATGAGGACTTGTATGCTAGGTTGGACACTAAAGAGGGAGAGGTGGATTTGTACAGGTTGGCCAGACAAAGAGATAGAGATGGGAAGGATGTGCAGCAGGTCAGGGTGATTAAAGATAAGGATGGAAATGTATTGACAGGTGCCAGGAGTGTGATGGGAAGATGGAAGGAGTACTTTGAAGAGTTGATGAATGAGGAAAATGAAAGGGAACGAAGAGTAGAAGAGGTGACTGTTGTGGAGCAGGAAGTAGCAAAGATTAGCAAGAGTGAAGTGAGGAGGACGTTGAAAAGGATGAAGAGTGG
This sequence comes from Coreoperca whiteheadi, assembly GCA_011952105.1. NCBI lineage: Eukaryota > Metazoa > Chordata > Actinopteri > Centrarchiformes > Sinipercidae > Coreoperca > Coreoperca whiteheadi. Next base: position 20,708,738 of record CM022477.1, read on the forward strand.
AAAGGCAGTTGGTCCTGATCACATACCTGTGGAGGTATGGAAGTGTCTAGGAGAGGTGGCAGTAGAGTTTCTGACTAGTTTGTTTAACAAGATCTTGGAGAGTGAGAGGATGCCCGAGGAATGGAGGAGAAGTGTACTGGTGCCAATTTTCAAGAACAAGGGAGATGTGCAGAGCTGTGGCAACTACAGAGGAATAAAGCTGATGAGCCATACAATGAAGTTGTGGGAAAGAGTAGTGGAAGCTAGGCTAAGGGCAGAGGTGAGCATTTGTGAGCAGCAATATGGTTTCATGCCTAGAAAGAGCACAACAGATGCAGTGTTTGCTTTGAGGATGCTGATGGAGAAGTACAGAGAAGGTCATAAGGAGATGCATTGTGTCTTTGTAGATTTAGAGAAAGCGTACGACAGGGTGCCGAGAGAGGAGCTGTGGTATTGTATGAGGAAGTCTGGAGTGGCAGAGAAGTATGTTAGAATGGTGCAGGACATGTATGAGAGCTGTAAGACCGTGGTGAGGTGTGCTGTAGGGGTGACAGAGGAGTTCAAGGTGGAGGTGGGTCTGCATCAAGGATCGGCTCTGAGCCCCTTCTTGTTTGCTCTGGTGATGGACAGGCTGACAGATGAGCTTAGACAGGAATCTCCATGGACTATGATGTTTGCAGATGACATTGTGATTTGTAATGAGAGCAGGGAGCAGGTGGAGGAGAATCTAGAGAGATGGAGGTCTGCTCTGGAAAACAGAGGAATGAAGCTTAGCCGCAGTAAGACAGAATACATGTGTGTCAATGAGACCCATGTGGAACGGTGAGGTTACAGGGAGCAGAGGTGAAGAAGGTGCAGGACTTTAAGTACTTAGGGTCAACGGTCCAGAGCAATGGAGACTGTGGAAAAGAGGTGAAGAGGCGAGTGCAAGCAGGTTGGAACGGGTGGAGAAAAGTGTCAGGTGTGTTGTGTGATAAAAGAGTATCAGCAAGAATGAAAGGAAAGGTGTTCAAGACGGTGGTGAGACCAGCGATGTTGTACAGCTTAGAGACAGTGGCACTGAAGAAAAGACAAGAGGCAGAGCTGGAGGTGGCAGAGCTTAAGATGTTGAGGTTCTCTTTGGGAGTGACGAGGACTGACAGGATCAGGAACGAGTACATCAGAGGGACAGCTCATGTTAGATGTTTCGGAGATAAAGCCAGAGAGGCCAGATTGAGGTGGTTTGGACACGTTCAGAGGAGAGACTGTGAATATATTGGTAGAAGGATGCTGAGGTTGGAGCTGCCAGGCAGGAGGTCTAGAGGAAGACCAAAGAGGAGATTTATGGATGTAGTGAGAGAGGACATGAAGTTAATTGGTGTGAGTGAAGAGGATGCAGAGGACAGGGTTAGATGGAGGCGCATGATTCGCTGTGGCGACCCCTGAAAGGGAACAGCCGAAAGGAAAAGAAGAAGTAATAAGACTAATAATAATAATTCTCGTCTCTAAAATCTATCTGCTGTTTATATTCCACCAGACGCAAATTCGAAAAATGCGCTGCAGAATTATTTCCACGGTGTAATACGTGTATGTATATACATCATTGTATATATTGTTTAATTTGATTTGATTTGATATGTTACCCTAATCTAATATAAATTGAATTATCTGTAATGTTCTATGTGTGTAGCATGAAGGGACTACAATCTCATTCCATTGCACAACCTTGTGTTGTAAAATGCTAAATAAAATAAATTACCTTGTATAGTGTACACATGTTACTTCCTTGTTAAAAGCCTACTAAAAGACAAAGAAGCAATCATATTGTAATCTGTTAACTCAGTCTTAAATAATAGGCAGTTGAGCTAATCACTTCATGTGCAGTGCTCGAATACGCCCGTTTTGTACCGAACGGAATGTAAAAGCTTGAACCAGCAACAGACTGAACATATGCTCCACTGCATTTCAACGGTGATGTGTTAACTTACTTCACAGAAGTGAAAAATCGAGAAGAAAATACATAGTGAGTGACCACGAATCTTTAAACTGGACTGAGCAAAGTGATTAGTCAGCAAAAGGATTTATGATTTCCACCTCCAGACCTCGATAAATCTTGGCTACCAGTGGTTTATTTGACCCGATGCTGGCATGACAGTAAAGGTCAGGGGTCGCCAAAAACATTATGATTTATTCTCTGGGTTCCATTAACACAAACAGCAACTTTCAAGCTGATCTGGCCACTGTTTGTGGGGACTTGCTGTAGTCCAAAGTGATGGGATTTGTTGGTGTTCGTGTCTTTATTTTTACATTTGTATGACAAAATAAAATAGCTCGTCAGTTATTAGTCATACACACACACACACACACACACACACACACACACACACACACACACACACACCCCTGAGGATCAAACAAACCAAAATCAGCTTTGCGGGGATTCTGGGATCAGATGCCCCCACAACCTCCCAGCCTGTTTTCCTTTCAGACTCTCCACTTCTTAGCCAGAGTGCGGTGGTGTTGCCGAGGTACTAACAGGCTCTTTTGCCACATTGCTAAGAACTTCAAAGTGTGTTTGACATGTACACTTGGGAGGCCCTGCACCGGGAGCATGTGTGCCTCCCGCTGAGACGCTGAGGATGGATCTTAAACTCACCGTGTGTATCTACACTATTAACATTCAAAAGAGCTCACACGTCGCTGACTCTTGGCTCCTTTGAATTACATACAGTACGTGTCATCTCTGTCCAGTAACATAGTAGCTTATACTGCAGTGTCTGACTGACGAGGAGCGTTAAGACAAAGGTTGAGGAACTCATTCTGGCATTTCATTTAGCATTTGACACACTGGAGGCACCTTTTTGTCCTGGCTGCCACGTTTGTGTCTGTCCTTTTTAATTTGAAGTGCGCCTTCTTTAGGGAGAGGCATAGAGAGGGCAAAGCTTTAATTTTTCCCGACAGTGACTGTTTTAAGGGGAATGCCGTTTCAGTATTTCATTTAGCACTTCTTCCACAGAACATGACAAGTCTGCATAGAAAAAGCTTTCAATCCTCTCAGTGCACTTGAGATCCTTTCATTTCATCATGATACGCCAGGGTTTTCCTGGCTTGTCTTTTTATCTTTGCAGCCCCCTCACTGCCTAGTGAAAACACTCAATTTACAACAATGCTCAAGAGGGCTTTAAAATATGAAGTGCAGAGAAATAGATTAAAAACTAGAAAAAGCATGAATGGGTAATGAATTCACTAAACGCTGAGATATTACTTGAGTAAAAATAAATCAAGTAATTGTTCCTCTAATTTAAATTTTGTTTCTTACCACATGTAACCAAAGACAGGGGGAAAAAGGATGGAGAAAGAGAAACAGAGATTGATTCATCTCGTAATTGAGTCTGACGATGAGTCTCGATGTTGATGGAAAAAGTGTTTATTTACTATTTATAACACAAATCTCGAGCAATCAGGCATGTGGTGGGAGTGAGGATACGACAAATTGAGCCAGTTATTTTCTTGTCAAATAAAAGGTTTGTCCTGATCAGTACAACAAAAGTAGGAAAATCAGGATCCAATTAAGAGTTTGAAGTTTTGTTTGATTGTACATGTGCTGAACACCACTGCTGACGACCTGATGAGTCCAATATTCTTTCTCCCTTTATCTCTGTTCTGGTTTCCAACAACACCTGAGAAATATACCTTAACAAATACCTAATAAATGCTCCACTATGTTTACTAGCTAGTCCCTAACTTTGCTCGTCCACTGGTGGTAGTGTTCAGGGGTTTTAATAGAGCTTTTTTTTTTGCTGAAAAGCAAAACGAGGTTAATGGGAGCGGAGACTGAACCGAAAACCACAACAATGAGCTGAAAGACTCTAACATTCTGAGTAGAGCTGAGGGTAACTGCAGAGTTGGGTGATAATTCTTTGTGGGTTTGTCACCATATGCGACCTATTTCATTATCTTGTAGTTGCCATGAAAAGACATTGTCGAAATAAAACAAATGAAAAATGTTAGCAGTGAATGTTAAAAAAAAAACACGCCAGTAAATGTATTCGGTGGTTTTGTGGACCGTACCAATATCAAGCTTCTGTCTGACGATAGGGTTGAATTTTCGACGTCACAATGCTTTCAGAATTCCCTATGCCTTTTACATTTAGTGCCATCAGAGAGAACTGGTCAACATAAAGCATTTTCCATCATTCTTAGAGTGTCAGTGTTTCAGAAATGTTAGATGAAAATGTAAAAATTAAATAGCTGAAGAGCAGCATGGTCTTTCAGCACATAATGAAACACGTGGCTGTTGTGAATTGTGAGCATGTCCCTGGTAGCGAAACACTGTCTGAGCGTTTTTCTGCCTTATCCACTAGTCATTATTTCTCATGTTGAACACCTGACTCTGGAGGACAAATACCGCAGGAAAATTGGTCAGTAGACTATTCTGCTTGATCCTCTTTTCATCCCCTTAAACACAAACATAACAAGAAAAAGTCTCCGAGCAAAGCATTTAATATTGGGATTACTGCAAGTATCAGCAGACCATGGTCATCATTTTGTTTGGCAAAGAAGCAATGCCAAACATTATTGTGCTTTAGCAGGATTAAAATCCTTCTGCTGGAATAATGTAGTTTTGGTATGGATTTTATTCATAGATTTACACTCTTGTTGAAACTTGTTGAAGCATTTGAAGATTCCTTTTGAGATCTACTGTATGCTTACCATCGGAAAGGGTTTGCTGGAACCACACAGACTGAGATTGACAAGAAATTGTCTTTAAATATGAAAATATAAAAAAGTGCAGTAGTGAGTGAGGAGGGCACGCATGGTCTCTGCTTTGCTTCCTGCAGGATGAGATTTGCATAGAAGCTAATGATGTGTACATCACCTTGAGTGTCTCATCCTGTCCTAATAGCATTACAGAAGGGATTGGGCTACCTGATGACTCCTGATCGTAATGTGTTTGGACCAGTGTGTCCACGTGACCACCTTCCACCTAATGAGATCTACTCTACACTATAGAAACATTTTCATTTAACAGTGTGGGGTTTGTGTAACATAATTTAAAGGGTAAGGCTGGCATTAGAATCACATCAATGAGCCACATTGTTGCATTTGATGACATTGTCCTTCATTACAATGAACAAGTACATTTTGATTCAATCCCACATAAAACATCATGCTGCAGGAAATACTCTCTTGTGCACCACATGTCTAATAATCAGATGAAAATAGTCCCTAGTCGCTAAGAACTGTATTTAAACCCTTGTTTGAATTATGCTTGTTAAAAACTACAGAGCCCTTGTTATGAAGAATAGACCTATATTTTTAACCAGTTTTTAAAGAGTTTCGTCTTCAGGAACCACTGGGCTTGCGGCTGAGTGCCACAGACCGGAAGTCGTAAAATACTGAGAGAAGGACTATTTGTCCTTTTGATCAAACTTGTTGACAGCAAGAAAAATCCTCCTTTAAAATATGTAATGATGTTGAAAAGCAAGCAAAAGATACGCTTTATTGTGAATAATTAATATTCAGTAGTACTTTGTAACAATCTTTAGTCACAGTAGTGGGGTAGCTCAAGGCATGGCATTATTGGTCAGTTGGTTGATCCACTACTTTGGTCCAGTTGGAAATATCTCAACAACCATTGCATGATTTGTCATGATGTTTTACAGACATTCATGGTTCCCAGAGGATGAAGCCTACTGACTTTTCCTCTAGCGCCACCATGAGGTTAATATTTCTTTTTTTGTGTGAAAAGCTCAAGAGCTATTGGATGAATTGTTTATGTCTTCCTCAGAATGAATTGAAATAAATAATAACTTTTCATTTAGCGCAAAATAAATTCATTCAATTTGCCCAATACTTAATAACATATAATTCATAACCAAATACCTGCAAAACTAATGACATTCCCATCTGACTAAATTGTACTAAACTAAGATGTTATGGACAAATATGCATGCTTTATGCAAATGTACGTTTACTATTAGTGAAACCATCAGAGCATGAAGACTAGGCATGTATCAAAGGTCATAGATGTTTTTCAAAGAACTTGTTCATATCTCTTAAGCCGAAGCTTAAAAATTCAGAATAAGCAGTGATTTCTCTCATTTTAAGAATACAAATAAAGGCAGTTTTTACACTGGCAGTTTAGTTCAGAACGGGGCACAGTTCACATGAAAAATTGGTCATGTGGACCTGGGAGCGCACCAGGGTACCGAACCCGGGACTACCTGGAGGCGCTGCTCTGAGTTCGGATGCACTCGAACTGTGCAGCGATACACTTGAACAGTGTGAGAAACACGGACTCGGGAGCGCTCTTGTTCAGAAAAGTAACCTGCACATTTGTTTTAGCCGATTGTAACGTACAGTTCAATAAAACACGGTGCTAAGGATTTACCTCGGATATGAGCGAGAGCGAGCTTGCAGTGTCTTGCATGCAATCTCCTCAGAGTCCCTTTACAAGCAAGCAACAATGCCCCCTTCATCCAATATATTGACCCGCGTTCTGATGGTGCTAAGATTCAGAGGATAGTAAAAAAAATCAACTTTAACACTTCAATTTCTCACCACAGCTGAGCTGCTACTTAAGAGCCGCATTGTTACTCGAAAATATTGCATGCTTTACTTTGTAACTAACCTTGGAAGTGTCTTTTGTAAACACTGCTACACCGCTACAGTAATTAGAGCAGGCTTTGGGAGGATTCAAGGCACTTCCTCCTCGGATACTTCCATCATGGGCATGCCCATTAGAGGTAATTGGATTATTTCTACTCTGTTTATCTCTTAATTCCTCACATCTGTAGTTGGGGGGAAGTAGATTGGATGAAGGAGAAGCACGGGATCTCACCAAGGGTTTATGGGGGTATTCTCACAGCGGGATTTCATCCCTGCCCGTCAGTCTCCAGGGAACCAGCACTGAACATGTGAAAGAAGAGGACAGACAAGGGCTTATCCATTCTTTACTATACACAGCAAAGCAAGGACAATGCCATGCTTTAATGCGATTATTTGATCCCTTTGATATAACACAAATGCTACCAGAGATCATTACCCTCCGATCCAACCAGAGATTCAAATTTTTGTATCTCAGACACTGAGGCAGCAGATCAATAAAGTCTATACTGTGAGCGAACGCAATCCAAAGCCATTGATTTTTTTCAGTATTACATTGATCTGACAGGCTAAAAATAGTTGTAGCTTCAGCATAACGCAGGAAAAACCTATTCTTTTTCCTTTTTTCTGTTAGATATTTGTTTCAGTGCCATTCTTGGTGGGATACAGAATGTTTTGTTCTTCTTTTATTACTGTGTTGGATTTCTGTATACCTGCATATTTCAGCCACAAGTGTGAAAAGCAATCCCCTCAAACTGTGTAATGCTGTCACGTTGCTTGGCTTCTTTTTTTACTGGAAGAAGACTATGAAGCAAGACCTTGGCTTGCAAATACATCGCGGCTACCAGAATCCTTGAAAACTACATTTACACACTCTGCAGGCATGCGTTTCACCTTTTTCCCTTCCCTCACTTTTTCACTATTTGATTTCAATACTGTTTATACATTCTTTGTCTCTCATTAGTTAAATTTCCTCCAGTGCTACAGTGCTGCTGATTAATTATGCATTTAGACACAACTGCAAAAGCAGCCTCTACATCACAATAATGAATTAATGATCTGCATTTGCAAGATTGTTATGTGCGACCTACATTTTCTCTATGATTGTTTCTTTCTATTTGAAGCTTGTGAGAATAATTACTCTCTAAAGTCTGTTCTTACATTAAAATCGATCCTTGGTGTGATGTGAGACATCACTGGGCGGGAAAGCTGTGCTTCAGGGCTTGTTGCAAAATCCTTACGCAACTTACACACAGCAGCCCTTTTACACAACCATGACAGTAGTCACTCTAGTCCCCATCCGCTTCTCTTCCATCCATTTCATTACTTAACTTGATGTCACTGTCACTTATAATGAAGATCAAGATCATGTGCACATCACAGACTACTCTGGTGACCTTTTCTCAAAGTACGCAGAGGGTGTGACAGATTCAGTGCTGCATGATTTCTGCATGCAATGCTGCTCTACCCATGTGTAATACTGAAATCAAAAAGGGGATTACAAGGTTATACACATTGTCAAGAGCGAAAAAGAAGTGCGGGAGAGGCTTCTTACATCGGCTGCATCTTTTGCTTTCAACCTTGACAGACCTTGAAGTGCTATCCGTGCATGACTGGCAGCAAGAAAATAGTCTTTGGTTTAGGATGACAGTCTCGAAGAGATGTGGAAGTGGGTGGTATGTCTTCCACGAGCTCCTTTTTGCATAGCGAGGTAAAGCCTTCTGAGTCACAATGAAAGCTCAGGACACGCATTGTTCATTCAAGGGTAAACAGAAATCAGTTTTTTATGCAGTTTTCAAACAAAAAACATGCAAATTAAAGTGATTTTTTAATAATATCACAGTATAAACTCCAGCCCGGGGCCACATGCTGCACATACCTCAGTGAAAGCACAACTCGCAGAGAGAACTCAATCCAACACTAATGTCATTCTCACTTATTATAAATAGCATCTTCATCGGTTCACCAGTCGAATGATTGTTTGAATTACATTCCCAGGAGTAATAAAGTCATTTGCATCGCCCTGGTTTACACAGCAGTGAAGAGGGACATCCTTCACCCGCCCCTTTCTGTTGCAGCAGTGAACTGCCTCAGCGCTACCCATGAGTCCCAGCTCCATCCTCAGGCGCCACAGCTGTCCCCGTCCCCACTTCCACTTCGTCCAAGCTACTGTGGTCTGTCTCCTAACCCAGCCCTCTACCCACGCAACCTGATGCAATCTCATTAGCTATCAAAACACTCGATAAACAATGTGAAACTTAATCGCGAGTGATTCAATGTGTGGCTTTGGCTGTGTTTTTCTATTTGCTCCTGAAATGGGTTTCACAGATGGAGAGCGCCATGGTGCACCACCGACCGTCTTTGAGTTTTAACTCAGCCGTGATTCAGTTTCAGCCCCGGGATAAATGTATGACTGGAGGCGCAGGTGAGCTAGACAACGAGAACTGTCAGCATATCCAATTTGATGTAAAGTGATTGTGGGTGTGAATGAAATATATAATTCACGGTACACATTAAAATTGGCAGCATGACCGTATTGGTTTTCTCTGTCTGATATAAATGAGATTCACAGTCCACTCATTTTTCTCTCAATGTGTGGACATTTATTTATCTACATTTCAGAGCATATATCTACAATTACAAATCCTAATGAAGAAAGTAAAACCAGATGTCAGAATAAAATCGCTCTGCTTCATGCTTATTAATTACAGGCAAAATATCCTTGTGCTGCAAGGAGAAAAAAAAACCCAATTTACTGCACCACAGGACAAGAAATTCATCCTTGGGTGCTGTGGGTTCAGTCTTGTTTGTGGATTCAACATGTGTCTTTCATTTTTGCAGAGAGAAAACCGGGAGGGGGGAGGATCTTAGATTCAATTTACGGACAAGATGGAAAGCCAACACAGATGTCAGGAGTGAAAAATTGTTTCAATTGACAAGTGAAAGAAGTTTGCAGCGTTGGGCTATGATGGTTCTGGCAGATGGCTTTCTGTCCATGCCACTGTGTTACAGCTGACAGGCAAGGCCCTGGTTGGTGAAATCCTGCATCTCAAGATTGTTTACTGTGAGTGTTGTTTTCTTGGTTCTTCAAAATCCTACAGCACAACAGGTTGGAGGGACAAGAGGAATAATTGATGTGTAGCATGTGCATAATTTATTTCCCAGCCATCATGATCAAAGCAGTCAACTGTTTGCCACTGCTCTGTTAGGCGACAGACGTCCTACCTGTATCTGCAGATTCTGTGACTGACACAGTAGCTGCAATCCATGTCTAGAATTACCGCCTGAAATTCACTGATATTCAGGGATATTATATAATGAGTGCTGGTTCAGCAGAATATGAATAGTAAGGCTTTTTCATTTGAGAGGAACCAAGTAGGCCTTGAACGATTTCCATTAATGAAATAAACATTCTTAGGCATTCAGCCCCCCCCCACCAAATTCTATATTCTTCCCCGTCAAGGTTTGTTGTCCATCATTTTTAAAATCCCCCCAATCTGGGTGGAGGTGGGACATGTTTACCAGATTTAGTTACTCATTCGCTCACCTGAGGTTCCAGTGAAGTGGCAGGAAGCATCGGCTGCCAGCTGCAAGTAATAGGCTACATAAAGATGAAGTAAGGCGAGTGCCTTTTGAAGACAAAACCAATTACTTGAGCAATTTTCGAGTCAGACAATGGACACAGGTCATTTCATATCATTTCACGCTGATTCTCTCGGAAATATACCTTACAGTATATATCCACTTTGGGTGAAGTCACTCACCAACCACAGAGACTGGAGGAGAGACAAAGACAGAGAGAGCAGAAAGTATGCAGCATAACATGAGCCAATTTTTAATGGATTCTCTCGCATCAATGAATGCAGCACATGGTGGCAGGACCCCCATTCTTGTTTTTTTGTCTGTGCTGACAATAGCGTGTGACTACATGGTAGTCCGTTCACAAATGACAGCTGTGGTGTTATTCTGGTATTTAGGATTATGATACATTTTTGTGCTGACTCTCTGGTGGTCTGCTGTGAAAATGTGACTATAAATAACACATGTGGTCTGTGAATGCTGTTGCAGAAACTATATTGGATGTATCACCTAAAACTAGGGCCCCCACTGGGACTTCTGATTCATTTGGCCACTTTGGGGCAGAAGAGCAAGCCAACAACACGGCATCTGACATTATCACATACAAAGTTGTTACAGCACACGTCTTAGCAAAGACTGACCTATTTACACGTCCAGCAGACACATTAGCATTCATTTGGAGTCGTGTTTCAGTCGACCTGGTGTATGTTAGTCCATTATTCGCATTTCTTTTTGAGCTCTGTTCTGGTTTCCGTTAACTTCTGGAATACAAAAATATCTGGCCCTTTAGCAACTACATTCTCAAAATATGTTCATCAGCTGGTCGCTAACTTCATCTGTCTGCTGTTTGGGGCTGGGCAGGTTTCTCAGAGCTTTTTCGGTGACAACAGGTGCCTACCAAAACAGTAAAACTGTGGACCACAAAACCAAAACAATCAGCTGAAAGAAGCTAAAATGCTCTGTAGAGTTGAGGGGAACTGTGGAATCAAGCGATGTATTCTTTGTGGGCTGGTAAACGACAAGTGACCTCTTTCACTTTCCACACAATAATTTTTGTTTACACAATTATTGATTAGCGCAGGTTTAAAGTAGCGCAAAAAGCTTGTAACGTAACTTGTGACCAATATCCAAGTGCAACCCTGAACTGGACAAGCAACTGAAGTGGCTCACATGTGTAAAAGAAGAATAACAACGACATTAAACTCAATACGGTCACTGCATACTGTTTCATCTGTACATTAACGTTCATACTGTATGAAGGTTATTGGGGCTGAAAAGGCAAAGAGCCAGGAGCCAGCATTTTAATAACTGTGCAGCGCTGGTGGCCGCTTCTTTTCAGAGAGACACTTGATGCAAGGTCAGAGCCAGGCGTGCTGTGACCGTTACATCAATGGCTTTAAAGAAACAGAATTTCAGGATGTCAAGGGCCACTTTTAACTTTCTGTTTAGAATTGCAGGTCCCATGATTCAGACTGAGGTCACGTTGACACACATCAAACGTGTCATTTACTGTAGGACCACAGCATATGCAAGTATCCAGGAATAGAATGAACTCAGTATGATTTCTTTTTCACTGTTACCTGCAATCTGAATCCTGCTTTTAGTGGTCAAACAACATTCGATGGCAAGTAAAAATTGACAATCATTTCTGAACAATACTGAACACAGTGTTCCTCAAATTCCCCGTCAGGACAGAAGAACACACATGCACACACTCAGCTGCAAAGATGAAGCAACTCTTTGATCTCTAAGACCAGAGAGGAGGATGAGAAGAGCGGCAGGTGATAAGGAATGGGAAAATTACTCATCTAAAAAACAAACCTAAATTCCAGCCGTGGTTTTCTGCTGGAAATGTTAAGTGACAGGAAGACCTTTACTCTTTCATTTAGCCAAACAGTTTTGACACATTGTTCCATGGTCCGTCGCAAATGATCATTTCGTTTGTGATGAGGCTGGCACGAGTCATAAATCAGTATTTATGAGTGTTCCATGTAGCTGCAAGCGGCCTGCAGTCAGGCCTTATGAATGTGTTAATCATCAGGTTATTAAGAGAGCAAGTTTTAATTCCAGGCTCAAGGGACACTTAAAGCGCTCCTGCCTTACTGTCACCTATTATTTACAACCGTACTCTTAGAATTAACAGTCACATATCATCTACATTATATATCATATAGTGTTTTAAGGGTGACTTTCCACTTTAGTACTGGATCTTCATGTTTCATTGAGCTCACTATGACATTTGCTCCTGGAAGATGGATTTCTTTCCCTGTGGTCAGCTTTTTTACTGATTCTACAGCAATCAGATGTGAAAATCCGAACCAAAAACCATTGTAGCTGATGGCTCATGGAGCCTGAAGCAGAGTTGTATAGATGGACCAAACATGTACATATATCCTACCAATTTGAAAAGTGTTTTATTAAAGTGCACCATGTTTTCTAGTGTAACTCGCTTTGTTTTTTTATTTTTTTTTAACAAAGCTCAATAATAGCTGAAGGAAATATCCAGTCATCTCTGTAGCAAATTTAAGTCCTTATGGCAAAATCTCATACAGCAAATTGTGAAATCCTCCAGACTGTGAAGTGTTTAATTAAACATTTGCTCCTCTGGAGGTAAGTACCAAATCGTTTCTGTGTTCAGTCTTTTTCAAAGAAAGCATTTACCACGTTCATGTGAAATTATGAAAACTGTAACAGCTGCACAGCATGTCATAGCATAACACCATCAAACAGCTCCAGGATACTTATCACATGATAGGGAAAAAATACAGCTCCCCTCAGTCCCATAGAGCACCTTATATATCCTCTTTAGAATAGGTTTGCTCTGATTAAATGAAATGGTTTGTTTCACCCTTTATCTATTCAGGACCGCAGTGGCTTTGGCTGGGTTTTTATAACGTTATATACCAGCCAAGTCCCTTCTGATAGATGATTAATGATCCACCGGCTTGCTCTGCCAGAAAGGGGCCATCTGCATAGTGACTCTATCACTTAAGACAGTGAAGGGCAAAACCCAATAACAAGTTCTGGTATCAGTGCAACCGGATTCACACCAGTGTGTGTATGAGATTTTTCTTGGCATTATCGGATACTGAATTGAATATTATCAGTGAACCAGAAACATGTATGAGAGTAATGAGACATCAAGGCTGCGCTAACTAATATTTTATATTAAAAATGGATTAAATAAATATGTGCAATTTGAAAAGAGTCGTTTGGATGATGATGTATTAGGGTCATTGTAGTTAAAAAAACCAAAACAAATTCAAATGATTACAATTATTTAAAGGGAAAGCAGCAAATCCTCACTTTTGAGAAGCTGGAACCATGAAAAGTTTTTGCCTGAAAAATGACTGAAACAGTTATCAAAATAGTTGCCAATAACCTTTCTGTCAATCAATCCATCGACCAAGTGTTTTAGCAATACGTGGAGATTTTCATATGTTTTGTGTGAAAAAAACCCTTAAATTGTAAAGTAAGAGAGTAGAGTGGCATGGGAAGATAGATTATTCTTTGGGCTTTTTGCCTTTTTTGATAGAAACAGCTGAATGGAGACAGTAATGTGGGAGAGACAGAATGACATGCAGACTTGAACCCGGGCCACTGCGGTAAGGCCTCAGCCTTCAACACAGGGCGCGCGCGTTCCACTACTAATTTTCATCAGCAAAAGGGTTTTGAAAGTAATGAATGTAATGCTGCCCCCAATTACGTTTTCTATCAACATAATTAGGAACATTTTTAATGAACGTATGTACCAAGTTGCAAAATGTTGATAATGAATGTATCTTCAAAATGTTCACTGGTTTTGTTGCCTAATCCTAAACACACAGGACACAGGGTCCCAACCCAAGTCTCTGGTATCAAAGTCGCCTTGCATTTTGTACCCCCACCACCCTACAACATCCGTGTGGCGTAGCACTTTGTTTCCTGAAAACAACATTCCAGCTGAACAGAATCCAGGCAGCAATTACGTTTACCTCAAAACGTAAATGGCAAAACTAATTAGTGGAATGTAGATATAATTTCTCGGAGACAGAGCTGTAATATCAACTAAAATAATAAAGTTATTAAAAGTAGATGTTGACAGACTAAAAGTCTACAGCCCTGCTAATGACTCTGTGAGGCTCTCCTCAGTCACAGCATTGCTTTGAGCAAAATGCTAACATGCTGACATCTAGTAGCTTAGTTTAGCATGTTAGCATGCTAATTTACATTTAGTCTAATATGCTAATATTTGCTATTTAGCACTAAACGCAAAATACAACTGTGGCTGATGGCAATGTAATTAGTTTTGCATGTATTTGGCCATAAACAACAGTCTTGCGAAATTACAATTTTGGCCTGATGACGGCACCAAATGAAAGGACAGTGGATCGCCAAACTTAAACTTATTAAGTCCTCCTATAGGAAACAGGAATGTCTGTAGCAAATTTCAGACATTTCACTGCCCCCCCCCAGAAGAAGACGCAGCAATGAGGCAGAAAAATGCAGGAGTTCCTTGAAGGCTCTTATCATTTCAGCTGATATCGTGCCAAATTTGCAGTGAATCAAAGTACCACATACTAATTGCCATCTACTGAACTTCGGGCCTTTGGGGCCCCTGAGGGTTTGGGGCCCCCTGGGCAGCTACCTGCTTTGCCCGATTGGTAATCCAGCCTTGTCAGCAATAAATAGCAGCAGTGGAAAATATATCCTTAAAGCAGCTGGACAGATTGCCCGGGAACTGAGAAACATTTGAGGAGAAACTGACAAATAATGTATGTTTAGGTTTGTTTTATACTGTCAGTGACAGAAATCATTTCATTGCTTTTTATGTGTGTAAATGAATTGTGTAAGTGCACTTCTGTTTGCACGCTCGCTTGCCTTGAATCGCCCCTTGAGAGACGAATCAAGTATTTTGAATTGACTTGAATTTCAGCTGGTGCATCATGAGTGAGTGGGTCTGAGAGTGTGGACGTTTACAAAGACAAAAAAAAAAGAAAATGGAGGGTAAACACAACACAAAGCAGCAGTTGCTACAGTATATGGATGTCCATCATAAATGTATTCGTGTTAATAAGTATGATTAGCCTTACAAGCAACTCTCAGCTAAATGAGATACCATTAGGCACGTGTTCAATCAGAAGGATAAAATAAGCCCTGTAAACTCTCACAGATGTGATGCTTGAATTAAATGGACACCTACATACATCGCAAGTTCGCTTGACTGCTTCTTAATAAAACAGGAAGGAGGAGGAAGGAGAGGCCTGTCTAATAAGTTTCATGTCTTTTCTTCCCCGTTTCTGCTCGTCATCACCGTGCCTACAAAAGAAAAAAAAAAAAGAAACATCAGTTTGATGAGTTCCTGACTGCCATTTAATTAAATGCATCCACGGTTTAACTGGAGACTCACACTTTAAATGGCAACAGTAAAAGTTCCAGCGCTTTGTAATTCTCAGACAACACTATCAGCGCTGCCTCACACCACTTTAATTAGAAATTTAACTGCTTACATGCCACAGATAGACCACTTCTTTATATAGACATCAAGCTGCCTAAATTAATACTAGCTGCTTAGAAGAGATGGCAACAAAACAGCAGAAGACAATACTGTTACTGTCATATGTTGCGACAGTATGTAACAATGATGATACTGTCTACAAATGATTAAAACAATGAGGGCAAGAGAGGTGATGATAGAAATTGGTGAACGTCTGAACAAATCTATAGTAATGTCATGTTATTAAATGTTCACAAAACATTTATTTCCCCCCTTATCTATATAAATGAAGGCACTATGAACCCTAAAACGTACATACAGTATTTTTATTTTAATCACACAAAGCCATTGTTCATGTAACAATGTTTTCTCCTGAGTAAGAGTCAGAATCAGAGAATCTGCTTCAAACATCTCTTGAAGTCTCATTTGGAGAATGGCGCACATATCCACTCGTGAGAGTAAACTGCATGACATTTGGAATGTAAATAGCCCGTAAAATGTCATAACTCCTACATGTGCGTCCAAACTCATCAGTGAAAAGCTACAGACTATTAAAGATGCAAGAATAAATTAATTAAAAAGGTCAAATGCCACCCTTGGAACCATTTTATGATTAACTGTGCAGAAGGGGTGGGGACAATTAGAGCTCACAGTATTGTCATACAAATCTAGGCACTGGTTAAACTGGACCTATTTACCCAGGAGAGAGTGATACTGTGAGCCTGTGACAGAGCTTGTATTGTGTGTTGCTGCGGGAGAAACTTCATCGAAATGGCCCTTTGATGTTGCATGCACTGAACACCACGAGAGGGCACTGCAAGCAATGCAATCAAATGTTCCACCATGTGTTACAGAGACTCTATTTCACATGGGGAGATGCATTAACATTGAAATAATAAAATATGAAAATGATTGGCATGCTTTAATAAAAATGATGCATACCTAATTGACTCATTCTGTTATTTTAAACTGCATTTTGTAAACCTTCCCACAGACAAAACTGAGGGAAAAGAAAGGACAGGGACACTATTGTAGTTATTGCAGTTGTAGTTGTAGCAATATCTACAATACTTGACTTGCACTAATGTACATTTTATATTACAGCATTATTATCATTGTTTATTCAGTAAATATTAGAATGAATGTTATAGTCCTGTCCAGGGTGGACCCCGCCTAAGGCCCAAAGTCACTGGGATAGGCTCCAGTCACCCGCGACCCCACGACGGGAACAAGCGGTAGAAAATGACTGACTGACTGTTATAGTCCTATCTTTAGTGTCTTTAGTATTATCTATCTATCTATCTATCCACCTATCTATCTATCTATCGTGGGAAGAAGTGATCACATACTTGCGAGGAGCATTCCACATTGTTTGCTCCACCTTGTTTCCATTTCCTATAATCATGCACAAAAGGAAATAAAATCAATGAACAGTGCTAGGTTGCATTAGGGTTATTTCAGGTTGTTTATCTTCTTGATTAGCAGGAAGGAGAGAGAGACATATCTGAGCACCAACACTCACTGAAAACTAGTCTTTTCAAAATGACCTGCGGGGGTTCCCAGGAAACCTGCCAGGACAGGTAAAAGCAAACCTGCTGCCGAATCTTACATTTGATGTCATTGATGATAATATTGATAATCTTTAAGGTAATTTTGTAGAAACGTATTGTTATGGCTGGTCATAACATGAAATTAACGTATTTTACCTTTTTATTTTACCTTAGTTTAAGTATCGAGCAGCTAAAATGACAGATTGTGGATAATTCGTTTGTATGTTTATTTTCAAAAACAACCTACGTCGAATAAGAGAAAATGGGATTAACCAAAGTGGCAGCCCAGACTTAAAAACACCAAAAGACACAAACATCAGCAGGGCAAGATCTTACAACGACAAATGTGGCTGGGTGTCATCACTTTTTATCAGGAAAGAGCCTGTCACCTTGTTTGAGTTATTACCAGAAACATGGTTAGAATGACTATGAACCATGTTAATATGAATGTTAACCATGTTTCTGGTAATGACTCTAAACTCCAAATTGAAACAGTTGCCATTATTGTACAATCATTATCATCTTTTACGGTTTTTGGCTCTAGGTCAGGAAAATACAAAATAAACTAATCGGTTTCTAAGCTATCTATAGCTTTATCAATAGCATCTTCTTCTTTTCCTTTCGGCTGTTCCCTTTCAGGGGTCGCCACAGCGAATCATGCGCCTCCATCTAACCCTGTCCTTTGCATCCTCTTCACTCACACCAATTAACTTCATGTCCTCTCTCACTACATCCATAAATCTCCTCTTTGGTCTTCCTCTAGACCTCCTGCCTGGCAGCTCCAACCTCAGCATCCTTCTACCAAAATATTCACAGTCTCTCCTCTGAACGTGTCCAAACCACCTCAATCTGGCCTCTCTGGCTTTATCTCCGAAACATCTAACATGAGCTGTCCCTCTGATGTACTCGTTCCTGATCCTGTCCATCCTCGTCACTCCCAAAGAGAACCTCAACATCTTAAGCTCTGCCACCTCCAGCTCTGCCTCTTGTCTTTTCTTCAGTGCCACTGTCTCTAAGCTGTACAACATCGCTGGTCTCACCACCGTCTTGAACACCTTTCCTTTCATTCTTGCTGATACTCTTTTATCACACAACACACCTGACACTTTTCTCCACCCGTTCCAACCTGCTTGCACTCGCCTCTTCACCTCTTTTCCACAGTCTCCATTGCTCTGGACCGTTGACCCTAAGTACTTAAAGTCCTGCACCTTCTTCACCTCTGCTCCCTGTAACCTCACCGTTCCACCTGGGTCCCTCTCATTGACACACATGTATTCTGTCTTACTGCGGCTAAGCTTCATTCCTCTGTTTTCCAGAGCAGACCTCCATCTCTCTAGATTCTCCTCCACCTGCTCCCTGCTCTCACTACAAATAACAATGTCATCCGCAAACATCATAGTCCATGGAGATTCCTGTCTAACCTCATCCGTCAGCCTGTCCATCACCAGAGCAAACAAGAAGGGGCTCAGAGCCGATCCTTGATGCAGACCCACCTCCACCTTGAACTCCTCTGTCACTCCTACAGCACACCTCACCACGGTCTTACAGCTCTCATACATGTCCTGCACCATTCTAACATACTTCTCTGCCACTCCAGACTTCCTCATACAATACCACAGCTCCTCTCTCGGCACCCTGTCATACGCTTTCTCTAAATCTACAAAGACACAATGCAACTCCTTATGACCTTCTCTGTACTTCTCCATCAGCATCCTCAAAGCAAATACTGCATCTGTTGTAGTCTTTCTAGGCATGAAACCATATTGCTGCTCACAAATGCTCACCTCTGCCCTTAGCCTATCTTCCACTACTCTTTCCCACAACTTCATTGTATGGCTCATCAGCTTTATTCCTCTGTAGTTGCCACAGCTCTGCACATCTCCCTTGTTCTTGAAAATTGGCACCAGTACACTTCTCTTCCATTCCTCGGGCATCCTCTCACTCTCCAAGATCTTGTTAAACAAACTAGTCAGAAACTCTACTGCCACCTCTCCTAGACACTTCCATACCTCCACAGGTATGTCATCAGGACCAACTGCCTTTCCACTCTTCATCCTCTTCAACATCCTCCTCACTTCACTCTTGCTAATCTTTGCTACTTCCTGCTCCACACCAGTCACCTCTTCTACTCTTCGTTCCCTTTCATTTTCCTCATTCATCAACTCTTCAAAGTACTCCTTCCATCTTCCCATCACACTCCTGGCACCTGTCAATACATTTCCATCCTTATCTTTAATCACCCTAACCTGCTGCACATCCTTCCCATCTCTATCTCTTTGTCTGGCCAACCTGTACAAATCCACCTCTCCCTCTTTAGTGTCCAACCTAGCATACAAGTCCTCATATGCTCTTTGTTTGGCCTTTGCCACCTCTACCTTCACCTTACGCTGCATCTCCCTGTACTCCTGTCTACTCTCTTCAGTCCTTTCAGTGTCCCACTTCTTCTTTGCTTCCCTCTTTCTCTGTATACACTCCTGAACTTCCTGGTTCCACCACCAAGTCTCCTTGTCCACTTTCCTCTTTCCAGATGACACACCGAGTACCCTCCTACCTGTCTCCCTGATCACATTAGCTGTAGTGGTCCAGTCATCTGGGAGCACTTCCTGACCACCCAGAGTCTGTCTCAGCTCCTCCCTGAAAACTACACGACATTCTTCCTTTTTCAACTTCCACCACTTCGTCCTCTGCTCTGCCTTTGTCCTCTTCATCTTCCTCACCACCAGAGTCATTTTACACACTACCATCCTGTGTTGTCTGGCTACACTCTCCCCTACCACTACTTTACAGTCACTGGTCTCTTTCAGATTACAACGTCTACACAAGATGTAGTCCACCTGAGTGCTTCTCCCTCCGCTCTTATAGGTCTCCCTATGTTCCTGCCTCTTCTGGAAGAAAGTGTTTACTACAGCCATTTCCATCCTCTTTGCAAAGTCTACCACCATCTGTCCTTCTGCGTTCCTGTCCTGAAGACCACACCTGCCCATCACATTCTCATCACCTCTGTTCCCTTCACCTACATGCCCGTTGAAATCTGCACCAATCACCACTCTCTCACCTCTGGGGATGCTCTGCATCACTTCATCTAACTCACTCCAGAATTTCTCCTTCTCTTCTAACTCACATCCTACCTGTGGGGCATAACCACTCACAACATTGAACATCACCCCTTCAATTTCCAGCTTCAGGCTCATCAACCTGTCTGACACTCTTTTCACCTCAAGAACATTCCTCACAAACTCCTCTTTCAGGATAACTCCTACTCCGTTTCTCTTCCTATCCGACCCATGGTAGAACAACTTGAACCCTGCTCCTAAGCTTATAGCCTTGCTACCTTTCCACCTGGTCTCCTGGACACACAGTATGTCCACCTTCCTTCTCTGCATCATGTCAATCAACTCTCTAGCCTTCCCTGTCATAGTCCCAATGTTCAAAGTCCCTACTGTCAGTCCTACATTCTTAGCTTTCCTCTTCTCTCTCTGCCTACGAACACACCTTCCTCCTCTCCTTCTTCGTCTTCGACCAACAGTAGTCCAATTTCCACCGGTACCCTGTAGGTCAACAGCACCGGTGGCGGTCGTTGTTAACCCGGGCCCCGACCGATCCGGTATGGAAGTCATTGTCATGATTCGCATTTTTAGTTTGGCATGTGTTTTACGTCGGATGCCCTTCCTGACACAACCCTCTGCATTTATCCAGACTTGGGACTGGCACATGAAGACTATGGCTTGTGCCCCCCTGCGGTTGCATTGCCCCCCTGCGGTTGCATTAGCATTATCAATAGCATATGGTTTATTTATTATCATATGGTTGTGTTAACATTTTAGTCCTTGTAAGAAGTTGCAGTTATATTACACAGTCTATCCAGAAATTCACTTCTAATCCTTTATTTGTTTTTCTGCCACAGGTCAGTTATCAGCAAGTCTTTACAGAGCACTACATATAAACTTACTTGTATCTATACTGAACCTCGAGGCCCACCTGATGAGAAAAACATTATCTTCATAGAAAACAACAAATTGCCATATAAAGCAACACCTTAGACTACATTCTGTAGACCTTTATTGTGCCACAAGCTGGAACATGACGTGCTCAGGGAGTGAGACAT
This sequence comes from Coreoperca whiteheadi, assembly GCA_011952105.1. Classification (NCBI taxonomy): domain Eukaryota; kingdom Metazoa; phylum Chordata; class Actinopteri; order Centrarchiformes; family Sinipercidae; genus Coreoperca; species Coreoperca whiteheadi. The sequence continues at coordinate 20,730,015 of CM022477.1, forward strand.
TTCAAGAATTGACAATAAATCCGCCAACAGACAATTCTCAGTATTAGACGTTTTGACACAAGTGCACATACCACTTTGAAACTAGGGCCAAGTTTATGATGTGTGTGTTTACCAGCCCTGCCTTTTCACATCATCACATGATGGGCGGCTGGCAAATAGTGCACCAGGTTAACAATAAGACACAGTGGAGTCTCTGCTCAGCTGACAATATTTGAATCCTAAAGCAGTAATTTATATTTATTGTTGGGGTTTTTATATAATTTCATTTTATTGCTGTGTTTTTTAAATGTCTGACTGTATGTGCCTCAGTCCTGAAATGTTTGAACCCTGATTCAACCACGTAAGCACTTTGTAATTTTGATTTTGAAAAGTTCTGTATAAAGTGTATTATTTATTATTATTTTTATGATATCCCAACTTAACGAGTTCATTAAAAAAACAATGGGGAACATTTGAAAATGAGAACTATGATAAATGGGATACATATTTTGTCCATGAATAAAAACAAAACAACAGTGTGAAAGACAGACGACAAAGTTAAACTTAAAGTTCACTGACAAAAACCAAAATAAAAGTTTGTATTCAATTTTTGTTGACTAAAACTAGATTAAAGACAAAAATGGGACTAAAATGGGACATTTCGACACAGGTTTCACAGCAAGACAGCTGTAACCGCATCAGACAGATAAATGCGGATTTCTGAGGATCGAGCCCTTTAATTGAGACAACAAATACGTTCTTTTTAAAGGTGGGGTATGTGATTCTAATTCAATACACGTCTTTTCGTCAACCGCGAAACGGTCTCATCCTCTCTGGCTGTTAGCTTCGCAGCAGCAACTGTACGGACAGTTTGCTAACGCAGCCACTCTGCCGAATGGGTGTCATTTGCTTGTTGTAACTCATCTAATATTAAACTGCATTTTGCAAACTGCAACACTGAATCTAATAACACACATTTAACTATTCAAGATGTTTTCAGATCCCGGTGAACCCCTGTACGGGAGTTACTGGAGCAGCTCTCCGTTTCTAGGGTCCTATCCTTAGACTCTCATACCCCTTTTACACCAAAATGAACCTGGTGCTGGTTCAGAGCCAGTGCTAGTGCCAGTTGGGAGTTGGTTCAAATGACGAGCCTTCTAAGAACCCACTGGCTACGGAGCCAGCACAGAGCCAGGTCTTACGTTACTGTATACTTCACATCTTCCCCGGTAACGCTAGTGCAGCAGCGCCAAACACAAACACCATCAACAATCGCTGACATTGCGTTGCTATTTATGTTCAAGCGAGAGTAACGTTATGTGCATAACATTTATTTTTAACAATAACATGTCAACTTTAGCCCCAGCATGTTGCTACCCTCCTAGTATCAACTCTGATGATAAACGATCACATTGCCGTTAAATAAAAATGTATTAATCGTTGGTGTAAGAAGCAGAAGTGAAAACTGTTCGTCTTGTCGGTCACGGTGACCCCGCCCCCAGCCGCGGCAGTAAGCGGTGCTTACTTCTAGCCCAGCAACGAGTTGGTGCTACTTAAGAACCACTTTTCCTGGCTCGGAGCTGGTGCTCTGGCTGTGGAAACACAAAGAACCGATTCGAAACTTGGCTCTGGCTCCGAACCAGCTCTGCCTTGGTGGAAAAGGGGTATCAGAGTATTACCCTAAAGAATTGAATAAGGACTGTTTAAGCTGGTGGCGAGGAGACACGCCTAGCTTCTAACTGCCTACGTCCGAGCGTCTACCCTGCTTCCTCTGATACGGCAACCGACCGAATAGCCCTTGTGCATCAGCTACCACTATCAGTCGCGCTCGTTAACGGCAGCTCTCCTCTAAATAATCTGGGTTCTTATTATGGTGCTAGGATGGGTTTTAGTGGTTCGGGCGAAGCCCGAAGGACTGTTAATTTGATTGGCTAGGGTAACCTGTAAGAACCTGTAAGATGTTGCACACAACAACCTAACTTTTTACCACCATCGATGAACTCATAATCAATGTCACACAAATACTTTAAATACAATTTGGTTATTTATTGCAATAGGCTTTAGCAAGGGCAGTGGTAAACAACTCAATTCACATTTCAGACTTCAATTAAATCATTCGAATGAATCATATAATAAATCATAAAAACATTAAATCATCTGAGTTTAAATTCAATAGTTATCTGCTTTTGGGTGAGGGAGCGAGTATTTCCTCTTGGCCTGAGCGATCCCACTCTTCCTGCAGAGGACCAAGTCTCTGATGAACAATTCACAGCTCCGTCCAAAGCTCACAAAACTGTCCTCAGTACCTCACGTCCACGTCCACAGAGTGAGAAAAAAGTAACTTCAGTCCAAATATTTGATTCTCCGTCACTGGGTAATGGTTAATCCTTTTCGTGCTCAAATCCTCTATTGGTGACAAAGTTCTCAAAGTTCTTTTTCGTAGATGTAACAGCTCACGTTTCTCCTTCATATGATGTATTCCGAGGAAGAGGCACAAGGATGTAACCTCAAATTTCTCTCTGTCACCGTCTTTTATGCCACTTGGTGCATGCCACAGTCAAAAACTCTTTTTCACCTCTCACCCATATTATGAAATAAACATTCATTTAGACGCACCAACTGTCAAAAGCTGCTTTCCTCTAACACACCAACTGCCATGTCGCCATCTCTTCCTTCCTCCTTTCGCCTTCACAGGCAGTTGATTTCAAACACACACACAGCTTCAATCTTACACATATTATAACTCCTAATGACTTTGATGACTGTCTCATCAACATATTCTCACTTACATTTCTTTATGATTAATACTGATTAAACAATTCATGTTACTTATATTCACTTTAGGTAATAGTGCAGCACACAATTCAAAGCTAGGGTACAATGATATTTATACCATACTCAATGATATTTAGAGTTCATTATGATTTCTACTATATCTTCACTATTTTGCCTCATAATTCACTATTTTGATCTCAACTAACTTGACAACCCCTTCTTGAGATCACCTATTGCCCCTTTTTAAGATTCTAGGACAAAATGTCCCCCTCATCATCTTCTACTGTAAGGGTGAGTACATCCTCATCCAAGGCTGCCAGCGCCAGACATGGGGGTTCTGACATTCTGGGCGTCGTGTCGATGTAATCAGGTGTCACTGGCAACAGGAAGGGGGGTCCCGGTGTCTCGGGCGATGCTTCCCAGTGATCAATGACACTCATTTCATCCAAACAGGGCGTCCTTTCCTGAGGAGTCGGCTGCAGTTTCTTCACCACGACGGTGAGTTCCCTCCAGATGCTTGAGTCCTCTGCATCAAGACTATTTTCCTCCTCTCTCATCAGTTCAGCAGACAAGACAGGAGATGCTGCCACCTCCTGTGGAAAGGACGCCCTGTTTGGACAATGTGTATTGGTCAATCTCAGGCGACTTAATTTCATTTTTTACAAAGTTTCTAAGTGGACGATGGTTGGAAGAAATTCATGAGAACAAACCTTCGTGACCTTTTCTAAGAAGCCTTCTCTACGTAGTTTGTCCCAGACTTCTTTCTCAATCTCCATGTGAAGACCTGGGACTGTCCTCGGCTGTGGGATGGCACACACAATGTCCTCAAACAGGTAGGATGTCTTCGAGGGCTGGCCAGAAAAAAACAGTTGACCCCAATCTTCTACATACAGTGGACCTCGACATTGTGTTTCACTTGTATCTGTGATGATGACAGGGTACGGGTCACCGTCGCACAGCGCACACCCATTTGCAACAACTTCAGGATTTTGCCACTGAACTTGTGTGCCTTTGGGAGTCATTGATGACTGAACATGAAACGCTTTGCATTAAAGCATTCACAGTTCAGATGCTGTGCCGTGCACAAGCAGCAGACGTCCCTGTAGGTCAGTCTTCCATGGGCTAGGGTCACTGCCTGATGCATCCTCAGAGTACCACACCATCTGGGGAATCCTTCACGTGGCTCGCCTCAAAGAAGTTCCACATCCCAGCAGTGAATCCTCGTCTGAACAGCTCAGTACAGAACAGGAAAAAATTCCCCCGCTGTTGTTACTGAATGCCAGGGCCTTCACTGTAAAAATGGATGGTGGAGATCTCTGGATGTGCACTCTGCACATAATCAAGCTGAATCACGTACCCGACCTTTACATTTTGTAAAAAAACTAATTCACACCTTTAGCTATTTACTCCGCTATTACATATCTGTACAAAATGGTAACTTGAGAATGTAAAATGGGTTATAAAAAGAAGTGCTGTGACTAGCTCACCAAACAGGAAGTGTAAACCTCTGATTCCAAATGCTTCAGCACCTACCAGGTTAATGTTGTGCATAAATTTGAGAATTTCTTTTTGTTTGATTGTTGAGTGCCTCTACAAGAACAATGAGACTGGATAGATGTATTTCCCAAAACATTCTCACTTACATTTCCTTATGATTTAATATTGGTATTACAATTCAAGTTAATTATATTCACTTTAGGTAATAGCACTAGACACACAATTCAGCACACACTCATGTGTTACACAATTCACATCAGGATTTCAGACGTAACATGCAAAGCTGGTGTAGAATGCTATTCAATTCATTTCACGAGTTGTCTCATTGGCTCCTACAGAGCAGGGATAGACCATGCTCTTAATATTATTTTGATCATAACTCAAGATTTCAACTCTCTCTTCGCCTCACCTAACTTGAAATGCCACTTCTCCATATTACAACGGATATTTCGACATCACTTACATCATATAGAGGGACTCACTTGCCGCTGTTGGCACACACTGCTTCGCTTGTCACCTTATTTGGCGATACGGAGAAACTATCAAAGTGCCCGACATTCACCTCTGATCCACTTCTCCCAACCAGGCTCTCAGTGCTTCAATCTTTAAACGCTTAATAATCTCTGTTCTGGTAACTACATTCATTTTGTTATCAAAATATTCTTACCAAACTTTCTTCATGAGTGTTGGTTATATTCACTGCTAGTAAAAGTGCAGCCCACAATTTTAACACAATTTCTTGTGATGTATAATTCACATCAGGATTTTATATGTAATTTACTCCTGATTTCTCCTAGTTTAAGCAAAGTGGGGGAATAATGATCTCAGCACATTTGACAACAGGCTCGGATGTTTATGTGGATGTTTCTACGTGGGTAGCGCCAGGAGAGAGTCCACCCTGTGTCCTAGACATTTGTCTACAGCCACGCTAGCAGTTCTTTTAGGCGGTTCTTAAGCACATCTGTGCTTTGAGCTGAATGCTAACATCAGCATGCTAATGCTCACAATGAAAATGCTAACATGAGTTTAACGTGTATATTTCCCATGTTCATTTTAGTTTAGCACGTTAGCGTGCTAACATTTGCTAATTAGCACTAGACACAAAGTAAAGCTGAGGCTGATGAATGGCATTTTATTTGCAGGTGTTGTGTGTTGATGAGGTAAGGAGGACCCAGCTGCAGACGGAACTTAGGGAGTGGAGTGGAGTCTTTATTGACGATTACCAACGGGCTGGCAGGCAAACAGAAAACCAGAAATATGCCAAAATCCACAACGACACAGAAGTAACACAGACGGGAAGTAACACAGGTTAGATACCACGGGAGGGTACAAACAATGATCCGGCAACAGGACAGGGAATCACACGAACTAAATACATTCAGGGGAGGTGAAGACAACGAGGCACAGGTGCAGCACAAACACAGGTGAACACAATCAGGGAATCAGGGACAGGAAGTAAACACAGACAGAGGGGAACAGGCACATACCAAAATAAAACAGGAAGTACTAAATGAAAACCCCAAAATGTAAACCAAACAACGAACAACGAACGAATACAATAACAAACAGAACTCAGATGGACAACAAAAAACAGGAACAGACTAATCAAAAACACTCCACAACAAACCCCAAAACACCCCATTACAACCCAAAACCATAACAGCAGGTATTTGGTCATAAATACCACCTACAACATTAGATATAAAACTGAAACCCTAATGCATCAACTACACAGTTAAAGAACTTATTATATAACTCCTATCACAATTATCAGTTCATATTGGCATCAGAAGAAGAAGCAAACCTGGATGTCTCTTGGAAAGGGAAATGTATTTGATTTATGAACTGCAAACCCCATAACCATTTTCCATAGGTGAGTGAAGTGCAAAGGTGAAGATTTTACTTTTTAGTATTTTGATTATTAAATATGCGTTTAACAGCTTTGTTGCATTTTTATTGTTTTGCATTGTGGTGGAATGACATCAGATAACTGCACCTCAAACACTTTGGTTTGAAAAACCTTAGCTATTGCCTAGAAAGTCCTGCTACAATTTATCAGTTTATGACAGCACGCCAGGAGAACCTAAAGCCATCACTTTATCAGTTTATCTTGGAGCCAGAAGCACTGCTACGCAGAATGATAAAGACTGACTCCGCAGGCAAACACACCACTCAGTGGGGATGATGGAGACATGTTGAATGGTAAAGAATGACAATATATTTCTTTGGAAAAGTCTTGCTTTAATATAATCCATAAAGCTGTTGGGACGGCTGTGGCTTGGTGACAGAGTGGGTTCTCCACCAACCCGAAGGTCGGCGGCTCGATCCTGGCCGTTCGATCCCAGCCCACATGTCGAAGTGTCCTTGAGCAAGATACTGAACCCCCAATGGCTCCCGGGGGCTGTGCCTCCTGTGTGTGACTGATTAGCCTATGCTGATGGGTAGTTAGCTCCTGCCATCAGTGTGTGAATGGGGTGAATGTGAAATGTAGTGTGTGAAGCACTTTGAGTAGTTGGAAGACTAGAAAGGAGCTATACAAGTAGAGTCCATTTGTACTACTGAGTTGTTGGGTTGTGGTGCCATCAAAACATTTGCTGGTATTTTGTCTCGTGTAAACAGAAGCCATCTGCTTGGCTCATTCAAAAGACCGTCCTCAAAGCAAATTCGAGGAGATTGACACCACAGAGGTTTACAATAGCTGTATAATATGATGGTTGACTTCCAGTTGCAATCTGGACTCATGATGTTTGCAAATTTTTTCTTTATAAATTGACATGTGCTGCAAGTGTCAGTTGAGTTGAGGATAACTCAACAATGAAAGGACAATGAACGAGCTCGGTGTTGGAATCATGCAAAATTATATTCCCACTAGAGAGTGGATACCTGACCCGAACCCATCGGAACACATTGGGACCTGGAGAAGAATTTTGAAATGATGTTCAGGTGTGGGTAAAGTTTGGCCATGTCGCCTTGGCTAGCCTACTTGACATATTTATAAACTGCTGATAACATTGTGTGTGTGTGTGTGTTATAAAAATCTTACTACAGCCTACATAAAACAACGCCTTTTTACATCATTTACAAGGTGCGCTGCCCACAAATGTCTCATCATGTTAGACAGGCAGGCTGCAACCATGGTAACAACAATTGCGTGACAGGGTAACACAAGCTAAAAATAACAACACTGATGTGGCAAGATCCCAAACACCTGCACAGGTGCTGTACAACACAGTCTGTGAGAAATTGTGAGCAGCTTTGTGAGATGAGAGGGCACAAAGGCAATCACAGGGCAATCATTGCCACAAATGGACTTCACTGGGATTTGAGAGTAATTAGTCAGGACTTCCCAGACACATGCTGTCTAATTCCTTCTTCCACTGAGAGCAAAACTGGTGAAGCTGCCTAATTTTAAAAGCAATCTCCCGGTCCCATCATAAGCCTGGGATTTTCATTAGCATCTTGTTACTGCTCAACAGCACTGCAATTACCTCTTAATTGGAGCTCATTTTGCACTTATTTATGGAATAATAATCAAGACTGCATGCCACTGAGCCTGGAATTAGGTGAACATGGGTACAAATTTGAATGCCGACAGTTAACTGACGATGAAAGAAACCATAGCCACATGTGCCGTTACAGCTTTTGAACAAATGTGTCACACTTCTTAAAAAAGTAAAGTAGATAATACCTAGAAAAACAAGATTAAGAGTCTATACAGCCATGCCAGCAGCTCTGCTTGAGCTAAAAGCGAATGTCAGCCTGACAACATGCTCACAATGACCATGCTACCATGCTGATGTTTAGCAGATAATATTTAGCATGGTCACCATTTTGCCTGTTTAGTGTGCAAACATTTGCATTACCACTAAACACAAAGTACAGCTGACTGAAGTCTGAAGAGAATGCCATTAATTTTCTTGTTAAAATTGTTATTGTCTTACACACATTTTTATACTTTTCTAATCCAGTTAATCAATTTTTTTCCCTTCTTGAGATTTATTTATTTAGAGATTTTAGGAATCACCACAGAGACAAAAACATCATTGTCCCTGTCTCAACCACGGCATCAAAGTAGAAACAATGGGCATTAATAAGATGACGCATAATCATACTGTGGATGGATGGATAGATGTTTAAGCACGCATGTTTGCTTTCATTTAGACTTCCTCCATACACGCAGGATCAGACCTGTTTGGCAGGATGGTGACATTTGTATTGTTTTTCTTAAGATGAAAATCAAATGTCCTGCAGTGTTCTGGCAGAGCTCTGAAGTCACACCCCATAAACTAGTCATCAGCAGCGGACACGTAACGCAACAAATATAACAACCTTTTTTTTCAGTGTTCTAATGAAGGCTTTGAAGTTCCACATGGCTTCTACTCCTGAGTGCCTGAGTGCCGATTGATCAGAGTTTCTTTTTTATCTGGAGCATCAGACACTTTTCTTAGACGCTTCTTAGCTTTTACTCCTTAGGTTGCTGTAAGCTTACTTCATGGCTATGTTTGCCATGAAGATAGAGAGTTGCGTCAACTCCCTTCAATTTGACCTCAAGTGGCTGTATTGGCGTCACTGCATACAGTACAACAATGCCAAAGTATCTTCACACAAAGTAACTATACAATCATAATAAACAATAAATAATGCTCAGTACTAAACATTGTACTGCTCCCCACTTCTGCTCTGGCAAACAAAATCAAATCAAACCAAATCAATCATTTCTAGCTGCCATAAAACGCATCATCCCACTAGTGTGGGAATGTTGCCAGACACCAGATTTAAAAACTCAGCAAACTGCAAAATACAAAGAGATTTATAGTAGTAAATATAGTAGTATAAGTGATTTTGGGGACACTACACTGTGTAAGAGGGAACTTACTGAATATTAAAATTCCTTATAATTATGCAAAATCCTTTACTGTTGTTACTGTGTTACTGTAAATCCAACAGGAGAGCATTGATGTGTAAAGTGATTTAGGGGACACTACACTACAGTTATTGATTATTTAAATTCCCCCAAATCATACAAAAGCCTTTTTCCAAACTAAGTGTTTTATTATAATCACACTGATGTGTGATGTGATTTTAGGGACTCTACACTGTATGAGGGTGAATTCTTTAATTTCTTTGCAAAAGATAACTAACAGGAGACAACTGATGGTAAATGGACTGTACTTGTATAGCGCCTTTCTACTCTTCCGACTACTCAAAGCGCTTTTACACTACATATCACATTTACCCATTCACACACTTTCATACACTGATGGCAGGAGCTAGCTGCCCATCAGTACAAAGTAAACTAATCATTCACACACACTCACAATTCGGGAGCAGTATCTTGCTCAAGGATACTTTGACACATGGCTGGGGGAAGCTGGGATTTTGGGGACACTACACTTTAGAGTGAGGAAAGTTATTGAATATTTGTTTGGCACTTGTTTTGGGCGACTTTTTAGATGGTCCCTGCGCACTCGTCGGACAGCCGCGTACGTAGAAGCCACTGTTATTGATCCAGATGGGAGTTTTAGTTTTAAAGTGTTAATACTTAATTTTTCAATGAATTTTTCAATCCAAGCACTCCCAGAGATCATGTGTGAATTTTTTTTCTATTGATCACATTTGGGTTTCTGTAGTCACTGCAAGTAAGTATTGATCATACAATGAAGTTGTGGGGAAGAGTAGTGGAAGCTAGGCTAAGGGCAGAGGTGAGCATTTGTGCGCAGCAATATGGTTTCATGCCTAGAAAGAGCACAACAGATGCAGTGTTTGCTTTGAGGATGCTGATGGAGAAGTACAGAGAAGGTCACAGGGAGTTGCATTGTGTCTTTGTAGATTTAGAGAAAGCGTATGACAGGGTGCCGAGAGAGGAGCTGTGGTATGGTATGAGGAAGTCTGGAGTGGCAGAGAAGTATGTTAGAATGGTGCAGGACATGTATGAGAGCTGTAAGACCGTGGTGAGGTGTGCTGTAGGTGCGACAGAGGAGTTCAAGGTGGAGGTGGGTCTGCATCAAGGATCGGCTCTGAGCCCCTTCTTGTTTGCTCTGGTGATGGACAGGCTGACGGATGAGCTTAGACAGGAATCTCCATGGACTATGATGTTTGCGGATGACATTGTGATTTGTAGTGAGAGCAGGGAGCAGGTGGAGGAGAATCTAGAGAGATGGAGGTCTGCTCTGGAAAACAGAGGAATGAAGCTTAGCCGCAGTAAGACAGAATACATGTGTGTCAATGAGAGGGACCCAGGTGGAACGGTGAGGATACAGGGAGCAGAGGTGAAGAAGGTGCAGGACTTTAAGTACTTAGGGTCAACGGTTCAGAGCAATGGAGACTGTGGAAAAGAGGTGAAGTGGCAGCTGCAATTCAGGATCAGGAACGAGTACATCAGAGGGACAGCTCATGTTAGATGTTTCGGAGATAAAGCCAGAGAGGCCAGATTGAGCTGGTTTGGACATGTTCAGAGGAGAGACTGTGATATTGGTAGAAGGATGCTGAGGTTGGAGCTGCCAGGCAGGAGGTCTAGAGGAAGACCAAAGAGGAGATTTATGGATGTAGTGAGAGAGGGCATGAAGTTAATTGGTCTGAGTGAAGAGGATGAGAGGACTGGGTTAGATGGAGGCGCATGATTCACTGTGGCGACCCCTGAAAGGGAACAGCCCAAAGGAAAAGAAGAAGAAGTCCCTGCAAGTAAGCACCGAGTTCACAGATTTTGGGACACTTGTCTCACTGAACACTATTTTACTGGTTAGAATTTACTTAACAGTTTGTTTATTCATATATTTCTTTTTATTTTATTTCTCCCATTGCATGTTGTCAGTAGTCCCAATTAAAAATATTTATTAAAATAATCTCAATGAGAATGACGGGCAGTCACTTGACACACAAATCCTCCACTGTTCAGGTACTGATACACACACACACACACACACACACACACACACACACACACACTTCCACAGTCTTTCACAAGCACACAGAGCAAGTGTTCATTGTTTTGTTTCAGTTTCTGCAATTTTCCTGATTTTATGAATTGTACTTATTTTCTTTTTCTTGTAATCTCATTATTACTTGATGCTTTGGGAATATTGTCTTTGTCACACTCATGACCAATAAAGCATATTGAATTGATTTGATGAAAGGCCAGATGAGAACAATCCTTAAGCACCACCCACTGATTTTATCTATCAGTCAGTCTGATCAGTTGCAAAAATCAGAAATAATAATAAGCTCAACTATATATATATATACACTATGTATACTGTGTGTGCATACTGTGTATATATTTGATTTTCTTTCTTTATCCTTGATTATGCAAAAACATTCCTGTCTCTGTACATTGCATTATAACTGATCCCATACATCCTATCTGTGGGCTTGCATGTTTACTTGTCACACACCCAGAATCCGGCTTCGCCCTGTTCTCACACCACTCCAGTCACAGCTCTGTCTGTTTCTTTTGTCTTTTGACTTTTAAAAGCAGCTTGGCAATGACTACTGGTCAACAAAGTATTTCAAAGTTCAAAATACATTCATTTGTCCTTCTACAACACAGGGCTGCACAAGGAAATTAAAGCTGTAGTCCCCCTTCACACTACACACACAGAAGAGGAATGCAAACATTTAAAATTATAGTAGAATAAAAATAAAAACTATATAAAGTTACTTATATACATATATTATACAACTTTTTAGCCGCGATCGAATTTCATACTCATTCCACTATTCAACAACAGAAACAGAAAAATATGTAAATAAGAACAACTATATGGGTAATTCGGGCTGCATTAAAATACAGTATAAGTGATCGTAGGGAGCATGAGGAGACAGAATGGATTGACAAGCCCATCTCCCTCGCTCACCTTTTTCCTTCTTTCCCTCTCTCACTAACTACAAACGCTGTAAATGAGTTTTGCTGTTTCTGTGTGAAGGCAAAGTCAGAAACAAATGAAATGCATTAAAAAAATAATACTATGCAATAATCACGTCAGCCGGCAGGCTAATTTGTTTCATGGAAGGATAATATTTGCAATGTTTCACTTGAGAGGGGAAAAAACATCATGTACATTCTGGGAGATCAGGGAGACGACGGCAATCACACTCACCATCATCAACTGATTAGCATCGGCTGACATATATAATACTGACAATAAAGGTCGTGAGTGGGCCTTTTCTAGTTTCTCAGCGCCATTACTTTTGTTTTGTTTTGTGGATCTTATTACCTAGCATTGGGTGGGTGTTGGGTTCTGTTCTTTACAGAGGTGTCTTCCCACTAAATCCTCTACTGCTGCTTGAAATCACTAGGGAGCAATCTCATGAGCAAAGCCTGTACCACCAAAATAAGATTATAAACATACATGGAATTGGAACAGATTTTTTTTTTTGTGATTTATTACACACTTGTTGCGGAATTTCACTGATTGCGTTGAAATCACACAAGCCAAATAAGACACAAAACTTGAAGATAAACATCTCACTTCTGTGTCAAGCAAAACCTAACAGTCCTTTTTTCAAAATGGCATTTTTGCACAAAATGATACACACACGCAAAAGTAAAAAGTTGAATTACAGTGCAATAATAAATATGTTACTTTAAACTTACAGAATCAAAAATAATTACAGTAATATTACAGTACAATGGTAAACAAAAATTTGTATTGTAGGGGATTGGAGTGGTTGTTTTATGGATCCTGCCTTCTGTTAGGGTCTGGCCACGTCACCTCATCCACATCACAAGCGACATCATCCCTGGCTAGGCAACGAGGGAAAAATCACCTTGCATGCCGTATCCAACCCTGGACTGACTCCACCTCAATGTCGCTGCATGCCTCTTCCATTGCTTGCAGAGGAGGCAGCCAGGCATGTGGTTGGCGGTCATACACGTTCCAACACCAAGCTGAAAAAAGAATTCAGTCGGACTGAGAAATGGGGAGCAAGGGGGCAAGTATACAACTGTGAAGCTGTTGTGGTTGGTGAACCAGTCCTGGACCAGAGCAGCCTAGTGGAAACTAACATTATCCCAGATGACAACAAGCCTGGGCTGCTCTGGTCTGTCCTGCATCCATAAATGTGAATATGGATGCAGTATTGCAGGGACCTAGGCTGGAGAACTCCTTGCCGACTAATGGCGGCACACAAAAGTGTTATTTCCCCCGAGCTGCCCGAGGACATTCACAATGGTTCTTTGTATTATAACATTTCGGCCCCGACGCCTGGTTTTAGCTGGATTGAATCCAGTTTCATCACTGAAAATGAGCTCATGAAGCTGTGCAGCTGCATCAAAGTCCAGGACTCTTGGTAACAGAAACCTATATTAGAAATTAGATTAGATACAGTACTGTACCGGGAGTGTAGTGTAACTCAAAACACAGGACTACAATGTCTACATTTTTACACAAGGATGAGGGTGGGGGGTGGGTTGGTTCATTCAGTCAAAACTACAGGCTACAGAGTGTTGATATACTGAGATGGTTGATTTTATGGGATGTTCTGGGATGATCTGCGGATGTAGCTGATGTAGGTGGGTGGTGTGGTTTGCCAACAGCACATTGGCAATGGCCAGTTCCTGTTCTTGGGTGAAGAGATGTTGCCTTCCACCCTCAGCAGGTCCTCCGGCAGTTCTAAATGCATGAGCATGATGTCATTGGTCGGGATCTTTTTTTTACAAAGAAAGATCATACTGTAACATCAAAACTGTATTACATGCACTTCACAGCCCTATACTTATATTTTTGTTCACTGAGGAGCATAGACCTAATATTGTAGAACTACATTGTTTTGCACTGTAATGCAGAATGACGTACAACAATTACAGTCTAGTGTATAAAGTTAAAGAGATACATGTTCTCCAGTCTAAATGTGTGCTTATTAGAGACTCAGGCAGCGCTGGACTCTCTGCTCAGCCTCTTTCATCGTCAGGCCATGATGTATGACATGGTCCACCAAAGTGGCCATAGTGTCATCGGAAATAATGTCTCCTTCTTTGTTCTTTGTTCTCTCTCTCTCTCTCTCTCTCTCTCTTTCTACCGCTTTCATGTGTGTGGATGGGTGTGGCCAATTTCAGGTGTGCTTTGCATTTGGAATAGAAGTATCTTCCCAAAGATTCCAACATTTTTAATTCTTGAACAGTATTTAATGTAAGAAATGGTGTGTTGTGTTTTGCAAGTGTGTTGTAGAATTGTAGAGCAACTGACCGACAGAGGGGTGCACGGTGGAAGAGCGGTTAGAGCTCCTGCCTCCCAGCAACGTGCATGTTAGCGTGGGTTCTCCGGCTTCCTCCCACCGTCCAAAGACATGCATGTGTAGGTCCAAAATTGCCCCTAGTGGATGAATGGGAGTGCGAATGGTTGTCTGTCTATGTGTGTCAGCCCTGTGACGAGTTGGCCACTGTGTACCCCGCCTAAGGCCCAAAGTCACTGGGATAGGCTCCAGTCACCCGCGACCCCCAACGGGAACAAGTGGTAGAAAATGACTGACTGACTGACCAACAGACTCACATGACCATCCCTTGAGCCATGTCACTAGAATGGCTAAAAATGGTCCACACAACAAGATACAGATCAGACAACTGATTCAAAGTCAGTATGTATATTAACAGACATCTATTAATTACATAAAGTTTCATGCAAACATGTCTGCCAGCCTATAAAGTTGTGATCTGGTAGTTTAAGTAGCTGTAGTAAAAGGTGACAGACCAATACATTTCCTAATATAGGGTTACGATTCAGTTCGTCAAGGGAAAGGGAAGCAACATAGAACCAGAAGTAATTGGTAAAATAAAGTTATTTATTACAGGGAGGTAGGAACGTAGGAGTAAACACAAAACTCTTTAGACACCTATGAAGACAAAAAGGGCCTGAGAGTGCTGCTCAAATCAATAACCAAAGAGAGACTCTTAAGCCCTATAACTATGATTATCTAAAGGAAACCAAACCAAAACAGTACCTAATGTTTCTTATCTAACAACCTAAATAACAGAGGGAACAGCACATATGCCCAGTGAGTCTAACAAAGGCAATAGCTCAGATCAGTAATCGATCGCACTATGTCTGGCCCAGTAGACAGATAACAGAAGTAGACAGATAACAACTAGTGCCTCGAATGCACAGACACAACGGGAGGCACGGTGGCGAGCTGCTCACTGAGTCACAGCCGCCCGACTAACATGCTGGTCAAACATTTGAAGGTTCAGTTCCTCAATTGCTCTGCTGGGATTTTGGGCGCTGGGCCGGCTGCCACTCCAATCAAGAGTACCTGAGGAAGCCAACCAGGAAGTGGGAGGAGCATCCGAATCTCGGGTCCACCAAGACTGCTTGACAGGCACAAACGAACGCTTAACACAGCTACACACATTCACACAACACATGAGTTTGTGGCGGCCGTAACAGAGATCTACTTAAAAATTGCTCCAGCTTTATTAATTTTTACCGAATACATCTATATAAGTGGCCCAGACTTCACATAATGAGATCCACGCAGTGGACTCTAATGACTCACTTACTCACACCACCTATTTTCATGCTTTGTTGAGTGTTTTGTGGATGCAGAGAGTGTATTCTCCTCATTCGTCTAATCTGACTGAAAGCCCAAGCCGACCAATCACAGTTCTTGCTGTCCCCTTATGGTATCTGGGTAGTCAGCGTATGTGTAGTTAAATCTTTGAGGAGGTGCACATTAGCTATGGTAGTTCTTGTGTAGGCTCTATAATTATGCCTGTACGCCTTAAAACACAACTATGAATCAACCTTAAGTATATTTACCTTATTATCCCCGTCTGTAACTACAACACTTTTCCCCTAAGGTCTGCATAGAGAACAACATGTGACCCAATAACTGGGTAATTTATGGAGTGCTGACACCCCAATAGTATATCCAGAAAAAATACAAAAGATGAAACATGTAGGTGTGGTGAATTTGGAGTTGTGTAAAGTCAACATTAGCGGGGGGGTTTGAGTAAAGAAAGTAAAGCATCAACTAATGTAACACATTGCTCATGTCCAATTAGTGAAGTAGGGTAATGAGTAGGTGTTTACCATATTCAAGTAAATTGCCTAACAATGTTTGAGAAGCAGGAGGAGGACGAGGAGGCCTGGGAGCCTCCACAGCCATCAATCTCACCTGATTTCCATTCTAATTCATGACAGAGAGCTGCTTAGGTTCTATACTTTACATTTGATATATTTATCATTGCATTGTTGTTTTTATACATCCACAAACACACGTTTGGAAATTGACACAATTAGACAGGGTCTAAAAAGCAGGCCACTGATAATTTGAGAGTCTTTGAGTTGTAACTAGTGCAGCGTGAATGCACTTTTGATGACAGACAGGTAATATTTGCATCTTCAAAAATACTGTTAACACAGCTTTTAACTCCAAATATGGAAAGAAACATGTTCTTTCTGAATGGACAAAGTCTAAAAACTCCTCCACAGACACTAGTCACACAGAACTCTTCTTCCTGGTATTTATACCTAGCCTGTCAGTCGGCAGTCAACTGGTTGTGTATCACTCATTGTTACTCTTGTCTGATGTTTACTTTGGACAAATAAGTGCACAAGAAGCAGAATTACTCTCAGATTAGGTGATTAGATTATGCTTTTTTTGATAAATTAAACTGACATCACATCATGATATCATGTACTACATCATGTCTAGATATCAATGTAAACAACTCTTAGTATATTTACGTAATCATAATATATGATGTTGTGGTGTACTGACGGAATCATATGACGCTTACATAATTAAAGAGATAGAAGACAACCCTCAAACCCTCCCCTCCAGGCAGTTCTACCTGCTGCTGTTTGCAGTTGATATCATTAATGACATCTCACTGCAAAGTTCCTTTCCTTGCCTCACCCTCCTGGCCTGTGTTTCACCTCGTGTCAGGTAAGACAAAAATACAATATATATATATATATATATATATATAACAGATTTCAACTGATGGTGGGATATATTATAATTAACATACAGTGACAGAATGCAGTGTTTTCCAGTTTTTCTCAATTGCTAAAACACAATTTCTGAAACCTTGCTCCATTTTCTGAAAACATTAAACACAGAACCTCATCTTCAAGCACTGTTTACAAAACCTCTCTCAAAATGAAACTTTCGCCTCAAAACAGTTTTACCTGTGTTCAAAATCAAGCACTGCTCTCAAATCATAAACAAAGTGATCAAAATGATATGCACTATCAAGCAGTCAGTGAACAATACACCACAAAATAGAAAACACACATATAGTTGTTGAAAACATATAGTTCTCAGGGAGAAGTAGATTTTTAATCGGAAAACAAATGTCATATTTTTCTGTCATTGTCTTTAGATGAACGAAAACATGTGCATAGTAGCATAGTAATTTATCAGAAATTACTATTCTGCTTCTCTTTGCAATTTTTTTTCTTCCTCCTCCTCTTTCTTTCCGTCCGCCTCCTCCTTTTCCTCTTCCTTGCCCTCCTCCTCTTCCTCTTCCTCGACCTCGCCTCCTCCTCTTCCTCGCCCTCCTCTTCCTCGCCCTCCTCTTCCTCGCCCTCATACTCTTCCTTGCCCTCATACTCTTCCTTGCCCTCCTCCTCTTCCTCTTCCTCGCCCTCCTCTTCCTCTTGTCGCCCACCTCCTCTTCCTTGCCCTCCTCCTCTTCCTCTTCCTCGCCCTCCTCTTCCTCTTGTCGCCCACCTCGCATACGCACTCGTCCTCGTCCTCTCACATTGTTTCTTCTATCCATTCTCAGACTTTCTCCTTCCCACCTTCAGCAACCTGTTTGCTCTCTGAACTGGCTTGTATTGATTGTGTCACATCATTTGCAACTGGTTAAATCATTTTTGAGTGGTTGTGTTCAATCAATGACGTGTGATCTTTATTTGCATTTGAGTGGTGGGGGGGGGGCGAGGGTTAGGTGAGGGTGGTGGGATTTGGGGGTCATTTTTTCCTTAGTATATAATTATTATTCGTTATTTTACTTTATTACTTTATTTAGCCTATTTTAGTTCTACACTTTAAAGGTATTTATTAACCAGACAAATGTTATTTGACGTTCGCTGATTTGTATGTTTATATCTTAAACTGCTGCTTCAGTGCAGTAAAGCCACAGAGCTATGTAACAATGAGCACGATCTCCCGGGACACTACAATAGGCTACTATGAACTAATTAATATGGGCTGTTTTCTAGTACAAAATTACAGTATTTTCCGGACTATAAATCGCACTGGACTATAAGTCGCATTTATTTAGAAATGTATTTCACAAAATCAAAGACAAAGAACAGACGTTTAATGTGGAAAGGCAAGTTATGATAATATGATCCAGTGACACGTTGTGTTCAGTTAATTGCTTTTCAACGAACTCACGGAAACTGTCGCCTTTGGCTTGGAAGTCTGCTGGCAGTTTCTGACACAACGTTGTCCGTGCTCTGACAGAGAGGCGGTTGCGTTGCATGAAGCGGTCACACCAAGACGACGCGCCTGCTAAGTCATTTCTATTCATCTCCTTGGCAGCTACCAGGGCGTGGAGAAGTAACAGGCCTCTCCAGGCAGAGCGGTGTTCAAGCACCCATCCGTGGACTCGTTCCTCCAGCTCTGGCCATCTTGCGTTCGGTCCGCGATTAGCTTTCTTTGTTTTCTTCATTTCAGTTAAAGTAACCTCTGCTTTTCATTCATCAAAAGACAATAACTGAAAAATACGACATTTGTTTTGCGATTAAAAATGTACTTCTCCCTGAGAACTATATGTTTTCAACAATGTGTTTTCTCTTTTGTGGTGTATTGTTCACTGACTGCTTGATAGTGCATATCATTTTGATCACTTTGTTTATGATTTGAGACCAGTGCTTGATTTTGAACACAGGTAAAACTGTTTTGAGGCGAAAGTTTCATTTTGAGAGAGGAGTCAGAGGTTTTGTAAACAGTGCTTGAAGACAAGGTTTTTGTGTTTAATGTTTTCAGAAAATGGAGCAAGGTTTCATAAATTGTGTTTTAGCAATTGAGGAAAACTGTAATATTGATATATAAGTCGCACCTGACTATAAGTTGCAGGACCAGCCAAACTATTAATAAAAGTGCGACTTATAGTCCGGAAAATAGGTAACTATTTTAAGTAAATTAGACATGTAAAAAAGACAATACTCTGACAATGTCAAGATCAAATGCCTGACGAGGTATTTTTACAGACTAACACACGTCATGTATCTGGGATACAGTATTTAAAATAGCATATGTATTAGTTATATTCTCAATATAATTTACAGAGCAATTCCTGCAAAGATTTTAGGTTAACTATAGTCTATGGAAGAGACTAGGATTAGTGTGTGTCAACTCACAAGACTTGCAGCAGAGCGGGGCGGAACGGGGGTGCTGCATCACGATGGCGTCTCTCCATCGTGATGTCAGTCAGCCATCACAATCGGAACAACCCTAGTGCAGAATGTGTTTGGAGAATGAGAATGTGTTTAGAGTTTTGCTCAAAAGTCTAAGTGAGATCTGCAAATTGCGTTTTACCATGTGAAATGGTTTAAGGTATTGACAACAGACTGCACAATTAGCTAAATGAGTTCAGGCAACTGAACGCTTTCTTCAGCCAATCGGTTTTAGTGTTTTAGCAATTGAGAAAAACATCCCAGGTTACATATGTAATCAAGGTCCCCTGATAGGGACCGAGACGCTGCGTCAGCTGACGCTATGGGGAACGCCTTCCACGTGACCGCCTCTGAATCTCTGTATCAACTATTACAATCTTGATTGGCTTTAACCTCAACACGTGACGTGCGCCGGCGGAACTGGAGGTACAAAGGGAGCCGGCTTCACTGTGGTCCCCGACCACCAAGCTCTGTAGGATGCCATACTCTGTGTGGAGTGGGCTTGTATCGACAGAGGTGAAGGCAATCCGTGCACCCCAAAAGCCGATGCGATAGCCTCAAAAATCCAGCTGCTAATAGTGTGTTTGGTAGCCAGGAAGCCCTTACAAGGGGGCCCGAAGCATACCAGCAACTGGTTGCACCACTGAGATGTCACAGACATAAATCTCTAGGGCTCTGACCGGACAGAGCAGTCGCAGCCTACCTTCTTGTTCCGCCTACACTGAGGGAGGATGGAACCCCTGCACGGACTGGACAGTCCAGCGAGGGGACTGCAGGACTGCAGGACGTTCCATCCTGCAGGCGATGGCTGGACCACCAGCCGTGCCACCTCAGTGGGTACTTTAGGTACATATCCTGGCCTACGATGCAGGATGGATCTAACTGCGCCTGGAACGACCTCCAGGTAAGCAGGAGCCACCGACAGGGCCTGAAAATCTACCACTCTCTTGAGAGAAGTCAGGGCTAGCAAAAATGCCAATTTTAAGGCCAGACACCTGTCTGATGCATCGTATAGTGGCTCTAAGGGTGCTGAGTTCAGTCCATCAAGCACCATTATCAGAACTGGGTCAAGGTGGTGCTCTCGGCACCACGCAGTGAAACATTTCCGCACACAGTTTCCTCGTGGAGGGGGCTCTAGAGTGTAAGATGGTCTCAACTACCTCAGTAGAGAGACTAGCAGCTCGGAGGTGGTCCCCCTCAGGGGCCAAACCCATAGCTTCAACCTCCCCAGCTGGGGATGAAATATTTCGCATTGGCCCTGCGATAGCAGGTCCCTCCTGACGGGAATCTCCCACGGGGGGCCGTCCAGGAGGGACTACCAGGCGCGAAAACCACATTCTGGCGGGCCAGAATGGGGCCACGAGCAGCAGCTGGGCCCCCGTTCGGCCCCTGTCTCGACAGAATGTCCGCTTCTACATTGAGGTACCCAAGAATGAAAAGTGCTCTGAGCGAAAGCAACTTCCCCTGGGACCACAAGAGGATCTGGTGTGCCAATTTGCACAGAGGGCGCGACCTCAGACCGCCTTGTCGATTCAAATAGGAGACCACCGCTGTCTTATCAGAGCGGACAAGCACATGGTGGCCCCTGAGGTCTGGAAGAAAGTGCCGTAAGGCCAAAAAGACCGCTCGCATCTCCAGGCAATTTATGTGCCATTGGTGCAGCGTTGTCAACAGACCTCGGACTGAGCGGCCGTCCAGGACTGCGCCCCATCCTGTGCTGGAGGCATCCGTCGAAAGTGTGCGACGGTGATACACCATTCCCAGCACTGGGCCCTGGGTCAGGAAAACGCGTTCTCTCCACCTGACCACGGCGCGGATGCACCTGCGTGTAAACAGTATCAGGCGGAACAGATTGCCCCTTGGGGAAAATCCCTTGTTCCTGAGCCACCACTGCAGGTGCCTCATGTGCAGCAATCCAAGCGGAATCACGGTGGAAGCGGCAGCCATGAGGCCAAACAGTCTTTGACACTCCCAAGTGAGCAGGAAGTCCCTCAAGGGGACCAGCTCCTCAAGGCTGGTGCCTGTGGGACCCGGAGTAGCGGCCTCGGTTACCCGAGATGCTGCAGCGGCGGGAAATCCCAGAGAAATGGCATGTACATGCCTGACCGCCCCCCGAACCTGCAGTGTGATAGCTGCGGTATCCCGAAGCGCTGGTACAGCGGGATTTAACCAGAAAGGAATGTCTACAGGCCTCTGTAGAGGACGCAACCCTCGCCTGACTTGCCTAAATGCATAGGTTGCACAGAACTTGCCTCGCCCCGAAGCGCCAGGGTGGGGAGGCTGAGTTCCTGAGGGCTCCATGGGGGAGAAGCTGTGTGCTCGACCCCTGGGGGGTGCCATGCAAGCCTTGCCCACAAATGATGGGCAAAAAGGTTTATACTATACAATTATTTTAATAAAGACCACCAGTCTGAGGTTTTAGTTTCACTATTACTGTAGCAAACTAAGTAATTTTTTTGCTGTAGGCTTTTTCATGATATATTTTCCACATTCATGAATTTACTCACCGTGTGTTTCATCACATATTGTTTCCACAGTTTTCCTTTGTTCTTCAAGAGGGTCACGCTGCCAAGATGTATTCCAGATTGGGCAAAAGAGTTCTGATTTCCCTTCCCTATATCGCTGCCATTGGTCTGTTGTCTAGATTTTTATGGAATGTATCTTTATGTTTCCTCGGCTCTCAGGAGCCACACCTTTGTGCTTGTCACAAATGTTTGACAGAGGGTGATCCTTGGTTAAGGGAGATTATCAATGCATCCCCTACACCCTTTTTGACAAAACATTACACAACCCCAGAGGAAGATTTCAACTGGTGGAAGGTAAATGTCATCCTACCTTTAAAGACACAGCACGAATATTCTGCTTCTGTTACACTGTTAATTGTTTTAGAGACAATGGTCCTGCAGAAAAATATGCAACTGTTTTGGGTTCATTCCACATTTATTCTGTTCTCTTTCTAAAAGAGGACACATCTGGGCTGCTTATCGCAAGAGGGCTTGAGGTAAAAGAGCTTTTTGATGCATGGGGACATAAAACCTGCTCAGTACCAAACAACAGACAGACACAGTTAAAGACTAGCTGGTGAACACAGGTGAGCATTTAGCTGCTAAAGAACCAAATAATTCCCTCTGGAGTTGGCAGAGACAGAGCAAAAAGGGCGTACATTTTGGATTTCTATTCACCAGGTGTTTCAGAAGCACGACCCCAAATGAATGATAATGTTGCTCCGTAACTGGATGTGTAAATAATATAGTGTGAATAGTGTTCAAAACATTTGATGGATTGTAGCATTAAATACTACAGCTCCAGTATGTAGTACCTTTATAGTTTAATAGTAAACTGATGCAGGAATAACATTCTTTTTTTGTTGTTGTGTGTGTCAGCCCTTGCAAGGTGAACAAGGCAACTACACTTTCTACAAGACAACAGTGGACAACCTGTTTCAGATGCTCCCACTTATTCCAGATGTTGGAGAATCCAGTCCTGATCGCTGCAGGACTTGTGCTGTGGTGGGGAATTCTGGTAATTTGAAGGGATCTCACTATGGACCACTGATAGATTTCCATGATTTCGTCATAAGGTAAATAATCAAACTTCAATGAAATCCAATAAAGCAGAAATGCTGAAAAAAAAAAGACTTAAAATTCCTATGCCAAATACAAGGGGTCAGCAGCATTTTTATTCAGGTTTTCCATGCAGTGTGAACTTCAATCACCATATAATTGTCCTTTAACTACATGATATCAAATATGTATCCCCCTATATCTTTTAGAATTAACCTTGGCCGTACCAAAGGCTATGAAGCAGATGTTGGGACAAAAACAACTCATCATGTAATGTATCCAGAGAGTGCAAGTAATTTGGACAACACCACTCATCTTGTGCTGTTTCCATTTAAGACAAGTGATTTTGAGTGGCTCCTCAAGACCTTGAATCCAGGGTAGGTGTGTAAAACAAAAGCTACTATCTCTATATCAGTTAATTTTAAAACAATATCTGTATATGATTCTGTAATTGAAAGGAAAACCTCAGTAGGCAAAAATTGTTGCATTGAATCTATTTGTTTGTATGAAATTTCCATTTTGATGACTAAGTAACAACTATAAGGAGGCTTTGTAGTTGGCTGTGCTGGGAAAGGTGTAGCGTAGGGTGATCATTTCAGTAATCTATTAAAAGTAATGCTATTTTTCTTTAAATGTATTAACAAAATATTGTTATATTCTGTTAACAGAACATATTATCACCATATAAAGTTGATATGGTGAATGTGTTAGCATAAAATAGCTTCTTTACTCTTCAAGCAAAGACAGAGCAACATTAGCATTAGTTTAAAACTGTGTAGTAAGCCAATAATCTAGCTCTTTAGCTGCTAAATGTCCTGCTAATTTAACCAGCTAGTCGCTCCCTTTGTCCGTCCATTTTGTGTTGGGAAGGTGGCGTAAAGTCGGTTTATTTGTTCGGATTTTGAGCTATTTTAATGAAAACAGTTTAGCTGAAAGACGTTAAAACACACGCTGAGGGGAACTGCAGAGTTGGGTCATAATTCTCTGTGACTTCATCACTGTGAGTGTCTCCCTTCACATTGCACATAGTCATAGTCAGTTGATCCATTGTAGGGCTGCATGATATTCTAAAAAACTGACATAGCGATATCTTGTTTTTCTGATATATATTGCGATATAAAAAAAATACAGGAATTTTCCCCAGATACATGCAGTGTGTTATTCATGTACAGATATACAATTAACTATTATAATTTTCATAATTTGAGTACTTTAAAAGTCTATCCCCTTCTAACAAAACAACCCCTCACACACACACTTCTACCACAATTGGTTCAGACCTCTGTCACCCCCTCAAAATTCAGCTTGTATGTGACTCTGACACTGGCATGGAGAAAAGGAGAAAGAACAGGTGGAGAGGTATTTGGGAAAAACAACACATTTCTTAATAAACCTCACGGCTGTGGCTTGGTGGCAGAACGGTCGCCTGCCAATCGGAAGGTCGGCGGTTCGATCCCCCAGCCATGCGTCGAAGTATCCTTGAGCAAGATACTGAACCCCATAATGCTCCCGAAGCTGCGCCTTCGGTTTCTGAATGTTCCATGTAAGTCGCTTTGGATAAAAGCGTCTGCTAAATGACTAAATGTAAATGTAAATGTAAATGTACTTGTGTGTCACAGTTTTGTTTTTACACGTATTCTAATCTACCATTTGAAACGATGTTCTAATGTATGCTCAGTCTGCGTGGTAGAAGATAAATCTCCCGGCATAGCTGAGGATAGTAAAACCCTCAAACTCAAGCAACAAACAGATTTATCTAATCGCAAGCAAGATGTAAGTACAGATAGTTCTGGATACTGCAAGTTTTGTGTCTGTTAAGCGTTTCTTGCATTCTTGGACCAGCCCTGTGACAGAAACCTTTTAACTTTGAACTGGGACAAGGTGCCACTCAAAACGGGAACACACACACTAAAAAGCATCCAGGCATAACTGAACGCCTGCTTCTACCATCCTTCTCGTGCATGTTTACAGGCAGGTGATATGCAGACTCTGCATGCAAGGCGATCAGTTTGCTATGCGCTCTGGTGAGGGGTGCACTTGATCAGTTTATCAGGCAGCGCCCGTTTTCAGGTTGTGGTAGGCAACTGTTGAGGTCTGCTTTAGTTGTTTGATAAACTGATGAAGCACCACAGCACACTGGGAAATGACCCAAATCCATGAACCCTTAAGTCGGACTAAATTATGTAATATCTGACGGACTTTTCTTGTAGATTAGTCATGGAACATGAGAACCTTTCGAGTTCGCACATCCTGCAATGTGACGATTGCATCTACGCACATCGCGATTTCGATGCTAAAACAATAAGCTTAGCGTAGCCCTAGTCCATTGTTAATATGAAAATACATACCTTCATAGCTTGTACCATCTAGGAACCAGTTAACAATACTCATAGGCTTCTTCTTGATAGCCTGCTAGACGGGGCATTTGAGCAGTTTATAAATGTAAGAAAGCAGCCAAATATCATGATTCATCCGGTAGTTAATAGCCAACTAGTTATTAATATACAGGTTTTGCAATGACCTGTATGAATTTCCTATAACAATGCAACATTTTAATTTGACAGAATAACACTGTCAAATAATAATCAGTTCATTTTCTACCAAATATAACAATTAATGTTAACCTCCAACAGGGAAAGCAGTGACGCAAACTCAAAGAGGAGCGCTAACAAGGATTTGGTGAGTATGTTAGATGATTTTGCGGGAAATTGACATATTTAGATATCTGACAAGTCATCCAATAATACATTGTGTTGTATGGTGCATTCACTGCAGGAAGGAATGGTTTCTAAATTTAAGTTTAAGGGCCAATTCTGATTCATAACAGGTGATGGTCCTCAATCCAGCATTCATGAAATATGTTTACGAAATGTGGCTGGCAAAGAAGCCCGGGTATCCATCCACTGGCTTTCTGGCTTTCGCTCTCAGCATGCAAATTTGTGACGAGGTAAGTTCACATTACACATCCTCTCAACTATTTCATGTGCTTGTTCATGCACCAAGAAACGTTGATGCACCTTTAAGGGCAAGGAAGAAGAAGGCTGCTAGGCAATAAATAAATATAAATTAATTAATTAAAAAACAAGTATCAAAATATCCAAAAAATCTTATTTCCGGAGGAAAGAAATGCATGTGTTTTTATCAGGCATCAGGAACACACGCAATACATTTTCTGACCTGCCACTGCAGTGGTTAAAGCAAAGTCTTCGACATTTTGGGAAAAATGACTTTAATTGACTTTAAAAATTGCTCCAGATCCATTTTCATTGGATAGACTTGAGAGTGGTGTCGATCATCTTGTCTAACACTCGTCAAAAAAGACAATAAGCGTATTTGCCAACATGACGAAGTATTTCTCTATTAGGATTAGTTGGAAGCCGCATCTGCAAATAACAGAACCAGACACACGATACTAGGTAATAAGATCCACAAACTTCTCAGGGTTACTTGATTGTAACCCTGTTCCCTGATAGAGCGGAACAAGACGTTGCACGAAGTATGCATATGGGAACGTCTTTACGTGAACCAGCTGTGAAAAGTGTGTTTAAACACGTCAATGAAATTGACTGAACGGTACTATAGCCTTGGTTGGTGACGTCACCAGCGCACCTGTTGCCCGAGCCTATAAGTACATGAGCCCCAGCTGCCAGACTTCAGGTCCTTTTGTTTTTAGACCAATTCTGTGGTGAACAGGAGCTGGAAATCAAATAAGGTGGATTTAGTCTTTCAACTGGCAGCAGGTAAGACATCTAGCAGTTGAAAATAAGCCAGCGGTCTAGGCGTTGTGTGTGTCACCGCGCCGATGCAGACACGGACACACCCACATTTACTGCTTTGTGTGTTTGGGGGAAGAACACGCGGTCGCTGCATTTGTGAAAGCAGGCGAGTGCCGGTATTGCTTCCCAATGCCTCTTCGGTTTGCGCGGGGAATGATGTGGATTATAATCTCTTGGGTCTGCGATTTTACGATAATAAATCCGTTGTGGTTATTCACGCGGTGGCCAGATTGCAGCTTGACTTGCCACGTGAACAAGAGATCCCCAAACGCAGCAAGTTTGAGGATGGGTTGCTGTTGGGGGAGAGAAAGAGCATCAGTCTCTCCCCTTCTTTGAGGACTTCCATGATGAGCTAGTGTCTCTACTTCACGTGGTTTTGTGCCTTCGACGTCAGTCTTTGCGCCAGTCTGGTGGGGGTAGCGGGGTGCGTCAAAGATCTGCTTACTCCGTGACCGCTACCCTCACGAAACCTCTCCACCTCCGCCACCTTTGGTGTTTCGGGGGGCAGCGGTTTCCAGCGACATGTTGAATGTCCCGTGTATAAATCCTGCTATATTCCAGGACACAGGGTCTTTAACACCCCCCCAACAGGAAGTATTAAAGCTACTACCACTATCAGAGAGCATGGCAGCGTGGGTGTTAAGCACAGTACAAAAGGATACAGGAATCCAGTTTATTCATTGTCCTCCGCGTTTCAACGGCGTGGTCGCCACTTCCGTGAAACCGGAGTTGACACAAGTACAGTCGCAAGAGCTGCAAACTCTTCTGAGCAAAGGGGCCACAGAACATATTCCTTTTCCAGACAGAGAGTCAGGCTATTACAGTAGATACTTCCTGGTTCCCTAGAAGGACGGGGGGCCGTGTCCAATCTTAGATCTTAGGGGCTCGAACCTTTCGGTCAAAGCACTTAAGTTCACAATGTTAACCGTACGATGGTTGTGTCGCAATCCAACATCGCGATTGGTTTGTCATGATCGATCTAAAGGACGCATATTTCCATATAGAAATATTGCCACAACACAGGAAGTTCCTGATGTTCACTCGGGGGCGAAGCTTACCAATTTCGTGTTCTTCTGTTCGGCATAGCCTTATCACCCCGCACGTACACAAAATGCATCGATTGCTCCATTCCGGCTCCAGGTCATTCACATTTTGAATTACATCGACGTCTGGCTAATATTAACACAGTCACGAGAGATGGCGCTTCAGCACAGAGATATCGTGCTAGCTCATCTAGTTTCTCTCGGCTTGAGACTCAATGCTAAGAAAAGCCTTCTTTCTCCTGCCCAGGCCAATCCTCGGAGGCTAATAAAAGTGACGCACATACACTTCGTACACTAACTATGTGGTTCAGACCCCGGTTTCTTACCTTGGGTCCCACTCTCGGCATACCGAGCAAACTGCTAATGACGGATGCTTCCCTGAAGGGCTGGGGTGCAGTCTTAAGTGGTCTTCCAGCCCAAGGGAAATGGGAGGGTCATCAGCCCAAGTGGCACGTCAATTGCCTGGAGTTGATTGCTGTATTTCTGGCCCTGAAATACTTTCTCCCCCAGTCGAGGGGCTGTCATGTCTTAGTGCGGGTGGACAGTACAGCGACAGTCTCATATATATAATCACTTGGAAGCAGACTTGCTGTCCAGACAGACTTTACAGATGGGGGAGTGGAACCTCCACCCAGAGATTGTCAGTCAAATATGGACCAGATTTCACAGAGTGGACCTCTTCACCTCTTGTCAGACAATGCCCCCTCTACTTCTCTCTCAATGTCTCGCCGTGGGCGATTCCAGCGAGGAGGGTTCTTCTGTGCTAGAGCTTCCTCTACCAGGAAACGTTATGCCAGTAAATGGAACGTGTTTGACAGATGGTGCATGACACAGCAGGTTGATCCTGTTAACTGTCAGGTTGCTTCAGTTCTGGATTTTCTGCAAGGAAAGTTGATTGCAGGCACTTGCCCCTCCACCCTCAGGGTTTATGTGGCTGCTCTTTCGACTTGCCACGCCCTGGTGGATGGGGTGCCACTGGGGAGGTATCCTCTGCTGGCCCGCTTTAATTGCTGGGCCATGCGGTTGAAGCTTCCCATAAGAACCATAAGATTCCTTCGTGGGACCTAGCTATACTCCTCGAGGGTCTGTTTGAGATCTCTAGAGTCAACATCCGACAAGCTTCTGACTCTAAAGATGTTTTTTCTTATGGCAATAACATCTTTAAAGAGAATTGGGGATATGCAGGCTCTGTCGGTGTCACCATCCTGCTTAGACTTTGCCCCAGGTATGGTGAAAGGGATTTTTCATCCTCATCCTGTATACCTACTTAAGGTTCCTTTCCGGACCGCGCATCATGTCACTCTCGAAACCTTCTGCCCTCCGCCGTTTGAAACGCCAGATCAGGAGAGATTTCATGGGCTGTGTCCAGATTTCATGGGCTGTGTCCAGTGCGTGCTCTCCGGGCCTACTTCCACCATACCAGCTAGTGGCGTGGGTCTGAGCAATTGTTTGTTTGTCACGCGGTCCGTAACAGAGGTTCTGAGGCCTCCTGCACTCTTGTGCACACCTACACAGTCGTAGGGGGTCCGGACACCATCAGCACAGTGGCGTGGTATTGTTGTTCCCATATGCATACTTCATGCAGCATTGAGTGAAGCTTTTGAAAGGGAATTCTCGGGGTTACTTGATTGTAACCCTGTTCCCTGATAAAGCGGAATGAGACGCTGCACTGCAGTGCCGTGCTGATGTTGCCCCAGGACCTGTCTTCAAACAAAAGAACCTGAAGTCTGGCAGCTGGGGCACATCTACTTATAGCCTCGGGCAACAGGTGCGCCGATGATGTCACCAACCGAGGCTATAATACGGTTGAGTCAATTTCATTGACGTGTTTAAACACACTATTCACAGCCGGTTCACGTAAAGATGTTCTCATACGCATACTTCATGCAGCATCTCTTTACGCTTTATCAGGGATCAGGCTTAAAGTCAAGTAACCCTGAGAGTTTTGCTATATTATAACAACTTTGCTATTTCTGCCTTTGCTTTTGAGAGAAAAGACTCATCATTACTTGCATGTCGACAAGAGGTTGCTTATCAGAAAAAAATGTAAACAGATCATTTTAACACTACCTAGCCTTCATTGGAATGTGTCCAGAAACTCTAATCCTAGATATGGAAATTAAAAGACAATCTATTGTGTTTGCATGACAGCAAAATCTCCAAAAAGCAAATAAGTAATACTGTGGAGTGCAGCTCCATAACTCTCAATTACAAAATGAAAAGTAACCTAGAATATGCTGAAATATTTGACAAAATTTAAAACAATGAACCATTGATTGAGCCTTTATTCAAATAAGTACCTTGAAAACATGTTTAATGGAAACCATACCTTAAGTTAAATCCAGATGAGATCCATGGTGTGACTTTTGTTTTCCCAGGTCAGTGTTTTTGGGTTTGGAGCAGACAGGGATGGAAACTGGAACCATTACTTTGAGGTGCTCACAGACAAAAAGCTGGGAACTGGAGGCCATCCTGGAATGGATGAATACGAAGTTATTCAGCAACTACACAAACAGCAGAGAATCATGTTTTTTAAAGGATGGTAACTTTTGGTTTCACCTTTTTTAATTTGTGTCTCTGTCTGTCTCTGTCAATCGCATTTACTTGAGTAAGAGCACAACCCCTCCTCTCTGAGTGGCCAGGTCTGTCGGTGCCTGCCTACTTTGTGAGGTGATGCTCACTTCGTCTGTAGTCAATGTTCTCCTCAGTCTTGTGTCAAACACTGTGGCCAAATAGGTTGCCAACATGTACTGTGTGTTTAGGGCTATATAGGTTTCCATAGTTCTGTCCAATATTTTATGTACTTTTCTTTTTCTTTCATCATAATTTCGTTTTCTGTCTACTTGTCTATATCGCTCCTTCTTACTGACCATATAGCCAGCAATAAATTGAATCCATATGTTTTTGTGTGTGTGTGTGCATCCAAGAGGTGCTGTCCAAATTGACCAAAGAAAAAGTTTAAGTTATTACTATTTGCTCACATGCTGTATTGTAAAGCATTTAAAAAATATATATATATTTATTCATCCATGCAGTCGGCAGGGGTGAATGTTGATAATGTCAGGAGTGAGTGCTGGGTCTGATTGTTAATAATCATAACACTGTAGACTCTCAGCAGCATGTGAAAAGATTAAATAGAAATGTTCCTGTAACTTGTCTTTCTTTTTGTCATAACAGTCGCATTGAGGTCATAAATCATTTGGGAAATGGCCCGCAAAATCTCTGTCTTTGTGACCATGTGTCTGAGAAAATGGATAAATACTGTGCAATAAAAAAGGACGCTGTGAGGAACAAAGCGACCATATTGGAATAACGAAAATGAGTTAACTTTTCCCACAATTAGCAAAACCTTACACTCAAGGAGCAAAACACAAGGCTACATTTGCACAACGGTAAGCACATTGTCAGCTTCACACCATTTGCAAAACTTTACACACACTTGTATACATCAGACACAGAAGTATATCATGATGTCCCTTCCTTGCAATTCCAAAGCACTGACTGTCAAATTACCACACCTATTAGCCAGTCTTTTACAGTAAACACAGCCATCAGGTGCAGAAACACATGATTGCTAAATTGTAGACACACCAATCAGGTTAAAGCACTATAAAAATGCAGCAGATAGGCAAGGATGGATTCGACATTCAAGATGGTTCCTCCTGCGTTGTCTTGCTAATGAGGATATTGCTTATGATGTTGATGAAATTCTCTGGCAGGATCCAGCTAGGCGAAGAGATAATGTACAGTATGTTTACCGTAGTATTTTCTGTACAATATTGTCAGTTTCATTTCAGATTATTTTCTTGTGTTTGTTGTTGTAATTTACTGTAATTGTAACATGCACTGGATACAGTATTTTACGCTTGTCTGTTGTTTGCTGAGCTAACAGTGTTATGCACACTACTGTAGTAGCATGACAACTGGGACACGTTTTGTTGTGATTTGCCATGTTGACTGATTTGGGTACATGGAGAGAAATAAATGATATTTTCCTCAGTCTGCAGCATTGGTCTTGTATACTCTAATCACTGAGAATTAGACTTGCTAAAAGTGTTTTAGGTTAGCAACAGCAGCATGTAACTGCTTCAAAAAGATTGAAGTCATATGAAATGTGTGTGTTTCATACGGTAACAAAATATTGTTTTTATAAAGTCGTTTATAGTTTTGAAAAAAGTGTTCCATTTTGCAAATGATCTGAAGTGCTGTGCTACTGTGGTGTAGGGTTTTGTTAATTGTGTGTAGTATTTTCGCAAACCGGACCCTGTTTTCATCATTGTGCTTAAGCAATTAAAAAAAATTATAAACACTCACAATTTAGTTTTGCTAGAGGGCGCTGGTTTTCCAGAAGACATTTTAGGGGAGGACAGACTGTCCAGCTGGAACAATTACTAATCAGTAATCCACAGACTAAATACACTCAGGGGAAGGGGGGCCAACGAGGCACAGGTGCACGGAGAGACACAGGTGAACATAATCAGGAAATCAGGGACAGGAAGCAAAACCACCAGACACATGAGGGAACAGACGAATACAAAATAAAACAGGAACTGAGAGAACCAAAACCCATGACAGACATTTTCAGAATAAAATAATTTAAAACAATAAACCATACAGAAGTCAAAATTAACCAGAGAAGACCCACCATAAAACCCAAAACCACGACATCTTGGCAGACTTGTTTGTTACATATTTGTAATTATTTGATTTTGTCATTGTACTGTTTTTATTGCTGTATATCCTTCATGCAAAGACGTGTCTGCTAGTTATTTGCTTTGGCTCTTTTTTGGTAGTTTTATTGTTATTATTGTGGTTTTTATCATATATTGAATATCCTTTTAGGCCGTATAAATGTGAACTCAGGGCACTGCTGTAAACGAGCTTAATGCTCAGTCACTTTTCCCTGAATAATCAATGGTTATCTGTATTGGCCAACCTGTATGATGAATAGTGAGATCACACGAGGTGCAGAGGGTAGATAAAGCTGTATTTGGTCTATATGGTCATACAGGACATCCCTAATGAGAGAATGGTATTACTACATCTGTGTGGAACAAATCTACAATCAAACACATCCTTACATTTTAAAAGCTGACCCTAGAGTTTCATTAAGCTACAGAGGTATTCCCTTGATCAGAGTACAATCTATACATTGTATCTGTGTCCTCAATAATAGACCTAATAAATACCTAAAGTTTCATGGAGTGTTGGTGGATGGGCAGAATGGGTTTAGGGAAAACAGGGCATGTATTGATCATATTTATGCCGTGTCCTCTGTGGTGAGAGCCAGAGGGTAGAAGCACGTGTGCTTGTTATGTTGATTTAAAAAAAGCCTTTGATTGGATCAATATAGATATAAGTTAAGTATTTAAGTATAAGTTAATTTGCTCTGGTAGTGATTTGAAATCGTATGATGCCAGTTGCATGCTTGCAGTAACATAGTTTCAGGACTGGCTGGTTTCTCCAGTTGGGGTGAAGCAGGGAGATGTGCTCTCCCCCACTTTATTTGCCCTTTATGTAAATGACTTAGCCCAAGAAATCAAGCAGGCTGACCTATAGGCATATCAACTGACGATAGTGTTATATGCTGATGACCTGTTGGCTGCTGACACACAGATCAATTTAGAAATAAAGGCTGAATATTATGAGCTTATGGTGTAGTACTGTAACTGGAGTCTTAACAGTGGACAGTCACTATTAACAGTGACAAAACACAGATTACACATTTTTGAAAGCAAAGCGAACAGTAAATATCTTGGTTTAGCTTTTAATGAAAGTATGAGCATTACAGATGGGAGAAAAGCGTTGGCAGAGTCAGCAGGAAGAGCATCAAGGTCTGTGATGCAATATAACTAAACTGTGTCCTGATCTTGGTTTTTCAACAATTCCAAACTTAAACGATCTCCGTCTGCCATGATGAAGGAGGGTGTGGAAGTGATGTGTGATCCGTAAAGGAGTCAGGTAGCTGGCATATTCTTAAAGACACCTTTTAAGACATGTAGAAATAATCTGCTTTGAATAATAATGAGGCGGTGTGGACATGGTTACCTCATTAAACACTCCCCCAGAATGAATACTCAAATATTTTCATGTGCCTTAACATATTACTGTGCTTTTAACCAATCACAATAATAAAAAAGGTGCACAGATACAGTGATAAACAGGTGTTGAACGGATGTGTGGATCTGTGGCACTGCCAGTGAAGACATGTTGGCACTACCAACTACCAAGAGCAAACACAATCTAGTGTCGTTTATATTGGCAACGACCACGTTTTACAGTCTCTGGAATAACTTCCCTGATCAGTAATGGCTATAAAAGTGGGAGAGCTGTATTCAAATGTAAATGTTTGCCACTACATTATGGTTGTAGCATGTTTCGGTTGACTCGCTGATGAGAGTGAGTTGAATGAAGTGCACTGCTGATCAAACAGAAGCACAAGTCTGACATCTAGTGGTGAATTTAAGTAACTGCAGCAGTTAAAATCAAATCTTCAGCTTGACAGCTTCATATATCTTACTTGGCCCACAAGCCCATTGGTCATTTTTTATGATGCAAAATGTGAATAAATAAAGCTTTCGACATATTTATAAGTATAGAAACATTGATTTGTTTGAGTCCCAAATGCTTTTCAATACTTTCTTTCACTCTCATTATAGTCACCTAGAGTTTTGCAAAAATCTTAATTTTCCCATTCCCTCACGTTTAAGGGTGTGTCTGTTCCATCAAATCTCAGTGGGGTGCCGGCACACACAGTATGTTATGGAAAAAGTTTTATGGATTATTGATCGAACGGTCACTTGCTCATTAGTACTTGAAAAGTCTGAAAGATGTTTGGGAATATAGGTTATGTTCTGCGTTTCCATGTCAGTTTGATTAGTTTCCACATTTTTCAAATTGTGTGCAAGACATGAAATCTTAACCCTGCTTTTACAAAATGAAATGAAACATCTGCCCATCAACATCTATATCACAGTCGACAATTAAGGGAGTAACGCACACAAATTATGGCAAAAAATAAACTCCTCTGTTGCTCACTAACCTACCTACTCTTGCTGATTAATGGCTGACTCCCAAAATGAGTCTGCGCTGTTAGGCCTCTATTTATAGAACTTTATTTAAGAGGTCAACATGAAAGCAGGAACAGGAAATCTGCTGGAGCTGAACTGCAGCTCATCCACTGACACAAACCTTGTGTGATCCTTTATCTTTTCTCTACATGTAGTGACATCCGGAGCCCTTAATATTTCATAGAATATTAGTTTCCATGTCTGCCACGCATCATATTTTTAAATCTCATTTTTACATTACTTTATGTCCACCCACTTGTGTCACATTGACAGGAGCGCTGTCTTTATACCAGACACCTTCCATCAGATAAAGAAAAAAGATATCATACTAGTGATCACGTCACATCTTTAAGCGGTCTTGCAGGGTTTAGATGCCAGCTTAAACATTCAACACTATTACACAAAAGGCAAAGTCCCACAAAGGGCTCGCTTTAATGTTTCTTTTGTTTGCCTGAGGGGGAAAAAAAACACAACATTCGGTATTATTATACTGATAAGTATATTAAAAATAATACAGTTTTTGCAGTTATACTCAATCCTCAAACAGTCCCTATGAAATAAATAGTGCATATTCTGATATTCATTTCATAATGACTGGGAGCTGCATATGATAGAAACATGAGTTTATGTAGTGAGCTCTCCACTTTCAAACTGCCTTGTTTCTTTTTGCTAATTATAGATTTAAATAAACAATATATGACAGCGAGGGTGTTCATTTTCATGCTGTGTGTGACTGGCATCAGTGTGTTTTTGAGAGGACATGTTTCAGGAAGGTTTTTAAAATACTTCTTCCACTATCAGGACACAAGCCCCTGTGCTTGTGGCAAATGCTTTTTAGAAGAGGATCTGTGGCCTAAGCAGCGTTTTAAGAAATCTGTTGAACCATTTTTGTCAGGAAACTACGATCTCTTCAAGGATGCTTTCAACTGGTGGAAGGTAAATTGTCACCTTGCTAGAACCTCAACCTGCAGTTATGAAAACAGGCGCACAGCATTGTTTTGAGCAAAATGCTAACATGCTGACATCTAGTCACTTAGTTTAGCATGTTAGCATGCTAATATTTGCTATTTAGCACTAAACGCAAAATACAACTGTGGCTGATGGCAATGTAATTAGTTTTGCATGTATTTGGCCATAAACAACAGTCTTGCAAAATTACAACTTTGGCCTGATGACGGCACCAAATGAAAGGACAGTGGATCCGCAATGTTATTACAAGTCATCCTATAGGAAACATGAATGTACCAAATTTCATTACAATCCATTCAATTGACTTTGAGATGTTTTACTCAAAACCACAAACATCAGCCTCAGGGTGGAGCTACAGGAAAGGTTGGGGGGTCACGAAAAGTCATTAGGACACATCATCTGGGAATCATGAATATGTGTAAAAAATGTTGTGCCAGTCCATCCAGTAGTTAGTGAGATATTTCTGCCTGCACCGCTGTGGTGGGTAAACAGACTGGCCGACCAACACTGCCCCCCCCAGAAGAAGACGCAGCAATGAGGCAGAAAAATGCAGGAGTTCCTTGAAGGCTCTTATCATTTCAGCTGATATCGTGCCAAATTTGCAGTGAATCAAAGTACCACATACTAATTGCCATCTACTGAACTTCGGGCCTTTGGGGCCCCTGAGGGTTTGGGCCCCCCTGGGCAGCTACCTGCTTTGCCCGATTGGTAATCCAGCCTTGTCAGCAATAAATAGCAGCAGTGGAAAATATATCCTTAAAGCAGCTGGACAGATTGCCCGGGAACTGAGAAACATTTGAGGAGAAACTGACAAATAATGTATGTTTAGGTTTGTTTTATACTGTCAGTGACAGAAATCATTTCATTGCTTTTTATGTGTGTAAATGAATTGTGTAAGTGCACTTCTGTTTGCACGCTCGCTTGCCTTGAATCGCCCCTTTTTTAAATTGATTTGAATTTCAGCTGGTGCATCATGAGTGAGTGGGTCTGAGAGTGTGGACGGAGGTTACAAAGACAAAAAAGAAAAGAAAATGGAGGGTAAACACAACACAAAGCAGCAGTTGCTACAGTATATGGATGTCCATCATAAATGTATTCGTGTTAATGAGTATGATTAGCCTTACAAGCAACTCTCAGCTAAATGAGATTACATTAGGCACGTGTTCAGTAAAAGTTCCAGTGCTTTGTAATTCTCAGACAACACTATCAGAGCTTGTATTGTGTGTTGCTGCGGGAGAAACTTCATCGAAATGGCCCTTTGTTGTTGTGTGCACCAAACACCACGAGAGGGCACTGCAAGCAATGCAATCAAATGTTCCACCATGTGTTACAGAGACCCTATTTCAAATGGGGAGATGCATTAACATTGAAATAATAAAATATGAAAATGACGCATACTTAATTGACTCTACTGTCAATACTGTTAATGTAAACTTTATTTACAGGTTTTTTATTTTCAACTTTAATGACCTTTATGTGTTTCACTATCCAATTTCTATTGTCAACTTTCCCACATACAGAACTGAGGGAAAAGAAACAACAGGGACACTATTGTAGTTATTGCAGTTGTATTTGTAGCAATATCTACAATATTTGACTTGCACTAATGTACATTTTATATTACATAATTATTATCATTTTATATTCAGTGAATATTGGAATTAATGTTGTTGTCCTATCTTTAGTGTCTTTAGAAATGCTGTATTGTAGTTCTTTTTTTCAGTTTGTTTTATCTATTTGCATATGTTTTTTTAATTTCTCTTTTTAATGTATGTTGCATGTTATGTCTTCATTTTCTGAATGGACTATGAGTCCGAAATAAAGTTGATGATTATGATGATGATGATGATTTAGTATTATCTATCTATCTATCTATCTATTGTATTGGCAAGGACAAATGGGCTCTCTGATTTGACAACATAAAGATGCTTTACATAATTGTTTGATGTCAATACTTGATCTGTGTATGCTTGTTTGGACTGCGTGATGACAACAGTATACCGATAATGATAACATGGAAATACAAAGCAACATAGTGAGTCCATTTATGTCCAGACTTCAGGGACACTGGTCTCCCCTGATTGAGGAGCCTGTCTCTCAAGATTGGATAAATAACAGATGCTCCTTTTCTCTGGACTCATTCAGAGCAGAGTATACTGATGTATGTTTTGCTGCTGCAGATGCTTGGAATAAATCTACGGAAAGACAAATTGCCTTGAGTGGTTCTTTATTTTGAAGAAATTGCCACTGCACTATCTATTGTGGGAAGAAGTGATCACATTCTTGCAAGGAGCATTCTACAGTGGTTGCTCCACCTTATTTCCATTTTCTATAATCATGCACAAAAGGAAAACAAATAAATGAACAGTGATAGGTTGCATTAGGGTTATTTCAGGTTGTTCATCTTCAAGGAGATAGAGGCAGAGAACACTCACTGATCAAAGACTTTATAAAATGACCTGCGGGGGTTCCCAGGAAACCTGCTAGGACAGGTAAAAGCAAACATGCTGCCGAAAAATGACAAATTATGTGATTGATGATAATATTGATAACTTTTAAGGTAATTGTGTATACATTTATTGTTATGACTGATCATAACATAAAATTAACTTATTTTACCTTTTTATTTTAACTTACTTTAAGTATCAAGCAGCTAAAAGGACAGATTGTGGATAATGCGTTTGTTTATTTTCAATGTGGAAAAGAATTATTGGTCTCAGTGTGGGCAAAAATCTAAGACGGATGGTAAAAGAAAATAACCTACAGCAGTGGCAGCCCAGACTTAAAAGCATCAAAAGACACAAACATCAGCAGGGCAAAATCTTACAACTCTGAGGGCTATCGTTTCGGCTTATGAGGTTTGCGGTTTGCCTTCACCTCTGTCGATCAGAGCCCACTCCACACGGAGTATGGCATCCTCCAGAGCTTGGTGGTCGGGAACCCCCCTCTCTGATATATGCGATGCTGCGGGATGGTCCTCACCTCACACTTTTGTGAGATTTTACAGCCTAGACCGCTCACTCTACATCCCTAAACCCCCCTAAAAAGGAGGCTGTACGCAGTCCTGTCCAGTCCTGGACAGTCCAAATGAACAGTACACAAGCTAGGAAGCAGCAATCCTGTCACACAAGATACCAAAACAAAGACCAGAAAGTGAGCTAAAAGCCAGTACCAAGCATCCACAACCAGAACAAAACACAATTACAACCTAGGCAATTATACTCATAATGTCCAAAAACACACAAATATGCAAATCACAATTCCATGATTTCGCTATTTTCACCACTTCCAGCAATCCACACAAGCTTTACACCCTCTGAAAGGGCAGACTCTGCAGAAAACAAAGATACCAGCCACGTTGCCATACGATGAAATATTGGCGATCTACAGTCATAAATGTAACAAAAAAATCATAACCATATCATAAAGCATGTCTTACCTTTGCTGTCTTCTGGTCAAAAGTCATATTCCGATTGAAAAATACGGTTCTACCCTGTTCTCTCGTGTATTACGGTCCCTTTGAAATCAATGGCGGCTCCCTGAGTTTTCCACAAGCACAGTGAGTC
This sequence comes from Coreoperca whiteheadi, assembly GCA_011952105.1. Classification (NCBI taxonomy): domain Eukaryota; kingdom Metazoa; phylum Chordata; class Actinopteri; order Centrarchiformes; family Sinipercidae; genus Coreoperca; species Coreoperca whiteheadi. The sequence continues at coordinate 20,769,600 of CM022477.1, forward strand.
AGAGGGGGGAGGGAGCTCACGAACAGAAATAACTGGTTCTGGACTTACTGCCTTCTGGATGGTGATTGGGTTTGCTAAGCCAACCGTGGGCGGTTTCAATCGATTCTATTGGCTCTAACGGTCACAAAGAGGTGTCATTTATGCAGATCGGCCAATGGGCTGCTGAGCTCTGAGTGTTTGACAGGCCACACACAGGCAGCTACAGAGAAATAAATGCAGGAGCAGAGACAGTGCCTAGGTGAATCTGAGCCAGATTATAAGCTCTAAATGACTCAAAAACAGTTCTATTTGATGGAGTGAGTTACTATAATGATATATTAGTGAAATATAATTAGTTTTTACTACCTGGTACCTAAAACAGGTCAATGGCACATATGGATCCAAATGGGCCCAAATGCCATATTTGCTGGTTCCGCCTGGAAATATCTGTGATAAAATGTGTGTTAAACTGCTTAGGTTCACTTTTTTAGCATCTACTTTTGCACAGTTACTTAGCAAATATTATTTTACAAAGTTTAGGCTTATTCCTTGATGATTCTAATGTGTTTTCACTATAAATTATGTGGGGTTTTTTAGGCGGAGGTAGAAATTTCAATTTTCTACTGCTTTCCGGATGCATATTATCTGACAGAGTATAGATACCTGAATCCCTACATCCCTACACTTCTATTGTAATCTCACAGGTCTTAGCTTTCTTTTGAGACCAAGATTATGCATATAGCCTTTGTGGTTGTTAAGATATACTCAATCTATTTGCGCATGTAATTTCGGAAAAATAGTTGGAAAAATGGGCTTAGGGATGATCAGGTTTAAATAATCCGGGGTCTGTGGCTCTCTTGTCCTGAAGTGTACCCTGCTGGCTTCACACTCTGACAGGCATCCCTTCAGAATGGCGGAGTTGGTACTGCGTTCCCCATAGTGTCAGCTATGTACCGGAGGTACAAAGGGAGCCGGCTTCACTGTTGTCGTCAGCCTTCTGATCGACTGATCCCTATCAGGGAACCATGGTTACCTACGTAACCTTGTAAGTTCCCTTTCAAGGGAACTTCAACGCTGCGTCTCGCTGCCATACTTCCGGCATGCCTATGAGCGGCTTGCTTCAGTCGATCAGAAGGCTGATGACAACAGTGAAGCCGGCTCCCTTTGTACCTCCGGTTCTGCCGGCGTGCGTCACGTGTTGACGTTAAACCCAATCAAGATTGGTCTAAGTTGATACAGAGATTCAGAGGCCGTCACACTGAAGGCGTTCCCCATAGCGTCAGCTGACGCAGCGTCTCGTTCCCTATCAGGGAACCATGGTTACCTACATAACCTGGTACATTCTCTGTCCACTGGGTGTGCTCCCTCTTGCCTTAAGCATGCAGTAGTGCACCCACTTCTTAAGAAACCAAGCCTTGACCCTGCACATTTAAAAATGTTCAGACCCATTTCTAAGTTGCCATTTTTATCAAAGGTTTTAGAGAAGACTATTTACTTAGAGTTGACTTCATTTATGAATACTTGTGATAGCTTTGACAAATTTCAATCAGGTTTCAGTTAACATCATAACTTCTTCCTTTCTACCTCTTTTAAAAAAAAATCCTATCCTTAGCTTCGTATATTGTGCTAGGCTTTAATCAGACTAGTTTTTTAGTGCACTTATGCTTTTTGTTACCTTGTGTTGTTATAATTGCTTCCATTGTCTTCCTCATACGTAGGAAGACAATGGATAAAAGCGTCTGCTAAATGACTAAATGTAAATGTAAATAGCACTGAATCTGCTCTCATCAAAGTGACAAGCAACCTTTTACTTATAGCTCTGCATTTGACACTGTGGATCACTCCATCCTACTCGACCGCCTTGAACAGTGGGTTGGTATCAGTGACACTGCTCTAAAATGGTTCAAATCCTATTTATTACCCTTGCCAAACTTGTTCCATCCCTAGAACATTCCCAAAATGCACTTTATCATTGCGTTATTGGGGGAAAATTATCATTGCATTACAATCTTTTCTCAGTAATGAGACTGACTGGAAGTGACACTCCTAATTTTCTTCAATCCAACCATGCTCTGATGCCCTCACTGCTAAGCATTGACAATCATTTTGCCAAGAGGCATTTCTCAGTATTAGACATTTTGACTTGTCAAACACATGGCTGAATTACAGGTGCACATACCACTGTGAAACTGGGGCCAAGTTTATGATGTGTGTGTTTAACAGTCCTGCCTTTTCACATCAACACATGGATGGATGGCTGGCAAATAGTGCACCAGGTTAACAATAAGACACAGTGGAGTCTCTGCTCTGTTGACAATATTTACATCCTGAAAAAGAAATGTATATTTATTGTTGGGTTTTATATTTTATTTCATTTTATTGCTGTGTTTTTTAAATGCCTGACTGTATGTGCCTCAGTCCTGAAATGTTTGAACCCTGATTCAACCACGTTAAGCACTTTGTAATTTTGATTTTGAAAAGTTCTGTATAAAGTGTATTATTTATTATTATTTTTATGATATCCCAACTTAACGAGTTCATTAAAAAAACAATGGGGAACATTTGAAAATGAGAACTATGATAAATGGGATATATATTTTGTCCATGTATTTGCCTCAGTTCTGAAATGTTTGAACCCTGCATCAACCATGTAAAGCACATTGAACTTTTGATTTTGAAACGTGATGTATGAATAAAGTGTATTATTATTAGTATTATTATAATTATTATTATTAGGAATTCTTTCTCAATCTCCATGTGAAGACCTGGGACTGTCCTCGGCTGTGGGATGGCACACACAATGTCCTCAAACAGGTAGGATGTCTTCGAGGGCTGGCCAGAAAAAAACAGTTGACCCCAATCTTCTACATACAGTGGACCTCGACATTGTGTTTCACTTGTATCTGTGATGATGACAGGGTACGGGTCACCGTCGCACAGCGCACACCCATTTGCAACAACTTCAGGATTTTGCCACTGAACTTGTGTGCCTTTGGGAGTCATTGATGACTGAACATGAAACGCTTTGCATTAAAGCACTCACAGTTCAGATGCTGTGCCGTGCACAAGCAGCAGACGTCCCTGTAGGTCAGTCTTCCATGGGCTAGGGTCACTGCCTGATGCATCCTCAGAGTACCACACCATCTGGGGAATCCTTCCCGTGGCTCGCCTCAAAGAAGTTCCACATCCCAGCAGTGAATCCTCGTCTGAACAGCTCAGTACAGAACAGGAAAAAATTCCCCCGCTGTTGTTACTGAATGCCAGGGCCTTCACTGTAAAAATGGATGGTGGAGATCTCTGGATGTGCACTCTGCACATAATCAAGCTGAATCACGTACCCGACCTTTACATTTTGTAAAAATAATTTTTGACACCTTTAACTATTTACTCTGCTATTACATATCTGTGAAAAAAGGTAACTTGAGAATCTAAAATGTGCAATGTGACAGAACTCCAAGTAGTGTTACAGCTATAAAATTGTGTGTACAGTTAATTCTTTACCTAAATGACTTTGTGTACTACAGTCTACCTGTGTGAAAATACAACATGGTGTTGATGTGCCACTATTAACACAGGTCATTGACTCATAAGTGTCCAAAAGTTCATTAAATCAATAACCCTCTCACTAATCGCTGTGCCAAAATTCTAATGAAGTTGGTTTCAGACATAAAACCAGTCTGAGAGAGTTGAAAGAAAAGCTAAAATTATGTCAAAATAATCAAATCAAAGCATAACGCGTGCAAACAAGCCTTGTATTAAATGTTTGTATGGGTACAGATACAGTTGTTATTGAATTAAATTTGAATTCTGCACGGGTTATAAAAAGAAGTGCTGTGACTAGCTCACCAAACAGGAAGTTTAAACCTCTGATTCCAAATGTTTTAGCACCTACTAGGTTACTGTTGGGGATAAATTTGAGTCTCCATCTATAATTAAAATAATTTCTCCTTGTTATATAGTTGAGTGCCTCTGCAAAAATAATAAGACTGGAAAGATATACAGTATTTCCTTTTTTATTTCTAGTTATGGTTATTTTGTCAGTATCAGAATGTCAATTTAAATTGAGTTTTTATTACAACACCATTAACATTAACTTAGTTTACTTGAGCTTTTCAGTTGACAATTTGGGTTTAGTACATTTACCTGATTAATAATAATTCATTAAGATATATATATTAGGGCTGTCAATCAATTAAAATATTTAATCGCGATTAATCACATGATTGTCATGAGTTAACTCGCGATTAATCGCAACTTAATCGCACATTTTCATCAGTTTATTAACCATCAGAGCATGAAGACTAGAGATGTATCAAAGGTCATAGATGTTTTTCAAAGAACTTGTTCATATCTCTTAAGCCGAAGCTTCAGAATAAGCAGAGGTTTCTCTCATTTTTGGAATACAAATACAAATATATATATACTATATGTGATAACTCCTAATACAATTATCAGTTCATATTGGCATCAGAAGAGGAAGCAAACCTGGTTGTCTCTCGCAAAGGGAGATGCTTTTGATTTATGAACCGCAAGCCCCATAACCATTTCCATGTTACATGTTACATGCAAAGGTGCAAATCTTACTTTTTAGCATTTAAAATATTAAATATATGTTTAACAGCTTTGTTACATTTCTTTTGTTTTGCATTGTGGTGGAATGACATCAGATAACTGCACCTCAAACACTTTTCGTTTCGAAAAACCTTAGCTATTGCCTAGAAAGTCCTGCTACAATTTATCAGTTTATGACAGCACGCCAGGAGAACCTAAAGCCATCACTTTATCAGTTTATCTTGGAGCCAGAAGCACTGCTACGCAGAATGATAAAGACTGACTCCGCAGGCAAACCCACCACTCAGTGGGGATGATGGAGACATGTTGAATGGTAAAGAATGACAATATATTTCTTTGGAAAAGTCTTGCTTTAATATAATCCATAAAGCTGTTGGGACGGCTGTGGCTTGGTGACAGAGTGGGTTCTCCACCAACCCGAAGGTCGGCGGCTCGATCCTGGCCGTTCGATCCCAGCCCACATGTCGAAGTGTCCTTGAGCAAGATACTGAACCCCCAATGGCTCCCGGGGGCTGTGCCTCCTGTGTGTGACTGATTAGCCTATGCTGATGGGTAGTTAGCTCCTGCCATCAGTGTGTGAATGGGGTGAATGTGACATGTAGTGTGTGAAGCGCTTTGAGTAGTAAGAAGTGTAGAAAAGCGCTATGCATTTGTATCATTATCATTTGTACTACTGAGTTACTGGGTTGTGGTGCCAACAAAACAATCGTTGGCAAAGGCGGTATTTGGCCTCGTGTGAACAGAAGCCATCTGCTTGGCTCAATCAAAAGACAGTCTTCAAAGCAAAGTCAAGGAGATTGACAGCACAGAGGTTTACAGTTTAATTGATTTGACATGTGCTGCAAGTGTCAGTTGAGTTGAGGATAACTCAACAATGAAAGGGCAATGAACGAGCTCTGTTGGTGTCATGCGAAGTTATATTCCAACTAGAGAGTGGATGCCCAACCCGAAACCATCGGGACACATTGGGACCTGGAGAAGAATTTTGAAATGATGTTCGGGTTTCGGGTCTGGTTTGGCCATGTCGCCTGGGCTAGCCTACTTGACATATTTATAAACTGCTGATAACATTGTGTGTGTGTGTGTGTGTGTGTGTGTGTGTTATAAAAGTCTACCTACAGCTTACATAAAACAACGCCTTTTGGCGTCATTTACAAGGTGCGCTGCCTACAAATGCCTAATCAGAATAGACAGGCAGGCTGCAACCATGGAAACAATTGCGTGACAGGGTAACACAAACTAAAACTAAAAATAACAATACTGATGTGGCAAGATCCCAAACACCTGCACAGGTGCTGTACAACACAAACACGACAAATTGTGAGCAACTTTGTGAGATTAGAGGGCACAAAGACAATCACATTGTTTTTCATTTGGAAAAACAAATACATCTGAACAAGACTGATTTCACAGCCAAACGGGTGTGACTGGACAGCTTAGTGGGATGATCTCGACACCTCGGTGTGCTGCCGGCAGTGTGGAGCTCCCCACTGGCAGGGGACTGAAGTGGCGAGTCATCAGCACCTGCATCGACGCAGCAAAGGTCAAACTCCTCGGAGTTAGACAGCTGCTGCATCGCGGGCTCCCGAGCCAAGAGAGGCCGCAACGCAGCAGCTGTCTAACTCCGAGGAGTTTGACGTTTGCTGCGTCGATGCACCCTCGAGTGCCGCCCGCGCGTGCTGCTCTCCCAGACAAACAACCCACATCAAGTGTGCATCCCCGCTCGTAATATAACGTGAGCAGGGAGGAAGACACTTTCTGAATTGCTGCTCGCTCACCATAATCCTTATTAATCGGACAGACTGACACAGAGCGCTTGCTGAAGACAACAGAAGCTAACGGCATGTGTTTGCCGGTATGCTTTATAGCTTCCGGGTCTGCGACGTCAACTGCCGATGACTTTCCGTCTCCCTATTGGACTGATGGCATCGAGGCTTCACGACGCAATCACGCAGAGGCGCTCCGATAGCGGTGATGCAGCGCGAGTTCCCTTGAAATGGAACCACAATTTAAACAACTAAATTAAACATTAATGTAAAACACACCAACTAGTAAAACTAAGATAACATGCAAAAGTAAATAAAAGATAAAAAAAAAAAAAACAAACGAAAATCACACAGGTCTATTATGACGCTGGCATGTAGAGTGTTTTTTTAACTGTGGCGTGGATAAGCAGAGAAGGGAGGGGAACCCCTCCCTACCTTGGGGTAAAGGTAGCCTCTGACTATAGTCAAATCCAAAACAAAAGAGTACTATAAAACAAAGGTACTTGGTTCAGCTTGGTCCGATCAGTCAGTCCGATCAGTCGCAAAAATCATAAATATAATATGCACAATACACTATATGTATACTGTGTGTGTGTGTGTGTATACTGTATATGTAAATGGACTGTACTTGTATAGCGCCTTTCTAGTCGTCCGACTACTCAAAGCGCTTTCACACTACATATCACATTTACCCATTCACACACTTTCATACACTGATGGCAGGAGCTAACCGCCCATCAGTACAAATTAAACTAATCATTTTGGGGTTCAGTATCTTGCTCAAGGATGCTTCGACACATGGCTGGGGGAAGCCGGGATCAAACCACCAACCTTCCGATTGGTAGACGACCCGCTCTGCCACCAAGCCCCAGCCGCCCCAAATATACATGTATTTGTTTTTCATTCTTCTGGGTTTATCCTTGATTATGAAAAATCATTCCTGTCTTATCTTATCTGTAAGCTTGCAGTTTTACTTGCACACACCCAGAATCCGGCTTCGCCCTGTTCTGGCTCCACTTCAGTCACATCTCTGTCTGTTTATTTTATCTTAAAAACACTATTTGACATGCAGCAGCTTGGCAATGACTGCTGATCAACATAGAAGTTTTAAAGTTCAAAATACACAAGGAAATTAAAGCTGTAGTCCCTCTTCACACTACACACACAGAACATAAACATACAAATATTTAAAATTATAAAAGAATAAAAATAAAAACTATATATAGTTTCTTATATACACATATTATATAATGTATTAGCCGCAATACAATTTCACACTCATTCCACTATTCAACAACAGAAACAGAAAAATATGTAAATGAGAACAACTATATGGGTAATTCGGGCTGCATTAAAATACAGTTTTTTGCACAAAAATACATCCATGCAAAAGTAAGAAGTCGAATTACAGTGCAGTAATCAATATGTTACTGTAAACTCACAGAATCAAAAATAATTACAGTAATATTAGAATCAGATTTATTGGCCAGGTATGTGTACACATAGGAATTTGACTCCGGTTTTCCGCGCGCTCATGTACATACACTAAAGTGCAATGATGCAGAGTGCAAATGATGATGAGATAAATATGATTAGTGTCACAGGTAGCTTATGTACATGAGGTAGATGGATGAACAAAGTATGTCTCTTGTTTGTACAGCGTGTTTAGATTGAAAAGTATTAATATTTACATAAACCATGTTGGTAGCGTACATATATTAATGTTATGTTAAGATATTAATGTCACTGGTGACTGGTGTTAACTGTTCATCAGAGTGATGGCCTGTGGGTAGAAACTGTTCTTGTGTCTGGTCATTTTAGGGTACAGTGCTCTGTAGCACCTATCAGGCGGGAGAAGGTGGAACAAGTTGTGTGCAGGGTGTGACGGATCTGCAGCGATGTTTCCTGCCTGTTTCCTGACTCTGAATGGAGGGCAAGTCGGCACCGATGATCTTTTCTGCAGAGCTGACGGTCCGTTGTAGTCTGTTCCTGTCCTGTTTGGTGGCTGATCCAAACCAGAGAGTGATGAAAGTACAGAGAACAGACTGGATTATTGCAGAGTAGAACTGAATCAGCAGCTCCTGAGGCAGGTTGAACTTCCTGAGCTGGCGCAGGAAGTCCATCCTCTCCTGGGCCTTTTTGATGACGGTGTTGACGTTGGACACCAACTTTAGGTTCTGGGAGATTGTGGATCCCAGAAACCTGAAGGCTTCCATAGTAGACACAGTGTTGTTCAGAATGGTGATGGGGGGCAGTGCAGGGGAACTTTTCCTGAAGTCCACTGTCATCTCCACATTTTGAGCGTTTCAGCTCCAGGTTGTTCTGACCACACCAGAGGATCAGCTGTTCAACCTCCCGTCTGTATGCGGACTCTTCACCGTCCTGGTTGAGGTCGATGGCCGATGTGGCGTCTGCAAACTTCAGGAGTTTTACAGATGGCACTCCTGAGATGCAGTCGTCGGTGTGATTGTCCGGGTGCTGCATGTGATGTTGCCCAGCCTCACCTGCTGCCTCCGGTCCGTCTATTACAGTACAATGGTAAACAAAAATTTGTATTGTAGGGGATTGGAGTGGTTGTTTTATGGATCCTGCCTTCTGTTAGGGTCTGGCCACGTCACCTCATCCACATCACAAGCGACATCATCCCTGGCTAGGCAACGAGGGAAAAATCACCTTGCATGCCGTATCCAACCCTGGACTGACTCCACCTCAATGTCGCTGCATGCCTCTTCCATTGCTTGCAGAGGAGGCAGCCAGGCATGTGGTTGGCGGTCATACACGTTCCAACACCAAGCTGAAAAAAGAATTCAGTCGGACTGAGAAATGGGGAGCAAGGGGGCAAGTATACAACTGTGAAGCTGTTGTGGTTGGTGAACCAGTCCTGGACCAGAGCAGCCTAGTGGAAACTAACATTATCCCAGATGACAACAAGCCTGGGCTGCTCTGGTCTGTCCTGCATCCATAAATGTGAATATGGATGCAGTATTGCAGGGACCTAGGCTGGAGAACTCCTTGCCAACTAATGGCGGCACACAAAAGTGTTATTTCCCCCGAGCTGCCCGAGGACATTCACAATGGTTCTTTGTATTATAACATTTCGGCCCCGACGCCTGGTTTTAGCTGGATTGAATCCAGTTTCATTCCTCAGTCCTTTTATTCAATATTGTTGAGTGTTGAATATCATGCAATTGAAAGTCAGTGATGAATTACAGTTGGTAAACAGTGAAAAAGCAACAGTGTTTGCATTTTTTTGCATGTGCAGCTGTATCAAAGTCCAGGACTCTTGGTAACAGAAACTTATATTAGAAATTAGATTACCGGGAGTATGGTATAACTCAAAACACAGGACTACAATGTCCACATTTTTACACAAGGATGGTGGTGGGGGCTGGGTTGGTTCAGACACATTCAGTCAAAACCACAAGCTACAGAGTATTAATATACTGAAATGGTTGATATTATGGGATGTTGTGTGATCTGCGATCATTTGCTCTTGTAGCTGATGTAGGTGGGTGGTGTTGTTTGCCAATGGTACATTGACAATGGCCAGTTCCTGTTCTTGGGTGAACAGATGTTACTTTCCACCCCCATACTGTATTGTCACACAGTAACATCAAAACTGTATTACATGCACTTCACAGCACTATAACCAATTTTTTTGTTCACTGAGGAGCATAGACCTAATATTGTAGAACTACATTGTTTTGCGCTCTCATGCAGAATGATGTACAACAATTACAGTCTAGTGTCGATTTTAACTCTAATTCATGACAGAGAGCTGCGTTCTATAATTAGCTATGGTAGTTCTTGTGTAGGCTCTAAAATTACGCCTGTACCCCTTAAAACACAACTATGAATCAACCTTAAGTATATTTACCTTATTATCCCCGTCTGTAACTACAACACTTTTCCCCTAAGGTCTGCATAGAGAACAACATGTGACCCAATAACTGAGTAATTTATGGAGTGCTGACACCCCAATAGTATATCCAGAAAAAATACAAAAGATGAAACATGTAGGTGTGGTGAATTTGGAGTTGTGTAAAGTCAACATTAGCGGGAGGGGTGAGTAAAGAAAGTAAAGCAGGACGAGGAGGCCTGGGAGCCTCCACAGCCATCAATCTCACCTGATTTCCATTCCAATTCATGACAGAGAGCTGCTTAGGTTCTATACTTTACATTTGATATATTTATCATTGCATTGTTGTTTTTATACATCCACAAACACACGTTTGGAAATTGACACAATTAGACAGGGTCTAAAAAGCAGGCCACTGATAATTTGAGAGTCTTTGAGTTGTAACTAGTGCAGCGTGAATGCACTTTTGATGACAGACAGGTAATATTTGCATCTTCAAAAATACTGTTAACACAGCTTTTAATTTCAAATAAGAAAAGAAACATGTTCTTTCTGAATGGACAAAGTCTAAAACCTTCACAAAAAATTGGTTTGTCGCGATCATATCTTTCTATTGAAGTTAGATCATAGCCTATACCACACCTCCACAGACACTAGTCCCACAGAACTCTTCTTCCTGGTATTTATACCTAGCCTGTCAGTCGGCAGTCAACTGGTTGTGTATCACTCATTGATATACTTGTCTGATGTTTACTGTGGACAAATAAGTGCACAAGAAGCAGATTTACTTTCTGATTAGGTGATTAGATTATGCTTTTTTTGATTCATTAAACTGACATCACATCATGATATCATGTACTACATTATATCTAGATATTAATGCAAACAACTCTTAGTATATTTACATAATCATAATATATAATGTTGTGGTGTACTGATGGAATCATATGACGCTTACATAATTAAAGAGATAGAAGACAACCCTCAAACCCTCCCCTCCAGGCAGTTCTACCTGCTGCTGTTTGCAGTTGGTATCATTAATGACATCTCACAGGTTTTTCAACTGCAAAGTTCCTTTCCTTGCCTCACCCTCCTGGCCTGTGTTTCACCTCGTGTCAGGTAAGACAAAAATAAAATATATGTATATATTTTAAGAGATTTCAACTTATGGTGGGATACATTATTATTAACCCGGCATACAGTGACAGAATGCAGTGTTTTAAAGGGTTTAATGTTCAAATGGAAAATGGAAAAGATTTGTCCATTATTAAGTCTTAATACTCGTTCCAAACAGTAAATGTGAATTATTTAGTCATTTCTATGCTGTTGTCTGCCATATACTACATGGCAAAGGGGCAACTAAAGTGTAAAATTATATTTTTTTGATCAAAATAACTGCTAAAGTTTAAAAACAATTTAAAACGATATTTTTAGGTTCATTTATTATAATACTGAGCAAAGCTAAATATCAGGGCTGTATTGCTCACAGATCCCACAATTATAATTTTCTCCCTCTATTCTTCTATGTCTCACACTATTCTTTATGTAACTTCTTAAAACTAGTTAAACTGTGTTGTATAGCAGTAGGGACTTTTATTTTATCTTGTAAGGTTTTTGCAAGATTGCATTGCATTTCCTGTTTCTTTTATTCCCTATCTATTAGTTTGTCACTTTACACTGGTTTTCCTACACAAATATAATAAGCATAGTAGTAGAGTAGTAATAAGTAATTCATCAAATCATCTTTTTGTACATTTTGTTACTCTATTTATTATTATACTTCACTGGAGTCATATTACTTTACCAGAGTTTGACCAGACAGAAGTCTCTCAAATCGCTGTACTGACATGACTATTAAATCTGAACAGTTCTCTTGAATTCCAACAGTTGTTAGTAACCCAGTGCTCTAAAACAAGCAAGTAAAGGTCACTTTGTGCCTGTCATATACAACAAAAGCATTTGAGCAAAAAGATTATTTGTCTACAGTCCACATATACGGTAGACATTCATGCATTTTAATGTAGAATGCAAATCATGTCAAGAATCATTGCAAGGTTAGGAAAGGGAGTAAAAGTGAGTCTTAGCACACCTTTTGAGTCAAGAGATTCTGTTGTCCTTATATTTTCAGGGAGACTATTCCAGAGTCTTGGTGCAGCTATTGATAAGGCCCTGGCTATCACCAAAAAGGTTTTTGACAAGATCATTGGATGGTTGACAGCCATTTATCTGTAGATCTGAGGGACCTGACTTATCTGTACTGCATGGGGATAGGATATTAGAGCATGGATGTCTTTTAGGGCCTGAGGAGTTAGCCTCGAGGGACTCCACATGAGAAATAAGCGGGGATGGAGGATGAATTGTAAACAATGACAGAGAAGGTCCTATCTGTGATATAAGAGTGAAGCCACGTACTGCGCCATAAACTCCAACCCAATGACACAGATGATCAATTAGGATTGCGTGGTCCTCTGTGTCAAAGGCAGCGCTGAAATCTAAAAGAACCAACATTGAGGAGTGACCACCATCAGCTGCTACAAGGACATCTGTAGTGTGCCCAAAAACCTGACTGAAACTCCTCAAAAATGTTATTGCTGCGAAAGGCATGGTAGCATCTGTTGAATGGACTACTTTCTCCAGTACAGGTGCATCTCAATAAATTACAATGTTGAGGAAAAGTCCATTGTTTTAATTACTGCCTCAATTTGGCGTGGCATGGATGTGATCCGTTTGTGGCACTGCTGAGGTGGTAGAGCTAAAGATCTTTGCCCGAACCTGACGGGACCCAACGGGCTTGTGCGGTAAATGTGCAGACAGGTGATGCGTTTCGATTAGCAGCGAAAATGGATGCTGAGGAGGTGAAACGGAGGCTGGCCTCTGGTGATTACATTTTGGTTGCACCAGCAAAGCGTGTGCACAGACCAGTATACAATATTTAGAATATAATTTCTGTTTGGGATTTTTTTGGTGTTAAAAAGTCATGATGTTACACACTCCGATACATTAGGTGGCAGCATACACCTTTAAAGTTGATTTGTAGCCCGCCAGTAAAAATCAAAGAAGAAGTAGAAAGCGTGCGCACATTTGAATAATGTCGGGCTGTAAACGGGTTTAGGCTTTTATAGTTGTCAGTCAAAGTGTACTTGTCAGGCTCGGGCCGAATTCTGTCTGGCTCGTTCCTTGTCAGGCCTAACTTTTAAGGCCCAATTACAGCTCTATGAGGTGGTATGGAAGCCCAGGTTTCTTTGACAGTGGCCTTCAGCTTATCTGCATTTTTTGGTCTCTTGTTTCTCATTTTCCTCTTGACAATACCCCATAGATTCTCTGTGTTGTCTTGGTTCAACATGGTGAGCTGCTGTTAAAACGATTGCTGAAGTTTACAATCAGCTGCTTATCAATAAAGTCAACAAAAGAAGACACATCTCTCTGTCCCTGAACCTGTTCCTGCACTGCTGGGAAGTGTGCACAGTCTCCCTGCAGGTCTTCCTTGAACACCTCAAGTTTCCTCCGAAAGGAGCGGACAGCTGTCATCATCACAAATTGAATTGTCCTTGCACTGTAGCCTCAAATTCAGTTCATTCAGATGTAAAGTGATATCAACCAATAAGGCCTCATTATCCATCGGTTTCTCATTTTCTAAAAGAGAGAAAACTGTGTCGCCTTCTGACTTCTTAGCTCTGCCAAAAAAGTTGCTACTTCCCTCCTGATGGACCAAAAGCCCGCTAACACCCTGCCTTTTCTGAGCCATCTGTGCAGCAAAAAATCATCAGCATTGGCATCGAATTCCCTAACCATGTGCCGCTGGTAGGAAGAAAATGGATCAATTTCATCATTGTATTCATCACCTCAGCATGCTCATCTGACAGGGAGCCACAGAGGACAGATTGGTGAATGATGCAGTGGTAATCTATGAGATCAGGATTGTCGTCTTTCAGTCTTGCTACAGCTCCTTTCTCCCTTCCTATCATAGCAGGGGCTCCATCTGTGGTTATTGAAACCACTTGTTTGAGCTCTAATCTTCTCTTTCTTAACATGTCCTTAATAGCCAGGTAGATGTCTTCTCCTCTTGTACTGGTCTGAAGGGGAGTGACACCTAACAGGTCTTCACAGAATGCTTTCTGGTCTGGGTTGAAAACTCTGACGTACACCAACAGCTGAGCATTGTCACACATGTCAGTGGACTCATCCACAGCTGGGCCTACACATGATGCCTTATGCATGGCTTTATCTAGCTGGGTTAGCACTGAGTTAATATTTCCCCTTTCTTTGTGGCAGATGATGCTGACATGGGTGTTTGCTTTATTTGATCACAAAGCTCTTGTTTTTGTTTTCCCTCAAGTAGTGTTTCAGCTACTGCACTCATGCATTCTTTGACAACCCCTCCATCAGTAAATGGCTTTTTGTGTTGACCCAAAATCCAAGCTGCTGTGAGAGAACACTCGTGAGCACGTTGTTGGGCAGTGAATGTGTGGCTCAGCATCCTGGTGGACTACTCATACTGGGCTCTGAGACTACTTATTTTCTGTGATCTCACTTCAGATTTGAGTGGGTATGTTTGTTCATAACCTTTATGTTTTGTCTCATAATGGCATTTCACATTGGCACTTTTAATAAGAGCCATGGTATCTGAACATATGAGACACACTGGTTTAGTGCGCCCAGTAGGAAGTATGAACAGAAATGAGTCTGTCCATTCCGGAATAAATGCTCTATTTTCGCTGTCCACTTTTCTTTTTTTGGAGAGCGCCATTTGTTCCTTATTTTTCCCTCCCGTTCTTCATCTCACTCGCCCGTTTCTCTCCGTTTGTTTTTTACATGTATCGCTATCTTTCTTCTTATTTCTACCGTCTTTTCATGTGTAACCTGCCTCTAACTCTTATCTGTCTAGAGTCGCATTGTTTACCGCCTGGAATGCACATACTTGATTGGCTTAGTGGTATCATGCGGGATGGCTTAATTTGCATGCAATTGGTCTGTGCATTTCCTCATCCACTAAATCACTACCGTAAAGATTACAAAAGCTGCGCCAGTGAAAATAGAAGCGCCCCATCAGGTTTTTAATCATATCTGTTTTGGCTGTAGGTCCAGGTCCGTATTGGATGGCTTCTGGGTTCGGACCCGGACCGCGGTCCGCCTGTTAGCCTGTGCTCTAGGTCCTTGGTTTCCAAATGACATACAAAACGTGCTCTTATCTGAAAAGAGGACTTTGGACCTCTGGGCAACAGTCCACTTCTTCTTCTCCCTTGCCCAGGTAAGACACCTCGTTGTCTGTGATTCAGAACTGGTTTAACAAGAGAAAAACGACAACTGTAGCCAAATTCCTTGACACGTCTGTGTGTGTTGGCTCTTGATGCCTTGACCCCAGCCTCCGTCCATTCCTCGTGAGGTTCACTCAAATTCTTGAATCGATTTTGCTTGACAATCCTCATAAGGCTGCGGTTCTCTCGGTTCGTTGTGCACCTTTTTCTTCCACACTTTTTCCATTCCACACAACTTTCTGTTAACATGCTTGCATACCGCACTCTGTGAACAGCCAGCTTCTTTGGCAATGAATGTTTGTGGCTTACCATCCTTGTGAAGGGTGTCAATGACTGTCTTCTGGACAACTGTCAGATCAGCAGTCTTTACCATGATTGTGTAGTCTAGTGAACGAAACTGAGAGACCATTTTCAAAGCTCAGGAGGTGTTTGCAGGTGTTTTGAGTTGATTAGCTGATTGGCATGTCACCATTTTCTCATTTGTTGAGATATTGAATTGGTGAGTTTTTGTTAATTGTGAGCCACAATCATCACAAATAAAAGAACCAAAGACTTAAACTACTTCAGTCTGTGTGTAGTAAATTTATTTAATACACCAGTTTCACAATTTCAGTTGAATTACTGAAATAAATGAGTTTTCCCAAGGCAATCTAATTTATTGAGATGCACCTGTATGTTAGGACAATTCTATTGTGAGTGCCCTTGACCAGTGCAGTGGCACTTAGAGCTGGAGTTGGTCCCCGTGCACATCTTAGTGTGTATGTGACAATAAAGAATAATTCAAATTCTAATTCTAATAGCTGTCAGAGGATATTAGCCATTTTCATTCTTTTGTGTCCTTTGGTATAATACTGTCCCCAACTGACAACAGTTTGATATTGCAAAATGGTTTATACTATACAATTATTTTGATAAAGACCATCAGTCTGAGGTTTTAGCTCCACTATTACTGTAGTAAACTAAGTCATTTGTTTTGCTGTAGGCTTTTTCATGATATATTTTCCACATTCATGAATTTACTCATCTGTGTGTTTCATCACATATTGTTTCCACAGATTTCCTCTGTTCTTCATTCAAGAGGGTCACGCTGCCAAGATGCGTTCCAGATTGGGCAAAAGAGTTCTGATTTCCCTTCTCTATATCGCTGCCATTGGTCTGTTGTCTAGATTTTTATGGAATGTGTCTTTATGTTTCCTCGGCTCTCAGGAGCCATCCGTTTGTGCCTGTCACAAATGTTTGACAGAGGGTGATCCTTGGTTAAGGGAGATTATCAATGCATCCCCTACACCCTTTTTGACAAAACATTACACAACCCCAGAGGAAGCTTTCAACTGGTGGAAGGTAAATGTCATCCTACCTTTAAAGACACAGCACAAATATTCTGCTTCTGTTTCACTCTTAATTGTTTTAGAGACATTGGTCCTGCAGCAAAATATGCAACTGTTTTGGGTTTATTGTACATTTATTCTGTTCATCTTTCTAAAAGAAAACGCATCTGGGCTGTCCTTATCGCAAGAGGGCTTGTGGTAAAAGAGCTTTTTGATGCATGGGGACATAAAATAGCAGTAAAAATCAATTTAAGTGTATGCAAGTTTTATTAATTTTTTTTTATTCTTCAGTGAAAAGTAAAAATCTAAAGGATTAGTTTTGCTAATCAAAAAAAATATTAAAAAGTGGGGAAAAAAGGCAATATATTTGTGAAGACAATGTGACAATGTCAAAGGGGTCCCTCTTAGTGATGAGGGACTGAATCTGCAGCTCCCCTCAACTGTACGGAGGTTCATAGTGGCTTTCAGCTCATTGTTTAACTGGTTCACTCTCACCGCAGCTGTTTCCATTGAAAAGCCTCTAAGCTCAGCACCAAACAATGGACAGCGACAGTTAAAGACTAGCTGGTGAACACAGTTGAGCATTTAGCAGCTAAAGAGCCAGATATTTCCCTCTGTAGTTGGTACATAGCTAAAAGAGACTTAAAGTTGGAAATATATTCACCAGGTGGTCAGAAGCACGACCCCAAATGAATGATAATGTTGCTCCGTAACTTGATGTGTAAATAAACTGTTTGCTAAGAATTTGGCCACATCAACTTAAAAGGTAACGATACGTCAATGTTGTGTTCACAGCTTGTTTCTACTGCCAACAAGCGGTGAAACAAAATCTGACTTTGTATGTTTAAATTATAATCCCTAAAATGTCAGTCTTGGTGGATTTGGCGAAACCTGTGGTCACTGGTAGTATTAATTATATGCTGCATCGTTTCCGGTGAATCCCTTGTGTAGATAGGCGATATGATGCCATGACTCTGCCACTAACAATGAAAACCACTAAACAGGGAGGTGATTACAGAATGTAAATACATTGAAAGGCTATTGCTGAAAAAAAAATCAGCTTATGAATAGTGTTAAAAACATTTTATGGATTGTAGCTTTAAATACCACAACTCCAGAATGTGGAACCTATATAGTTTAACTGTAAACTGATGCTGGAATAAAGTTCTTTTTTTGTTGTTGTGTGTGTCAGCCCTTGCAAGGTGAAAAAGGCAACTATACTTTCTACAAGACAACAGTGGACAACCTGTTTCAGATGTTCCCACTTATTCCAGATGTTGGAGAATCCAGTCCTGATCGCTGCAGGACTTGCGCTGTGGTGGGAAATTCTGGTAATTTGAAGGGATCTCATTATGGACCTCTGATAGATTTCCATGATTTCGTCATAAGGTAAATCATCAGACTTCAATGAAATTAATGAGTGTATATTCTCATCCTTACTAAAAATACAAACCTTATACTTCCACCTTTAAAAATCGAGTTTGAACAATGATGGTGACACTGAGACAAATTCTGAAAGTTTTTCCTATGTGGTTTCACTAAAAATCCAGTTACCTCTAAGAGTCAAAATTCCAGGTCTCCCCTGTAGCTCACCTGGTGTAGCGCGTACTATTATTAAGGCTGAGTCCCTACCGCAGGGGTCCAGGTTTGAATCCGGCCCTGGCCCATGTTATCCCCGCTCTCTCTCTCTCCCCTGCCTTTCCTGTCTCTCTCTACTATTAATATCCAATAAAGCAGAAATGGCAAAAAACAATTCTTATGCCACATACAAGGGGTTAGCAGCATTTTTATTCAGGATTTCCATGCAGTGTGAAGTTCACTCACCGTATAATTGTCCTTTAACTACATGATATCATCCCCCTGTATCTTTTAGAATTAACCGTGGCCGTACCAAAGGCTATGAAGCAGATGTTGGGACCAAAACAACTCATCATGTAATGTATCCAGAGAGTGCTAGTAATTTGGACAACACCACTCATCTTTTGCTGTTTCCATTTAAGACAAGTGATTTTGAGTGGCTCCTCAAGACCTTGAATCCAGGGTAGGTGTGTAAAACAAAGCTGCTATCTCTTTATCAGTTAATTTTAAAATTTTCAGTAACCAATAGTTTCTCCTTGGACCAATAAATACAATTTTGCACTCTTGAATTACCGAATTCATGCTATTTTTTATGTGTAATGTAACAAAATATTGTTATATTCTGTAAACAGAACATATTATCACCATATAAAGTTGATATGGTGAATGTGTTAGCATACAATAGCTTCTTTACACTTCCAGCAAAGACAGAGCAACATTAGCATTAGTTTGAAACTGTGAAGCAAGCCATTAATCTAGCTCTTTAGCTGCTAAATGTCCTGCTAATTTAACCAGCTAGTCGCTCCCTTTGTCCGTCCATTTTGTGTTGGAAAAGTGGTGTAAGGTTGATTTATTTGGTTGGATTTTGAGCAATTTTGATGAAAACAGTTGTCTGCTGCAGCTGGAAACAAGGTTTGTGTGAACCCTGTCAACCAAAACAATAAAGTCACAGCCTATGAAACAAAAACTGTTTAGCTGAAAGACGCTACAATGAAGGGTTACACAGGTAACCTAGGTTCTGTGAATAAAGTCAACACGCCACATTATGGGTCAGCCTCGCTAAGGATGAACTGTCAGAAGATGGTATATCAAATTAACCACGCCCTGCTTGCAAACACCTCTTATAATTACAGGTGTTAACCAGCCGGCTCTTTCTCTTTTACCAACTGGCTCAAAGCAATCCCCGAGTGACCACGCCTCGTGGCGTGTTGTCTTTATTCACAGACAGGTTCGTTAGGTTCATTTATTTTCATTTCAGTCAACACGCCACAGTATGGGTCAATTGTGTACCAGATAAGGTCATGAGGGGAAATCTAGCGGGGCAATAACCAGGAAACTATTCTGTTGAACAGGTATAGAGAGGCTCCTTTATATAATGCTCAAGAGGCCCCCATTCCTCTAGTAGAGTGGGCCACCACCCCCTTGGGAGGAGGCCTTCCTATGCTGTGGTAGGCTAGTTCTATCAGCCTGACCACCCATCTTGCGAGCCTGGCCTCACACTGAGTCCCCGAAACAGACAAACAGCTGATTAGTCCGTCTTATCTGTTGAGTCGAAGCAATGTATCTCTTCAGTGCTCTGACTGGGCAGATTAGATGCAATCTGGCTGCTTCTGCTGACTCATGAGGAGGGGGATGAAAGGGTTCTAGTACCAATGGTCTGGAGACATAAGAACAAGGCAAAACTTTTGGCAGGAATGATGGGTTCGGAAGGACTGAAATAGATAATAGATAATTTTCTTCCCCCAATCTCAAGCATGCAGGGTGTACCGAAAAGGCATCCAATTCGCTTATCCTCCTAACTGAAGCAATAGACAAGAGAAAGGCTGTCTTCAATGTAAGAAGTTCTAACATCAGTTTGTCTAATGGCTCAAAGGGGTGTTCTGTCAGAGATTTCAGGACAATGCCCAAGTCCCATGAGGGAACTAACCGAGCTTGAGATGGGCATAATCTACGAGCTCCTTTCAGAAAACATTTTACAAGAGGATGGACTGTGCTGCTTCAGTAGTCTATATGGCGATCTGATATAGCCGCCACATATCCCCGCAAGGTTGACTCCGTCAGACCTGTCTCCAACAGGGACTGGAGGAATGACAAAACTATCTCCACCTCGCATGAAACTGGGTCCATTCCCTTGGACTGACACCATTCAGAGAACCTTTCCCATCGAGCAGCATACAGTCTCCTTGTAGGCCTGGAGTCGAGAGCCCCCACTGAACTATTTGAAGACAATCCCTGTCCCTTGGAATCAGTCGCTGTCCATTCTCGTAAGGACTTACTTTGTATTTTGCCAACCATAGCTGCAGTGGGCGCATGTAAAGCAATCCCATTGGTACCACCTGACTGGCTGCTGCCAACAGGCCAAGCAGCCTCCGACCAAACTTCACTGTAACCTGCTCCTTCCAGAGGAGCTGGGATAGACATTCTTCCAACACCAATTGCCTCTGGGAAGTCAGAGATGCTCTCATCGTTATTGAATTCAAGGTCAACCCTAGGTATGTCACTGCCTTGGTGGGAATGAGACAACTCTTCCAGCTGTTCATTTTCAGCCACAGGTTCTGTAAATGGGTTAGGACCACCTTTGTGTTGTTCCTGGCCTGCTGTTCTGTAGGGGAATAAATTACCCAATCGTCCAGGTAATTTGCTATACGTATGCCCTGACGACGAAGGGGAATGAGTGCTGCATCTATACATTTTGTAAAGGTGCCGGGGGGGCAATGACAGACTAAAGGGAAGAGCATTGTACTCGTATGCGTTGCCCGGAAAATAGAACCATAGGTACTTCCTGTGGCTCTTGTGAATTGGGATGTGAAAATACTGTCTGATGTCTGAGGAAGGTTAAAAGAGTTAAAATGTTGAGCATATGGAAAGGCATTCGTATTAAATGACAATTTAATCCCTTGAGCTTGAGGCTGGGACGAAGACCCCCATCCTTTTTGGAATCAGGAAATAGGTGGAATAAAAACCCTGCCCCATTGCTCCCAAAGGCAGGTGTGTTATTGCTCCTTTTCCTAAAAGGACCGATACCTCTGCTGTGAGAGACTTGAACTGTTTCTCGTCTCCCAAAACAGTAGGGAGAATTCCTCGAAGATTTGGTGGTTTTGATCCATAGTGGCGTGTTTTTACACCAGTTCCCCCACTGTTGTGCCTGTAATTATTCTTGCATTCCTTGCATTTGCCTCTGAAGATGATACACATGAAAAATTGTTTAAAAGGTTTCTTTGGCTGAAATGACCAACGAAAATCTCTTCACGCTGTGTTTTCAAACAGCTTACTTCAACCTGGTAGCATTAGCCTTTTCAGTTGAAGAGGCCCCCTTGCAAAACAATCTGTGTTAACTAATAATACTCACCTTTCTTTAAACACAACACAAAATTAACGCGGTAGCTTTAACCCTCTCGGATAAGAGGCGATCTACCATTTCTACCGATGTTCTAATGTATGCTTGATCTGCGTGGTAGAAGATAAACACGCCTCCCGGCATAGCTGAGGATTGTAAAACCCTCAAACTCAAACAACAAACAGATTTATCTAAATGCCAGCAAAATGTAACTATAGATAGTTCTGGATACTGCAAGTTTTGTGTCTGTTGTGTGTGTTAAGCATTTCTTGCATTAGGTCATGGACCAGCCCCGTGACAGAAACCTTTTAACCGGGACAAGGTGCCACTGAAAACGGGAACACACGCACTAAAAAGCATCCATGCGTAACTGAACGTCTGCTTTTAGCGTCCTTCTCGTGCATGTTTACAGGCAGGTGATATGCAGACTCTGCATGCAAGGCGATCAGTTTGCTATGTGCTCTGGTGAGGGGTGCACATGATCAGTTTATCAGGCAGCGCCCGTTTTCAGGTTGTGGTAGGCGACTGTTGAGGTCTGCTTTAGTTTTTGATAAACTGATGAAGTACCACAGCACACTGGGAAATGACCAAAATCCAAGAACCCTTAAATCGGACTAAATTATGTAATATCTGACGGACTTTTCTTGTAGATTAGTCATGGAACATGAGAACCTTTCGAGTTCTCCTTTTGTATCAATAAGCAAAAACGTCGTAGCATAACATTTTCGAGTTAACTTGCCTTAGGCCTACTTACATCGCACGTCCTGCAATGTGACTATTGCACCTGCGCACATTGCGATGTCGATGCTAAAACAATAAGCCTAGTGTATCCCTAATCCATTTTTGATATAAAAAAAACACAGAGCTTCATAGCTTGTACCATCAAGGAACCAGTTAACAATACACACAGTCTTCTTCCTCATAGCCTGCTGGACGGAGCATTTGAGCAGTGTATAAATGTAAAAAAGAAGCTAAATGTCATGATTCATACGGTAGTTATTAGCTGACTAGTTATTAATATATAGGTTTTGCAATGACCTGTATGAATTTTGTATATAACAATGCAGCATTTTAATTTCACAGAATAGTGTTGTATACATTTTTCCCAAATAACACTTGGCAATCAGTTCATTTTCTACCAAATATAACAATTGATGTTAACCTCCAACAGGGTAAGCAGTGCGGCAAAGTCAAAGAGGAGCGCTAACAAGGATTTGGTGAGTATGTTAAATGATTTTGCGGGAAATTGACATATTTACATATCTGACAAGTCATCCAGTAATACATTGTGATGCATGGTGCATTCACTGCAGGAAGGAATGGTTTCTAACTTTAAGTTTAAGGGCTGAGTCTGATTCTTAACAGGTGATGGTCCTCAATCCAGCTTTCATGAAATATGTTTACGATATGTGGCTGGCAAAGAAGCCCGGGTATCCATCCACTGGCTTTCTGACTTTCGCTCTCAGCATGCAAATTTGTGACGAGGTAAGTTCACATTACACATCCTCTCAACTATTTCATGCGCTTGTTCATGCACCAAGAAATGTTGATGCACCTTTCGTGGCAAGGAAGAAGAAGACTGCTAGGCAATAAATAAATAAATAAATAAAAATATAAATAAATAAATTAAACCAGCACCTCTACAGGAGTTATATCTTTTTGTGTAATATGTAAACCAAAGTGTGAAAATTCACCACGCTAGCTCCCCCACCCCCTACCGTTTCTAGTCTTTATGCTAAGATAAGCTAATCGTCTCCCGACTCCAGATTCATTTTCACTGGACAGACTTGAGAGTGGCATCGATCATAACACTCAGCAAGAAAGAGAATAAGCGTATTTGCCAACAGGCCAAAGTATTTCTTTAATGTTTGGTTCTTTAAATTTATGGGATTAAAACCACTTGGTTATGGTAGGGAAAACATTTTGGAGGGGATGGCAAATCACGGTTTCTGGTTTGATATATGTTTCTAGTCAGAAATGTATTTATAATTCCAAACATCCAGGAGGCCTAAGAGAAGTGTCAAAGGGGTTTTGCTATAGTATAACAACTGTGCCTTTTCCCAGGTCAGTGTTTTTGGGTTTGGAGCAGACAGGGATGGAAACTGGAACCATTACTTTGAGGTGCTCACAAACAAAAAGCTGGGAACTGGAGGCCATCCTGGAAGGGTTGAATACGAAGTTATTCAGCAACTACACAAACAGCAGAGAATCACGTTTTTTAAAGGATGGTAATTTTTTGTTTTAACCTTTTTTAATTTGTGTCTCTTTCTGTCTCTGTCAATTGCATTTACTTGAGCTTCAAGAGAACACTGGAAAAAATAATTTGTGCCATGCACAAGGGCACACTAGTTATTATTTGTCTGGCCTATTTTTAAATGCTGATTCAGCATTCACATTATTGTTCTTTGAATCTTTATTACTGGTGTGAATGCTGGATGCCTTCAGACGTAGAAGAACTTCAAATTCTTCTACGTCTGCATACTTTCAGCTACAAAGCTGTATTCAGATAGAGGAATTTGTACTATTTTTGTAAAATATTGTGCTCTAAGATGTTCCTATGGGTTGCACTGAGTTGGGAAGTGCAGCTCTGTACTTTTCTTTTTCTGTCATCATAATTCCGTTGAGTGTAATTTTCTGTCTACTTGTCTATATCTCTCCCATATGTTTCTTTTTGTATGTGTGTGTATCCAAGAGGTGCTGTAGAAATCGATGAAAAAGAAAAAGTTTAACTAATTACTATTTGCTCACGTGCTGTTTTGTAAAGCGTTTAAAAAAAAGATATAGTTATTCATCCATGCACTCGGCAGGGGTGAATGTTGAAAATGTCAGGAGGGAGTGCTGGGTCTGATTATTTGCAAGTGAAAAGATTAAATAGAAATGTTCCTGTAATTTGTCTTTCTTTTCGCCATAAGAGTCGCATTGAGGTCATAAATCAATTGGGAAATGGCCCGCAAAATCTCTGTCTTTGTGACCTTGTATCTGAGGAAATGAATAAATACTGTGCAGTAAAAAAGGACACTGTGAAGACATATTCCAGAACAAAGTGACCATATTAAATTAGTTACAGCTTAACTTGAAAAGGGGCCGGAAATGAGACCTAAAAATGAATTTAAACACTCACAATTTAGTTTTGATAGAGGGCGCTGGTTTTCCAGAAGACATTTTAGGGGAGGACAGACTGTCCAGCTGGAACAATTACTAATCAGTAATCCACAGACTAAATACACTCAGGGGAAGGGGGGCCAACGAGGCACAGGTGCACGGAGAGACACAGGTGAACATAATCAGGAAATCAGGGACAGGAAGCAAAACCACCAGACACATGAGGGAACAGACGAATACAAAATAAAACAGGAACTGAGAGAACCAAAACCCAAGACAGACATTTTCAGAATAAAATAATTTAAAACAACAAACCATACAGAAGTCAAAATTACCCAGAGAAGACCCACCATAAAACCCAAAACCACGACATCTTGGCAGACTTGTTTGTTACATATTTGTAATTATTTGATTTTGTCATTGTACTGTTTTTATTGCTGTATATCCTTCTTGCCAGACGTGTCTGCTAGTTATTTGCTTTGGCTCTTTTTTGGTAGTTTTATTGTTATTATTGTGGTTTTTATCATATAAAAAAATCTTAGGGAACGATCTCCCTCTGCCATGATGAAGGAGGGTGTGGAAGTGATGTGTGATCCGTAAAGGAGTCAGGTAGCTGGCATATTCTTAAAGACACCTTTTAAGACATGTAGAAATAATCTGCTTTGAATAATAATGAGGCGGTGTGGACATGGTTACCTCATTAAACACTCCCCCAGAATGAATACTCAAATATTTTCATGTGCCTTAACATATTACTGTGCTTTTAACCAATCACAATAATAAAAAAGGTGCACAGATACAGTGATAAACAGGTGTTGAACGGATGTGTGGATCTGTGGCACTGCCAGTGAAGACATGTTGGCACTACCAACTACCAAGAGCAAACACAATCTAGTGTCGTTTATATTGGCAACGACCACGTTTTACAGTCTCTGGAATAACTTCCCTGATCAGTAATATAAAAGTGGGAGAGCTGTATTCAAATGTAAATGTTTGCCACTACATTATGGTTGTAGCATGTTTCGGTTGACTCGCTGATGAGAGTGAGTTGAATGAAGTGCACTGCTGATCAAACAGAAGCACAAGTCTGACATCTAGTGGTGAATTTAAGTAACTGCAGCAGTTAAAATCAAATCTTCAGCTTGACAGCTTCATATATCTTACTTGGCCGACAAGCCCATTGGTCATTTTTTATGATGCAAAATGTGAATAAATAAAGCTTTCGACATATTTATAAGTATAGAAACATTGATTTGTTTGAGTCCCAAATACTTTTCAATACTTTCTTTCACTCTCATTATAGTCACCTAGAGTTTTGCAAAAATCTTAATTTTCCCATTCCCACACGTTTAAGGGTGTGTCTGTTCCATCAAATCTCAGTGGGGTGCCGGCACACACAGTATGTTATGGAAAAAGTTTTATGGATTATTGATCGAACGGTCACTTGCTCATTAGTACTTGAAAAGTCTGAAAGATGTTTGGGAAAATAGGTTATGTTCTGCGTTTCCATGTCAGTTCGATTAGTTTCCACATTTTTCAAGTTGTGTGCAAGACATGAAATCTTAAACCTGCTTTTACAAAATGAAATGAAACATCTGCCCATCAACATCTATATCACAGTCGACAATTAAGGGAGTAACGCACACAAATTATGGCAAAAAATAAACTCCTCTGTTGCTCACTAACCTACCTACTCTTGCTGATTAATGGCTGACTCCCAAAATGAGTCTGCGCTGTTAGGCCTCTATTTATAGAACTTTATTTAAGAGGTCAACATGAAAGCAGGAACAGGAAATCTGCTGGAGCTGAACTGCAGCTCATCCACTGACACAAACCTTGTGTGATCCTTTATCTTTTCTCTACATGTAGTGACATCCGGAGCCCTTAATATTTCATAGAATATTAGTTTCCATGTCTGCCACGCATCATATTTTTAAATCTCATTTTTACATTACTTTATGTCCACCCACTTGTGTCACATTGACAGGAGCGCTGTCTTTATACCAGACACCTTCCATCAGATAAAGAAAAAAGATATCATACTAGTGATCACGTCACATCTTTAAGCGGTCTTGCAGGGTTTAGATGCCAGCTTAAACATTCAACACCATTACACAAAAGGCAAAGTCCCACTTTAATGTTTCTTTTTGTTGCCTGAGGGGGAAAAAAAACACAACATAACTGCACCACACTGTCAAACACCAAGGAAACAAGCATGGGCACATTTACATTCACTTTTTCATAATCATTTAACGGTTTATTATTAGGGCTGCAGCTAATGATTATAGTCATTCCTAAAATCAACTATCCATTTGATACAAAATGTAAATCAAAGTTCTCAGAGCTCAAGATGAAGTCTTCAAACAGCTTAATTTGTCTGAATAACAGTTCAAAAACATTATAATTTGCAGTGGATCGAAAAGTACACGCATATATGTTAGGAGAGGTTGTGACTAACAAATGGTTGGCATTTTTTAGTCGCATATCAAAATCTTTTTTTTTTTTTTTGTTGACTTGAGTAATTGACCTGATAAACCTGCGATGCATGCCTGGAAGGGTCACTTCCAGCCAGTTCAAGTAAACAACCTTCTCTCAGCCTCCGCTGCAACTGATTACAGCTGAGTGTAGGATGTTTACATGAACTGAGTCTGAACAACTGATGTTGAGGATTTGGGCCTCCAAAACACGATGCTATGGTTCAAAGGTGACCTCCAGTACAGGAGCTACATCGGACGTTTTTGGTAATACAACCTTCCCAGACAGCTACGTTTGGATTTTAAGGTAGCAGCTCAGATAAATGGACACAGCACAGCTTCCTCGGTCTTCCGTTTCTGTGGAGCTGGAGGCAGTCGGCAGCAGCAAACATCAGACTGAAAGCTCTGCAGATAGACAGCTTCCAGTCGGGGATGTTTACAGCCCCAAACTACCACGTTCGTTCGCAACCAGTCGCAGACAATGTCAATGTGCACAGCCAGAGACAAAAGTCACAAAGTCGACAAGGAATGGAAAATCCACAGTAGGGAGAGGACTCAAAAGTTGAAAGCTTTCCCTCGTCTTTTTCGAAATTTTGAGATCCCCCCCCCCCCATCAAGCATGTCCCAAACTGCGTGGGCTTCTACTTGCAGGTGTAACTTGGTAAAGTGGAAAAAGGCCATGTGACCAGGATAACACACCGACTGCCGCTGGAGATGATGTCTGCAGTCAGTCCAGATTCCTGTGTTAAAAGGCCTTATTGTCTCCAGTCTTCTATTTTCCTAAAAAAAATAAAAATAAATTAACAAAATAAAAACTGCAGAACAAGAGAGGTTAGCCTGACCTAATTTCCGTTATACTGCACAAGTCCAACTGGGTAATCACACTGATACTGAGGACGACTTTCAATGACAACGTGCAAAGATATTCAACCGCACGCTCGCTGGCGGACATCTATCAAGCTGAATGATTTATGAGCAACTGCTATGTGTTTCTATGAATTGTGAGTCAATAACAAATCAAAAATAAAAACTAAAAAATGTTTGTGGACTCATTGCACTGCATTGCACAGATTAAGTGTTAACAAGCTAGGTCTTACTAACTTGCAGCATGGGTTAAACGACTTTAGCTTTTACACTACGGTTAGACACCTAGCTATGAGACAGGCTGTTGCAGTATAACGGCGCTGTAATGTCAGTGCAGTTAACACAGCTGGGATACACTGTTGCAAGGCCAGCTACTGTGTCCTGTCCTGGCTGACTGCAACACTGAAAAAAAGCTAACTTAAATAGCAAGATAGCCTTTAGTAACACGCGTCACTTGCCGTGAGTAAATTGGTATCGCTTGCGAACCGCTTAAAGTAACTTTGTCTTGTCAGGCAGCCTGCCAGAGCAAACAATGCAATGTGCTAACTGCTAGCACTAGCTCCTGTTAGCCAACGACCTGGGCTAGCTAGCTCGCTGACATGGCTAGCTTCTGTTAGCTCGTCTGTGACCCTAACCTTCTGCTGTCTGACGTTTCCTTACCAGCGAATACAACGCTCATCCCCGGAAAGCATCACGTCGACGGCCGCTGCAGGGAACCAGCTTGAAGTTCGAGCTGATTCTGCCATGTTCTGTCTTACTCTGAGCAGCCTGTTTAAGTTTCCTTCCGTTTTCATTCACTTGTCTTTATTTTGACCTTTGGTTACTCGACACCAACATTGACGTCATTGTCATGGCAACAGAGTCCCGCCTCCCGCGAGGCTGGACAGGCAGGGAAATAATTGCGTTTACGTTTGACACTTGTTTAGCCGCGAACTCACGCTCCCGTCTGCAGCACCGTATAGCCTATATGAGGTCAAATGCTGGACAGAAGCAAAGGCAGGCAAATGTAAAGCTGTGGCAGCTTCCTGCATCTGCCAAATAGGACCAGCAAAAAAAAAACCTAAAACTAGTTACTAATTACACTTCTCCAGGCAAAGTGGCGCAACCAACTCTTAACAAGTGGTGGAAGAAATACTGAGCCCCTTTACAACAATGCAACAACACAGTTTTGCATTCAAAATGTGTTTTAAGTAGAAGTCAAAAGCTTTATCAGCAAACAAGTATCAAAAGTAAAAGTACTCATTATGCAGCAAAGAGGGCTCGTGTGAGTTTTATTTGTTGTCCATATATATGTGTGTGTGTGTGACATGAACTAGCACAGTCTGATAGTTTGTTAGAAGGTGCACAGCGATGTGTAGGCCTACAACGCCGGCCCCAGCTCTGCTTTAGCCTCCAGTGCCTGACAGAGTCCACTGTTTGGTTCACTCGCTGCTTGTGGGAAATGTCCAGTCCAAAACAGTTATGTGGTCTGTCGACAAGCTGCTGCCATCACTGAAAATTAACATCACGCTGACCTGTCACCTGGGTGCAATCTGGCAAATACCTTGTAGCTTGGAGCGTTCGCCAACTGATGGGCCTCTCCCGGCTCGCTCACGGCTGTCTCCTTCATGTTTTAAGCTATGGAATTGTGTCCCACGCCCACGTGTTAAATGACAAGTATGTTGACATGTTTGCGAAGCAGTGCATTCATTAGCCTAATTAATCGCATCAGCGGACTCGTGGGATACATCAGAGGGATCCGTTTGGACAGTTCTCTTAGTTCTCAACTCTCTTAGTTTACCTTTTGCGTGTGTCTTGCTGAACACATCCTGCACTTGATTTCACAATAAGGGGGCAACAATCGGAGCTTCTCAGCAGTAACACCCATGGAGCAAGTAGCAGTTAAGTGCCTTCCCTGCTCAAGGACATAGTGACAAAGCGTAGAGAGTGAGGGCCAGGGGGAAATGTAACCTTCTGACATTTAAAAAGAGAACTAAGGAAACCACCAAGCCCTTATATGGACTACGTTGTAGTTTTTTTAAACTGCCTTGTACAGTATCCGCCACATGAGGTCAGCCTGGATCCATCTACTCACCATCTCGTCATTATTCAGAGGAACCAAGTTAACTGTGAACTCCTGTGATGGATTACCGGACATTTAGTCGCTATGTAATATTCAGTGCACTTCGAGTACCCAACTTTTGGTCCGAAAATGTAAAGTAAGATCAGCACATGCAAATTTCAAAAATTTCCCTCTGAATGCATAATAACAATATTCATTAGGTTTCAGAAAAGTGGCGTAGCCCTCAGTATGTAACACTGCTGAAGGTTTCTTAATAATTCACATAACATATCTCAGTTATTTCTTATGAAAAGACCCGGCGAAGAAAACCCATCTATAACCTAACCAGGAAAATTGATTCCCTTGTCATTCTGTGTGGTCTGAAATTGCCCAGAGCTATTATGAGAGAGACTGATTTCTCTGTGCAGTGGAGTGGAACATTTTTTTCCTTGTAGAGCTTTTTGCGAGATGTGAACAGATTCATAAGCAACAGCACTGCTAAAGAGGTATGTTGTCACGTGCCCTCAGCCAGATCTCCTAAACATGTGAAACTCCATGGAGTAAATTTGACCAGCGGTTGTCTCAGAGGAAAAGGTCCAGTTCATGCATGTGGCTTGTGCTTTTGTTTCTTTCCATATCTCTTATGTGTTTTGTGTCTCATTGAACCCTGCGCAGCTGATCCACATTTGGTTACGATGAAATACAATGTTTTTTGGATTGCGCAGTAATCTAGTCAAGTAATAGCAAAGTCGTTAGTAGTAAACATCTTCAAAACAGTGTCATTTAAAAATAAACGGCTCTAAAATGAACGTTTATCGCCAAAAAGTCCGATGAAAGATGTATGTAAAGGGAATAACAGGATGATTGACTTAAAAATGCTTTTAGCCAAAGCAAGTGGTGTAGAATACAACAGGGGGAACAAAGCAGAGAACAATGCTCAGGAATTGAATACATTTATGAATACATGAAGTAGCCATCAATGTCAACATCCAGTAATCATGACCCACTTCCTCTATTTTGGGAGCTATTTCCGCAAGTAAAAGCCCCATTCATTCCTCCCTTGGACAGTGTTACGTGACTAACAGTTTGAGCACTTCTATGGCTTGGACGCACATGAAACTCTCCTGGTTAAATTGCAAAATGAAGGGCCTGAAGCATCTTCATCTTGTACTTTTTTTGGCACTTGTTGGCGTAAGTGTCAACGGCTGAAGGCAAAATTCGTCACTGTTAGCATTCAGCTTCAAAGGCGGGAACCTTCCTCCAGTAAGAACAGAAGGGTCTCTGCGGAACGTTTTCTGTAGGGACACTGTAAAGTGTTTACACATCCTGATTTCCAAAAACGAATGGTCCTGCAGTCCAATCGGCCATATTGTAAAACTGGAGAGTACAGCACCCTAAAAGGTCAGAGACAGACAGTCGAGAGGTTTTGGAGGAATGTGTTATAATAAATAATAAAGGCCCAAGAATGACTGAAGCCAGCTCACAATCCCTGGCTTTCATGAGCCCCAGGTTTTTCTTCCTCTTATTCATGAACACCCAGGCTGTAGTGTTTGTTTCCTCAGTAAGATTACACATTTGCTCCTCTTGGAGTTTTTCGATGTCCAGCCAAAAATACCTGTAGGTTTACATCATCAACTAAAATAATACACTAGGAATACAGTAGAATGTTTTTTTTGCATGTTGCCACACAGCAAGGGCACGGATAATACTGGAAATCCCTTCTATCTTTTGGTTTCTGGGTGTTTTGTACTCATTGAATGTGTACGTGATTCTCTTGTCTTGTCCTCTGCTGTAAAAAAGGCTGTGAAAAAGTGATGCTTAAATGTTCCCTTCTTGTTACTGGAAAACTAAAAATCCACCGCCAGTTTTGGTCTAAACTACTGCAAATCCCCCGGTGTTTTCCATGTTTTTCTTGTCAAAGCCTTATTCAGTGATAATGTCTGAAACAGTAATAAACCACTCAACCATCCTCTATATCCTATCCCAGCATGCACTGAGCGAATGGTAGGTTACGCCATGGACAAGCCACCAGTCCATCACACACTTAACACACATTAAGAGACAAACAGAGCACATTTATACCTACAGACTATTTAGTGTCCAGTTGAGCTGATATGCATACCTCTGGCCTTTTGGAGGAAACTGGAGCACCCATGCCAAAACCTTCTTGCTGTGAGGGGACAATGCTGACCACTGAGGCGCTGGGCTGTCTGAAAATCAGCAGTTAACTGAACTGTTAAACACCGTCGTACATATAATGGAAACATCTCTATGTCAAATGTCCACAACATTGACCGTAGCATTTTGTAGTATATATACAGTATATGGTCATTTGCCGTCCTGCACTGTTGACCATTATGGCATTTTTCAGGCCACAGTGTGAACACGACACGAACACATTGTTTTTAAACACTCCATGGAGTTTTACAATCACACCCAAAGGAATATGGGAGCTTTTTATACAATGGGTAGTTCCAGCCATTGAATTTGATTGGTTAACATACATACCAGCCGTGATGTTCATTCCCATAGCTTTGTGTCCCCTTCACTCACCTTCAAAGAAAGTGGGTTACTTGGGGGCTGGGTGGACAGTGGGATGGGGTAGGAGGATTTCAGGGAACAGAGAGCTACAGTATATATTCCCTCCCAATATAACCAGAGAAAATCCGCTACCTTTTGACCCAGCAGACGTAATGGTGCACAGAGGCCTCATGTAGGTGCTCTGTGAAGCGCAGTGGGTTGCTGGTAGTGCTGGCAAAAAAAACAAAAAACATCTCCTGTAGCCTACTGTGTCTTTTTTAAGTTCGGTGCGCACTGCTTCCGGGAAATAGCAGAGCCCCACTCTGAGTCTGAGAGACACTGACAGAACTTTCACCTTCTCATGCCTACTCAGGTTTTGTATATTACCAAGCTAAATGCCAGCGATCGAGTCAGAAGCATTTGAATCTTCTACAGCAGTGCAAAATCACTGTAGTGCTCTGACAAATGTAACTTATTTAAACCTGCATTGTTGAGGTGTTGACCACTTTGCACATCAGAAACAAGACTTTGACATATCACCTTGTAAAGTTGTTACAATATGGTCGTACAGTCCCATCGGTCATACAATAGCATTCATTTGGTCCAATTTTCACACTCTTTTTTAGCTCCGTTTTGCCCCTCTCCAACTCCTACGGGAAATATCTAAGGCTGCTAAATGCTCCATCATCTTTGTCTGTCTGCTATTTGGTGATGATCTGGATTTGTCAGGTTTTTTTTATTCCTGGCTGCCTGTGTCTCCCTGCTGCAGTTTGGCTGATAGTTAAGCTATGGATGGTGCATGGTAGTACTAATAATTGTTTTGCATCAACTCATTTTAATACTTGAAACGTCTCTATTCATTGTTCATGTCTGACATTCTCATGATACAACATGCAAACGTTTTGGTGGATTTGTGAAGAATAAAAGTAAAGTCAAATCAACACAATTATCACAGTTAGTTATTATAACACTTTCACAGTTTTGTAAGTTGCTCACTAAATTTAGCCTAAAAATGAATATTTTGGAAGTCTAATTAAGCATAGCCTACATTGCTTTAGTTCCTGCACAGCGTGTTAGTGTGCCCTGCCGCCTTGCGGCCTAAACGACGCACAAGACCCGGAACACCGGAAAACTCCAAAAATTCGAAAGTTCTACACATTTAAACATCCGGACTCCATCTAAGTACGTAGCGAAGCAAAATTAGATTGGAACTTCCCAGCATTAACTGTACATCCTTAACTAAAAGCCTTGGTGCTACCAAACAGCCCAGCTTCTGTCAGATAAGGAGAATAATGCAAGAATGGAACAGGTGTATGTACAGTATGTGTATGCATCATCGGGGCATGCAGCTCGCTGTGGAGCAAACCTGGTAATTGATGGACCTATCAGTGGGTCTCTCTTTTTTTCGCCTAAAAGCAAGTTTAAAGCAGATCAGTCTTATTAAGTCATGCTGCAGCGCACCAAATCCTGTCAAATCCCAAAGTTCAAAGTGGGCCTAGACAGTGTACACAGTATGTAACGCGATGACAGCTCTTACAAAGAATCAAATGGATTATGCCCCAAGTTTTAGGTAAAGTGCACCTTTCGTGAGCTGAATGACTGGGCTATATTTTAACCAGCAATATGAAAATGTGTCTGGTAGGTGTAAGGTGGTCTTGTAAGCAGGTGCTTACAGAGTCCCATAAAGGGTCAATAGCACCACCACTCCTAAGCAGCATGTGGACAATGAATAAAGCACTCAGTCATACAGTGACGGTTCCATTTTTACATGAGCGTGCATTCATTTTAGCTTTCAAGCATTTTTATCCATTCAGTAAAATAAGAGAGTGTCATTATCTTGAGTAGAGAATTATAAGGTCTAGTGGGTTCTTTTCACTGCTCTCTGCACTTCCTGCCCTCTCCCCTCCACACACCTCTTCACTGAATGTGTTTGCCACTTTACTCTTCAATTGTCAAGGAAGCATAAAAATCCTAAATGAAACCAAGTCTTCTATAGTACTGTATTTATTTAACACTTGTCTTTGGTGGTTTTATGGTGGAAATCATGTGAAGATCAATAAGTTCAACTTGACCTAACGGTGCTTAAATGAATGTGTCTGTGCTGTGCTTCGCTAAAAGCTTGAAATAACTCACTGCCCATACTGCTCCTCCTCAATGGCCTTGGAGGATTTATGTTTTGTGTTAAGTAAGGCTGAAGCTACTCATGTTATCTCACTCCATCAATAGCAAATACATTAACAATATCTAGTCGCTGCAAGCACACTATTAATTTACCACGACCTGTCCCTACAGGGGCAGAATGATTGTTGGAGGCAACGAGGTGTATCTGCTTACCCTTCCCTGGGACACGGTGTCGCTGCTGGGGGATCAATGTCCATTGAGCTCGGAGGAAGAGGGGCAGGCAGGCAGCCAAGCAGCCGGCTGGAGGAAGCCCTCAACCTCAGCTCGAGTGACGCTGTCACCTAAGAGGTCCCAGCAGGCCCTGCAGAGACAGGGAGGGATGTGCCGCCTGATGCTGGAGCCATGTCCTTTCACACAGAAACATGGGCCATGGTTCCTCAAAGGTTGAAGAGGACAGAGGTAATAGATATTGCGAGCTCCGGTTCATAACAGGAAAAACCAAGACTGCCAGTGACAGTTAATTGTGTCAGTCAGACATTATGACATTATTACGTGAAGAAGGGCGGTAGCTCTCCATTAAGGTAATACAAAGTAGCATTTTGAAAGAAGAAACAACACATTCATCTTATTAAACCTAAATAAAATGCATCCGGCCTTGCTCAGTTTGCCGCTACATCTGATCTGGTATGACCAGCTACTGCTATGCTACGTTTTAGCACTTACCATTGTGCTGTACTTGCCACTTGTGGCCATAGTGGCCACTGTTTAGCAAAAGTTAGAGAGAAATATGTGACAGGAAGAAAAACAAAGAATTCCACTTAAAAAGTATGAACTCATGGCATAGAAGCCAGCCCAATAATGGCTCTTAACAAGTCAAAGAGTTAATGTAACGGTCTAATTTGAAAATGGAAAGGCTTATTCAAAGTTGCTGATAAAACAAAAAGCAAAAACTGGATTACTCACGTAAGAATAACTTCCTGGCTCCTCTACACACAAACCTTTCCTATGGCCTCTTCAGTTCAAAAAAGACCAGTGCGAGTCTTCCACCCTGCTGCTGTATAAATAAGAGAGTGTGTGTTGGCGCTGATAGCCCCTGGAGGAAAGCTACTTCATCAGCGAGTTCCCTAACCTCATGACTGTTGCCCTCAGTGAGGGTTGACGGTCAATAATAGAGCAATCGCAAGCAGAACATGTAACACTAGGGTTTGTGGTAGTGCCTGGGTTGGAATTCACTTTGTGGAAGTGTATAAATATAGGATGGAGTTTGATACAAATCCCAAGGAAGCAGATAGCAGGATTTACTGACACTGGTCCTCTGTAGCAAACATCAGTTGGGGCACATAGTTATTCCAGTGGGTGGTCAGCCTGCGCGAACGTTGAAACGAACCTTCCCAGCAAATAGTTTTGACATTGAAATATCAGAGAAGCAGAAAATTGAGTCTTTGATCTGTTCCATCATGAGGGATCACTCGGTCATATCAAAATCATGGCTCAAAGGATGTGTTTTGGATGCAAGAGCACATCATGAATCAAAGGCGGGATACTTGCATTGTGCTGATAGGAGCAGTCAAACTCAATGTGATTTTACGGTAATAAATTCCCATTCTTTCATCTTTCCCCATTTCGCCGTTTCACGCTGAAACCGTCTCGCACGTTCTCTCTGAAAAGTCACAATTCCTTGCCGTGTGACGTTCCCAGCTGCCAGCCTGCAAATGCTCTTGCAGGGCCTCAACTGATGTGCCTTTTGTCTTCTCTGTTGCTCTGGAGGGGATTGCAATTCCTTGTGTGAAATGATATTTGAAGTGATTAAAGAGAGCCATTCAGTGGAGCTGACAGTTCTAATGGAGAGCAGAAACCGCTCGTCCAGCCCTAATAGCCACACAGGCCTCCTGACAGCCGCTGGAGGAGCTCAGAAAACCCTCTGCTGTGGGACCAAGTGCCAAGAAGGATATGTTCCCTGATTTAATTTACAAAGACATCGTTTGTTAAGTCGCTTATGCTGTATGAGACACAGAAAGATGGAGACAACATAATGAATACAGTAAATAAAGAGCTTTTAAGTCTTATTTGGTACCACGAGGTTTAGAAATCTTGGTAGTGCACCAACGCACCGCTGGTGGTCACGCCCTTCGAAGTCATTTTATGACTGAAACTCAGAATTCCGGGGCTTTCTTTTATTTAATCTATCATCTCATCCTCTGCTTCTGCTTCACTGAGGTCACAGCACATACTGCAGCAAGCAGGGATGTACTGGGACAGAAATGAAGCCCTGGGCATTAATTCAGACCTGCCCACATACCGGCCATAACGCCTCTTTTATTTCTGAAATAAAACTGGATAGTGCGTGCGGCTAATTCACAATATCAGTAATGTCAGCAATGTCCCCCTCCCTCCCTCCCTGTAAATACCCGGTCCTCCAGAAGCTTCTTTCCCCAAAAACACGACTTGTGTTTTCCCGAATGTCTGTCATTTTTCTCTTTATTTTTCAGGAAGAAACTTGCAAATGACTGAATGAGAACATTAGGTTGCCTCGTTAGAAAATAATGTAGGCCCAGTACATCTGCCCCCACTACCGGGCTATAGAAGCGTAGACTGTATAAAACAAACCAGTGACATTTTTTTCCTCTTAATGTTGTTAGTTACACCTGTGCTTTTCATGCTGGGAAGAGATACTGTGCAGTTTCCCCATTCTATACTACACACACATTGCATACAATATGTACTATTTCCTAATGGTCAGAGTACTCTACCTTTTTGTGCGACAGGAAATGGTACAATACGTGCGTTCATGGATGTCAAACTGTGACTTTGGAAGGCCTCTGCCAGTTAAACTTAACTGTGCGTAGTTTTTCTGTTTCCTTTGTGCGTTGCATTGTGGGAAAGCACTTTACATCAACAGTACACATAAAAAATCTAGTGTTTTTTAAATGTGCCTGATGACATTTGTGAGTAAACCTATTTTTATGTTTTTCTCTGTATGAGCAAAGAATAAATGCAATTACAAACCTATTTACAGTGGGCAATCAGTGTGTATGGAACTGTACAATGTTTGCTGTTAGAAAGACCTATAGCCTGTGTGAGCACTTAGTCTAGTCTACACTAGTCTACACCACTTGTTTAAACACACTTTGTGTATTTGCACTTTCTGTAATGTGTGTGTTTTTGACCGTTTTAAATCCTCCACACTTAATAATAATTTTTTTCTCATAATGTTTTGGTTACATTTAACTCATTAATAGGTTGCTGATAAAAGGCATCACCACAAGGATGTGGAAATTGAATTCGGGTGGTGTCCGAGCTCCTGAAGGTCTCTTCGTCAATGTTGTTCAAGAGCTTAAAAACAGCCACCGGGTGGACTTTGAGTTACGATTGTTTCAAAGGTCAGGAACGAATTTCAGCATTTCAGTGTTTATTCTTCCTTTGAACCCGCTTCATCTTTCCCTCGATTATATTTCATTATGTTTGGTTTTTTTAACGCCTGTAAAGCACCTTATAAACTCTGCTTTCATAGCAGTTTGTAAATTGTGTTATCATTTACTAATAATGGAGATTATTCAAATAT
Organism: Coreoperca whiteheadi; assembly: GCA_011952105.1. Classification (NCBI taxonomy): domain Eukaryota; kingdom Metazoa; phylum Chordata; class Actinopteri; order Centrarchiformes; family Sinipercidae; genus Coreoperca; species Coreoperca whiteheadi. The sequence continues at coordinate 20,807,958 of CM022477.1, forward strand.
AATTTGAGGCTAATAAAAAAATGAAAAAAAATCACTAATCATTTGACATTTTAATTCGAACGGAAACTGGAATTCTCCTCACGTCCTCTATTTAGGTCATTGCAATTTTGTGACAAATAAATGCACATGCCAAAGCAAATATACTGATTACTTAGCCAAAGGGAAATTTGGATTTCTTTTAACGTCCCGGACACCCACCTGTGAGAAATACCAGCACTTGTCAGTTCTAAATGATTGTCGCTGAATAGCAACAGTTTGAATGTACAAAAGCACTTTTCATGTGATGATACATTTCAATAGTAAGACCCATTTGCAGTGTAAGTTTCACGTTCAGATCGTCGACAGCTCGCTTTATCCAAACTGTCAAGCCACCCACCATTACCCTGGGGCTTTCGGCGCCTGTTTTGAGCATTCCCACTTGAAAACATAACTATCATTAGAATCTCCACCCTCATACCTGCCACTCAGTGCGGCTCCCTGTGTAATAAGCTGCTCTCACCCCTGCCCTGACAAGGATGTTTCCCAGGACCAGCAGACCGCTGCACAATCACACACGGGCTGCCTGCTGGTGGCGAGAGAGTCGTAGCCAATTACCTCCCCAGCACTTCCATCTTCCTTTTTTTTTTTTTTTTCTTCTTTCTGTGCAGTTAACGAGAGCTGATGGAGGTGTGCCGTGGCAGATCCAGCAGACACCTCTGTCTACGCTGCTGTGTAGCTTTTGTTCTCCAATTCCTCAACTGGTTTTCTCGTAAAATTAATTTCCTTACTTCATGGACTGTCAATGCTTAAGTATCGAGAGCTCAGTTTGGAATCTGCGCATGTTATATTTTATGTGATATTTTGCAAATTAATTTCCCATCAAAATTGCACCTCATTCCAGATAGCGCATGACTATGTGTCCTTTCTTTTGCTTTAAGTACTGAATCCTTACTTTAGGCAGGTTTTCCAGATGAAAGTTTTTCGTTGCCGTCTGTAAGTGCCTCTGGACATGAAACGTGTTCACTCCTTGAGAAAAGACGTGGCGCTAAAGTGAAGCCTCCTGTGCACTGTGTGATATTACCTCCTATTAACAGCGCTTGGGGACATTTCATTCTCACTGAAATGAGAGTGAAATGTGTTTGATATTATAATTCCCCAAGTGATACGGATGAAACTACATTGGCTCATGCTGCCCACACACAAAGAGAAGCACAATATCCCAAATTATAAGTTCGTTCTAAACTTAAGCTCTAAATTGTGCATTTCGAGGAATAAAAATGGCAACTACAGTTGATGTCTCAGTTTTCCAAGTTGATTATTCTCCTTATTAAACAATGTCAAAGAAATAAGCGTGGATCAGTACGCAAAATCCTTAAGCCAGAACAAACTTGATAGCAAACTTCCAATCATTATGTTTTTCAAAAAATGTGCCCCTTTGAGATGGTTTGGCTTGATCCCAAACAAAAGAGATTGTCCTGAATGCATGCAATAAATAATAAAAAACCTATACTGCACAAATGATTTATTTATGATCCTCATTCAAATATCTGTTAATAACAACTACACCTGGAAACTGACATAAAGAACAGGAATGAAAGTAACATATACATACAGTAGTAATGCTTTGAAACATATGGTATGAACATTAGTTCGAGAGGGAATAGTAATTGTCTGGAATTTCATTTATATTTCCCAACATTTTCGAAGATACCAAATAACCAGTGATATGGTTAAAATGATAGAAGACAGAATATAGAATATAGTTTGATGTTATGGTTCAGCCATAAAAACTATGGTGTCTTGAATACGTACATATAGCTTCATGTGTTGGAACAAGCAGATGATGTGTTTTTGTAGTAGTTTTTTTTTTTTTTTACTTTTAAAGAAACTTATTAAGGGACATTTCAAGGGGAAAAGGAAGCTAAGGGAAGTTAAAAGCTGCACTAAGCCATATTCTTATATTAACAATGGGTCAAATAACTTTCACGGTTTTGTGAAAGGTGCCACTCGTAGGGACGAACTCGCAGCCGATTCTCAGCTGACACTGCAGTTCTCCTCAGCTTCACAGAGCTTTAAAGCCTATTTCAACTCGTTCTTTTGGTTTTCTGGCCCACCGCGTGACTGTTTTGGTGCAGTCTCATCGCTCTCATCAACCTCACCAGCAGCGGGCAGCTCTTTTCAGCGAAAGAAAAAAAAAAAAAGGCCAACTTCTACCTGCAAAACACCATGTAAAAGATAGAAACTCACTGATAAAAAGAGTGCAGCATTTAGCAGCTTCAGGGGCAGCTATTTTTCTAGGGAGCTTGTGGAGACAGCCTGTGCTAAAAGCAGAGTGAATATTGGACTTCATCAGGGGGACACAAATGCAATTTGAAATGTTGCACCGTATCTGCCGGATGTGTAAATAAACAACTGTACAGGCAACTGCCCAGGGCCCCCAATTTAGATGGGCTCCTGAAAGATATTTATTTATTATGATGATGTACGTCGATATTAGCTGTGAAATAACTTACAAAAAGCCCTCAGTGCTCAATTTATCACTTTCAGTGTGCCACCTCCCAGTTCACAACATATAGGTGGACTGTTCCCTCACTAGATGAGCCACTGCAACCGCTGCGCACCACTCAGCTGTTGCTACAGACGCTGGAACTCTGGTGTTGAATCCTCGAGGTGACGCGCCATTGTACAGAGCATCCGAAACTGAAACAGAGTTGTGACTGTGGATATTCCAAAAGAAAAAACTTGAGGGAAAGTAAATCCTTTGCATCTAAACTCACAGAGGTAACCTCCTTTGTTGTTGCTCCCCCCCGAAAACCACTGGCAGGGCCAGAGTTACTAAGGTTTTAATGCAGTGATGATGCTAAAGAAGAAAACTGCATTCAAGAAAGAGGCAGATGCAAAGAGCGGGCTCCTGGTGGAAAGTAATCAAGTACTTTTACTCACGTATGATGCTTGATTGAAGTTGATATGAGGGGAAAGGGTTTTTTTCTTGAACATTTCCACCCCCAGACGGAAACATCTACGCCATTTATATGACAGCTTGACACAAAATATATGATCAAAAAATAACATGATGCCTTATTATAAATTAACCGACCAAGCAGAATAGAAAGCAGTTTAAGATCATATTTTGAAGTTATTTAAAATGAGCTCCACCTTGTAAAGGCTTCAAGTAAATGTAAGTACATTTTGCTGGTAGCACTTTACTCCTAACAGATTCTCTTTACAGTGTGGTATTAATGGTTTTACTTAAATAAAGTATCTGAGTGCTTCTTCTCCAGCTGCCAATACAGGACATTCCAACATTCTCAATTAGGCAAAGGGTGAAAATAAAGCCCGAAGGAGGCCCCACGCTTGAGTTTGCCGATAGGGCCCCGTCATCACTGCACCTGAATGGATCAAATAACTACCTGTAATGTGTAGGGTCTTGCTTGACTCTGCCGTTCCCCTCAGCTCCGTGTGGAGCGTATGAGTGTTTTTCAGCTCAGTGTTTTGTTTTTTTTTGGCCCACGACTTTACTGTTTTCTTTCACTCACTGCTCGTATAAGGTTTGTAACAGGCTGGACTTCGTTTACTATATTTAATTTCTTTTTACCAGTTCCTCTCTGTCGTAAATTTTACAAGTAGACATAAAAAATTACAAGCGGCGAGTTCTGCCACATGGTCTTCCAGCCGACTGACCTCCATTTGGGAAAGGTGAAACCCGGTGATAGAAATGAATGAAGGCAAAACATTTAAACAATGTATTTTTTATTTATTTTTTTTATAGCGGATGCTCTGTAACTTGAGACACTTAAACATATGAATTCCTCTTACTTTAGTGCTGCTGAATATTGAATTATGGGGTATGATTTTCCTTCCGCTGAAATGAATATATAGCATTACAAATAAAGCTCTTCAAGTGTTATCGTCTTTGCATTTACAGGACATTTTACAGTAACTGACTCGTTTAGCCAGACATGCTTACAGTGAGGGAAGAGCTTCGCGTTTGATGGATATTGACATTCATGGAGATCGAAACATGTGACCTTCCTGTCACCTCTCTGTTACAGGGTGAACTCTTGAACCACTAGGCCGCCCTGCCACTTTGTGGTGAATATTGTGATCCATTTTAGGCCCCTAGTGAGTTTTTTTTTTCTGCCTTTGCAATTCGCTTTTTCCATATACGCACGTTTTCCAGGGGATTTAACTGTCTTTGTTGTTCCTCTTCAGAATTCAGATTTTGCACGGAGAGAAATGGGCAAAAGTTGTTTGTTCATCTCGCCACCAGAATGAAAAGCATGCCGTTTGCTTGCTTGTCTTAGGTTGATGAGGCAGCGCAGGAACGGTATGGGAGATGGAGGATTTGGCTTCTTCATCCCCACAGCTCTGTTGTCTAGACGGGGTAGGTAAAGCCTCTTCTCGGGCCCTTCCTCTCCTTTGCCGCCTTTGATCCGCGATCAAGGCTCAAACAACTAGGAAGAGGTGGAGCGGCCGTGGCTCGGGAAGGAGAGCAGGTCTCAGGGCTGACGGCTCGCCTTCTGTCTGCACGTGTCCTTGGGCAAGATACGGCATGTGGAATTGCTGCCGATGGTCAGGCCAGCATCCTGCATCAGAGCATGTTTGTGAGTGTGTGCGTGAATGGGTGAATGAGAGGCAACCTGTAAAGCGCTTCGGATAAAAGCGCTATAGAAATGCAGCCATTTACCATTTAGCAAGATGACAACTCTTTTTCCCTGTTTTTCCATCTTCCTGCCCTTTATATTCCTTTGGACATTCCTTTCTTCCATTAAAGTAAAGCATACTGCCAGCACTGTTTTTCACTTTTGGTTTTATAATGTGTGTTCAACAGTGAAAATGTACGTATTTCATATGGCAATTGACTTAACATGTGCATTTTCTTTCCATTTTGTCTGTAAAAAGGGAGTTCTGTATTTACATATGCTCCTCAGATGCTCTTGGGCAGTTCATCCCTTAATTTAGGATGTCACAGGCCTGTAATGCTCCATTAACAACTGACTTGATCATTTAGAAGGGAAGATAGCGAGAGCACACATGTTGGATTTCTGGGCATATGGGTACTGTTCTGATAGATACATCTCACTTTAATAGTCAGCGTGTGAGGTACTCTGTCTTTATTTTGTCTCAGTCTTTGGTGCCAAGTGTTTCCCACAGCCCAGAGATCATCATCAATCTATTAATGACAGATGTCTATTTTCATCGATTTCTGGTGATTTCTGCCCCTCTTCCTTTTCTGTTCAGTCACAGCACCTGGTACCTCACAGTTCATCTGTTTGTTTCAGTCAAACCGGACATGTAAAACACATCACTTCCTGTGTGCCAGAGGTGCTTTTGAATTTACAGAACTGTCATGACGTGGCAAACGACACTCCTGTTATCAATTCAGTAATAAAATAAATTAAAATGAACGCGTAAGGGATTTTTGAAGTGGACGTCTCTGTTCACTGCAAGATCAAATGTTCAATATGACAAGATTAACATAGAAAATGATCTCATGTTGCAAACAAATGTGTTACAAATGTGGGCGAAAAAAACAAGACTTTATGCTAAGAGTTGTCTGTCAAACGTCCAAGGTCAATAATGAACCTTCAAGCTCAGTCTTTCTGCTGTTGGTGGCTCTTTTAACTTTTACCTTTCCCTGATAGGCACCATTCATTGTGAATGTGCCAGACAAATTTAGTGGAAAAAATGCTGACATATCTCAATTACAGTGTATTCGCTATGTTGAATTCAAAGGATAACGGTCACACTCAGCTGTGGATAAAAACACATCAGACAAGATCATCATGCCGTAAACTCGGTTAAAAACCCTGTAAACCAAATCCAGACTTGGCCTGGTGTTTAACCAGCTGTTTTTAATTAGCGACATCAAGAGTCATTGGAGGGGATATCAGCTGTCTCTTCTACATTCCAATGGTCAAACAGCTTCGGGCCTACTTTTTCAACATTGTACCCTTTTAAGCCCCGATTTTCACAGCTGCATCAAAATGACACTAATATGATCTCTTATATTTAAAAAAGAGCATGCCGGGGATGGGGTGCTCCTGATGAGATTTCATCTAACCATTATGAGCGTGTGCTAATTAAGGCAAGCAGGGAAAGGCTTAAAGACTCAGGCTACCTGAACACAACAGGAGGGTTAATCCATGCAAAGCGACATTTAGAGAATATTGGAGAATATTGAGAGCCTGGGGCAGTGTGGTGGTTGCTGATGCTATCATATTATCATTGTTCTAGTGCTTAATCGCTGTGGCTAATGACAGGAAATGAAATCACCCACCGAAGACCAACACGCTTCCCACATTATAATTACTACTGTTGACCTTGTGCCTCTCTCTGATATGTATAGTGCGCTTGCACTGCGATAACTCTCACCACACTGTGTCACTTCATATCACGGACTACTTTAGGCTTCTCTATTAAGCTCTTAGTCATTCCAAGCAAACACAAATATGCAAACTAAGTCACTGACTTCATGTTGTATTTGCAACCACTGTTAGAAATGAAAGGATCTGTCTGATAAAACCCTGGTGACATCGGGCACTGTTTCTTTCATTGACTATCATTATCTGTTCTGTTCTTTAGAATAGCAAAAACAAACCATTTGTGCTGGGAGTGTGATAGTCTACCACAGCACAAAGCCTGCTGGAACATGTCAGTGCATTCATACTTTTGAATGAACTTGCATTGACTCAGTTATCTATTGCGCTTTTATGTTACTGGTCATCTTTTTCATTGTTACATATCACTGTATAGACAAGTGTTTCGCTGCAATTTCACATTCATTCAAAGGTCCACTTACTAGCTTTTCCGGGGTTTCTAACCAACCTGTCAATAAACGAATACCCGTACAGACAGCACCGAATGATGTTGCCTGCAGAATAGTTGTGTTCTGGGAAGATTTACAGGTAAAACCTGGTAGTTGCGGAAGACACGCAGAAACAGATTGTGTCATTTAAAGGAAACGTTTGACATTTTGGGAAATATTACTAACTTACTAACTTTCTTGTAGAGAGTTAGATGAGAAGAGCAATATCACTCCCACGTCTGTACGGTTAGTTAGCTTAGCTTAGCACAAAGACTGCAACGGGGAAAACAGCAAGCCTGGTTCTGTCCAAAGGTAATGTAATTTGCCTACCAGCTCCTCTAAAACTCACTAATGAACAATGCTATATCTTGTTAATTGAATCAATACAAAAAAAAAAACCCAACAAAGTTTATTAATGCTAAAATGTCACTGCGCCCGGGCCGAAAAATAGTCCTGCACATAAGTGTTCATAATCATCGCTCGGGAAGAACGCTAATAAACGCGTATTTCCCAACATGTCAAACTACTTCAAGGTAAAACAATGATCCAAACCAGTGTGAAGTAATCCCATTTTAACCCTGTTTATCTGATGAAAGTCAAATCTTGACAGCGCCCTTTACACTGTGGGAGCTTTGGCTGCGGCTCCAACCCCAGGTTTGTTAGGGGGGGCTGATGCTTTGTGTGTGTGTGTGTGTGTGTGTGTGTGTCTGTGTGTGTGTGTGTGTGTGTGTGTGTGTGTGTGTGCATGCGTGTGTGTGTGTGTGTGTGTGGTTTCGACCTTGGGAGCGCTGCTGGATGCCATTGATTTGTTTACCTGTGCGCTACTGACAGTTTCTCATTAGGTTTCTTTTGCACAACACTTCCAGAGGAGGAGACCAGAGTCTGCAGTTCACAGCCGACGATGCGTGATCAATGTAGCTGATAGATTGGTGCTGGCAATATAATTCTGTTGAATGGCTGTTTAATGGATGTGAGCGCTCCATTTAGTAGCCACAATAAGGTGCCTTTTGTGACTGAAGCAGCATTGTGGGGCTGTATGAGGAGGAAAACAATATCTTGAAAGAAGGGCTTTGTTAAAATTACTTTGGAAGACAAGAGAGACTGTGGGAGAAATTGTGTTTTATTCATCTGTTATTGGAGAGTATTGAAAGGATTTGCAAAGTATTAGAAAAATGCAATTTAGCATCATCAAGGGTTTTTGGCATTATTCTTTAATAGTGTGCATGCAGTTTGTAGAGCCCTTTAAACACAACTGAACGGAGAATAAATAAATGAAGATAAAGGGCAACAAAATTACGCAACAAACTATTTCCTCTGGATTTGTGGACATCTTATAATTCTGTTCTCATTTTGTTGGGGCCCATTAAAACTGTTTTCTGAAAATGCCTCCAATTTTGGATGTAAACGCGGGACGTTTGGATCTCTGTGAGGATGCTTTTACCAACAGAGGCGCACAGTATGCATTGGGGCTGCTGATAAATCAAACGCACTTCACCATTCACCGCAGCTAAGCTTTATGACAATTAGCCAGTCTCTAACTCTTTTCCAATCGGATTCAATCATGAAAAAGCTCCTAAAAAGCCTTCTTTTCCTCAAGTCTTTCTTAAATAATTTGACATGGTCACAAGGAGGCAGTGTTGCAACTCTCCCAGAAGTCCTTGTGCCACCACCGGAATGTTGGTGATGGAAGGAATCCGCTTATTTAAGGTGCTGCTAAAAGTGCTCCTGATTTCACGACTGTAATCCTGTCCATTTCACTGGGGGCCAAAAGAAAGTGGAAACACGGTGAAGCCGCCTCGCTCTGGAATCCCAGTTCACGTTCTCTCTGTGACACAAAGTGACACAGCAATCGGCTCGCGGACACATCAAGGTCTAATTACTCCTCAGGTGACAAGACCCCCCATGACATCCTCCCGCTGAAATGGGATTTTATGAAGATTGAAAGCTGACAAGACAAGTGTTCCTATTTAAATCAGTTAGGATTTACATCAAGTCCCTCGGAAGGAGACCGCAGCCCTGATTAGACCCCTGCCTCTTGTTAAGAGAGGGAGAAACACTGAATGCAGAAGCGTGCAGACATAATAGTATGGGTGTACATACCATATATGACACCCCGGGGCGCTGCACTGGCTGTCTCGTTCTAGGTGTAGTCAACATCATATTTAGTGGGCTGGAACAGGCTGAGGGGCGAGGAAGGGGGCAGCCATTCTCTAATGATCAAAATAACACTTTGTCAATGTAATAGCCCACTGTTCTTCATTCTTTACACCCACCTGACAGAACATTTCTCATAGCGTTGTTTACACCACTGCTGCCACCCTTGTGGTCAACTGTGACATATATAAAAATGTTGCCCTGTAAACCATGATTATTTTCATTGCAACTGATGTATTGCGATCACTTAGCGAATTCCCTTTGAAAACAAGCGTCTTTAGGAAGGCATATAGGCCCGCAACTTTGCTTCAAACATCAATGGCAATGTGAGGCTTTGTTTGTGAAGACGGGGAGCAACAGATGGCAAGCATATCTATAAATAAGTCGCTCTTCTGAATAGGAGATTAGTGCATTTGAGCTGGTTTTTAATGGTCTCTGGGAGAGATTAAAAAGTAAGCTGATTCATAATGCGTTTCTCTTTGCGGTGAATCACTCATAAACAAGAGTCTGGAAAGAATCTGTGGACAAAGATCTCCAACATGCTTGAGACGGGAAGTTATATGAATAAGTAGAAGTCAAACATGACACGTGCCTTCGCTGCATGGCTGCAGTTTTGTGAATCTTACAGTGTTACCAGATGCAGATTTCCACCAATTTATTTCCCTTGCACACTATTTATATGTATAAAATCACCATTAATGCCCGCAGCGATTATTCCTGAGCACACATCAAGCCACAAAAGTAAAATAACCAATAGCACATTCCAAAGTTCATGGAGGATATAACATTGATAAATATACATAAACCCATCGCGGTTTTAGCCTCTGGGTCACATTTTCTCCAAGTTATTGAAATAGAATGGAGAAGAAAAATCTCAATTATATAACCAGTGCTGATCAGCCTACAGATAGCCGCCCACCTGAGGCTACCTCGGCATCCTCCACAAATATTGACAGAATTCTTATCGTTTTGTGCACATTTTCTAGCAAACATGAAGGTTGTATACAAATCCTGTTTTTTCTCCGCCGTTAAACATCCTAAATTCCTCACAAAGACGCATTTGCAGTCATTGTACGATTCCAGGAACTGTAGGGCTCAGGATGTCTGATAAAGTGGATTTGTGGCTGCATCTTTGGATATCTGCTGCCTGGATAAACTCTACATCTGTCTTTAAATGACACTAGTGTCAGTGTCTGTTCTCTGTTACAAATCTGGAGACTCACCAGGTTTGGCTTTGTTAATGACCCGGGCTGTATGTGGCTGTGTTTTCTGAACGACAGCGTTTTCTCATTTAACGAATTCATAAACACGCCTGGGAGAAAAGCATGCTTGACCTATTAGAAGGTGCATGGATTTCCTGAGAACAATTGACAGGTTGTCCTAACAAGTACAAGCAACCNAAGGAGTCATGCAGTATAACCAATTGCTTAAAGGAGTAAAGAGGACAAACGGACCCTGCATTATTAACTAGTCTTGTAGCCCTGATTCAGCTTTATTGCCAAGTAGGCTTACTCATACAAGAACTTTGCTTTGGTATTTTGGTGCAAAACAAGTATTACTTTATCAGTTCAGTTTTGATTGTGCTCACATCATGCATACATAGTTATAGTATAGCAATATAGGAGTACTGGTGGATTTCTCTTTGTGCAAAGTATGATGAAGCTACCATATTGTACAACATTTCTTTTTGCTCTGGCTCACTATCCCATCTGTGTTGTAGCTTGTCCTCAGGTCTGTTCTTATGAGCAGGTGTGGAGATTTTGGTAAATAATGGCAATGGGGAAATCAACCAAATAGGTTCCAGCTGCTTTTTTATTTATTTATCCAAAGCTAATTTACGCACTTAAGTCCTATTGTAGTGCGCATCTTCCAAAAGACAGGGCGCTACGGTGGGATGAGCTGCCATAGAGGTACCGCATGTATGCCATTATTCACAGAGCCAAGCAAACAGGCGTTGTTGGTTTTAATGCTGGTCTTCTGTCAGATGCGGGCGCCTGCCGCCGCCGCCGCCGCTCGCGGCGGGTTTGTGATGGTGACACGGCAACAGCGGGACTCAGCACCGCGGACAGCTCCGGCGCGTCGCTCCGCCCCCTTCCACCGGCTGCGCGTCCAATAGCTGCGGCTGCCTCAGTCCAGCACTGGATACAGCGGAGCGAGCCTCAAAGGAGCCTGTCCGCCCGAAGAGGAGAGGGAACCTCACTCCGGCTGTGATGCGTAGCGTGGGCTCTGCTGGCTGCACAACACATCCTGCCGCGTCTTTGCCTGTGTGCCGCGAGGACGGAGACGGGCTCTTGCAGCGCGAGCGCGAATGACATTCTCGCCCGCGTTGTTGCGTCACAAAAAAAATCACCGGGCGCTAACTTGGAGCCGCTTGGACGTTGAGCAAGTTATTTTATTTTTTTTTTCCTTTTTTTTTTTTTTGGACATTTTTTTTAAATTGACTTTAAATTACATTTGAGCCATTTACTTGGAGCCCAAAGCCAAGGACGAGATGGAGAGCGAAAAGTACTTGCCGGAGCTTATGGCAGAGAAGGACACGCTGGATCCGTCTTTTCAGCACTCCCTGCGGCTACTGGATCAAGGTAAAGTCCGTGGTTAAAAAAATACTGAAGTGAACCGTTTAGCTGTGTGGGAACAGAGTCTATACCACACTGTTCAGGTTTAACGCTCGGTGTCGGGCTGCAGGCTACATGACTCCACCAGCCCGCCCACTTCGAGTTATAAATACGAGGTGTGTGGTGCTACTTACAATTTCCTGTTTGGTCACACTAAAATAGCGAGGTCCTTTTTAGCTGTTTCGCCAAGTAGTTATGCGGCAACGGGTGCCACGGCCGGGGTTCTAGTGTAGAAGTCAGGGCCAGGTTGGACTGAGGAGTGCGCCTGCTTCAGTGCTCAGCCCAGAGGTCAACACACTTTTCATTTGAATTGGCCGTGCATTGGGGCACTGGGACCATCCATGGTGACATTTCTGCCGTTGGCACCCGGAGAGGGGGCTGTTGAACACGGTGGCTGGCGACAACGTGGACATTTGCACAGAAAATGCACCATTTCGGGGCCATTCTAGATGGCATAGCACGCAGCCACAGCCAACAGTTTATGGATGGGCGCAGCAGTGAAACACAAGGACCACTTGACGTCCCGCTTTGCAGGCTGCAGTCATCTCTGTCCCATGCAGGCATGTGTGAGCTGCGGGTGCAAGTGGTGGAATAATCGCACTCTTGTTCAAATGTGCGTGTGTTTCCGCCTTTTGAAGGAGCGGACGTGGACTGCCATGGAGCGCTGAACGGATGGAGCTTGGCCCCCGGGCGCTTTTAATCACACCGCTGCACAGCCTTCTGCTTTGAAGCTGTCGGGAATCTTGCAAACCCTTCTTCAGACGCAGCCCCGTGGAGCTCCTCGTGTGGGAAGTGCGCTCTCATAGCGTCCAAGCGCATCCTTCAAGCACCACTCATGGGCTTTGTCTACAATCTAGCAGACCGTTGCTGGCGCTAAAGGTATCAGACAGGGAGCACCAGTCTGTGGACAGTCCTGCTGCACTGAAACTAACTCTACTGAACCCCCAGACGCAGCTCCTGCGCCAAGCTGCTTTTATTCAGACAGCCGTGCCCCTTCTAGTTGCTGCTCCCCAAACTTGGGACCTCAAGGAGACCTTACAAGTAGAGCATGATTTAATTTGGACGTGGTTTACCTGCTGGAGTTTACCAGCGTGAACAGAATGACTTCTTGATATGCTGTCACCTTCTGAACCTAGGGCATGAAGATGCGGTTACTTTAGGGCTGCGACTGGTGTTTGTCTTTATTGTGGATTCATCTGCTAATTCATTTACTCAAATAATTGATTAACCCTGAAGTCTGGTCAGAGAGCTGTGGAAAAAAAGTCCCTCACGACCTCCTAAGGCCTTCAAGTTACCTTGTTTTTGTTCCGAACAACAGGCCAAAGCCCAAAGCTATTCCGTTTGCAATAATATAAAAAAGAGAAAAACTGCGAATCCTCACAATTGTTAAGGTTGCACTATGAAATATTTGGCATTTTTGCCTGGAAAATACCATAAAGATGAATCGAGCATGAAAATAGCTGCTGATTATTAATGTGCTGGCGGTCGACTAATCGATTTAAATTGGCTGTTGACTGAATCATTTCGTCTCCAAGTTACTTTCTCAAATTACCACAAAGGCTAAAGTCCTCCTCTCTGATATAATCCCATTCAATCATATTAAATTGGGTTTGGTGCTCAAATGAATTGCATTTTGGAGTTGTTGGGAGTTTCTGGCATGAAAGAGTTTGGCTATGTCCTTAGATAGCCTACAAAGTAACTGTAATGTGCTGGTTTAAAACAATGTGGCACATTCTTCACTGTAGTGTAGAGATTCTGATTCCAATTTTAACCTTCAAGCAGTTTATTATTGCCTCTGAATATGGTGATGAATTACCTCTATACTAATATAATCACTGTCTTGTATTCATTCATTGCGTGTCGGAGTAAAGGCCTCGACAATATCAGCTGCAGACCGGAGTCCTGTTTAAAAGAACAGGCTTATGTTAATGCGTCTTTCAGTGAGCTGATTCATGTACAGTAAGGTAAATTCATTCCAGTCCGTGAGGACGATAAGGCTGCGTTTCACTCAGCGCTTTTTGCTATCAGCTGGTTTCCCTTACTCAAATCTGGTTCAGTCTTTGTGTATTTCTAAGAACACATATCCCCCTCACCAGCAGAAAGAGCGGATCACTCATTGCTTATTGCCAGTTGAAAGACACTTACCAACCACCTCCTTGCCGGAGTCTCTCTTAAAGTCCTTTATCCACACTGCGGGTCCTCTGCAGAGTTCTAGCAAATATTGGCCATTTCCCAAAAATCGAACAAAAATGATGGAATACTTAGAGTATGAGCCAGAATAACAAAAAAATATTTTAAAGTTAATGTTCCTCCTGTGTTTTACATTCAAATAATTTTACCTAACACAAGCTATTGGTATAGCACCAATAAAGTTAGTTTGTGATATTTCTAGTGGGGGCAAAGATTGCAGTTGGAACACCATCGCAAGCGGCAGAATTAATCCGTGACATTTCATGAAGTAAGCAGTGCACAAAATTTTGGCCGGAACAGTCTGCCACAACTCCAAAACTGTAAATACTGTTATCTCTCTCTTACACAACAGATGGAACACGATGCGGCTTAATAGACCACTTCTTCTGCCATCTTGCTGATGAGTTCTGGACTAGATTATGCAATTGGCAGGGGAAGCAAGGAACAGAGCGAGAGTAACTCGTTACTGCGTGCGAGGCGGCGAATATGAGATTACTCCGGGTCTGGAGAGACTTGCATTCAGGAGAAATTAGGGGAGCATTGTGTTCGAAGCTCGGGGACAGGGCGGGCTGCTTTGATAAGTTGGGGCCATTCGCAGAGCTCTTCTCCCAAAAGGACCATATCTCTGCCCCTGTGACAAGCCTCGTACAGTCAGCAGCAGACACTTGGAGCTGGAGAAATATCTTAAGCCAAAAAAAAGAGACAAGCAGGAATGAAAAGTCCTTAGCAGCATACCAATGACGGAAGCACCTCGGGTGGCATGGAGAGCATCTGTTATTTACGTGAAATCAGTGCTACCATGCAGCGCATGGGTCACGACACTTAATTCCAATACTTATTTATCTGTATTTGGTTGTTTTTGTTGTCGTGCGTGTAGAAGTTCATTCTTAACTTTAGGGCTGCCACGTTATCGTTAGAAATTCTGCTTCCCAGTCCTACGTGGGGGGAAAAAAATGTAACATTCAATCATTCAAATCAAGCCTGGCCCTGTTGTCGCCTTGGCTAACGCAAAATGGCGCAATCTAGCAAGCCGTGCTAGCAAAGTCACGACGCCAGAGGGTCCGAGACGTAGCGTGTGGGAAATGTGGAAAAGGCAACTGCCCTACAGCAACGTTGGCTTGTCACACTCACGGGAGGGAGCGGAGGCGCCGGCAACTGCACTGAATGACACTAATGCCAGGACGTGCTACGCGGGTTGTGTTTGAATTAACTCGAACTTGACTTTTTTGAAAAACGTGACAGCTCTGCTTACTGGCTGGTCATTACTATCTGGTCACGGTGGTTGTGAGATGTGGTTGACATCCAGCGCTGTAAGGGTACCCCGAGTTAAAATTTCTGTCTTTGTCTTTATTGGTCAAAACATTTTTTTTCGATTAATCATTTTATTCGATAAAATGCGTCGACGTCTTCATATAGCTCGTTTTCTCTGACAAACTGCTCCAAGTGCAAAAAATATTCCATCTAAAATGATATGACACAAAAAAAAGCCCTCTTGATGACTTAAATGATTCAGCGATTGTTATAATTGGTGAGACTTAACGTTTTTCTGAAAAGACTAACGCCTGCACACTGACTCCAAACCGGCAAGTTTTTTAAAAGGACAACGCTTTGATCCCAGTTGGGCCTTTGTCAGGTAAAATGTTCACATGTGGTCACACCTGTGGATACTGTATACCTATAGGCTGATGACGTGGCTGACCATTCACACCGCCCAGGGTGATAAACAAATCAAAGCAATTCACTCAATACATCAATCCCAAAGAGTGGGGGAACATAGACAGTAATGACACTATATATATATATATATACAATATAGATATATTAAAATGTGAAGTCACCCCCGGCACCGGATGTATTCTGTTTGTTCTGTATGTGGATGCGGAGCAGTGTGCAGCCCATTCTGAATGTTTCAGGACCTCTGGCCCAGTTTGGACGTTGTAACCTCTGCGCTGCACACAAGCTCCATATCTACTGCTATTTAATTGGCTATTCCACAGCAGGAAACCCTGCACAATGTTTGCATTACATTAACAGGCTCCGCTAGCTTACCCACAAAGAAAAACAACAACAACTAAAACCACACATTTTCTGCACAGACTGAGCAGGTGTGGGAAAATATCCTTATTTCAGACAGTAATGCCCCATTGCTAATTCATACATTTCCATCTCATCAACAGAACAAAGGAGTATTTTTAGCCGTGCTTGAGTTTTGCCCCGAGTGAGAGCAGTTCCTGGGTTAGAATGCCCAGAAGTGAACATAAATAAGCTTTGGCAAAGGATCAAAGGCAGAGATATCGTTTTGTTGGGGAAACAGTGCTTGATAGCGATAATGATCTGTGGATCTGCGGCTGGCCGACATGCTGAGCCACACAGTGAGGTGGAGGCGCAGCCACAGCTCTGAACCCGTCTGAGGCCGAGAGCGGACTGGTGATTTGACCCGCAGATGTAGTGAACTTGCAAGTGAACTGTAGAGGGCAGACGGGGGGGGCTCCAGCAACCCCGCTTTGCATTCAGACCAGCGGTGGACGGCAGCTGAGCAGTGCTGTGGCTAAGAGGTGTCTGCCTCTGCTTCGCTCCAGCTCCCCCACTGGAATCTCAGGGCGAAATGTAGGCCACGAGTGACACGGGCAACACCCAGAGCCTCGTTCACGGACGCGACGAGTCACGTGGCGCCATTGATTTCACTGCTGATGTGGGATGCAGGTTCTCATTCGTTATGGCAGCAATAAGGAGCGGGTGATGCCGTGATTAAGCTCCTCTCTCACTCAGCATCTGATAGGTGTCAGTGCAATTAAAATGTCAACCCTTCAATATTAACACGAGTCCCCCCGTGTTCCTTGTCTATGTGAACAAACAGTTCTCAATGAGAAATGATCAGCTATATCATGACAATGCTGGACGACAGCCATGTGCAGTCATTTCTAGCCTCACCTGGATGAGAATAATTGACCCAGTCTAATAACTGGAAAGTAGCCAGAAAGAAAACAGTGTCTGAAAGAACAATTAAAAGCCTGACATGTACTGTGTATATACTTAAAGCCGCACGAATCAATATTTTTACATTTCAACAATGGATGGATGGATGGACTTATGTGTAATTTAAAATGGATCTTTCAGCTCTTCCTTTGGTTTCATGGCCCACCACAGCTGATTCGCTTCACTCTCACTGCGTCCGTGACCCTCGTGTCCAGCTGCTGTCGTGCTTTTTCTGGACTTAATCAGAAAATAAGAAAACTTTCAGACAATTTTAGTAGGTACACTGCTGTGTGTGGCAGAAGCTTGGCATATTTTATAAAACAAGAAAGAGATTGTAGAAGAAAACATGCTTACATTTTTCTAACTAGGCATCTGAAGCCAAGAATTTGTGCGTAATTCAGATATTGGCCTATGCTTTACATCGAAGGTCTGTGTATTTTGAGTCTGCTTAGAACGGTGGCGCGCTCCTGACATTTGTGTTATTTATTTTTTTCTTATTGACAACTTGGCAGTATTTGAGTGCATTAACTGTTACAGTAAGAATTATGGCCAATGAGTCCCTGTAAGTAAATGACACAAATGTTAGTTTCTGTGTTTTCCCCCATGCTGTACTGAAAGCGTACCGAACCGTGAGCCCAAAAACCGAGCTGCACACTGAAACGTGCATTTTGTGTACAGATACATCTCTAATTAGTATTCAGTAACATGTCACTGTCCCTTGATAACTTTTTTCTGGACCTGTTTTCTGCTCAAGCCCCTGTCAAAGAGTCATGCCACAAAACCGAACGTATCCATTGCATTTAATAACCAGCTGTTGGTTCATCGGTCCTTTCTTGCAATCTCCAAAGCGATTCCATCCTCGTCCAAGCAATCCCATCACCATATTGCATGGGATATCGTCTCCACCTGGTGCAAAGCTCACCTTGGGCCTAGCTTGTTGATTTAGTGTTGAGACTGTCAGATTTCCATGTTGAACACGATGCTCCGCAATAAATGCTGCAGTCATATTTCAAATGCCACAAAAATGCGTATTTTCCTTCTCCACCTACATGCATACATTGCTGAGGGCCTGCCTTGAGCTGTCTACCTTACTGTGGAGTTTTTCTACATAACCCTTTTTTCATTTAACAAAGAAAGCCAAAGTGCTCATAAATTCAGTGTAGTCTGAACCCAAGCAGCCATTCAAGAACAATAAAAATAAAATGTGTGCAAACAAGACTACAAATTGGTGTTAAATGCTGACTTTATGTACTTGAAATGTTTTGATACTTGGAGCTTTAGACACATTTATTTCGGTACCAAAAACAGCCTTAGTGTTCAAACCAGCACCACGGCCCACCATACTCTACTGAGAAAAACAGTAATTTTACCATTGTAAAATTCATTGTAAAACACACTTCATTCAAACTGGACAGAAACAAATTAAAACTCCCCAAAACCTTCTTTGTTAGTCTTTGCGCACGGACATGTTTTTGCCACTGACAGGCTCAGTTTGTTATTCTAAGTGACTTCATCCACAACACATTTCATTCAAACTCACCGAAACTGTCTTTGTCAGTCTTTCCAGCAATTACCGCCTCTGGTTTGGTCGAAATCAATCCTTAATTCCCTGCGTTAGATGAGGAAAAAAAACAAAACAGCTCTCCGCACTGACAGACTGTTTCTCGGGGAGGGGCTCACATGCACTATCACGCACACGGGGTCGGACCGGCTTCATAAACAAAGCGCAAAGAAGCTCAGATGACAACACACACAGAGTGGGTGGGACGTCATTCTCCGCTCAGGACGCCATCACGCCAGTGCATCTTCACATAGCAAATAGCTGTTTGCTGCCATATTAATGTTCAGAATGTCCTTTACAGAACCTTTAAGTCACAGGAAGGCTAGTGAGAGCGCCCTCGTGTCATCCCCTCAACAATAACATCCTCTGCTTTGCTTCCCTGCATCACGTATAGATCCATTTATAATCATTTTATTAGACGCTAATGCACTCCGCAGTGCCGTCCAAGACAGGACACAGACAGACCAGGATTACGCTGGATTAGCTTGAAAAGCAGAAGAACCCCCCCCAGACTGTATCAGTCTGTTTACTGTGCCTGAGGATGAGAGACAAAGGCAGATGATGATGGAAAAGAAAGAGCGGGTAGGAGTGGGTTGGCGGGGCTGCGGAGAAAGTAAGAGTCTCTTTCCCCAGGGAAAGGTTATTTGTAAGGGGATTGTACCAAAGTCAGTTACAAAAGGGAAAATGCAATCTGGGTTGGAAACGGAGGAGAGAAATGGAATGGGAGCTAAAACGAGGAAGAAAAAAAAGCAGTTATGGGATCACTGTCGTAGATGTGTGAGTTATAAATAAAAAAAGTTCAGTCTTAAAAGGAAAATATAGAAACTCCCAGGCTGCTGCTCACCCCTGCTTTCATACCATATAGGCCTACCTCCATCTCTCCTTCGATAACTTAAACACATTTTCGGTGAGCGTATTCCACACTTGCAGGTAAAAAACTGTGCATCAGACGAGTGGTGCATCTGATCCGTGACTAAATCACTGTCATTACTGCTGTGATGAAAGACGAGTGGGATTTCCCACTTCCTCAAAGGATAGGAGTGGTGCAAATCCATTGCTTATTCATTTTTGACACTGCGGAAGCCTTCCAAACACATTCTGTACAGTATCATCCTTTTATGATTCAAGCGCTTTTGTTTGTGTTTCAGAATCAATAGAGAATGGGAAGTATATTCGGTCCATTTCGAACTGCACTACTAAAGTTAATATTTGACTTTGGAGCATGTTTTCCCTTGAAGGGGTCTTTCCTGTGCCCCTGCCTTGATCTCGCTGCGACAGCCACCACTTCCCTTTGCCTCTTCTTTATTTATGTCGTTTTGTGTGGTTGGCACCTCTATAGAGTGGATTGCACTGGATTATCTTCTCCGCCTCCCCAACTGATCCAATCCATTTTGTGTAATCCAACCCAGTTTAATTATGTTTATCGTTCCACCTCGCTGGTGCCGAGGAGCAGCAGCACACCTCTACCGAGATAAGCCCGGGGACCTTGTGCCTTTTTGCTGGCAGAGTATCTGCCTGAGCCTATTGCTTTCTAAACAGATGGTGTAAGTCACCTACACTCTCGGTAAATACTGTGTTAAGTACAATATTATGATTCAGAGCTCCTCTCAAACATCACTGCGACATGGAAAAATATATTCAAGGTTGAAGATCGTAACCTCAATTTTTGTTGTTGTTGTTATGGGAATTTGTACAGTTTAGCAGGCTCTCCATCCCTCGCCGCCTCTGATGTTGGGAGAATGAATGTGCCCACTATGTATACAGTCTTCTTTATTACTTCAGTGAGTCTAATCCTTGTCATTCGATATCAAAAGCTCACAATAAAAGCCTAAATATAGCTTTTTCAAGCACTCTCTAGTCAGTGGGCACAGTTCAAGGGCTCATAGATAACCCGATCATGTTGAAAATCTGACTTGTTCTTCCTTGTGAATGCAGCAATTGGGCCTCAAACGGCATACAATTTTGTTGGAGGATAAATGTATTCATCCCCTTTGGGTGCTGATCTCAGAATTCCTATATTGGTCGAGAAATGCCTCCAATCCAGTCTCAGATACTTACAGTGTCGGTGTAGTCGACTGCACTGAGCAGCAGATGTTACAGGCCAACAAGTACCGTAGTGAGGGTATAAGGAGAGAATGGACGCTCCTCTGTTTTCTGTCCTGAATGCGCCTTTGTCATCTGCACTGGCTGTGGAAAAACTCTGGTTTATTATCCAGGGGCTAATCTAGTATTTTAGACTTAGTTCTATTGTCAGGAAAAGTCTGTTTTTAATTATTTTTTATTTGTATTCCATATTTTAAAAGGGGAGTTCTGCTGCACTCTCTTCCAGTGGAGTCTTGTTATAGCACAGCGCACAAAGAAACTGAGAGAATAGGACATTCACATTCTGTATGTCATGTACAACATGCATATTGCAAATCCCATTGGAAAAAAATAAAAAACAGAACCAGATCGCATTCTTCTGTCACCATAAATAAACGTTGCGTGTCATTTTGAGGTAATGGAAAGAAACCAAACATTTCCAAACGTCATCATTCTTTCATAAGGAACCACGATTAACAGCATTAATCTTCTTTGGTGCGTGTCAGTGTCTGGGTTTGATTGACAGCGCTGTTACCGTAGGGAACGAGACACAAAGTAAACAAGCTTGCGCTGTAGCTTACAAGCCACGGGCAGACGGTGCGTTGTTAGCAGTGGGACTGAAGAGTAAGGCACCAGCATGTAGCCAGGCCAAAGTGACATTTCCAGTGCACTTTACATGCTGTTTCACGGGCTGCAGCTGAGCAGCTGATTGGCCACCTAGCCTCCAAACTGAGGCTAGCGATCACCATCACGCGATAAAGCTAAAGTTACACCAAAAAAATCGCCTTCGAAGGGAGCAAATGTGAGTTGCTGTTGAATGTTTGGCTCAGTTTGACCGTCTGCTCTGTCTGTGATAAAACACTGACGTTACCGCTAAATGCGGGATTTGATTGGCTGTATGGAAATAGGGTCTCCATCTACGTAGGATGGTTGCCGGAATGCTATTCCTAATGTGAAACATCATGAAACCAGAACATATATACATTTCTCCCTTGTCACAATAACACGGGACAATGGCTCTCCAGAGCAGATATGTATGCTGCAGCAGGCAAAAATCATACCATAACTGTCCCGCTCACCTTATGAAAACAGAAAGAGAGGCGGACACTTTAGTGGCGGTGGGGCATGGATCTTTAATGAGCACGGGTGGTGTAAAACCAGTAAATGAAAGTTAAGTGCGTTTTCTGGGTTTTTGGAGCAGGAAAAGTTATCTTGTAATGTACTGAGAGAGGAGGAGAGATGGATGCTCATTTAATACCAGTGCCAAGAGACCTTTCCTCGTGTCCTGCTGGGCTGCCAGCTTCTCTGTGTCCCCCATCTCTATTTTAAGA
This sequence comes from Coreoperca whiteheadi, assembly GCA_011952105.1. Taxonomy (NCBI): domain Eukaryota; kingdom Metazoa; phylum Chordata; class Actinopteri; order Centrarchiformes; family Sinipercidae; genus Coreoperca; species Coreoperca whiteheadi. The sequence continues at coordinate 20,829,654 of CM022477.1, forward strand.
GTCTGATATTAAAGCCTAATTGTGTTCAGAGTTTTTCGGGGACATCTTCCTTCCTTTCTATTTTTTTTTTTTGTGCCCTTTTTTTCTATCACGAGGCATGCCAGCAAAATCCTTAACAGTAGAATATGATGCAAAGCAAAATATGTAATTTGCACGTTGTGATGATAGAGTGGCGGTTTTTAAACAGACTCGCTGACTGATCTCATCGCCCTGATTCCCGTTAACACAGCACAGCGACCAGATGCACCATGCATATTGTTTTTTTTTTTGTCAGCCTGTTAACATGTCACTGCTGTTGGAAATGGCTGTAAAGCATTCATCAAGGCTTACAGGCACACCATAAACAAGGGGTCAAATCAGGATATATGACCCTCATAACAAGCACAGTTATCCACTCTCTCTTCTGTATTAAAACCACACTGTCGCTGCTGTCTGTTTGACTCTCCACCTCATGGCTCATATGTGCTCCTTCACTGTGCCATTTTGGCGACACTTCTTGTTAAAGTCTGCCCTGGAAGTGGATCTCTGTCTGTCTGCTTGTTAAATATCTGTCGCTCTCTGCGGGCCGTCATTAGCGCACAGAAAATGTTTGGAGCTGCCGTGGCGTCTGTTTTTTTGTATATCCTCGATAAAACGAAGGCCTTGCAGCATGCTGCGAGGAGTGCATGGCTCTCACAAGAGCAGCAAATTGGCGTTTTACCTATACAAACCTTTATTTAAAAGGGACAGATGTTCCTTATCTGGGCAGAGGCATATAGCTATAGTTTCTTGTTATTTGTGTGTTGCTTAATCCTGGGAGAAAAAAATTGTAATTTGAAATTTGAAAATAAACCAAAAATGTATATAGGAACTTAGGGATACTTTAGGGAATATAATTATCCCCAAATAATTATGCCAGTTCAAGCGCAGGGGACAAGACCGGATGAGGCAGCTGCTTCATTTCAATCTATTAAATGGCACTTAATTCTAGGGAAAGAACACTTGACCCGCTTGTTGTTTTGGTCACATTTGACTGATTTAACATCCTACAACTGATAGTTATAAATGGGAATCAGTATTTAGTGTATTGTCAACTTCACTTCAAAGTAAAAAACCCATTTTTGGATAAATACAAGCAATGAAACCCGAAAACAAACACAGCAGAAGGGTTAAATTATAAGGGGATCATGATTCTATACTTTCCTTACTGTCAGAAAATCATATTAAAGAAGGGGGAAACACAACAGGTTGGAATGTTTAGTCTGCTTGCAAATCATTTTTTGACTTCCCCGCCTTGTCTATGGCACTCAGCCCCAAACTCATTGGTTCCTGCTTAAGATGTAAATCTATAAAAACAGGTCACAAATATATAGTTTTGCCACTAGTTAAATCCTAAAAGCTTCAGAAGATGGACTTCTTTATCCTAGCTACTGTAAGGATAAGACTGGCAATGTTCCTTTTTCTTTTTGACAACAAATCCCACGAAAAGACCAAAACAATCAATGAATTGATCCTGGTAACGAGTACCGTCTGATATATCTTATTCCTCCGTTTTCCAAAAACTTTTACAAACAAATCAAAGAGCCACACCATTGCACTGGGTGACATGTTCCTTACCATGAACACACACACTGTAGGTCTAGTCAATAAACTAGTGACCAAGTATTTATTAATCTGCAGCTGAAAATAGACTCCAACAAATGCACTGTTTCCTTTTTGGTTTTCTAAACGTTTTAGAAAATGACTGATCTCTTTGTACAGATGAAACAACATGCTAAGATGGGTTTTTTGCAATGCACAGCAGCTCTGTCAGTGAGAAATATCTATAAAACACAAAATCTCCAATTACCGCTGCTGCAGCTATTTATTAGGCAGCTCATTCATTAATGACGGGATCACAAGTATCACCGCTCAATTCTTTTCTGTCATATGTAATGCATCTCTGGCAAAGATGATTGTAATTACAGCGAGCATGCAGTCCACACAGCCAACGCCTCCTGAGCTGGCATGTCGATGGGAGGCTGCAAGAGGTGAATGGATAGAAATCAAGTTTATAGATCTGTGGTTCGCACATGCCCACCCCTCCACCCGAGGGCCGGGGTTTTAATTGCTATCTGACCCAGGCTGGTTCTGTGTGAAGATGGGCTACGTTGATATGAGAAGTAGGGGGCAGGAATGGTTTTCTTTCTCTGTGGTTGTTGTATTGACAGCTTCTCATCCTGGCGGGGCAGATAAGAACACAGGATCCGGGGGGACACCCAGAGGCGTGGATTGCCATTCAGGGCCAGGAATCAGAGCTGTTTTAAGGGGCCTAGTGAGCCTCAGAGGTCCTGCGTCAAATGTTATCGTCTGAAAGGCACAGAAGCAGGTTGAGATCCAACAGCATTACCGCATGTCCACAGCGGACGGAGAAAGTGCCAGAGCAGGTGGCATGCATGAGCAAAGAGCCTCTAACCTTGGAACATAAACGAAACAGCTGCATGCTGTACGTATTCATCGTAACATCATATTCAAAATCAATGAGGGAAAGTGCATTGATTTACAAAACAAAACATAAACACGGCACCTTGCTGCATGCTTTAAGTGTGGTCACTGTTTCAGCGCTGCTTTATTTACTGGAGCATCTGCTCAGACCCATTTAGACTGAAACGAAAGAGTATTATATATTATAAAATAAATGGGAATAATTCTTTTGTTTTTACATAATTGAACTCAATTAACTTAATTAACTTTGTTAATTTAATAGTTTAAACGGTGGAAAACAATTATAAAATTATTGTAGCAGTTATGTAACAGTATAACATATAATGGTTCCTAAACTATAACTGACAAGGGTGTTGAAGGCTGATGCGAATCATTTTGCATTGTTGCTGCTGACAGTTGAAATGTGTTGAAATTCTTATATCGTTTGTAGCCATTTTTCATCTTTGAATCTGACATCATCGTAAGACACAGCGCTCAAAGATACATGAAGTCGCTAGCAGAATAATGAATTTACTGAACAATTTTGATGACAAAGTGTCTGACGTGAAGCAAATGAAACGTGCAGACTTTCAGCTGCGCTCTGGTCAGGGAGGAACCGCCATGTCTCAGAGCAGGCTCACCTCACCGATCAATATGTAATGTGTAACAAAAAGCCAAATATTGGGGCACCCTAATACGCGTATCTAACCCTCGTGTAAAGTGACATGACTCCAAGCACTTGACTTATTGCTCCGTTTACCCTCTTACACGATTGCCTTTGAGGCTGGAGAATTTACAGTGCTGTGGGACAAATTGCACTATATGTTGTCATAGATCTCACTGTCAGAAGTACATTGCCCCCACTGAGCTCTGCAGGTCGCCCAGTGAGAGATAATTGCGACCCCTGCAGAGAGGGAAGAGCCCAACTTACAGGAGGCACTTTCCGCTTATCACAAGGCACTCGTTTAAAGCCTCTTCCTTCAGAGTTAGGTGGTAGTCCTAGTCCACAGGATCACAGGGTGCCGAAATGAAGGTCTGGGGTTCACATAAGAATCTATTGTACATCTTCCATGTCTTGTTACCATCGATTATATCTCAACTGTCCACTTTTCAAATGGTAAAAAAAAAAGGTTTTATTTTTTAACACAAGCTTTTTTAACAAAATGTGTCCGTATCAGAATTATGTGTGTGCATGTTCCCTTTATTTGGTTAAAGACACAATGGAAAAGTTCCGTAGGAAATCTGTTCTCTCCAGTACTAAGCCCATTTTCCCCTAACTCTTGTCTGAAATTACATACCCAAATAAATGGAGTATATCTTAACAACAACAAAGGCTAAATGCATAATCTTGGTCTCATAAGAAAGCTAAGACCTGGGAGATTACAATAGAAGTGTCAGGGATTCGGGTATCTATACTCTGTCCGATAAAATGCATCTGGAACACCGAAGAAAATTTAAATGTCTACCTCCGCCTAAAATGCACACCTCATTTATAATGAAAACACATTAGAATAAAAAAGGAATAAGTCTAAACTTTGTAGGGATTATTAAAATAATATCTGATAAGTAACTGTGCAAAAGAAAATGCTAAAAATGAATGCAGCTGTATGGGCTGACAGAATAAGGCATAACTCGGCAGCCTATTGGCCGATTTGAATAAATGACACCTCTTTGTGACTGTCAGAGCCAATAGAATCTATTGACACCACCCACGTTCGGATTAGAAACACCAATGACCATCCAGAAGGCAGTAAACCCAACAACAAGCTCATTTGCGACAGCAAAGCCCATCCCATCTTTACCGCCATGTGCTGCTGTGGACCGCTTTCCACTCTCACCACCTCTCCACTGTAGTGGTATTATTCAGTTCCACTCTACCTACCGTTCCCTCCACGTAACAGAAATAACCCCCCTGGCAATCGGTAGTGTCTGCCTCATTATCATATTTATTTAAGGTAGCGTATGACCCATTTCATTCCAACATGGGTTTCTCTTGTCATGATTGAGTAGTCACATATTTAAGGGTAGTCTCCAGAGATGCAGCTCTGCATAATGGGAACATTACTATTAAGCATAGTCACAGGCCTGTCCTTGTCATTTAAATGAAAAAAGGAGAAAGATTTCTTTTGTTCCTAACTAAGCATTGTTTTAGGTTGCAATGACAGCATCATTACAGATACATTCAAAAACTGCAGATGGTAAAAAAAAGGAGCCCTCAATCTTTCTATGGAGGGAGTGTTGGAAATCCAACTCACGCGATCAATGATCTGTCATGTAAGCAAAATAAGATGAAGTGCTGGATATGTTTGCCCGGTGGCTAGTGATATAGCATAAAGAGTCATGTTGGTGAAAGGAAAGGGCTGCGGTGCTGGCCTTTGTAATGTGACCACTCTAATGGACCACATCTGATGAATGATCAAGATTGCACCAATAACACTAGGAGAGAACTGTCCGATTGCCAGGTGTGCACATCAGCGCAAGCTTTAATGGCCGAATCTGTCACTAAATGTCTTGCGCCCGTTCACAATGGCCACTGTCTTGTGGCTGGTAATGGAAGATTAATAGCAGGGTACCGGTCCATCTCTGATCGGAGTTATCGAATGGTTTCCCTTGGATACGTTTCTCAGGACTTGGCTCACGTCTGGGCTGTATTGATCTGCCGCTTGCAAATTTATGGTTATGTTTCTTCAATTTGCACAAAGTCAAAAACAGTGTTGTCTCTGCTGGCATCCGTCATTGCCTTCCTGCTGATGTGGCTGCGGCAGTAGGTCTCAGCTCTATCTGTCCCTTGGTCCCAGAGGGTCAAACCCTCTCCTTTTGTGACAACGTGAATGTCATCGCTGTTACTTTATCCATCTAAATGACTGTGACCTTCTCAATGCTTTACATTTAGGGCATGTTTATTGATAAAGGTGGCTCTCTGGTGCTTTAAATACTGCAAATGCTGATATGTTATGGCAGTCTGCATTGGGGGAGGCGATCTCTGTTTTTTTGTGTCGGACTATTCAGCTGATTTCAAGCACAAAATGTCCAGACTGCCATGCTCTGCCTGAGCTGGGGTGATGGCTTTCTTATAGTAGTGCCTTATAGGATTTTGGATACCAAAGCCATGGGGTTTTCCTTCAAAAACCTAGCCTAATCCACTCGGCCCTACAGCCCCAAACTTTAGCCCTCAGATTGATTGATTTAACCTCAGCTCCTGCTTTAGCTTCAGATTTAGCTCCCTCCCAACCTGGCAACTCCTGCCCGGCCCTCCGTCCCCATGCTGTCTCGTTTAGCTTCAATGCACGGGGTTTCATTACCTCTGCCTTAGTCAAATGGCTGGGAGCTCTGGACTGATATTTCAAACTGAGACATAATTAATGAGATGTGCATGTCTGGTTCTCTCTCCTCTGAGCAAAGCACCGAAAGACGTCTGCTGGGACTAAGTATAGGAGCTAAGAGCAGCAGGAAGAGGAGTGGAGCAGTGTCTTACTGCAGCTACGGTAGAACCACGATAACAAGCAATTTCATTTTTGTTCTACAAGAGACAAAAAAGAACAACCTGACTGCAATGACTTTGAAATGGCTGCTCTCTGACTCTTTCTATAGCTTAACACAGTGTTTGGATCTGGAATTCCAAACACATCTATTAGTACAAGGCTCTGGAATTTATATAAATATATAATGATTATATATTATATATAATAAGACTGCCTTCAGCACATGGGATAATATACACTGTATGTAGTGCTGCTATGTTTATAAATGCAGAATGCAGAATTCAAATAGTAATAATATAAAAAAACACTCCAGGCGCTCTTAGGCAGGAACAAGAATAAAATGTCTTTAAAAAGCTTTTGTTTAGTCAGGCATAATGGTTTAAAACACCAACCTTTAACTTCGCCATCAGGGTGCAAATAAAAAAAACTCCTCGTATTCTATATAGTCAATACACTGGAATAAAATATTATTTACAAAATCAAATGACAAAAAAATAGAAAGAAAAAACCAGCCATCACAATTTTATGAAGATGTTAGTAATATTTACTCCCATCAGTACAAGTACAATTAAGAAATGTTGTGGTTTTTTTAATCCGCCCTGAGGAAAACTGAGAGGTGGTTTGCAGCTGAAACAATTATGTCCGAATACAATAAGGCTTTGCATTTAACGTTTCTCCTTTTTTTTTTTGCACAAGAGTGCGTGAAGAACATCTTCTTGTCTGCTGTTTCATCTTCAAGACCACCTTAAGGTTCCCCCGTATGAGAAACCCATTCAGCACTTGGCGTCTGCATCATTTTAGTAAAAGGGCAAAAATGTTTCTCATCTCACGTTAAATGTTTTGCACCCACAGGTCTGAATGTGTACAAGTTGAATTTTGTCCAAATTGCTCTGTGATATTCGGAGCCAGGAATGGAAGTGGTGAGACTTGGCTTTGGATCTCCTGAATTTAAAGCCAGCTGCAGTGCTGAAAGGCGGAGGGGGAGAGCACCAACAGTCAAATACATGTTTTGAAAATGATATTTTATTCAGTATCGGCTGTCTAATGCTACGGCACAGTGTTGTTTTGCTCACGTAGTTTGCTCATTGAAAGCTCTGGAAAGCAGGGTCGAAAACACATCGTTTACAACACGACTTCTTAAGCACTTTTACCACTTGACAAAGTGTCTTCAAATCAGTGGATCCAGCTGAGAGACTCAAAAGTAACTTCGTAGTGGTACCTTCAGAGGTAACCTTGCACTAGCTTTCACGCTTGTTTAGTCTTACTGCTATTAAGGGGACTTCATTCCTTGTTTGAATAAGTTAAAGGATTTAAATGTTAGGTAGGGCATTCATCTAAAGAAAGAAGGGTTTTAGGAGTCAGTAGTGTGCTTTTAAAGGTTTCATTGGTACATTTTTTTTTTTTTGAGCTATTTCAAATAAACAAGATTGGAAGATTTTCTCTACCAGCAGCAGCACATATCACGTGCGTGAACTTTAGCTGCTGAGATTCCATCCCATTAGCACCTGCCCACAGTTGGCATGTACTGTATGTGCTTCAAAGGTGTGTTTTGCACCCAGACTTTCACAGCGATAATCTAATGGCGAGTTTTCACTGCCAAGTCTCATGCAAACACACTTTCTATTAACGTCCATTGTCACAGCACAACAACAGTCCAGATGTTTTGTTTTTTTGGCTGATTGGAAATGACCCACAGCGTGGAATTTCATTCTGACTGGCTTTAAGCACCAACTCAGACCCTAACTGGGTGAACTTGACAAGAGCAGTGGACAGCTGCCTCCTATATATTTCAACTTGGCGATGCCATGCTAATGTTGTGCATGGATGGTGATGCACTGAGGTATTACACATGCCTCGGCCATGGTGTGAGACAGATTCTCTGTTTCAGATGACATAAAGCCAAGTCTTCAATGTGTTACACTGTGAACTGTAGAGTATACATACCCTTCACAGTCCCTTTTTTCTCATTTTCACAGCCTTATTTGCTCATACGTCTCAGGTCGTAGGTCGGACATTGACAACGCTGGGAAAGATTACTGTCAGACAATAGACCCAGAGCTAGAGTGCTGGCTTTAAACAGCATGTCTCACCCAGCGGTTAAGATGCTCAATAACTGGGAAACAATCCTGTTATTGCAGCTTTTCCTTAAATTTTTACTCCTGTTGTTGTTGTTTTCCCTGTTCTGGTTGCTTGAGTGAAGCGACGTGCCAGTCGGTGACAACACGCAGCAAAATATGGTTAACATGTTTCATGTGACACTTCAATTTCCTCTCTGTCAATCAGTGCAGCTGCTGTATCTCTCTTATTGCTCTGCTAGACTGACAGCTCATGATAGATCTAGTTCTCGTTTAGTGGCAGAAATGTGCGATTACACAGACGAGCATGCAAATACATGCATATATGCAAGCGAGACCTACATACACCCACTCACACTGCGTATGCGCACGCCCACACTGCAAAAACTCCATTTTAATAAGTCAATTGGGTCCTAAAAAATGCAGGAAACACTGTGGGTTTCTCGAATATCCTTTTTGGGGCTTCGAAGCTTAGCGGCGACACGAGGAGCCCCTCTCCCCGCCCCTGCGGCCCATCCGCGCCCCCAGAGCAGTCAACCTAGGGGAAACACTCTGTTGCTGTCATCCTCTTGCACTCTAAGATGCCGTTTAATGTTAATAATGTTGGCTTACTATTTCTCATTTCATGGATTTTTGGGGTAATGCATATGTAATAATAAAGAAAACCCTACAGCATTCGAATACTGATTTGGACTTTGATTACCTTGGCAAGGGTAGACGCTGCGACGCTTTGAAGCATTCGGGTCAGTCCTAGGAAACAGCCACCTTTTTGAGACAAAACCATATCTTGAAATAAAACAAATAGTAACATTGGTATCAAGACTTGAATCAGAAAAACCTTTAAGTTCCAACACTGAATGTATTTTAATCCTGGACTAAATGACTTGTTACTTTTTGCAGTGTACAAAAGAGCATCCCAATTGATTTATGTCAACACGGCTGCTTCTAAAATAATCGGAAATTCCCTGAAAATGGATTTTGTTTACAGTAAATCCTGCACAATCTGGGCACGGAGGTGATGGCTCCTGGGCCCTCCTGTATGCCTGCTGTGGCCTCTGAGAAATTGTCATAAAAATTGTGCGTCCTGAAGAGACAGCCGGCGGCGTTGCTGAGTCGACAGCCCCACTGTTTCCTAGAGTAGTCCATTAGCTCTACCTGCCCCTTTTCGCCACAGGATCCCCACAGCACTAAATGAAGCCAGGCATATTTTCATCTTCCTGACAGCCTGGCTGTGGCAACCATGGGAGATGGAGGTCTGTGTCAGCCTGCACATTCTGCCGCATTTCTTTTGGCACGATTGGCCCAGATGCCGATGCGCAGATCACTATATCATTCATACAGGACTTGTCTTTTTTTTTGTTGCTTTTTTCGAACAACAGACTTCATTACAGTGAGGAAGGGGGAAGCGGTGGTCCCCATATATCTAACATCTGACTGTACTGAGTTGTCCAAGATAGTTAACCTCCAAGTTCTAATGAGCCATGCCAGCCTGCAGCTACAGTATCTAGGCAACATCACACATGCAGTGGTGTAGTGTTGGCTGAAGAAATTGCTACTCAAATCTGCACTTGCACACACACAAGCCACCTACAGTGTGTTTATTGAAGTGCTCTACTGCAGAAGCAATACGAGTCCTAGGAAGTTCAGAATAGAGCAATACATGTGCCTATTCATTGAAACTCACTTTTTGGACGACTTATCATCATTGATTATTATTACGAATTGAATCAATTATTGAATCACTGTTTTGATTGTCAAAGCGATCTTAACTGAAGGTCCATTTACTGGCTTAACTTTCAACGTCTTCACATGGTCCTCATCAGCAGATAGACAGTTTCCTCAGTTTGAATCAGTCTTGAGTTGGTTTGATAAAACTCCATTGACTGATGAAGACCGTGAGATGCAGTTTGAAGCTCTGGAAAAGGATAGTAAGTGGGCGTTGAGTTATAATTAATTTGTCAGATGTTATGAGAGACTGAGGAAGGTCAGTAGAGCGAGCTGATTGGATGTCGCTGCTCTCTGCTCAAGTTGAAATTATACTTCTGCAAAGATACAGTTAAATATATGCAGCGAGGGATGTTAGGTTATTTTCCTTCTGCTTTTAAAACAGCTCTGGTAAAACTGCTCCTTGAAGGTGGGGTATGCAATTCTAATCCAATATACATCTTTTTGTCAAATTCTGCAAATATCTCCTCACGGTCCACTAGCTTTCCGTTCTGTGTGTGTACTGAAAACAAACTGGTGTTTTTAACCTACACAGCCCTGGCTCTGTAAATAGAAAATAAACAAAGTAGCTCGGACCGGGCTACACAACACTATTCCAGCCATTCCAGCCATGATTTGTGTGTCAGGTAGCGTTCAATGACTTGGAAAGCTGTGAGTGTTGCTGTCTGGAGCTGGTTTGCTGGCTCTGGGAAACCATCTCATCCTCTCCGGGTGCTTCACAACAGCAACTGTAGAAACTGTTTGCTAACCCATAGCCTAGCTAAGCTAACCCATTTACATGACTTTGTTGTTGTTCACTCTATATCATGTATTTGTCACGGTATTGGATTTCTCCAGAATCGCATGCCCCACCTTTAAGAAGCCTGATCTGGACATTAGTGACAGTGTCAATTATAGGCCTATCTCAAATCTTCCTTTTATTAGTAAACTAGTTGTGAAGATTATTTTGGACAAATTACAAGGTCATCTGAATTCCAGTAATATATTAGATAAATTCCAGTCTGCCTTTCGAAACCAACCACAGTACTGAAACTGCTTTATCGACTTGAGAAATGGGTGGGTCTCTCTGGCACAGTACTTGACCTGTTTCACTCATACCTCTCTGAAATACAAAAATGTGTTAGTTTAGGTGACTTTGTGTCACAGCCCTTTGACATTGAATCTGCTCGCATCACTGCACTGGCTACCTGTACCTCTTTTAGAATTGAATAGAAAGGCCTTTTACTTATCTTTACACAAGCCTTACATAATATAGAACGCTCATATATCAGCGACAGCCACTCATTTTATGTCCCAACAAGAACTCTCAGATCTTCCACTACCTTTCTTTTAGAAGTTCCTAAAGTGTCCCACGAGAAATCTGGTGAGTCCCTTGGAATTTTTTAAAAAGAGATTAAACTTAAAGTTGGCTTTTAATTTGGGTTAACTTTGGGTTATCTTTTTCTATTGCTTTTGCTATTTGTTATCAGCATTTTTACCTATTGTTAGTTTATTTTGTCATTTATTTTTCATTATTACTATTTTTAATCTGATCTTGTTTTGTTAAGCACTTTGGGCTGCGTCTTTGTATGAAATGTGCTATACAAAAAAAGTTATTATTATTATTATTATGGGCATACAAAGGTCGGCCCTCACATCTCCAAATTTTCAACTGGTTGAAAACTGACCGGTTGATCCAACTTCCTTGTGTGTGCTAAAAAACAACGAAATGGGGTTGATGAGAGCAGTGAAACTAAACCAAAACAATAAGCTTAAAGCATCTAGAATGCTCCAAAGCTGTAATAATTTCATTGATTGTTACTACGAAAATGTATTTAGTGTAATTAGTTCAGCTTTAACCTCTCCCATCCCCCACTTTTCTTCTTTAGTTTCTTCAAATGTATAAAAACCTTATTCCACTCAGTATGAGAAATTTAACAATATGTTCAGTTTCGGATTGTTCCAACATGTTAACACATAGTCATTTGAGCCATTTGAATATGAAAATAATTTTTAGGGCAGCTCTCAACATTATACCCAAAATCTGTACAAGTGTTCATTCACGCAAACCTCTCCGAATGACACCGTTGCATGTTACGCTTACATGCAGCCATGGAGCATGTTCCAGCCTACGTCAAGGGGCATAGGTTATAAAAACTTAAAGCTGGCTTTGTGCACAATTGTTTTTTAGAAATAACAGGGTGTTGTAGCAGGTAAACACATTAGAGGTATTTGAGGAAAAGTAAGTAATGCACACTGAAGAACATGTGACTGCACTTGCACCACTGCAAACAGCACATGTAAAAATTTGAGTCACTGCGATTTTATTTGTATTCTGACAAAGGTTCCTTAACTGCCAGTTGAGTTTGCTGCTCATAAAACTCCCCAAAAGCATTGTTTTGTCTTAGCTGTGCACATTGAGAGCTAACCAAACCATCTTCCTCCAGAGTAGCACTGCTTCTGAAAAATGTGTGTAGAACAAAAACTCCAATCTGCAGAATGAATGCTACCCCTCAACAGCGACTATACCTGGAGTATTTATGTACATTTTGCTGCAGATGCTAGGGGAGAAAGTTTTCAGAGGTGTGGAGGAGTTGCTGCAGCAGCTCAATCTTAGACCAGTGGCCTATACAAAGCCAACCACCCACTCAAGTTACAGATACATTTAAATGTGTCTTGTTTGCCAAACTGACTAAGTGAGACAGTGAAAAGAAAAGAGTGTGCACACTCAAGAGCCTTACATTCACTCGTTTGTGCAGCGTGTAAACCAACAGAGACAGTACACTCCAGTGCTTTTGCTAATAATTTACTGTTTCTTCTATCAGAGAGCTCTCGTGAAAATGTGTTAATTATCTTTCCCATAATGCATCGCCATCCACAGTTATTACTATGCTTTGGTGCAGCTGTGAACACAATAAAAAAAACACAGCTTTGAGAGGTACAAAGGCTACATTCACTCACATCCACTGTGGGTTTCCACTCAGCGTTCAAGCTGTCAGTCAATAGAGGGAAAGAGTTCAACTGAGCACTGACGTTACAGCCCCCTCCCCCCCCACCCACCCCCTGCCACTACTCCCCTGCCTCGTTCAGTTACAGCTTTAATTTTCTCCTTCGCGATATTGTTTGGAGTCACGGCAAAGTTAGTGCAGCTGTGAGGACACAGGTGCCGAGAGCCAAAGTGTCATCCCCTCTGGTGTGTGGTCGATAATGAGACTGGGAGAGCACATGAATAACTCCGTGAACTCGTTTCCATTTCCTTAATCTCTGCCCACAGGCCAGTCCAGTAACACTGAGTCATTATTTTCCATCAGTTTGCTCGCTACTTGATCACACATATCGCCTCCTATGGGGTAGGATAAAGAGGGGAAGAAAAATCCACTGCACAAATTAAAAAGGCTCCGTAATTTAATATCTTTAATAAAGATGGTGAACAAATCTTCTTGTTCAGCTCCATGTAGAATGACTAATTGCAGACTTCCTGGCAACATCAAGCCTCCAAGCAACTTGTGACCTCAAGCCACCAGACCATAGAGGTATAAGTGGCCGCAGGATAAACGCTCCCTCCGCTTCGGGCTTTGACCAAGCACAATGAGCCACACAAAGGCACATATTCTCTTTATCACTTTTTCTCATTTTCTTTCCCTTGATCTTGCCACCAAGCCGGCTCCCCATCGTGGTTCTGCAGTGTCCCCTTTCATAAAATCCCAGGTTTGAGGTGCTTCCCGGGGATCTGGTAAGCGCTTGGCAGCGTACGCCGGGTGACTCAGCGAACACGGATTCAGCCGGCCGACACTATCGCTCCTGCTGCAGCGGCCTGAAGCGAGGCTAAGCACTCCCAATTGATTTAATCACTTAGAATAGGAGCAGAATATAGGGAAGCTCTGTTCATGTCTCCCCCTGCTTTTAAAAGCTTGGCCACGTACAAAAGGTTAATCAGATATGGTGACCTGCTGAAGACTGTGCTATCAAAGTAGCAAGGGTTATTTTCCAAAAAGGACTGAAGATTAATCAATCAATAATGTCATCCACTGGGTCACACCAACACAGTAACATGCTCTTTTTGCTTTGAAATTCATGTCGGAATGGTCAAAAATATAGGGAAGCTAAGTAATGCAAGAGAAAATGGATGTTAGAAGCAAAGAACACAATGCCACTAATATTAATAAAATATTAGTTGATTAATGAGTTAGTTGACTGACAGAAAATAAAATGACAATGGTTTGTGCCTAAACCCAACCAGACTTTAAGCATAATGATATGACACATTTTTGAATGGTGATTTTAACCCTTTTGGAAGACACTGACCACAAAACAATGATGTCCTGCCGAAAGGAGCATCAGATCAGAAAAGCCTTTTATACTGTAGGTCCGTTTCGATGGCAGAGGCAAACAGCATATTTTGTCATTTGGCCTGGCTTTGTGGTCAACCGACGCCCTACCGGAAAAGGGTGGGAGTGCATGATTACAATTATAGCATGGCCACTTAACAAAGAAAGCAAAGACAGGGAAAGTGAAAGCTATAAACCAACTGCTCTTAATAATAAATACATATATTTCATTTCACCATCATTTTAACCACTGGTGAGTTAAATCATTCATTTCACATCAGTGTTGTTGTTATGGTTATTTACAGTCTAGCCTGAGAAATGATTTACACTTAGCAATGATGATTCAACTGTTGACTATTGTTGAGATGTCCCAATATACTGTGTTAATGGACACTTGCCAGCCATTTAGAGTATTTTTCATGAAAATGGTCTATTACAATTGCCCAGCTGTTATGCGAATGATGTTACAATTATTTACAGCCATAATTGTTTCATCTATAATTTTACAACTCTTTTGCCTCAAGATAAACTTTTAGGGCAACTAAGGAATGAACAATTAGAGACTGTTTTTTATTTTTATTTTTTTCAACTTGATTTTATATTTTATATTTAAATTTCTGGCTGCAGTTATTTCCTTAACACATCTTGCCATAGCGAAACTGTAAAAAGGGATCACAGTTCTTGTGATTGAATTACTGGTACTGTAATTTGTTACTCTGCAATCCAGCCCAGGAAAGCATTCAGACAGGCGGCGTGGCTGTGGGATTTCTTTGCTTGAGAGCTTGATGAAGTAGTTGAGAAAATGTCAAGGGCTTTACTGAGGACTGTGTAGCTGTGAAACATGAGGACAGCCCCTCGACATAGACACTATGATAGGAAATGTCAAAGTGTGTGTGTGTGTGTGTTGGGTGGAGGGGGGGGGGGGGTTCATTTGCACTTCTTTTCTCTTGCACATTCCCATTTCTCATTATTTATTTAGTCAGAGTACACTCTTAAGCAGCGTGACCTTTTAGCACAGACCTGAGTGAAGTGGTTTGTGTAGCTATCAGCAGGCCCTGAAATCCTTCATTCATACTAGGAGAGGCAACGATGATCCCTGGTGTCGTAACTTGTAAAACCACATGCCAAGCCATGGCCGAGCAGTCACTCCACTCAAAGCTGCGCTGCACATGCCAATGAGATAGGATATATGTATGAAAACAATATGGGCTTCTTTCCCGGCAATTAGTCTTGACTGAATCGATGACCGGCTGGATTGTCTTGTTTTTCAGCGTTGCTCCTTGGCTCACAGATAATATTGGTATTGGTAGACAAGTCATTTCTGCGAAAATGATATCAGATTTGTTTAGAAAAGATCTTTTGCAGGGGTCTCTCAAATCCACTGCTTGTGGCAGAAATGTAGCCTCTCAGATTAAGTGGCTCAGCTGCATGTTCCCCTCCATCTTTGGAGACATTTCAATGACGATACAGGCTGAGAGATTGTTAAAAGGGGAGGGGTGGCGGTGTCCATTTACCCAGGAGAGAGCCGGTGTAATCCATCAGCCTGGCTGCTGCCCGTTCAGCACAGCCGGCCCCAGCTGCCTACTGCTAACCACCCCTCCACCTTGCGCTCTGACTGCCCTCTTTCCCCCCTTTATCAACATCTTTCTTTCTGTCATTCTCTGCCGCTCTAGGCTCACTGTTTAGCAATACTGCCCACTGAACATTTAAAGATGGATCTGATAATTTATCCTACCTGACCCCTGCAGCTGACCTGACCAGCAAATAGATGCCATACAAATATTTAATGTTAAGCGATACATTATATCAGCTTTCTTGCTGAGAGTTAGATAAGAAGATCAATATCCCTTTCATGTCTGTCTGCTAAATATGAAACTAAAGCCATCTGATTATTAGCTCAGCTTAGTAAATAAAACTGGAAACATGGGGAGCCGGCTACCCTTTTCCCTCGGTTTCCCCCTAACAGCACATCATAAACTCACCAATTAACACGTTATATCTTGTTTGTTTAATACGTGCAAAAACTGAATTGTGAAAACAAACAATTTGTGGTTGCATGTGGAGTAAGGTAATGGAGCTATTTTTTGGCCAGGCGCAGTGAAGAAGCATATTCCCCAAAATGTCCAAATATTCCTTTACTGTAAGTAGAAAATCTAGTAGAAAAAAAGTAGAAAGTGCTGACTTACTTTTCAAACACATTTGTCCATGCGATCCTTCCCATAGAATGCTTGAAAACATGCGAACTCAATATGTGTGTTTTTTTTTTTTTTTTACACAATTCATAGGTAAAGACAAAAAATAAAGATTTGAACTGAACTCTGAACAGATCTTCTACATGGGTCATTATTTTGTTGTCTGATCAACGGATAATAGCCCTGCCATTCATGTTCCAGTCGTGTTTCTTTTGCCATGAAGTGCCAATACTAGCAAGCATGTGCAACAACCAGACTAAATTAAAATGCTGTAGTCATATTATAATAATACTTGAAGTCGCTCTCGTTTTTTTGGCCTGAGGAGAACCTGAAGTTAATTCTCCATATTTGAGAAAGTAAAACAAGCTAAAGTTAAATAAATTAAGCCATACTGAACTACAGTCATTAGAGGAATGTAATTCCCCTCTGGAATTTATAATTCATGGGCGACTGTTTGGCATCCCAATTTGCTACTGTAGATTAAACCCATGTTCCTCCACATTGGATGTAATCTCTTTGGTTTCCTGTCCCAGTGATAGCCTACCATCCTGACTCTCTCTGCTAAATTTAGCACCTGTGTGCCGTTCAGCCTCGGCTTCACAGTGAAAGGTGCACAGAAAAGTAAAAGTGAACAATGCTCTCAGTGTGCGTGCCTGGAAATAAGAGAGAGGCGCGTATCAATTTCTGGTCCATTCAAGGATATCACTTACTGTAACTCTATATGCCATCCTGGGTCACTGAGTACGCGCTGAAGTACTTTTCACTGTTGTCCAAAGCTGTGAGAAGTACGAATGAGGAGTAATGTAATGTTCTTCATAAAATAGCTCAGTTGAAAGGACTGCCTCTGTAAAATCCTGTAAGGAAGAAAATCAGAGGGCCGTCAGCCGTGAGGTGATCATACACACAATTAACTATGCTTAGACGATTGGAAACTTCACACAAAAGCTTCATCTTGAGTAATTCATGGCTGCTTTTTCATTGAGGTCAAGTCTCCCGCAGACAAATGATACGGCAAGAAAAAATATCCCATACCAGTCAAGCTCTTATTAAGAAATATTAGGGCCAAGAGAAATGATCACACCAGCTGTATTAATATTTGATCATTGTGAAATCATTTTAATCTCCTTTTGTAATTAAACTTTTGACAGTCATGTAATGGAGGTTCGGCAAAAGAAATGTGGAAAATATCACATAACTATTTAATTAGTTCCCCCGAACTCATTAGAGAATTTCTGCATATACATTGGCTCTAACTCTGATGATTCATATGAGAATGACATGGTGGGTCATTTTGAACCGGGAAAAAAAATAAAAAAAATTCTGTTTTGCTGTCCTTTGTGGCAAAGCTAAGTACAAATAACTAATTAATTATCTACCAATTTATAGCAAAACGAAGAGAAGATAACAGACACATGCATATGCATTAACCAGCTTAATGATCTCTTTTTCCTCCTCCTCTGCTCGGAGTCTTGTTGCAGTCTCAGTAGAGACGACCTGTCGCAGGGCAACGGGAAAAGAAATGGAGTGTATTCAACAAACACAAAATAGAGCTGTTGGCTTTCCCTCCCCTGCGGAGTTGGGTTCATGGTCAAAACATTTTCTTTCAGTAAGCATCCATAAACTGTAAGCCTGAGATTTCTCCCGCTGTGTATCTAGGAGCGCAGATCATGACATCTCCCACATAGCAGTTGTGGCATTTTACATTTTCAGCCGATGCCTCCATCCTGAGCGACTTCACTTTGAGTGCAACAGTAGAACAAGCATCCGTTCCCCAGATCACATAAAATTCCCAAGCAACCAAAAATAAGGAGCGCAAAGGTTTCGGCGCCTTAGTGGAGCCTTGAAATATTCATGTGACCATAGAGGGATCATGTAAGTGCAAAGTGGAGGACGAAGGGAAAGAAATAAAATAAGAGCTGAGGTGGGACAGAAGGGATTTTCCTCCTCATAGGAAGCATATCATCCGTGCAGCCGGCCAAAGCAACTCTGTTAAAGCAGTATAGAGTCACTCTTCCCTCTTCCGAGCCTTCTGAGACTCATTAGGACCTCCCTCATAACTGCAAAACTCGTCATGGTCCACTCCCCGGGCAGTACGACGGGAATCTGGTTATGCTTCAAAATGTCCAACCCCTGTTTAATCAAGACATTTTATTTTAGAACGTGTCTTGTTTTATTTCCTTACGTGTAACTTACTCCCCAGCAGCCGTTCTCTGCACTTGAGTAGGTCAAAATCAAATACATAAGAAGGGATAAATAGTATTTTGTGCGGAAAATGTATGAATTCTTCCCAACCCCTTACATGAAAGATGCCCTTATCTATAATGGGACTCTTGTGTTAATGTTGGGGTGTACCGAGAATGTGAGCAGGCAAATTAAAGTTAACAGTAGCGGTCATAGTTAGTGTCATTGGGACTAAGTGGCCATTATTTTTAGAGCTCGACCAATATGGGATTTTTGAGGCCGATACCGATAGGGATTTTAGAGGGCAAACATTCACAGATTACCAATGTGGCGGCTGATGCATTGAATTTTTGAGCTGGAATGAAAATAGACCTTTTCGATGTGGATTGTGCACCGATATGCAAAGGTACGCAGAAGGCTGCTTTCTTAAACAAATAACTTTATTAAAGAATGCTTTAGTTAAATATTCTTTAACATGTTAAATAATTTAACATATACATTGCCAATCAATTCTAGAAAAGAATAAATTGCTGAAGTAGCAGAAAGTGCCACGGACAGACTCACGTAAAGTACCTCTAAACTGTACGAAAGTGTAGTACTAAATGTACTTAGTTACTTGCCACCAGTGCACTCTACTAAACTCGTGGTTCGCTGCTGCCGAGTGAAGAGATGAACAGCGCCTCTGCTGCAAACGTTCAGGGGAAACTGTGTTCATTTACTTTCCAGCATTGCATCTCACCAAGTGGGTTACAGCGCAGCGTGAGGTCGACACTCAACGGACGCAAAACGCCACCGCCCCGCCATCTGCTGAGCTGCAGAAGGATGAAGAGCTGCTCTGACGCTAGCCTTTCAATCTGCGACTGACTGACAGACTAGAGCTGGCTAGCTACGTCGCTAACTCAGCATACAGTTGTGACAAGCATGAGTGACGCCATGGTTGTCAGGGACAGGGTTATTATTGGAGTAATACTGAAAGGGGGGAAATGATGGGTTCATTCTTTATGTTACACTGCTTGCCACTGTAGTGACAGCACAATAGGTGCAATAGGTTAATATTGGCCGATAATAACTGCCAGCATCTAATTATTTTAAGGGTTAGTATGTGGGCATAATGTCAGCAATTTCAGACAAGCCTTCACTTGAAAACCTGTGAGTAATAAAGTCATCTGTAATTTATAGGCACCACGATGAGCATGCAGTATGACGTTAAATCTCCTTTTCTCTGAATATCTTCACAATCTCACTGCATTTTTAATCGGAAGTGAAACAATGAGGCACGTGAAGTCGCTTCAGATTCATTCACGTAATATTTAGAACAGGATTTGGTTCTCCAGAGTGTAATTTCACAGTTAAAATGTATACACGGTGAAATGCAAACTCGTTTTTTTCATTCATTAAAAAAGGAGATTTTTCACTACATCCCTGACTTTTCATCTAGCACCACCATCAGGTCAAACTTTTAATTTGCTCAATAGGACTAACTACCTGCAAAAGGAAAGACATTCCCATCATCCTCAGCTGTACTGTGTGCTTAGTGCTTATTAACAAATGTGAACATTTGAACATTTTGCTCAAAGCAACACTGTGCTTAATTAAAATCTCACAGAGACAGTGAGGTGGCTGTGGAATTTGGTTAAAATAGTAACACCGATCGTTCCCATCTTGTGTTTGAGCCCCCATCTTGAATGCTATGGTTCTTTTTTAATATAGTCAAGGAGCGCATATAACAGCATGTTACACTACACTTCTGATGAGTGTAACAGTAGCTTCTGATGCCGCCCTACTTAACACCTCTCCATAGGCATAACTCATGACACACCATTGGTTTTCCACTGGCTGGAAATGAATTCCCACAACCTTGTTAACGCCGTTGCCTCTGACTTTCTGAATGAGCCTACGATCAGCTGTGGACGCAGTTTATTAAAAAGAAAGCGGGTTTACAGTTTTGGAACAATGCCATGCCACTTGGAGTCAACATGCTGTCCTGCATTATGTGAGGGAGCCAGTACATCATGCAGTTTGTGTGCTCCAACTAAAGCTTACAGACAGCAGCTATTTCTGCTGCTGCAGTGGAGGCTGACTGTAACACCTCAAGAGCAGGAGGTGATGTACGGAATTTACCTTTCTTAGGGGATAATATTCCTTCGTGGAATTTAAATAACCTTACTCACTAATCTTGTTCTTAATAGGCTGATAATACACTGAAGGTAGGGGATACAGACCTACTGTAAAGAGTGAACTTTATGCAACATGTATATATATATATATATATATATATACAGTAAATACAAATTTGCATTAGATAGTTATAATTTACATAATTAATGGTTAGTTTGCATAATACCAAAAAGTGCACACAGTGGTGGTGGTGGTACTACTACACACAGGAACAGTGCCACTACTTTTTTGCTTTCCCAGGGCTTTGCATGGTTCAGTTGCCCTTAAACTGGTATTCAAGCTATTTTAATACCGTACATCAAGAGGCAGGTTTTTGAAAAAAAAAGCAAGGTGGAAGCAGCAAAGGCTGAGATATTCTGGCTTTTGGTCCCTAGTATGAGTCAAGTTCCGAATAATGCTGGACCCTACACATCCCATAATGCAACTCAATAGCGTCTCTAATGAAACCCTCCCTACCTACAACCCAGGTTGTTCAATCTCAACAGCAGTTGATGCACCGTCTCTATCTCTGTGTAGAAGTGAGTGTATCTCTGCTGGAGAACCTCAAGTGCCTTATTTCATTTGCAATATTGATCTTTTTCCTTCTTGAATTGTTTGATGCTCACTACCATGAAAAGATGACAAACTGCAATCTAATTGATTTGGCTCAGTTAAGAAAACAGAGGTCGACCGAGCTTGTTGCGATCAGACGACAAGCGATGCTGAGAGGCAGCGTATTTGCTCAACACCATGTTAGAAAATAATATGCATATGATAATATCATAACCACTTGCTCACCCTTTAATGCTT
Source organism: Coreoperca whiteheadi (assembly GCA_011952105.1). Classification (NCBI taxonomy): domain Eukaryota; kingdom Metazoa; phylum Chordata; class Actinopteri; order Centrarchiformes; family Sinipercidae; genus Coreoperca; species Coreoperca whiteheadi. Next base: position 20,851,025 of record CM022477.1, read on the forward strand.
CCCTAATGCTCGCTGACTTAGTGTGGAAATGAATTTCTCTATTTACCAGAATCTGAGACGCAGGGAGTGTAGATCCGAACCAGCGCTGAAAGCTTTTAAGAGGCACTTCCGTGCTTTCAAGTGTTGGTCTGCAGTTTAAGCTGACACGCGATGAGTAATTGAAATAAAAAATGAAGGTGGTCTGGTCATTATCAGTTATGATGATTCAGTGTATTTTGATAATGCAGCCTGAGATGAGTCCCAGATAATGATGTACATTAAGCCGCACAGTTTTCATTTTCATCCTCAAATCCCCCCTCCCCGGCCCCCCACCCTTTCACAGCCTAATGACAGTTTTATGGGAAACTTCATTAGGCAAAGGGATGTTGAACCGATAAACATCAGCTTATGTTAATTGTGGGATAAAGTGGCCTTGCTCTGGTCCTTCCATGTTGAGGTAAAAAAAAAAAAAACATGTTTTTTTTTGTTGAGGTTGGGGTTCGACCAGATAGAGGATTTATTGTTAATTAATACATGTTTAGAATGATTTATCTTTGCAGCTCCATCCTTCTTTCCTCCCTGTTCGTTCAGACAAACATCCACTGGGGCTTGGTGTTTTGTTGTACACGGTGGTCTGCAGATAGCCTAATGAAGAGAAAGCATTACAGGCTGCACTAGTACTATGGATTGCAAAAACAAAGACAGTGATTCCTCTAAGATGTAATCTGAGCAGAGAACAGCAAATGGGTGTCTTCTGGTGTTAGACCAATATATTGGGATCTTAAAGGCCTTTCATTAAGTATCAGTATCTCAGCCAGTCATGTGGTCCACTTCTGGTACAATGGAGACTCTTTCTTGGCCACAGATGCATAAAAAGATCCTGCAACGAAATCCTATTTTCATTAGCCGTGTTATTTATTCCCATTACATTACATTATATTTCATTACATTTATTTAGCTGATCCGGTGCGACTCACAATAAGCTCATTCAACCATGTGGATACAACCCAAGGATTGCAAGAACCATGCAAGTACATCGACTTTATCTAAATGGCTGAACTGCTTCAAGTGCTACATTTAGATACAATAAGAGACGGGGAATGAGCTCTTAGTTTTCTTTTTAGGTGCCAAGATGCAGTCTGAGCAGGTGAGTTTTCAGTCTGCGACACAAGACGTTTCTGGTGCGCTGATGTCAATAAGGGAGCTCGTTCCACCATTGTGGAGCCAGGACTGCAAACATTTTGCGTCATTTTGCTGAGCAGTAGCTGGGCCCCCCTTGTAGTGAGGGAGTAGCAAGCTGATCGGCAGTAGCAGAGCGAAGTGGACGGGGTGGGGAGTATGGTTTGACTATGTCAATGAATGTATTTTTTGTAAATATATTGTCAACATTATTTCCCCTACCATTATAGGTGCAGCAGGTCACCCTGTACCTGGGGGATTAGTATATCCAATAGGCAGAAGATCAGGGCTGAATCATCCCTGGCCAATACCAGAATAGATTCCTAATTTGATTTATTTCCTGTTGAAACAAGTCAGTAAGCGCATTTCCATCCCACTGTTTTTATGTGCATTCTCAAAAGCAAATAATGCAAGACAGTACAATGGAAACAGACTTAGCAAATAAATGATGACATACATGAAGCGTGTGCACCACTTAAGCGTCTGCCCTACTGAAGAGATGAAAAACAGCTCAGGATTGTTGAAACATTTCAGATGCCTTAAGACGTTGGACCTTTTAGTTACATCCACTAGTGCGGCACGTGCCCATTCCATGGGATCGGAAATTTTAAATCACAGCGGAAAGACCTTATGTCACATCCTGATATACTGTCCCCATTGATTATGTGCTTAATTGCCTCTTGCAGACTTGTTGACTTCTGATGACACGTGCAACCTGCTCTTCAAAGAAATGCAGGCTGTGCCTGGTAGCCATACAGCGCACACAAGCGCATTGTTTAGGAAAAGTACATTATGCGCTTTACATGCTGCTAGGAAACTGTCATTAAAGGTGCCCTGTGGAGTCTTCTAGTAAACAGCTTGCATCCTTGAGGTCTAACAAACACCAATGCATTTCCTCCCATTAAAGATTCGCAAAGCCACTGTTTTAAATATTTTGAAATCTGCATTGTTTACATCTATGTCTACTTGCTACCAGTCTATTTCTTCACTGCCTTTGCTGGCTCATTGCCACTTTTGTTTTTAGCGCATTACCGCCACCTGTGGATCAGGGGAACAGTCTGAAACCATTGTAAGCGTATGTATAGCATCACCTGAGGACGCACGCGCGTCTCCAATGTAATATTAACGATTTGGCAACCCTGGCAGATACTGGCCTCAGAGCAGCTAAAACAAGCACATGGATATTTGGAGATTTGATAGAGATGCAAAATGTGTCTTGTTTGGATTAAGGGCGGCTGCTGCATGTTTTCAGTTACACTCCATCCGTAATTTAATCTTACGGTAGGCCTATGTGTGGTTTGTCTTTAATTTCTCTGATGGATCTACAGACCCTCAATAGTAAAACAAGAGTTTGTTTCAGAGGAAGGTTTGGCTCCATCCTGCTCCTTTCAGGAAACTTTCAGGAGCAGTTTTATGTTTTCTAGAGTATTGTGCGAAAACAGAATATTTTATGATGGGGAATATTTTGAATTATGTATGGGGGGGAATATTATTAACCTATATAGGATGTTTGAGTATCAAAATGCCTTTTTTAGGCCACAGTTTTGAATATTCCATGCATTTAATTTGGAACCTACGTCCACTGTATAGTCAGCAAGTTATACAATGTGTCCTATTATAATATACATAAAAACACTTAGCACTTGTAATTGAGGTGTCTCAGTGACCTTTCCAGCACATCAACTTACTAAAGAAGTGCTTTTTAAGTGTTTTTATGATCAGTAGTATTTGTTTTCTCTATTAAAAATACACGAATGGACATTTTTGTTTCTTAACAGCTCAGCAAAAATCTGCCAAAACTTCTACTTCATCACAAAGATGTACATTTTCATGAATTTAATGAATTGTTGTTTTCACTTTGCTTTTCTTTCCCTGGTCCTTTCACGTAAGGTTTTAAAAACATTTATTTTTTTTTTTTTTTTTTTTTCAGTTTTATTTTAAACCACATGTAACCTTAAGTAATACCTCAGACAACAAGCACAACTCTGGATACTCGCAAGACACCTCCTATTGCTGTCTTATCCTATAAAACCTCCATCTATTACACTTTGCTATTTCATGCATCTGCTCATGGTTTCATGGATGAGGGCAAATTTGTAAAGCAAAATCCTCTGGCAGGCTGAGAGCACTTTGATAATCTCCTTGCGAGCAAGTCTTTAAATGAACAGGTGCCAAGATAAATGCACGCTACAACTATCCTAATGATGAGCAAACAACACAGGCCTAAAGTTTATGGAACGCTGTCACACGGGGTAGAAGCCCGTAGCAATTTTGGCATCTTTAAGGGGAGCTGAACCCTTTAAGGCCTTAAAAAACAAGCTTTTGCACTTTAAACAACCCCGCCACTCAAGGGGATCTTTAGGGAACTTTAATGTTCTTACCTACACAAGCATTTTAAATTTGTGACTCGCCCCGAGGGTGACAAGAGCATTCCTAAAGATGCCATGATTTTTGCAGTGAAAATGTTCTTTTGTATTTGTCTAATGCCCCATCCATTACCACTGAATTTGGCGGATTAAGATCATGTGAGTTTGACTTCCACAGAGGTCCACAGAATGGAGTCTCTGACTGGCTGGATGTATTTATGATGCTTCACAGGCCGGATGCTGAAATGAAAGAGGCACCACTCGAGGGGCTCTCTGTCTTAATCCGTGGACATTATCTCTACACTGTAAGCGGGACTTGGCTCGTTACCTCGCAGTAGAGAACCAGGCTGGCAGGGTTGCAGGGAGAGAGGCAGAAAGGGAAGGGAAAGGAGGGAGGGCCTTGCCCGGCCGTCGAGAATGTAATCTCCAGATTAGGGGGCGAGACGAATTCCTGCTGCCAGCCTGACCTTGTCAAGGCAATGGAGGAGCCAGAGTGAAATTGAGATTTCAGGACAGGAGCGAGTCGAGGCGTTTTATTTTTTTATTTTTTTTTGAGCGTTAGCGCTTCCCTTTCAAGGGTCACAGCCTTGACACCATGATTCACGCTAAATGTGTGTGGTCACACTGGTAGCACACATGAAATGTGTGTGGGGCAAACTGTTTCTGGCACTGACCATACTGCCTGAAACCCTCGGCAGTCAGTCAGTCTACTGCAGTCTTCATGGGACGAAGCAACAAATGAAACACGAAGCAGCATAGTTTGTCCTAATTTACTGAGAGTGGGAAATGGCAATGTTCTCAATTTTGTTCTCATATGTCAAGACACTGTTGATTTTACCTAGAATGACTAAGGATTTGAATCCTGCCATTGTCATTTAGACAGTAGTTTATTTATATAGACATTAAAGAGGTCATTAATCTCCTAAATAAAAAAGTGCACATTGGGACATAAAATGCTGCAGTGCTAAAATACAGATTAATTGCTGTTTGTTGCTAGCTCCAGTTCAATTACTTAACATGAAACTGCATTTTTAGATGCATTTAAAGCCCCTGAAAACTTTATTCATTTAAAATTAAATAAGCAACAGTCAACATTACAGTTAAAGAAAAACTTCTGATTCAAATGTTGCTAAACTCTGATTGGTGCATGAAAGTACATGACATCAACCTTTTCCAAGCTCGTCGTGAGAAGGTGATTGAGAAAAAACACGTTTTCAGGGCATTTAAATGTGTACAGGAAGTTTAATTTGATGTCAATAAGCAATTTTCTTACATTTTAGTTTTAATAGTTCAGCCTTCTGTGTGACCTCAGTGTCCTTTGATTGGTTTTATATAGGCATGTTTTGGTGGATAGAAACTGGAAAATGAGAATAATGATGCGACATTCCTGCTTGAGCATTTCATTCATTTGACCCGTAAATTGCAAAACAACAAAATAATGAGTCTGTCTGCGGCAGACAGCAGCACACAGCATCAGTTGCATAAAGGAAGTGGCGGAAAGCTGCCGATAAACTACCATTGTGCTATTTAGACAAGATATATTTTTATTGCCTTAGACGCTTGCTGGAGCAGAAGAGAGACTCACTGTCTTCCAATTTTCAGTTCAATTATTTACGCAAGGAAACATACTGAGAGCGAAGCTTTTCTATGCAGGTGCATCCGTTCTGTGCGCTGCAAATAATAATAACATTCATAAAATACAAATGAGTACAGACAAATTGTCAGTTTTGCTGGTATTTCATGATTAGGAGTGCGACCAGCATCGCCTAGAGATAACAAATATAACTCAACACATAACATTTTACATCAAACACAATAAAACATACCATACCATGTTTCTTAACTGAAATGCCAAGAGCGTCTCCTATTATTTCAGACCAAAGGAATGTCTATGAATAGTGTATAAAGGTGGATGTAACTCCTGACAGAGTGTATTTACTTCAGCTAAAAGGTTTCTGTGAGAAGCATACATTGGACCATAGTTAGATAAATACCACTGTTAGATAAATACCTGTAGGTTGAGCAACTAACATCAAAAATCGTGGCATGAAACACCCTTTAGGTACAATTAATTCCGAAGAACCAGTCAGTTACGCTAAATTGAACCAATATATGGGGTTATATTGCTCCACTCGTGCTGTAAAAGAAAACGCTGGTTGGGTTTTCATTCATTTCAATGCTACCTAATGCTTCCATCCACAGCTTTCGTCTCACAGCATACAAAGGTGTCATACATTCTATAATCCAAAGTCTGTATTGAGTTAATTCAAAGGTGGAGACACAAACTGTTGTCAGAATACCCTTGAACACCCAAAGTCACAATGAGATCTTGGATAATTAGTGTTTGAATCAGTGCACTCACCAGGGAGAATATACTTCTCATTATATTTGTTAGCTGTGAACTTTTGCTTCACACATATTTATTACCAAAGTGGCACCACTAAGGGCACTCAGACTGCCTTGCTGACCCAATGCTATTTCAAATTAGAGCAACACTGGCTCTTAATATTATTTGTAGTCACTTAAGGTAAATGAAAGTAGGATAATTCAAAAAGTTAACATCCCCTGATATTGCAATGTAAAGCAATTATTCCCAAAAGTGCTGTCCGTGAGTGCACTGGTGTTCTCTGCCCAGTGCATTTGGGTTATCCTCCAGCATGCATGGGGTGAATAAATGAACCCGAGCATCCCTTTTTCTGGATATGTTTCATTGGAATGAAACCATTTCATTTATTTCATTAAGGAATAGTTCAACATTTTGGGAAATACACTCATTGGATTTCTAGCCAAGATTTAGATGAGAAGATTGATACCACTCCCATGTCTGTGCGATATGTATGGAGCAAGAACAAGGCGGTGATTAGCTTAGCTTAGCATAACAACTGGATAGTTACAGTTCCCTCTAAAATCAAAAATTGTAGCTTTTACGTTTTGTTTTTTTTGTGCATATTAAACAAACGAGATGCAACATTGTAATGAGCTTTTAGAGGTGTCGGTAGATGTATTTTTAAACTGTGAAGAGAGCCACGCTATCTGTTTCCATCCAGTCTTCGTGTTAAGCTAGGCTAACTGGCGCTTGCTAGGGATTCCGGTTAGACAGAAACTGGTTGTGTGTCAATTATTTGTCTAATTTTGAGTCAAATGAGTTGCCCCAGTTAGCATTCTTTGTCATCAAGTGGTGTTCAGCTTCCGGAAAAAAAGTTATTGTTCATGAGCATTGCTAAATGTGACACAATTAAAGTACAAAGCATAGCATCAAGGTTTTAGTTCAAAGAGGCTCTTTGAGAATCAGAAGTACTTCTTTCTCACAAAACCCCTTTTACTTTAATGTGATGGAAGTCAGAATCCTAGAAGATTTCAAAGCTGTTTAGGATACAGTTTATGTTTAAAATTTAGGGGGGAAGGGATTCTCTGCTGCAGCCTCACCTTCTGGTTTAGGCAGATGAATGTTGTCCATCTTTAAAAACAGTTCAATATATCAAAAGAAAAACAGGCAAGTAATAGACCTCAAAGATAAAAATGAAACGGTTTACATTACCTGTTTGCATAAGAATCAGACTGAGGTACAATACTTTCACTACATGTATGAGAGAGTGGCACATGATCCTCTGGTTGTAAATCGCCTTTCCGTCGTGTCCGGTAACAAGAGATGCACCCGGTGTGCAGATGCTGCATCTTACCCCTTAACGCGAAACTGGTAGACTTAATGGCCCAATTGCCTCCCCAAGTCAACTCTCCGGCACGCAGCTGAAGTCATGCATAATCCCACAAAATCTACCCAGCTTATGAATTTTAAATGGGGAGGCCTAAATCACAGAGCTGCTTTTAAGTGAATCCATTTCTAATAGAAAAGCAGACAGCTGGGATGGTGTCCCGTTGTCTGTTATCGTCACCCAGTTGGAAGCATTTTATAGACTGCATATATATGTGGTTGTGAAGTTGACATATTTCATAGGAGAAACCCTTAAAGAACTCATCCAAGAAGAACCCAGGCAAACCAGGCCCTGGTTGGGAAAAGGGCGTCGTTGTTAGTGCTCTCTGCTTAAAGGATAATTCCTGTTTATTACAACTTCGGTATTATTTTAGTAGTTTTGTACAAACCTAGATGATTGCCCTGAATTGGGAAATCAGCAATGGGCTTGATTTGTGAAGCTATGCACAAAATGAAAATGAAAATAATTCAGCTTTGTAAGTCAATATGTCTCAGCTGCTCAGAGACCCAAATGGAATGAATGAATTAATATTGAATTTGAAGATTTTCTTAAGTTATGTTTGACTCTCTGGTCTGCGTGCTGTAGAGGAGCCGCTTGTCCTATATATTGTTGAATATGTATGTACATTCTGTTCCCCTGATGAGAGCTGTAGCTGCTGAAAAGTCTTGGTTTTTCTTGTTGCTGAAGAGCAGCTGAATTCATTCCATTCCTCCAGTTTGATTTGAGTCTCGTACCTTAGAGGAACCGCAAATGTGCAGCGCATACGGTATAATATAGTATCCCTTTGATTTTCTGAGGCTACAAAATCGTTTGATATAACAAGGAGTCAAGGATAATTCCTCTTTATTACATCTAGGACTTATCTTTGTTGTACTGGCATATAAGGTTGCGGTACGATTAAAACAAAGTAGTTCGTACAAAAGTGATGCCCGACCACGTCTCGCTGCTGTGGTTAGAACTGTTATGAAGGGCCACACTTCAAGGCCAGGTGAAAAACATGCTGTTACGGAAAGGGGTGGTATGCAATGAATCATACAAATGACACACACATTTCAACTGCCTCTCCTTAAAGGCAGTCGTGGTGTTGAACTCTGTTGAACACATGGAAAGCAATGGAAGCAGGTGTGTGAAAAATTAATGAGAGAACTTGAGCCAATCGCCGTAGTTGCCTCAATTGTCGGCTTGTCGGTTTCGCGAAAGTTAACAAAATGTTTGGATGCAGCCCCCCCCCCCAGTGCAACCATGTAAAGGTGTGGGTGGACAATCCAACAAGCACTTGGTTTGAAGCATACCGACCCCTTTATTCCTATTAGTAATAAAAACATTGTTCTCACCAAGTAGACTGCTGACATTAAAAGCATTTTCTCCATTGAGCGCCATAATAAAAGACAGAATTTGCAATAAAGGAAGGTTTTATAATTATAAAGCTTTTCCACAGTCTAGAACAGCTATTTTTATTTGCTTGACATCACCGATTGCGTCTGTGCAGTGGGCCGCGCAATGCGGAAGTAAACCCAGAAAACAAGCTGACAAGTTTGGCTTATGTGCTCACTTGGCGTGCACTTTTCATTCGAGTGATGGGGCACCATCTTTGTGTCCGGTATCCAGCTCTTATGGTTTGTGCACACAGTTTTGCTGTGCAATGAGGGATTATACTGACATTGCAGGTGCGGCCCCTTTTGGTTTGACCTCAAAATAAAGCGCTTGAGGTAATCTACTGTACGTAGCTGAACGCTTGGCGTGTTTACATCTTGCCCTGTCAGAATTTGTTGTACCAATGTCACCATGTTCCCAAATGATGGCCCAAAACTAGGAAAAAAATATCCAAGTTTTAATAATCCAGAATCACCCAGTAATCTTAGTTATATTGAAACATTTTGGAAACAAAGAAACCTAAATGATTCAATGTTATATAGGATATATAGGCCAAGTTGCTCCTCCAAAGCCCATAGAGTCAAACATAAGATACCTTAAGGAAACCTTAAACATTTTTATATTGCATTCATTCATTCCATTTGGGTCTCTGAGAAGCTGAGACACACTGGCTTTAAAAGCTTTCCAAACCCACTGAACGTCTTTCATTCTTTACATAGCACAAGTCTGCATTGTTGCTGAATGGAAGATGCGTATTCACACAAAGGACAGCAACCATAACAATCGAGACATGGACTTCTTGGGGTATTTTTCAATGAGTTCCAGGATGCTAAGGCACTGATTCACTAAAGGTTTGTGTTGTGCCTCTCAGACGCCCACATTAGAATATCACGCTATTCACTATCCATTTGCAGCTGGAAGAGAGGGGTCTCCTGGCGCTGTGAGGGAGAAAAAGGAAACAACAGGCACATTGTGCTTGTGTCAGTGATGCATGTTCAAATCTCTTTCTTTTGAAGACTCAGTAATGACTCCGAGGTGGAGGTGGTTCTCAGTTCACGTTGCTACATTTTCTCCCTCATAAACTGCAGCACAAACGGGATCTTTTGAAAGAACTGTGGTTAGTTAATTCACTCTTGCTGATTCTGTGTTGCCATGTTCAGAGGGTGAGCTCTTTTGAAGCTGCATTTTGGCTGCTTATTGCACCTGCTGATTGATTGCCGTGCAGTGTCGGGGCTTTATTTGGACTTGAAATGCTACATTTTCTTTGTGGGGCAAGTTGTGGAAAGATTTGAGGTAGATGAACAAGATGATCAGATGGTTTGCAGTTGAAACACAATTTCAGTCACAATCTCCCAATAAATCAGAGCCTGAATGTTTTGAGGACAACGCCTGGTGGAAGGAGTAAACTCCATCTTGGCAGGTTGCTAGGCGATGCATTAATATTAATGTTGTCTTTTCTCAGAACGTGTGCACTCTCTGCCCTCCTTGGGATAAACTGAAGCTTAAAGATATCTCCATCTCACTGATACTTATCCTCGTTAAAACTCAAATCAAAGGTTTTAATTACATTCTGCGAATGTAATGCTGCAGAGCTTTGTCGAGAAATCACAATTGCCTTTTTAGTTTCCAGTTTCCAGTGCTGATATGCTGAGCGGATTTCTAACCCAGCGTAATTGAAAAATGGGTGTGTGGTACATCTGGTCGTTTGAACATGTGAACATGTTTGAGTTCACCGTGTTTTCAAATTCAATCAGAGCTCAGTTTTGCCTGAAGCTAATCACCAGCACGTCTGATTCTGAAACCAATCTCCAAAAATCTCTCTTAAAACGTGAACTGTACGGCTAAAGCCTCGTGACTGCTCTGTTTCACTCCTATTTTTTTTCCATTCAAAAATCGTTTTGAGCACAAGAAATAAATCTGTGGTGGAGTTCGCCCTCCGCCTCACCCTGTCCCCTGCCGGGCTTTTAGCCTGGAGTCTTTGTCGTAGCCTGCCCGCACCTCTCGGCTGCCCTCTCTGCAAAACCATTTTCCTGGCACTGAAACACAGATGTTATCCATCTGATTAAACGTTCAAGGTTACATCTCCAAATACATCAAAGTCTAGCTCTCCCATAAGAGGAAGCGTGACAGCCAATATTTTTGGTAGCCTGGAGGTGCAAGCTCCAGTGTCCTCCCCATCATTTTCGTTCCCTGTACAAGTAAATTGGTATCCCTGCTCAAATTACAAAGTATTACGGTGATTGAGCCTCTGCCAGTAGATGAGATGAATGACGCTGAAGGGATCTAGCATTCTATATTGCATTTGTTTAGAAAACCAGTATTGATAGGGTTTGTTTACAAGGCCTAAAAGGGTTGAGCAAATCTGCAGACAATTGGTTTTTTGTTTAAGTCACTAATCAATAAAAAAACAAACATTCACTGGTTTCATCTCATGAGATGTGAATCTTTGTATTATATTAGTGTACATTCGATGTCTTTGGGTTTTGGCTTATTGGTTGGATAAAACAAGCACTTTGAATTCTTCAATGGGGTCTTTGGAATTTTTCCTGACATTTTATAGACTAGCAGATTAAATAAGATCAAAGGAACAGTTAATCGATTATTATTTTCTCAATTTGATTATTGGTTTACCATTCATTTTTTGAAATGTTAAAATAATTTTCTGACCACGGATGAGCCCAGAGTGATGTCTTGAATATGCTTGTGTTGTCCAACCGACAGTCACTTCGGGAAATTCTCACATCTGAGAAGCTGGAACCAAAAATGTTTGCCATTTTTGCTTGATAGAATGCCTGAAACGATTGATTGTCAATGTAAACAACTAATCAGTCGATTAACTAATTGTTTCAGCTCTAGTTAAGTTTGAAGCTTGAAATGAGACATGGCTAGCTTAATTAAGCATTAATCATTTGGTGCAGGGAGAAACAGCTCTCCTAGCTCTGTCCAAGGTTAAAATGCCTATGAACAGTAATTAAGATCATGCATTTTGTTTGTTCAAAATGTGCAAGAACAAACACGTAAAAGCAACAATTTGTAGGTTAAGATGGAGATCCGTGCTGGAGCTATTTCTAACCCCAGTCGCAGGTTGCCATGTTTGGCACCACCAAAACCAAAACCTGTGCGCACCATCTGTATCTGGCAACTTGCGCTATAGACACTGAAGACACTGCAAGAAAGTGCTGGGTGGACTGAAACACTGTTGTTTGCCAAGAAATGTTTGCAGCACATAACTCTCGAACCCATGCTGACCGCTTAACGTCTTTATGCTAAGCTAGGCTAACCACCTCCTGACTCCAACTCCGCGCTGAACGCACAGACATGAGAGTGTTATTATTATTTCTTATTACCGTTCTCTTGGAAAGGAAGGGATAGTGTATTTGTCGAACTATTCCTTTAACCGATAATGCAGCTATTCATGTGTTGCAGTCCCTTTACAGTCATGCCACAGTCTTGTATATTTGCTTCTTGTCAGCGCCCACTGATTACTTTTTTTCTTCCCTCTTTCCAGAGATTGACAAAATTCAGAAAGACGAGGGGAAGGAAGAAGAGAAGTTCATCGACGTCGTCATCAACAAGAACATGAAACTGGGCCAGAAAGTTTTAATACCAGTCAAGCAGTTTCCTAAAGTAAGTGCTATAGTACCACCACAAGAGACTTCTCCACAAATGTGATGTGCACAGATAGAGAATTTTAGATTCTGTTATTTATAGATAATGAAGCCAACTACAGTAGCTCTGGTTTTGAGTTAAATTCCTTACAACTGCCACTTGACACTTTTTGTTGATGTTTTATGTTATTAGACGTAGCATATCTGGAAGACAGCATACAGGCAGCGTGTTGGCTGACAGAACTGGGGTAGAACTATTTTACATTACCTTATGTCTGAAGAATTGTTCAAGCTTTTGAAACGTTACAACTGTAATTGTCACACTCCTCCCTCATGCACACACCTCTCTATAACACTGACCTTGGTCAATGACGCTTTGATGTCTCGGTATATTAATTTGTCAATGAATATGTATGAATATTTGATTCAAAGGAATTATCTCACAGTGGATTTCATTTTTCTTGAGTCTGCACTGGATTTCTTTTGATACTCGGCAGACACGTGCACTTTTTCAAGTTCGAGAAGTCCTTTTTTAATTAAAATTAATAGCTTGTAGGGGGAGAGGACTTCGCAATCTGGTACTGCATGTAGTAAGTCACATGTATAGAGTCAGCTTCACGATGACCTCCACGTGACGCCGTTTTGAGCGATACCACTGTTGCCACCTTTGAGAGCACTTCAGCCTCGCCCGCCACGAGGAGTCTTCAGCGGCAGCAGCGTTTATTGGAGCCTCGCGCTCGGTGCATGACAGGGATTTCCCGCTGGGAGCACGATGGGGAGGCTGGTGTAGAAGTGAGAGGGCCGCTCTTAGACGGGGACATCACTCAAGTTTTCACCTAAGCCCTCCAGGGGGAAAGACAGTGGTAACCCTGCAGTATGTGTATGGAGAGGACAGCAGGGAGGAAACTGCACAGGAGTCAAACACCAGTGAAGCTCTTTAAGTGCATTTGGGTTTGGATTCCTGAAAAACATGCTTGTTTGCTCCATATCTGCACAGTAAAATAATGCTGATGTCCGTCTAACATGCTGGCTGTAATATTGGCAATATACGAGGTTTTCTATTAGTCGACACCCGGCATTTAATTTAACACTTTATGGAAGCTTTGAAGACCCGCCATAGAGCCGTATCAGCTCTGGGACAAACACATTCTCAGTCAACACTCTTTAATTTAAAATAAGTGTCCCTGAAGAATCAAAACTTGCACTGGGAAAGTGTTTGGGTGAGAAAGGAGGACCCAATCAGCAGGGAAACAATCACCAGTATTATAACGTAGTAACTCTGAAAGCCTTGTTTCACCTTCTTCCAAAAAAGACAAGTCTACAGCCACGCTAGCTCTGTGAGGCTAAATCCAACGTCAGCATCAACATGCTCATAATGACAATGCTAGCCTGCTGATGTGCAGCAGGTTTAATGTTTACCATGTTCACCATCTCAATTAAGCATGTTAGCACGCTAACATTCGCTAATTAGCACTAAACATCAAGCAAATCTGAGGCTGATGGGAATGTCATTAGTTTTGCATGCATTTGGTCATAAACCTCAGTATTTGACTAACTAAAATTTTGATCTGATGATGGCGCTACAGGAGATGGGGGGCACCAGAGTTATTACCATTCATCCAGAGGGAACCATGAATGTCTGTGCAAAATCGCATATCAATCCAGGGCTCGACAATAGGGACTGCCCGATTGCCCGGGGCAAGTAAAATGCCACGTCGGGCAAGTAAATCTAGCAATAGTGTATTTTTCCGGAGCTGACGATGGAAGCAGCTAAGGAGTGAGGTATCTGTTGTTACAAACAAGCTAAAACAAAGCTGTCCGTATGTAGACTTACTGTTTAGCCCGGTTTGCCACGCATCTTAAAATATGGTAAATTCTTGACTTACTGGTGGCTGAGAGAAACCAGCCCCTCCCCCCGCTACTTACCTGCAGTGAATCACTGCAGAAGCAGGGGGGGGGTTAGAGGACACGAGGAAGGACTAATACTGACTGATGTTCAGAAAGAATGAAGAACACAGACGTCACTCAGTAGTTTGATGTTAGGAATATGATTTATTTTGCTGACATTTTGGGTTTGTTTCCTGTGAGATATGCTCTGGTGACTTTGCTGTTGTAAGTTGCTGCTATAGAAATACCATTTGCCTATATTTAAAGATATTTCAGCGTGGACCAGCGTGGTGGACCAGCGTGGTGGACCAGCGTGACAGACATTGCCATCCATAAGTGTCTAGACATCTAAGTTTAATTCCTTTCGTCGATGGCCCATCTAAATGATAACAAATGTACTATTTTTGATTGTCAGACACTTGCAATGAATTGGGACATACAGTTTTTGAGGATTAATTATATCGCTGGGTTGCCAGACTGCTGTGAATGAGACCACATTTTTAGGATTTCTGTTGTATTCGCCATCATGCATCATGCACATCATATTTGCAACAGGGCGTTCTTTTTGAAAGTAACCACAGTGTACCAAAATGGACCAAAGTCTAATCTAGCAATACATATATTACATTTTCACATTCATGCAAATTTCCATGGCGGGCTACTAGCAGTGAAAGTTATGCTGCACATTGTTCTAGCATCTTGCTAACTAAAGTTATTTCGACGCTAGCTTACGTTGCCATTTCATTAACTATATTCCGATGTGTAATTAGGAACCTGCTCCAGAACTGAAATATAGTAATCAGAAGGTCTTTGTAACTGCTAATCACCAAATCAAAGCTTACTGGGTGGTTTTGCTTCTAGAGAGAGTCACTATTCTCAGCAGGTTTTGACACATGCTCCGATGGAGAGCTGAAATTAATTTTTGGTGAGCACTGATGGCTGAGTACGTACAGTACATGTAAAGCATGTATGTCGTGTCATCTGGAGGCTGATCTGAGTCTCCTAGGTTCACAGCTAAACAGATTTGCTTTGACAGCTTTGATAAGTAGAGCCACTAATACACTGTTTAGAGCTCCAACAAGCCACAGAAGGAAGACAAATTCAATTTGTTCTATCTGACAGGTAGCAACGGCGAGAGTGATCGGTCTGACTTGAATGGGTTTTCTCTTGAGCTGCGAGCATCACCTTTTGGCTTCTGGCATTGAAGTGGCACAGACGTTCTCCAAATTGCCATTTAAGAGCATGTGCGGAGAGGTTAAATCCATCCCCGGCAAAAACGTGGCTTTTTATCAAAATGAAGCAGGCAAGTTCCAGGCTGCTGATTCTCTCAGACAAAATGGAGCTGCTCCTCAGCGATGATTTTTAATACCCAACACCGATGCATTTTTAGACTTTCTAAGATATTGGCAAGTGTAGTTCTGTTGTGTAAGGGACACTTCAATACTGTAGAGAACGCTCTGCACCAAACGGCGTCTTATAGATGCTCACCCAATAGCTTCTTCAGAAATTTAATCGAATCTTTGTCTACTGAAATAGAGAGATTTAACCAGTATGACACATAATGTCACTCCTACTCACGAACTAAAAATATCCCACCTTTTGAACAGGGATGCACTATCAGCACTCATCTGTACATTTGCCGGATCTGTGGGCCCTCTCTCAGAAAGCATATTTTAGCAGAAAGAACCGCAGGCCATTAGCCAGGCATAAGGAGTCCCACTGGTTTATTTCCAGTTCAGACTGTGGCTTTTCTCTGCACTGGGAGCGGTGATTTATCCCTCTGCTGTCGTCCCTGTCCTGCTGTCCTCAGCACAATCACTCTGCGCTGGCTCTCTGTGAGCACACCTCTCGCCCGAGCAAATGATGAAAAGATCTCAGATGCCACCCTCCCCCCTGCACCCCCTTCAAGTTAAGTGTGATTAATCATACATCCTTTCTCCACTTGTGTCCGCTGTCTTTCTAGTCATCCAAGTGCCCCCCCCCCCCCCCCCCCCCCCCCCCCCTCCTTTCCTCCCCCCCCCCCCACACCTCCACCACTCTCCACCTCCTCACTTTTCACCGTCCGTTCCTTTCTCTTCCTTTTTTTTTTTTTTTTTTGTGTGTAATGTGTTTGCGCAGTTATCAGTGGAAGAGAGCTGCAGGCGGCAACCTGTGATTAAACACGTGCTCTTTTATTCTGGTGATTACAGACAGCAGCAGC
>CM022477.1:20867355-20882754 GCA_011952105.1 Coreoperca whiteheadi
CCTTTCTCCAGAAGCACAATTCAGTACTTGACTCAAACTTGCCCCAGTGAACTTGATTAGGAGTAACTCTATGCGTGAAGAAGATAGGTGAATGCGGTGAAACAATTCAAATTCTGTTTTTGTATATTTTCAGTCGGCGCTTCCTTTTTTTGGATTTTGTTTGTGTGTATTTTGTTTGTGCAGCTAACACCACAACAGAGCAGCAGGCGGCAACCTGTGATTAAACACATCATCTTTTATTCTGGTGATTACAGACAGCAGCAGCAGCACAATCCTCTCATACCGTCTAATGACATGAACCAGTACCGGAGCCCGGACAGGTTTGTGTAAATCACATAATCCCTCGTGATAACTAAAGCATTAGCAAAGCCCCAAAGCATCAATCACAGTAGGAGTCAGAAGGATTTTGATTTCTGATAAACAGCGGGGATTACAGTCATTTGTTCAGTAACATGACTCCTATAAAACAGGGGATTGCCTATACGAGGAGATGTGTGTGTGCGTGTGCCGCCACAAACATATCGACTGTGTGATGATGGGTTAAAATGCCCAGATTAGGACTTCTCTCTGACATGTACTGGCATTAGTAAAACAAATATAATAACATAAGCAAATCTGCGTGATCTCTTTTTAAATAGGCATGATCTTAAAAAAAGTGCCAAACAAATACCATAACATTGTGTCTCCATTTTATCTATAATACTGTCTGAAGTGGCTCGGGACAGTGTGTCTCTAGTATGAGAACAAGTTGTAAAAAGTGATACCCATGAGCTGCTGGGCCCCTATTAACCCCCCGTTTCTCCCTCTCTCTGTGTATTGCCACAGCGTTCTTATACTAAAATATTCCATGGCCCCGGGTTTACTGTGTGGTAATTAGTTTAGAAATGTATCCCATTTAAGCAGAAACAGCTCTAATAATGAAGGTCCAAACTAGATTTCAAACTAGACAGGGCCTCAAGATCCAACCCTTACTCCTAGTCGGTTTATATAATAGTAACTTGCAACAGGAAATTCTTTTTGAGAGAAACATAATGGCACCTGAAATATGGTTTTATTAAGATAATGAGGAAACATGTTTGATGACTATACATGCAAAGAGAAAAATAGTGGTCTTGCTTTCCTTTAGCCCAGTGTATTTGTAGCCTAAACCACACCACAATCGAGAGTCAGGGTGCTAATCCTGCTCTCTGTTGTCTAACTCCTGCACTTTGTACGCCCACCATCCCACCGAGCCATAGCCCTACAACTTGGGTACAGAAACATACTGTAGCACTTACTTGACTGGAAAAAAACATAATCCAGGTAGCAAATATGTTTTCCATCAAAATGTAAGTGGCAAATCAAATTAGTAGTCTATAAATGTAATTTACCGATATACCTTTGCAGAGTTGCAAGATCAGGTAATACAGTAGTACCCAGATTATGGCCATTATCGTGTTAGCTAGTGGAAATGGTGCTATAGTGGTGCCTTTTCCCATACTCTCAAACAAGTCGGAACCCCAGTGCAGTATTTTAAAGGGACAGTTCGCCCCATATTCAAAAATACGTATTGTTCCTCTTACCTGTGGTTCTATCTATCCATCTAGATTATTTTGCTGTGAGTTGCCGAGTTTTGGAGATATCGGCCGTAGAGATGTCTGCAGTTTTTGAATATAATGGAACTATATGGCACACAGCTTGCGGTGCGCAAAGCGCCAAAGGAATACATTTGAAAAACTCAACAACAATGTCTCTTTCCAGAAATCATGACCCAGTTACTCAAGATAATCCACAGACCATGTTGAGGGCAGTTTCGTGTTTGCTTTCTTTCCGAACCACACCCACCAACCCTATCACCACGGAGAAGGAAGTGTGCAGCGGTACAGTGATACTGCTAGCTCACCTAGCACCTCTGAGCTGTCTAACACTACAGATCAGCGCGAGGAGGACGCCATTACCGCGTCAAGATTCCTGGAAAGAGACATTGTTGTTGAGTTTTTCAAATGTATTGCTTTGGCGCTTTGAGCTCCACAAGCCGAGTGCCGTATAGTCCCATTATAGTCAAGTGAAGGCAGACGTCTCTACGGTCAATATCTCCAAAACTTCGCAACGCACAGCAAAACAATCTAGAGGGATAAATAGCACCACAGGTAAGAGGCTAAATGTGTATTTTTGATTTTGGGGTGAACTGTCCCTTTAACCCCTAAGCCACGCGTGCACCTCAAACTTGACCTATTCAGTGTGTGCACCGAGAATACATTTTTTATTATTTTGCACCTACACGAATGGGTTTATATAGTGGACCTCCCCCCAAATTTAAATTAAAAAGGACAATGAACATGAATTAACAGAAAATAAGTACTCTGCTACTAAACGATACATCTTTTACGTTTCGTGTGCCTTTAATTAATTTTTCTTTAAAATGACTGAATGACTAAATTAGTAACTTGCCCACTGGACATTAATTGGATTAACACACGTCGTTTACAAAATTTGACATTCATTCCTGAAAATGAATAAAAGCCATTTTTAATTACAATGAAGTTTTCACAGGATGTCAGAGGAGGAGTTTCTTCGCGTGTTCTGGTTGATCGGTCGGAGCAATGATGCAGGATTTGAATTCAGACCAAGAACATCGTCACCCATGTTTTCTCATTCAAGAGAGTCTCTGGGCCTTTCCGTCCCAAACTGCCCACGACAGACAACATTGGATCTTCTGAATGAAAAATGTCCATGTGTGCACAGTTGATATGGCTCCTGAACAATGATATTGAAAGCAACACCGTAGCACTTTTGTTCCTGATCAGAAAAACAGCTTTTCTCCGCGTTCAAGCAGTTTCATCCATCGGCGCGTTGAGCACCCATGGTAGACCGAGGGCTGAGACGTCCACACAAACGTCCCGGCGACTGTGTCCGGCACACAACACGTCAGGGAGGTGGTACTGGTGCACAAAAGCTGTAGCAACGCAGAGAGACGTCAGCTGTGTGATGTGGCTCTGCAAATCCTTGTTC
This sequence comes from Coreoperca whiteheadi, assembly GCA_011952105.1. Classification (NCBI taxonomy): domain Eukaryota; kingdom Metazoa; phylum Chordata; class Actinopteri; order Centrarchiformes; family Sinipercidae; genus Coreoperca; species Coreoperca whiteheadi. The sequence goes on from CM022477.1 coordinate 20,870,347, forward strand.
AAGAGACGGCACAGCCCAGTGATCAAGGCTCTACCCAGGTGGAAATGATGGATGCACGGGATATCGGTTAAACTCAGCACATTTAAAACATTTCCTGACACCTTGTGTTCGCCCCGGTAGCGCTGTCTCCTTTGATGATCCTTTCGTAAACGTGAATACATTAGAGGCGGGACCTATCTTGTTTGCTTAGATGACTTTAAATTAAATTTTCCTGAGCCAGCAATTCGCGTTCTACTCAATATATTTGGAGTTAATTAATGTACAAATTTCACCAGAGCTATTGCATTGTTTCAGTGTGAAAATGGACCCAAGCAAGTCCCCACTCTCCAGTGTGAAGGTGGACATGTTTTACATATTCATCAGTCTAAGGTCATATCTTTGCAGGAGGCCACTTAGTCCCATTTGCAAGTGCGGGGCTGGAATTAGCACAGTGGGGCATGTTATTTAACTTGAGCTGAATAGGGCCCTGTATGATCACATCCAGTCACAACCGCATCCACATCCACATCCACAAGGAACGTGCAGTAGTTGAGAACTGCTGGAGTTCTGGCCGACCAGGATAAAAACCCAACAGTCAGTTACTGCATTAGAGCGAATCACTAAAGCTCGCCTCTCAAATCCCTCACCCAGGAATTGGCAGGAGCCTCCTAATAAGCACTCGCTTTCTGAACAAAAGGCAGGAGAGCTATAGGTGAGGTGTAGAACCAAACAGTTTTTTTTTGTTTTTTTTTTACCTCCTGCTAGCTAATTGATGACCTAGATAGTTGAGGGAGACAGCTGTATAACTCACTGTTAAAGGAAAACATGGCGAGGGGGAGAAAAGCATTGCTCTCCTTTTGTCTCCCTGACCATTTCCAGCGGCTGGTGGAATTGTGTTTCGCCTGTGTAAAGGTTGCCTGGCTTAGATGGGCGTCGGCACGCCGCGAGGCAATGCGTAACATTTGGTGTTTTGATGGCGAAAAAAGCGGTGACCTTGTGACGTGTTCCAAGCCAGGAAGCCTTTGATGGACGCCGACATGCCAGAGGGGGTCAAGTTCAATGTCAGCTCAAACCAGCACGTTATGATAATGGTGCACATTGAAAAACATTCAGGAACATGCCGTTCAACAGATTCAGGAAATGCTTTGAACTGATATCACAGAGGGAGATAGGCAGAAGCTACGGGCAATGTGATCTAAAATACTGTATATATTTGGTGATTGTCACATTAAACAACATGATGATAAATGCAATGCTGATTTTCTGCTTTTTATCACATCAATGCATGGTATTTGCTTCCTCATGGTCACTCATTTCTGATTTGTTTGTACTAATCAATAAACAGTCTGAGCAGTTTTAAGATTCAGTTCAGCAGTTTACAAGTCACGGGGAATAGTACACCGCCTGTGGAAACCGCTTTACCAGGTCATCAGAGAACATCACGCAAGTGGCGTCACACTGGTAACTGTTGCATTGTGGGACATGTATAGGAGCGTGACCTAGGGACTCATATTCAGGATGTCTTGGCTTCCCCTGCATTGATTTGGACCCTTTTGTTTTTGTCTGTGACCCTTTGATACTGTGGGATTGTGACAGCTGACTGAACATTTTAATATGAGGCAATTAAAGTTGGTTGGGGCACCTGGTGTGGGGGCCAAGGTGCAGCCCATGAGCTGTAATGCCCCTGATTTGCGTCTAGCCAGGAGCCTTTTTTGCATCTCATTCCCCATTTCTTCCCCCCTTGTAACCCGTCATGTCTTCACTGTCACCTGTCTAATAAAGCCAACGCCTCAAAAAGACGTTTAAAAAAATGAAGGTCGGTTGCAGCTCTCGTGCAGGTAATAAAACCTAGGTAATTTGATAAAGTAGGCTTATGGCACCTGCCCTAGTCTATTAATTATTACTACTGCACAAGGGTATAATTTCCACTGGTGATGGGGTGGGGGGGTGGGGGGGTGGAGTGTTTTGTCTCCTCCCCACCCCACTCCAATTGGATTTAACCACTAACTTGTGTGTGTGTGGCGAATGTGTGTCCCGCTGCCAAAATTCAGAGGAGAGGAGTTAATCAAAAAGTTGATCCACTCGTCTGGGTCACCTTCAGGTGTTGCCGTGGACTCTCAGTAATTACGTTGTGGGAGCAGCAGACCTTTTTTGCTCCAGATTCCACCTCTCAGGCCACATACAGGCTTATTGGTGGAGGTTGGCCGACGGCAGGCATTTCATCTACAGTTTGTGTCTTTTCAAAAATACACTAGAATTAAGGCAGGAAAGTCAGTACGCTTATTTATATTTTATTAATATTTAGCTGTGTTTCCTTTTCAAACATTTCTTAATCTTTATGATTTTTTTCCCTTCTCATTGACGTCTACACTGCACTGTACTACTCTACACTTTGTTGGAGAGCTGAAAAACAGCATTCTTGATCATACAAATGATAACTTGTGGGTCAGGACTCTTTTAAGGAAACCAAAGGTGATTATAGGGTTAGTGCGTCAATAATGCATTTATGTTACACCCCCATCATTGTCGAAAACACGACAACCAATTTCATTCAATTGTGTTATTTGCAAGAGTTGATATAAATGTAACATATAAATGCAGGAAATGGCATTCGCATGTTTCTTTGGCTGCAGACTTCACTGTGTCCTCCTCACTTCTGAAATCCAGCTTGCACCCTTGCTACTGTACATACTTGTGGTTTGAATGCTACTGTTATGCTAAGATTTTCAGACAGAGAGTCCATCGGAGAGCCCCTTCCTGCCTATATAAAAGCCTAACCCCTGAAGAGGTGACACGGTGACCCTGCGATGACGCGTCGCAGATATGGACACACGGACAGGAAACACTGCTGATGCGTTTTCATTAGCTTCAGTCGCTGGTCGAGCCACGTGTGGTCGACATCAGACATGTCTTTGCTCTTCATCTCAAACGCACCGATTCTGATTGATCACGCTCTCTGTTGCAGTTTAACTTTGTCGGCAAACTCCTCGGGCCACGCGGGAACTCGTTAAAGAGACTACAGGAGGACACTCTCACAAAGATGTCAATTCTCGGAAAAGGATCCATGAGAGACAAAGAAAAGGTAACGCACCACTCTGTTATTTCATTGTTCCCCTGCTCTCCTTGCTCCTCTCGCTCTTTCACCTCCACATAATTGTATCTTGGGCTGCTGCAGGAGGTCTTTCGCACGGTTTGAAGTGAGGGTGGGTCGGACCTACATTTATAGTTAAGAAAGAGGAATTTTAATGTCGGAGGTTCAAGGAAAATCCAGCTAAAATGAGGATATTCTCACCAATAAACGGAGTGACTAATGTTTTCAAGAAAGAGATTTCTTTTTGCACATGGCAGACTGTACGACGACAATGGAGCCTCGTCACAAATGAGCTTCTTCGTTTAAGAAGTTGAATCATGAAAAAGTTTTGAAAATGAATTCGATTAATCTACCACTTATTTTCTCCAAAAATCACGCAATTGTTTAGTCTGTTAAATGTCAGCAAATAGTGAGACATGAAAGATAAAGACATCCCTTTTCCTATTATAGAAAACTAGGTTCCCCGCCCCCTCTTCACGCTAACTATAGCTCTACATTTACATTTTAAATCAGCTGGGAGCAGATCACCCCAGTAACTTAGGCTGCATTTGATTGACAGCTCCTGGGTCACATGGACTGCGTACGGCTTTGAAAAAACAGCTTGCATTTTCAAAGCAAATTTCAAAAGTGTACGTAAATGCAAATGATCGTGGGCACCACCAAACGTGTCAGGCGTCTTTCAAAGCCCGCTCTCTCGTAGTGAACAAAATACACACACAGCCAAATCAGGCGCAGACTGCACACAAGACAGCACTCAAGATTTATGGCTTTGTTTTCCCATTAATAAGAAAAATGCCCTTCATAATGGTGTGAGCATAAATGGAAACTCTGTGGTTAAAGAAAAAAATAAAATGAAAATGGGTGACTTTTATGAAACTCAAACTAAAAAGAATAAAACTTGAAATTTCAAACGCAAGCCAGTTAAAACACTTCTATCACCCATGATCATGTGGGTGCATAAAGAGAGGATATAAATGGCTCCAGAAGTGACTCTTTAGCAGCAGAATTGATTGCACTGGTTAACAGAGAATAAATCGCCGTTGCTTGGCCCGTCCGCGTCTCTCCTCTCTCTGTTTGTCAGGGGTGATTTGTTGGCGGCAATGATTCCTCGCTATCATACAGCACATTCTTTGTGATTACTGTGATCAATAGTCTTTGATGGTCGACTCCTCTCGAGTACCCCGGAGAAAAGATCTGCCATGGAGATGTGCTGACCTCGGCAGCCCCTGCCTGTCTGCGCAAACCCACTGTGGGATTTATGACTGACAGCTTTCTGTCGGGGACGCTCGGTGCAGCACTGCTTCCTCTCTTCTCAGGGTGGGAGAAGAGGGATACACCCTCGCTACTAAAACTGCTACTTAGTCTGCAGCTGGTTGCTGACTTCCTGTTTTCGCCACGTGGGATCGTAGTTTTCAGCACTTGAAATTCCTCGTGTAGGTCAGGGAGCTGGGCCCCAGCAGAGCAAAAAGAGGGGGCAATTTCCAAGGCCTTTTCAAGTCGCCGAAAAAACAAAGCTGTCTGGCAGTTGAGGAAGCACCGAGTGAGGCGCTCTCACCTTTAAGGACATGTTTCTATTTATATCGATAAAATACATACTGTACTTCTGGGTTGCACCCAACTGACAGGAAAGGAGATAATGTACAATTTTCACCCTGCGGAAGACATTAGATGGAAATGTAATTGTAGTCTTGCTCCTCGGAAAATACAGTATAACAGATGTGTTGGAGGAGGAAACTGTTCATTCCCTTTTAAGCTCTTGCATATGGCTGAGACGCTGCAAAGAGCCGGGGTAATTGCTCAAATATTTGCTGCTGTGTTGACGAGCATGTGAGTGCAGAGAGGTTGAAAGGCACCGAGCTGTCGGCGTCAGAGTCTCCCCGCCTGGTTATGGCACCTCGGTTGTCCTGCCGCTGTCAGAGCAGGATGATGTAAAGGCATCCGCGTTCCGCGCCCCCTTCTCGTTAGCGCCGTGATTAACTCATCAATTTTCCCTCCCCGGGACTTGTACTCCCACTTTAATTTTCCTGATGGACAAAGCAATCGCATTGTCTTTGTTTCACTTTTGGAAAAGTCCTGCGTCGGGTTTAATTGTGAGCTGCTGCGGAGAAATGCCTCCCATTGTCTGCGAGGACTGGTCTGTATGTGCAGGAGCTGTCCTACACCAAAAAAAAAAGAAAAAAAGAAACCTAGCTGTGTGTGCTTTGGCGTGTGCAATTCATTTAAGTAAGTCCATTATTAGGTGAAGATTTAGGGATGATATCATTTAAATCACATTAGCAAGCATGTGAATTACAGGAGATAGTTCAGGGCGACGCATTATTGTGCTTACCAACTTACAGGCTTACTAAGCCAATCTATTGACATTGTCGTATGAATCTATGCTGCTCCCGCTGATTGTACGGCAGCTGCTCAATTGAAATCTAAAACTCATTGTTTTATTCTATTGTCATTGCCAATGTCCTAATCCCTTTCATTGCTCTGTCCCTTTTATCTTTTGCAAACTCAGCCAATCTGGTGGGGGATCCTTTCCTGGGATTTTGCTCCCAGAAGATAATTATACACAGTAGCATTTAACCTTGCTCATCTGAAGCTCGCAGGGGTTTGTTGTGGCTGCTGGAATGAAATGTTAAGAGGTTGCAATACTCCAGGGCTCTGGTAGTGTTGAGGGTTTGACGAGGTGCAAAAGGCGGTCAAGTAAATGTATACGTGGCACATGTTAAAACAGCAAATTGTTGACCAATCTCGGAACCCATCAGCTATTGTCAGACGACGATTTAGCCTCTGGGGTCAACGTCCAGTGTAGCCAGAGGATTTCCGGATAACGGAGAGAGCTTCCTCTCTCAGGCGCGGCTCATTGTTTAATTATTCAATTGTCCAATCAGCAATTTTCGGATCCCATTGGCTATCGTCTGACGATGATTTGTATGCAGGTAAATGCAAAGAGCAGTGATTGGTCAGTAGATCTGAAAGGTCTGGGGATGGAGGAGGGGCGGAAGAGATTGCGGATATAGCCAGTCTATGCAATGCTTTAAAAACAATTTAGATCATCTTAAATAATAAGGCTGGCGGGATTCTGTGTTTTTATCGTTGTCAACAAATTCTATGGAAAGACTAAAACCAACACTTTTTGTGTTTCTCAATTCTTCCTGACTTCCCTACCCCTTCTGTGGCATTGTGGCATGTGTTATTTGCTACTACAACTACATTGCCCATGTTCATTGTAACATGTCACCCAGTGCAAACAGTGTGGCTCATGTTGCGTGTTTTTAATAGTTTTTGGACCACAATGGAGCTCTATGGCACATCTAATATTTATCGGGCTTTCAAAATCTCAGTGTATGGAGGAGATTTTGTCATAAACAATGTAGGCATCTATGACAGGATCACCTTTGGATGAAAGAATATTCAAATCACTTCTGTATATTACTGGTAACCAGTGAAGGCAGCCCAGTAAAAGGCAGATGCAGCATGGCCTCTCTTGGTACTGGTACGGACTCTTGCTGCTGCAAGACTGCTGCAAGCTGGTAGATGCATTTCTTGAGAATACTGTATATATAAGTATATGTTTGCATTGCCTTGTTAAAGAGTATATGTGGGCTTTGTGTTTATAAGCCACTTTTGAATGTCAGAAGTGTAGATGAGCAAGGCTGTTTTGGCTATATTAGATACAATATGATGTGGCACTGGTCATTTAGATAGGATAATAGAATTTGCTCTATTTACCAGAGCCTGTCCTTAACTTGATTTGAACGTGAATGATCAGAACTTGAAATTATTCTTTACCTCGAAGCTCCTTGTGCAGGAGCCCCTGCGTCCACAGAGTCGTGGCCTTCTGTTTCCAGGGGGAACGGCCTTTCATAAGCATATTTACAGAGAGAAAAAAAGTAAACAGGAGGAAGATGCTGCCAGTAGATATGAGAAACAGACAGCTCTAATCTCCCGCCATGGGCTGCTTAGCTGCTATAGGACTGTGATGGATCACCGATGCTTCTTATCAGCGCTGGGAGAAGGGCCCCCACGTATGAAAACTGCTATTATACCTACAATATCACAAGCAATCACACATGCAGATTGGTTTCATACTAAATGAGATATCCACTAGGTATAACATTGACATGTTGTACATGTTAAATAGACCGTATAGATGGAGGAAAAAGAACGGATACTGTTTAATAAAAAGGGCGTCCTCAGATGACACACGCTAACATTAGACTTGATCGTCTGTTTTTTTTGGCTGTTGATAGTCGAAGCACGCGATAATGATTGTTTTTCATACCTTTTTTTTTTTTTTCATGCAAATATACCAACGAACACATGAAAGGGAAGAGGAGAGACAGATCTGCAAGCAGTCGTCGCTTTCTAACACCCTGCTTACTCTCCCTTCTCGACACCGGCAGCTCCGTCAGCGCTTGTGCTATGCGCAAAGGAGCCCCTCTACTCGTAAAGCACAGATTTATGGGGGAAATTAACATATCATTAACATACCACAGGCACTCTTAAAAGAAGGTTATTTATAATTAGGTGACATCAGAGACACTGGCTTGAATGGTGCTGGAGAGAGAGAGGGGGAAGAGGAAGTTGCCGCCATTGGAAAGGCCCCTGAGAAGACTTTTTTCTCTCCCTTTTTTGTTGAAAAGAAGAAACTGGGACGCCGAACCTGTTGTTTCCTTTGTGGGATGTGGTGAGAGACATTTGGGGTTTTTGCTGTCCTATTTCCCGCCATCAATAACATTATACTGGCCTGCTTCTGTCTGGCCGGAATGGCCTGTGCCGCCCCTCCCTGTTTACATGGTATATTTCTCTGTTGCAGTCTAATTGAACTGCGCTTCTGCAGACAGAGTTGGAGAGGAGTGAGTTACATCTGCTCTACTTTCAGGGCTCGGAGTATACAATAACTGAATAACAAATACATGCTCTTTTAGGCCTGCACTTATTCCTACAGCTGTGCAAAGCTAAAACCGGTTACTTTCTACATGTTGACGCGCTCTGTAGTGGCAGCAGGTGATTGGGTTGATGTTGGAACTCCAGCAAAGATGGTGGAGTTTGTCGTGCTGTTTGTTTGAATCAGCCACGGAAAAACTTGGTATTTGCTCCAGCTAGTGCCCTGAGTTCATGTTGCGGAGTGCACGAAAATAAAGATGTCACGGGAAGTGTGAGTCTGGCTGCAGCAGTTGTTTTCAACAGACTTTACTGGCAGTGTCAGCCACAACATGTCTGACCTGACAACAAGCTGACGGACATCTTGCGATCGCCATCACATGTTTTGTGAAAGTCCACCATACAGATGGATGGATCAATGTATTAATAAAGACAGAATTTGAAAATATGGACACCATGGAACAGCTCTAAAAAACATGTTAATATATAACTAACTTGGGGTAGCGACTACAATACATTTTGTGGGATAAGTAAAGCCGTGTGTCTGATTACATTGTTAGCCATGCTAGCAGGTCAGTTCGCCACCTCGGTCCAGACTGAAATAATTTGCAAAACTTGAAATAATTTGTCCCCACAGGATGTACACAAACAACGTCGAAGATCCCCAGACTTTTTCACGAGCATCCCCTTGAGGTTGACATTTGTGGTTTTGAATGAAAAATCTCCACAACTATGCCATGGATTGCCACGAAATGTTCTACTGACCTTCACGTTCCCCATGGGATGAATTGTAATAACATGTTCCCCTGTCTTTTCATCTAGCGCCATCACAAGGCCAAAATGTCCATTTGTCCAATACGTTGATTAATGACCAAATACCTGCTAAACGGATGGCGATCCCATCAGCATCAGCTGTACTCTGTGTTATTAGTGCTTATTCATGATTGTTAGCATGCTAAACAAAAATGATGAACATGGTAAACATTACCACACTGGACATTTTTAGCAACAAGGTAACCTTGATTTTACAGTAAAAGTGTCCCTAACCTTAGCCAAGTGCTTTGTATAAACCTACTAACACATGGGAGCAAAGGGAACCAAAATGTTGGATGGATAGACCACCATATTGGACACATGTTGACCAATGACAGCGCTAGACAAAACGCCATGGGATCAGCAAAGTTCAGTATGAATATCTACACCCAGTTGCATGGTAATCCATTCAACAGTCCTTCTACAGGAAAGGATCACCGTAGTCATTACGAATCATCCCCTGGGGAAAATGAATGACTGTACCAAAATTGTGCAAATCCATCTTGTAGAGGTATAGATATTCCACTGATTAAGATGTGATATGCTGGTGGTGCAAGAGGACAGGTCAGGGATCACCAAAGGAATAAGGATAAATCCTCTGGGCACCGTGGATATCTCGACCCAATTCTGTGGCAGTCCATCTGATAGGTGTTGAGCTATTTCAGTCTGGACCACAACGGGGGGGGACTGATCAACTGATGGACGGACCTTGCTCCACGGCAACGCTGCTAGTGTGGCTAAAGGAAAGGTTTGCTCTGAGCGTGAGATGGGGAATTATGTTTCCTCCAAGATGTACTTGGCAAAGCAAATAAGTAGCTTATAACATGTTTTGTAGGAGACAGGGCTGCATGGATACCGTCTTAAACTATTTTTTGAAGGTAATAATCATTTAGATCCTTGCTTTTAATTAGTCTCTTTGGTGCAGTGTGCTCACTGCTGTGGTTTTTGGCTCCTCACTTCACAGGAATCACCTGCCAGTAAAGTACAGTGTGTCCAGTACTTTGATGTTTTTTTTCTTTAGACTTTCTGTTAATGAAGATGACTGTTGTTTACAAAATCGTGCACTGCTGTAGATAATTAAATAGCATTTGTTGAAAAAAATGGTTCTGTCTGGTCTTGTTGCATATGATTTTGCTGACATGATTGAAACTACGTCGCGCCGAAACTAAGATAATGGACCACCAAATTACATCTGAAGACTATTTTCAAACAAGCCCTGCACTCTTTTACTGAGCTAGTCATCTTCTTGACAAGCACTCTCAATCCATATTGAGTGAAATATCAACACAAACTCTTCTTTGTCCACACTGATGATTTTTCCAAATGATTACTCTTTAAGTCAGACCCTATGTGGTTTTAAAAATACATTTCAGTAGAGCTACAGTGGTCACATAGATGAGATCAAATGCGACAAGCAGAGCAGAAGTGTATTAGTGCACATACTTCATCTGCACATTTGTTAGGAGGAGAAGCAGCCGTGTGAGGGGGGAAAAGCGATCGGTTAGATGTGACAGCCGCAGTTGAAAGGATTGTGAGGATTGCCTGGTTGCAGACATACAAGTTTACAGAAATCCAGATAAATATATGTCTTTTTGTAACTCTGCAGCACCAAAACATCAAGCCACATTACGGGGCAGCTAATGGAAAACAACTCTCTGCAGTAAATCCTTGCTGAAGTAAAAAAAGATAAATGTACCTAGACAGAGGATATATGATACCAAACCGTTCTCTTTTTCGTACCAACAGGAAGAAGAGCTACGGCAGAGCGGCGAGGCCAAATACCACCACCTGAACGAAGACCTGCACGTCCTCATCGAGGTGTTCGCCCCGCCGGCTGAGGCCTACGCCAGGATGGGTCACGCTCTGGAGGAGATCAAGAAGTTCCTCATACCAGTACGTTCCCTCCTCTCCACACGTGCACACACTCCCTCTGGGTTTCCTTCTTTTTTTTTCTTTTTTTTTATCTCCGTGTGCGTGCCCTTTCAGCCGCTCTTTGGCCCCCGGCCCCAACTCATTTTCAGCCCGTCCACGGTGACGCGAGGGAGTAACGCCAGAGGCAGCCCGCTCTTTCGCTCACAGGCTCGCGGTCTGTTACTTGCGCTGTGACTCTGTCAGCGCCGCCGGAGTGTGCGTGGAAAGCGTGGGATGCAGTGTGTGCGATCCGGGGCGGGGAGTCGTGGGTGTACGGGGAAGAGAAGAGCGCAGGGAGGGATCTCTGCACGGGCCAAACCCTCCTTGGCAGCAGCGTGGAGCTTATTTAGTCTTCCTCCATTCATTATGGATGAGCTTTCCAATGCTCCGAGCTACGAGGGTTTACATCTCACGCGTTAATTATCCCCGTCACTTCTGCCCACTGTCGCCATAAAACATATTTATTGATAGAGCGGACAACATGACAATCATATCAATTGTTGTATGATTAAAGACCTATTTCCACGTTAATGATGTGTTTTAATTCAACGGCAAAATACAACTGTGGGAGAAAGATAAAAGCAAATGGGGTCCCGAGGATTTTATCAGCGGGAGATCTGAAATGTTTTGCTGCCTCAGGAACAGCGGTCACGGCAGTACTGTAAAGTACATTAATTAGATATTCCCGGGGCTGTAGCCCTGGAGATAAAGGAGCGGAATTTAATACAGTGTAATTGAAAGCGAGTCTATTGCTGTGTGTGTGTGTGTGTGTGTGCTTGTGTGTGTGTTAACATGCCGCCTTGTCTGTGTGCAGGATTACAATGATGAGATCAGACAGGCCCAGCTGCAGGAGCTCACATACTTGAACGGCGGCTCGGAGGATGCCAAGGTGCCAGCGGTGAGGGGCAAGTCAGCCGCCCGTGGAAGAGGGACACCTGTCCCCGGGCCTCCCAGGTAACCTGCCTCCAAGCGTGTGTGTGTGTGTGCAAATGTGTGTGTGTGTGTGTGTGTGTGTGTGTGTGTGTGTGCGCGCAAGTTGTTGTGTATGCATGCACTTTAGTTCAGCTGGGGAATGGGTATTATTTACAGTTAAGGAGCTACTGGGAAGGCAGGTTTTCGTTTTGTCAATGGATACGTGCAGTTTCCTGTTGCCTTTTCAGAGTTAACGCTGTCTTTCAGAGTTACCGTACATTTATGACTGCCTCCGTCTGGTCCAATAGTACTATAATACCTTATTTCTTTATAGAGACTTCCATTCTTGTCCCATTTCTCTTTTATTTGTCGACGAGGCTGGTTGTGTCTTCAAATGCCCAAACGGTTTGGGCCAGATTAACTGGATTCGCCGAGTGTGTCAGCGCAAACGCTGGCTGCAGTTCTTCATGAACTCGCAGCTGAGACGTGCATGTATTAGTTCTCGGTTTACTAACGCGGCAGCTCATTACACAGTCCGCTTGAGGACTGATCCTGGGACTGCCCTCCAGGTGCATGCTGCGAGTGAAGGAGAGCTCATGTGCTCCATCAGTGGTGGGATGGCTCGGCTTCGCCAAGTTTAAAAAAAACGTAAAAAACCGATAACGTAGTGATCTTGACTCCACAACGTTTACTTTGACAGTATTTAAACGCGATAGGAGAAATGTATTACTCAGAAAATTCTAATATTACAATCTTTATGACTGCTCATATTATCAATATAACAGGAGAAAAACAAACTTTGTGGGGGGGGGGGGGGGGGGGGG
>CM022477.1:20882779-20923171 GCA_011952105.1 Coreoperca whiteheadi
GGGAGGGGAAATGAGAAATAGAATAAGTTTTATAGTGGCGTAGGATGAGAGGGAGTAGAAGAGGAAGGAGGAGGGGAAGGGGGGGGGGGGGGGGGGGGGGGGGGGGGGGGTGTATTAATAGTTGAGAGCTGGATTAATGATACCTACAATACAGTAAATACATAAGCGCCCGCAGCCGCTGACGGCATGGTCCGGAACGGGGAGACGGTGTGGATCCAGATGTTTAGATGAATGCATGAAAGAAATGTCTTATCAAAAAAACGGCGCATTTGCATCCTGTAACGATTCGGCAACACTATCATTGACTATCATGTTCACATTTACAGTGGCGTGAAAAAGGGTTCGCCCCCTTCCGGATTTCGTTTGGTTTTTTTGCATGCTTGTCACTCTTAACTGTTTCAGATCAAACTAATTTAAATATTAGTCAAAGGTAACACAAGTAAACACAAAATGCACTTTTTAAAATGAAGGTTGTTATTAAGGGAAAACAAAATCCAAACCTACATGGCCCTGTGTGAAAACGCGTTTGCCCCCTAACCCTAATAACTGGTTGGGCCTCCCTTAGCAGCAACAAGTGCAATAGAGCGTTTGCGATAACGTGCAGTGAGTCTTTTACAGCGCTGTGGAGGAACTTTGGCCCACTCATCTTTGCAGAATTGTTGTAATTCAGCCACAATGGAGGGTTTTCGAGCACGAACTGCCGTTTTTAATTAAGGTTATGCCACAGCATCTCAGTAGGATTCAGGTCAGGACTTTGACTAGGCCACTCCAAAGTCTTCATTTTGGTTTTCTTCAGCCATTCAGAGGTGGACTTGCTGGTGTGTTTTGGATCATTCTCCTGCTGCAGAACCCAAGTTCGCTTCAGCTGGAGCTCACCAACAGATGGCCGGACATTCTCCTTCAGGATTGTTTTAGTAGACAGAAGGGTGCATGGTTCCATTTGTCACAGCAAGTCTTCCAGGTCCTGAAGCAGCAAGAAAGCCCCAGACCATCACACTACCACCACCGTATTTTGCTGTTGGTACGATGTTCTTTTTCTGAAATGCGGTGTTACTTTTACCCCAGACGTAATGGGACACATGCCTTCCAAAAAGTTCAACTTTTGTCTCGTCAGTCCGCAGAGTATTTTCCCAAAAGTCTTGGGGGATCATCGGGATGTTTTCTGGCAAAAATGAGACCGTTCCTTTTGCTCAGCAGTGGTTTTCGTCTTGGAACTCTGCCCTGCAGGTCCTTTTTGCCCAATCTCTTTCTCATGGTGGAGTCATGAACACCGACCTTAACTGAGGCAAGTGAGGCCTGCAGTTCTTTTGATGTTGGGGTCTTTTGTGACCTCTTGGATGAGTCGTCGCTGCGCTCTCGGGGTAATTTTGGTCGGCCGGCCACTCCTGCGAAGGTTCACCACGGTTCCATGTTTTCGCCATTTGTGGATAATGGCTCTCACTGGGGTCCCAAAGCTTTAGAAATGGCTTTATAACCTTTTCCAGCCTGATCTCAATTACTTTCTTCCTCATTTGTTCCTCAATTTCTTTGGACCTTGAGACGATGTTTAGCTTTTGAAGATCTTTTGGTCTACTTCACTTTTCTTGATTGAGAACAGGTATGGCAGTAACCGGGCTTGGGTGGGGCGAGAGAAATTGAACTCAGGTGTGATAAACCACAGTTAAGTTGTTGTTTTAACAGGTGGGGCAAACACTTTTTCACACAGGGCCATGTAGGTTTGGATTTTGTTTTCCCTTAATAATGACAATCTTCATTTAAAAACTGCATTTACTTGTGTTATCTTTGACTAATATTTAAATTTGTTAGATGATCTGAAACATTTACGAGTAACAAAAAAGATAAGAAATCAGGAAGGGGGCAAAAACGTTTTCACACCACTGTAAGTTTAATGACCACAACTCCCTGCTCTCTGATCATTTAGTACAAAATAGTTATATGTTGATTAATAATCAACATAATGCTCTATTTTTCTTTCTAACTATGGCATTTAGTTATGGGTCTGTTTTATTAGTTTGTTTATTTTGAGATAACTGACTAACAGTGCAGTTCTCCTGATTTTTATGTTTGTCTGAGGGCCTAGAAATGTAAGCTAAAGTCATGTTTCTTTCCCGATCCCAAGCTTCCTCGCAGCTCCTCTACATCTTATCTGTGCTATTTTTGTGCCGGGTTTGAAATGACAGCGCACACCCCATGTTAAAAATACGTAGGTATAAAACGCAATACATCTGGCCCTTTTGGGTTTACGTTTTCCTAACTTCTTGTGTTCAAGTAATACCTGTGTTGTCTCAGGTAAAGAAAAGGTGAGGTTACAGCACAGCAAAACGACCGTTACAACAAAACAAAAAAAAAATCATATGAGCAAGTCTTTTTGAAAGGCACTGACAACCAAATTGTCTTAAATTTGTCATTTAAGTCTCGCTGGGGCTAGCTGACCTGAAGGAAACGGTGTATCATAATTACATGCTGATATAAAATGATTCCAATAGGGCATACTGAAATAAAACAAGCCAAACAAAGCCTTCATGTTCAATGTGACGGGTTATCTGTCTCTGTGGCAGTTATTTCTCATATTCTAAATAAATGAACGGCAGAAAATAGCTTCCTCTGAAGGCAGAAAAATGAGCCTTGATATATCTATGCTGACTGTGTGCAGACATCAGCAGGACTCCACAAAGAAGAGGCAGAAACCATAGATGATTGGCATAAAACTACAAACCAAAGCACTGCTGTTATCACTTAAAGTTGTGCTGTGCAACTTTGCACATAGCCGGTTATTTACTGAACTTGCCAGGCTGTTTTCTGTGCACCAAAGGAAACCAACTGGACAAGAGAGGCAAAGCATCTGATGCTGGGGAGTCCAGCTTTCTGTGGACGGCGACTGTCAATAAAGCTTCAATCAGACGGACTATTTCACTCTTCCTCCCCTTTTCTTTCATTGATCATCACTTCCCAGTCACACCTCTTGGCTTCTATCCATTCATAGGTTTCACACCTTCCATATTATCCTACACCAGTGGTTTTCAATGTCTGAGACTGTGGGCCTCCCCTCTGTCAACGCTTGGAAAAAGCTTAGTTTACTTGCTTAATTTCGCTCAATTCCTGAATGTCTATGGGATCATTTTTATGTTATTTGATCCCACAGACACTCAACAATTGAGCCAAGATAGCCCAATATTGCTGTTTGACTAAACTTCAGACTACACCAAATACATTAAAAAAGGGGTCTGTCCTAAGGCATTCATTAGATTCTGACTCTGAGAACGTGGGTAAAACAGTCAAATTCCCCAAAACTCCTGTCTCTATCTCTTTAACCAAATCACACACACTTAGGCTGTTCTGTGTGATCCCCTTTTGATAACTAATGTCATATTTCTTCGCTTACTTTCACTGAGTCTCCCCTGAAACTGTTTGGAGCCCCCCTGGGTCCTATACCATATCCCCACATGGGAGCTAATCACTATACATGCATTATCCTGTGAGTCTATGGTTTTATGGTGTTGCGCCTTTGTTAACAAGTTAAACAAACTAGGGGGCCTACTGGCCAGGTTGTTCTCTCCTAGGGGGGCTGCTCGGTGTGAAAAGAAATAACTTATTCACCCGTGATTGTTCCGTTACTGGCTGCAATATTTAAAAGTGATCCAAACAAAAATGAGGAAAATATAGGACCATATTTTGTTTTGTGGAGGCACCTTTGATTGCTGTTAGCACTGACCTCCAAGACAAATATTGTGTTTCTTATTATTGCTTCACAATAAAAGCCGCCCTGTGTTTCGCTAGCTGAATGCAATGTGAAGCAGCAGCAATAGGAAATGTTGGGTTAGCATTAGCAGTAACTTAATACAGCTCTGAAATGGAGTTACGAGGGTGAGCAGTGAGGCTGATATCAATGAGACAAATTTAAAAATAGCAATGCTGGAATACATGCTTTATAATTTCCTGTGAATGTGGCACTTTGAATCCAGCGGACTCCACCACTAACAATGAATAGGCCTGTATAGAGAGGTGATTACAGAATGGAAATACATTTAATGGCTGAGGCAGAACCGTAAATAGTGTCAAAAACAGTGTTTTATTTCACGACAATTGTAAGGACTTTAACTTTTTAAATAGCTGCATTTCTTATCCTGTAATATTGTTGACACTGAACACTAAACTGGTGGTTTGCAGCCATTTTGGCATCAGTTTGTCAGCATTTGTCAACATTTCCCATATTTCCTACTCACAATCACAACCAGGAGGGTTATGGGAATGACCTCCAACCAGCATGTTCCCCCTCCGTCAGGAGCATCGAGACAGTTATGTTGTTGGCCAACTATGGCAAGCCACCAAATTAGCGATTGGCAGGTGGAGCTTGTGACAAAACACATCTAATCTTTAGTCATTGAAGTGGCGCCTCATGATCAAACTGCTTTGTTTTAGGAGACATCATTTCATTTGGGCAAATATGGAGCATTTGAGGCGAGGAGGGTCTCTCCTCTGTTCTTCTCAGCCACACTTTGTGATTTTTGCTGATGCTGTGTACATTTGGTGAATATAAGTGTTTGTGCCATGTTATGCTGCCATATTTTAGCCGAGACCAAATATTCATGTGTGCTAAAACAGGTTAGACTGGCCATTAAGTGGGCAAGTACCTTTTAATAGAACAACAGAATTGATAGTAAATAGTGTCTAGTAATACAGAGTGATGCAATGTCTGGTGTCCATAAACATTAGCAGAGCAAAGCCAAATCTGCATAAAAGCCTTTATATGCAAATGATCTCGAGTAGATGCTCGCCTCTCTACTATCCCCGTGAACCCCCGCTAATTCCAGCTCCTCTGAGACCTCACAAGGCTACAAATAAAAATATCCATGGCCATTAGAAGACTTTAACGCTGTCTGCATCAATGCTGTGCTTTAAAAGAGAGAGGAAAAAAAAAAATGAAAAAACAAGTTTGGTTGTTTTTTTTCTTTCTTTGTTTTTTTTTTTTTTTAAAAGAAACCACACTTCTTTTATCAGATTTTGAGAATAACAAGGTCACCGAGATACGGTGTTTGTATTGCTCAGAGTCAGAATATAATTGGCCGTGTAAGAAATGACACTGTAATTAGAATTTACCATGCCTAATTTGAGTGTGATAAGGCATAAGTCCCACCGGCTCCTGTGCAGGAAGTCACATGCAGGTTTCTACATATTCCCACTCACATGTGCTTATTTTTGGTCAGTACCACTGCTCTGGATGGAGACTTTGTAGACGTCAAATCTCTTTGCTTTGACTTTCACTGGAGCTGTTGCCTGATTAGACGTCCTGCTCTTAAAGGAAAATCACTGTCAGTACTCCGCTGTGTTTTTTTTTTTCTCCACTTGAGGGCGGTCCAATTTCTATCGAGTAAACATCCTCCGCTGTCCCCGTTAATCAGAAAATAAGAGAGATTTCTTTCCTTTTTTTCTCCTCCTGTCCCAAATCTTTGACGTCTCACCAATATGCTGTAGAGCCGGAATGGAAAGCATTGAACGAAAACGACCTGGAGAGCGACCTTGGTGGTTTTCTGGTGCTGCTTCAGATCAGTTAACTGCTTTTAAAAGAAAGCTCAGTCGGTGTAAAAAGCTCCAACAACACGTTACCGCACCACAAGGTCGACTGCCTTTGATTTCCAACAGAGCAGCTTGACTTTTCTCCCATCTTGATTACAGTGCAGGTTAGACTCTGGGTTCTTTGAATATTCATCCAGATGACTGTACAGATCAGTATGTCACAGTAGCTGTTTCGCAGCAGAGCTTTGTGAGACTCATGCTTGCTTACCTAAACATAAACGGTAAAATCAAATCCCAAAACTCGCACCACAATATCTAAAACATTGATGGCAAAAAATCAGGCTTTTGTGCCACTTCCTCAGAGTCGTACTGCAAAGCTTTATGTCAAGGCTGAACATTTAAAAATCAACAAACGGTGGAAGGAAAGGAAATATCCATCACGGAACAGGCAGAAATACCAATTCTTTCATCTGCATTTTCCTCTATAGTCAGGAAAGCAATTCAGCCACAAGACATGGCGTGTTTTGAGAAATGGACATGACTCACTTTTTCTCGACTGGAGGAACTTGCCCTCCACCCCCGCTGTTCCTCTGTCTCCACCTACACATATAACCTGCTGCGGAATGTGTCAAATTCATCGCTACGGTACCAAGTCATTCTGGCCGATGCAGGAAACCATTAACTGGAGTGGAAGTAGACAAGGCAGCTTGACTCCTAACATAATATATTACAGCACCTCATCCTAAAGACCTGGAATTCAGTGGACATCCCATATTGATGATATATTCTATCCTTGTAATAGTATATTTTAATGCTTTAAGATCACATGAAGATGTTGTGTAGAAAGACAATATACTGTATGTTACCTGATCCATCCCAAGTATAAACACATCTGCCTCCAATAATTCACAGAATTCACGACAGTCTCCTCAAAAAAAAAAAAAGCTAATACGGTATAAAAAAAAAAAAAGTTTCTGCTCTTTCATCTAAACCTGGGCGGATGTTTGTGTCTCGTGTCAGGAGTCGAGGAGGAGTTCCTCCCCTGCATGCAGCGGTGCCCCGAGGCGCAGCACCCAGAGGGGCCCTGCCCAGCCGGGCTCCATCTTCCAGAGGGAGGGGGGTTCAGAGAGCCAGAGGCGCCCCCCCAACCGCTGGATACCGGCCGGCTCCGCCCATAGTTCAGGACACATACGGCGAATATGTGAGTATATTGAAACCCTGTACCCAAAAAGGGGGCAAGACCAAGTCAGCATTGAGACCATACGTACAAAGGAACTTGTGCAAGGGCTGAAACTACATTTCAGTCATTCAGTCAGTCGCACGAAACACAAGTTGAATAATGGATTCATCGTTTCACTGATTTATCAAGCAAGGATGCTAAACATTTGCTCATTCCAGTTTCTCGGATGTGAGAATTTCTTCCTTTTTCTGTTTCATATCGTTGTGGCTAAAGAAGCAAATAGACTTGTTCAGGGCCTTTTTCACTGTTTTCTGGCATTCTCACAGACTCTGCGATCTATTGATGAATTGAAAACATAATCAGCAGTTAGATCAATGATGAAACTAATTGCAAGTTGTGGTCCTACTTGTCCCTCTTCATTTAAAGATAATTCTTTAGGGGTTTATCAAATGTCACCAGAGTTGTAGCCCACTTATTTAGTTTTGCACTTCCATAAAGTAGTAGCAGAAACTTGACTTAAAAGAATGGTCAAAGCCGAAGAAGCATAGGCTGACATATTCTGACTTTTAGTCCTTAATATGGGTCAAAAACCCTGAAATCTACATTTCCCATAATGCAACTCAATAGCCTGCCTGTCATTAGACTCTCCCTGCCAGTTAAACTCCACACCCCCACTTTGCAAGACAGGTTTTCTTTTCTGTTGACGTCTGATGACATCATAAGGGTTATTTTCTGAGACTTTAGAAAGCTCATCCAGAGCCACGTAAGACATTGTACATTAGCTTTCACAGGCTGAGTAGTAGCGATGAGTAATTGGATCTACATGTGTAACATTGGTGGAGTGCCCCCTTAATATCCACGGTATTAAGACATACAATTAACAATGCGCGTACGTTTGAGGCTGATTACATCCAATAAAAGAGCTGAAAGGGACAGGTGCGTTCTGGTGTTGTTAAAACACCGAGAAGTTAGTCATTGTTTGGCCCGCCCACGAACACAGTCAGTTGTTGCAGCAGCACCGGGGGCTGTGACACACAGCTCATGGAGGCAAAAAAGGTAGGATACATGAAAACCCTTAGCGCCCGATTGCCACAGTTTGTGTCAAACAACATACGCCTCTGACTCAGAACACACAGACAAGATGCACGCAGCAAGATTTCTGAGTTATCCACAATGACGGGGACACTGTTCCTGTATTGAATGTATTACGTTCGATGTTGTCACCATCACAAATGGAATTCCACTCTCTCCACTGTATTGGGGTGGCAGCAGAAATATTAGAGACAGATAACTCAAAACTGTTGCACATAAAACCAAATCTGTCTACGTGAGTACGTACCATTGTGTGTGAGAAAACAATATATTGTTTTACAATTTAGGTGAACTGGCCCTTTAAAGATGCCCATTTGAGCACAAATAGCCTGTGCGAGTTGAACTCAAACATGCGCGCAGCACGGTACAGTCCCCCATATTTCGTTTTTTGTCTTGCTACATGAGGTGTCAGCCTGAAGAGTGTGAATTTCTTAGCCATTATCGTGATTTGGTCTTGTAGCTTACCTGCACAGTCTTATGGGAACCTGGCTGTAATATCAACAGCTACCAGTGATGAATATATTAGGCTTAGAGTCAGAGCCTTTGTGCATTTGCCAAGAGTCTCCTGCCGGACTGTCAAGGCAAAGTTCCCCTGGGGCTCGGGCATCAACATCGCATATTTAGCAGATAGAAAGAGAGAGGAGGTGTCCCGCCCGCATTGGAAAATTTCCCCAGCAGCCCATACCTAACCACATCTGACAGGTTTATTCAGAGGTTGCAATTCAAATGTGTGGAGGTCGTAGAGAATTGCTCCTGGACCAGCTGTTTCCCATCATTGTCACAGTTGTAAACTGCATCCCCCAACACCTGCACCTGTGTATCTGGTTGGGGGAAAAAAAAAAACCCCAACATCTGCCAGATGATAAATCGAACCACATCGCTGCAAATTAGTAGCTGAATGAGT
This sequence comes from Coreoperca whiteheadi, assembly GCA_011952105.1. Lineage (NCBI taxonomy): Eukaryota > Metazoa > Chordata > Actinopteri > Centrarchiformes > Sinipercidae > Coreoperca > Coreoperca whiteheadi. The sequence continues at coordinate 20,891,470 of CM022477.1, forward strand.
TTGACACGGTGTTATCTGAATACATCACCACCCCAGGACAAGTGTTCTCCAGCGGTTGCTGACAAATACGCTCATGTATTCATCAATGAAATGACAAAAGAGATGTTTCTTGTTCACATTTGTCGCCCTCATTTATCACTGCTTAACATCCACTCCTATGAAGGATCCCATCGTTCTCTTTCCGCCGCGCGGCATCGCCACGGGCCAAAACATTTGTTCAGCTGGAGGCGTTTTCTCTCTCTCTCTCTCTCTCTCTCTCTCTCTCTCTCTCTCTCTCTGTCTCTCGTTCAGACAAAAAGCACCAGACCCAGGTTACCTCTTGGTGGTTTTTGTCATGATGCTGTATGGGTGTACAGTATCTTTGTCTGGATGGGTTTTGGTTCACATAATCCACCGCTGTTAAAGCTTCTATTTGTACTGGAAGCATCAGTATCAAATTACTTTGAATCCAATTGTTACCAAACAAAATCACGTAAATGTTATTATCCCGGGATCCAGTCTTGGCAGCCCCAAGAGTCTTGAATGGTTACTACGATTGCAGCCAAATCTCATTTCATGTAATTCATTAGGTGCATTGAGAGCCCTGTCTTACCTGCTGCTAATCCCATTGGAGCAGAATTAAACATGATGTAATTCTCTTTTCAGAAATGAAGCTGCATGTCATCTTTTTTTTTTTTGTGTAACATTGCCAATATGAAATCCGAGGAGGCTAATCAAAGTAGCCGAACTTCACATTCATGCTAAATCTAGAGCTGTAAGTGTAGCTGTTTGTTTCTGTTCACACAGAAGCATAATTCCTTTGGGTGAGAAGACCACGAAATGTGCAATGCATGTGGGTTGGTATTGTTTATGTTAAATCCTCCATATACAGTAATCCGTTCTGAGCATTGCGGGTCCTTGCTGACTGTTTAAAAAAAAACAAAAAAAACCCATCCCCCTCAGGCTCTTCTCCGCATGTCCAGCCCTGTTGAGAGCCAAGCATTGTTAATTGAATCGTGCTCTCTATGGCACTGTCCTTGTAGCCGTTTTAATCTAAATTGGGTGTAATGGTTAGGAAAATATTTCAGATACAGTAATAAAGAAACTGCATCCAACTGGTGTGGCAGGCGAGACCAGTCATGAAGATACGATTGAAAACCATTCACATGGAACAAAACCTGTGATTTGTAATAATGGCAGACCGTTTATTTTTACCTATTGCAAATGTGAATCATCTGCAATTTCCACTACAAGTTAGACATTTGAGTAATCTTTTCAGTAATTGCCTGTTTTATAAATGGAGCTGTAATTTGTTTTTGTAGCACAAATTATTTGTCTTATCTTAATTTAATTAGCCATGCTAGCGACATGGCTTTAGAGATAGTAATGTTGGTTGGTGGTTCAGTCCACCACTTTGGTCCGGACTGAAATATCTCAACAGCTATTGGATGGATTGCCATGAAATTTTTATAGATATTCATGGTCCCCAAAAGATGAATCCTAATGACTTTGGTGATCCCCTGACTTTTGCCCTAGCAGGTCATATTTTACTTTGGTTTATGAGCAAATACCTGGTGATCCAGTTTCTTCTCACAGTCCAAAGACATGCAGGTCAACTGCTGACTCTAAATTTCCCTGCAGGTGTGAGTGTGGGTGTGATTGGTTGTCCACGGTATAGTCCCTGAAACGTAGGCAAGATTAAAACCAAAGGTGGTAAGGGCACAGGAAGGAAAGCTGAGGCATTTGTCAGTTGTAACACAGAGTAGTGCTACAACTTGATGCACGGGCCAACATTTTGGTATCCGCAATCTGATAGCATGAGCAGTATTTTCACCCGTGCAGCGGAAATGCTTCTGCAAATTCCAGCCTCTTCAGCTTTCAGAAATATGCTGGCAGGACGAGCCGAACGAATGACACCGAGCTTTGAGCAATGTTGTGACCAAGACAGATGACAAATACTGGATCATTTGTTTTCTTTGAGCAATATCATGGGGTGTTGTTTTGCTTTTTTGTTAAGAAGTTAAGAGCCTTGTGTGGCACAGCTGTGCGGAGGCGCAACACTTTTCTTTGAACAGATGGTATCGTAACAAAATCATCGGGGAAGAACAAGGCCTTTTTGCTTCTTTTGATTTGCTTAATTTTCTCGCTTTGGTGTTTCCATTTGTGACACCTTTTTGGGTTTAGCAAAGGCCACGCAGCATGTGCAGTTCTCTACAAAGTGCATGATGTGAGGACAGTGTGTTATTGCACTCATTTGGATTTGCTACGGTGTGCAGGGAACAAATCCAGTGCCTAAAACGCCTGCTCTGGGTGTCAGTGGCATCCTATCTGTTACAGTGGTATTGTAGAGCACAGCGGAGCGGCTGTGATACTGCTGTTGTAACATGCAGTGCCTGGCCCTCTGTTAGTCTCCAGTGGCCTCAGAGGCCAGTCCTTATCTTTTAACAACACGCCTCTCAGCCATCCACTGGCATACAAATGAAAGACTCACTTACGGGTTGCGCTCTCTCTCCCCTCTCTGTCTCCCCCTCCAACCTCTCACTGTCGCACTAATCCTGTTTAGTGTTAGAAACACAGCACTGTTGCAGCTATTGTGCTCTCCAAGATATTTTGAGTAAATGGTATATCAATACAAACACATCTGATATGATAATAGCTTCAGTCACACTATCATCACAGTCTCCTTTCCATTTTAAAGCTGTTCCACGCGTCAGACACCAAAGAAAAGAATCATTTGAAATGTGCCTATGTGATTTATAAACCAAGCATGTTTCTCCTCTCGGCTCGCTTGTAACTCAATTATAGAGTGGCTGCTCTAATAAATGGCAATAACATACCATTGTTAAAGTTTAATGTGCTCGTTAATACCAGCCAGTGTTGTCCAATGTGAGTGGACAGAACCTAGAGAGAGTCACCATTGAGGCGAGAGGAGGACTAACGCCAATGGCTTGTGCTGAAAACGAATCAGAGTATCTAGCACCTGCTCTGTTAACACTGTGTATGGTCTGCATCAGCTACAGGGCTTTCTGTTATATGACACAGCACAGTATATGACAAGAAACAACCGGTTGTATTTGTAGTGTAGTTCAGAAATGACTATCAATGTGTGTATTTTTTTTATTTCAGCAGCTATCTGAAAATGAAATCTGTTATGAATTAACATACCAAGAGTATGATAACTCATTTCATTTCATAAACTTTGGTGTCCCTTTTCCCATTTGCTTGCTGCCTGCAAATCTAAATGAAGGAGTTCTGTGAAATTAGCGGTGGATATTCATGGTCCCCAGAGGATAGTTTCCAATGTTTTGCCGACCCCCCCCCCCAAACTTTCCTCTAGCCCCACATTAATGCCAGAATTCCCACTTGTTCACCAGAAATATAGGATCACCATGAAATTACTAAGCACATTCATGCTCCCCAAAGGATGGACATTTTGCATTTTGGTCATCCGATGATCTTTCTTATAGTGCCACCCTCCGGCCAAACTGTAAAATTTAAATTCCTCTAATTTATGTGGCTTTTTTATTTTAATGACCCTATGGTTGTTTCTCCTGGCAACACAAGATACAAGATAGATGTATTGATCATTTTACAGCACAGGGTTGTATAATGAGATTTGGCTTTTGTAGTTCCCTTTATGCTGCTAAAAAAAAATTATATACAGTAGATCAGTGAATAAATAATGTCCTAGAAACAGAAATGAAAATCTATTTTACATGGTGGCATGCTGAAGAAGAATTTGGCAGTCTCACAGCCAGAGGGAAGAAGCTCCTCTGTAGTCTGGTAGTACGACAGTAGATACTTCTGTACCGCTTTCCAGATAGCAGCAGGGTGAACAGGCTGTGGCTGGGGTGGGTACTGTCCTTTAGTATCCTTTGGGCTCTGTGCAGACACCCCACCGATATCACTGATGCTCGGTGGGTTGGCACCAGTGATCTTCTGAGCAGTTTTAATCACCTTCTGCAGAGCCCTCCGGTCCTGGGCCGTGAACATCCCATGCCAGTTTGTGATGCTTCCAGTGATTGCTCCTCTGTAAAAGTTAATAATAACAGCAATTTTGCCTTCTTCAGTTTCCTTAAGAAATACAGGCATTTCTGAGCTTCCTTGACCACGGTGGAGATGTGAGAGGTCCATGTCCGGCTCTCTGTGATGCTGATTCCCAGGAACCTAAAATTGTTGACATGCTCCCCCTCAGCTCCACTGATGTACACAGGGGTGTGAGTCTTTGCCTCCTTTTTCGTAAAATCAACGATCAGCTCCTTGGTTTTGCTGACGGTGAGCAGTAGGTTGTTCTCTGTGCACCACTCTGCAAAATCGTTGATTTCCTCCCGATATGAAGTCTCATCCGGCCGATGATGGTGATGTCATCTGCAAACGGACAACAGAGTTGTCTCCATGTCGGGGGCTGCAATCGTGGGTGTACAGCGTGAACAGGAGGGGGCTGAGCACTCAGCCCTGGGGGGCCCCTGTGTTTAACACTAGAGTGGAAGAGGTGTGACAGCCAAACTGGGGGGACTGTTTGTAAGGAAGTTCAATATCAAGAACATCATATTGCTGGTAATTTCGTCCAACGCTTTTGTACTGTGACATGTAATGAGGCATAATTTTGGCCTCAAGGGTTTGCTAGGCTGGGTATGATGGTGGTAAATCAGCCAGTAATGCCATGTTTTCACATGTGGTAAACCTGATGAATTTTCACCTGATGTTTTTCAACTTACTGTAAACTAATGCATTGGCACCTAGCGGTTCTACCATTTTTTGGACAGCCTCAGGCTCGATCCCTGGCTCCTCCTGTCAACATGTCAAAATGTCCTTGAGCAGGACACTGAATCCCAATTGCTCCTGATGGTTAGCCCAATACCTCGCATGGTAGCGTTTCACCATCTGTGTGTGAATGAGTGAATGAAAGGCAAAGTGTTAAGGCACTTTGGATAAAAGCCCTATATAAATGTTGTCCATTTACCAATTCAAACACTCTCTCTCGAATATTATACTTATTCCATATAAGAAGAACAGCATAGTTTCACTGTTGAGTAGCTTATAATAAAGAAAATATAAAGAAGAGTCACATACTATAAAATCAATATTGTGAGACTGGGTTACCCATTATATCATATGGACATATTTGCCTCACACTGAACCCAGCAAAGTTTATATATCAGGTGTAGTCTATTAATTTTTATCACAACAACTTTTTTTTGCATCACTGGGTGGCCAATGCAATTTTAATAATATACAAAAGAGTATCAAAGCTAAGGATGGTAAGGAAAACTACATTTTAAATTCAGACCTGTTTTATTTAAGAACACATCCCCTGCTGCCTTCATAACATAGGTATATAATACTGTTTGTATAAACAATATTCACATTTAATTGTTATTTCTTATGCAGGAGGAAATTAAATATATTAAGCCAATTTAGAGACAAATATAAGTTAACATTTTGAAGATGTAGAAGAGACATTTCCTTGGTTTTAAGATCTCTACTGGCTCTCAATGTTGAACTGAAATAACTTTGTATTAAACTGTGATTAAAGTTCATGATCAGTGGCTAATGTGACTGGTACAGCCCATGCAGCTCATTATTTTTAATTAGCCCCACCTTTTCAGTACGCATTTGATGATAATGCTGCTCTGTATTTAACCATTGAATACACAGTCCTGAAGGCTATCCGATGTCTGTTCTGAGTGTTTTTCACATCAAATGGTATAACTCTGCAGCCAAGAAGTGTATAGTCCCTAGAACTTTTTTCATTTCTGATAATCACAAGCACACTTTCCAATTTTAGCCCTGCTTTACCCGAAGCTTCATGTCTGGGTCCTAATTGATTGTGTTCATTTATCTTCAGATAATAAACAGTAGAGTTTACATTTTCATTGCAGTAAATTATGTATATGTTGTTTAACATGCTTCGTTTTTTGAGTTACCATGACAAATTTGCTGTATTATAAGTCATGTTTCACAGGTGAGCTTTTCAAACCAATATGTATGTATGCCATATACTCGTAGAACGTTTACAGATGTGTTTTGTTGTTATTACATTTTCTGAAAATACCTGTTAGAGGTGTAAAATGAAGGCCTTATTTTATGTGTAAAAACATATGTAGTCAGTATGGAGTAACCAGTGGAGACAGTTGACTTAGTCATCACACAGGTTTTGACTGTCCTCATGTTTTTATACTGAAAGAAAGTATTTTATTTGACAACTGAGGCTGGCTTCACAATCTCAACGACATGATTTTACTGTTTGTCCTCCTGCCGAGATTACGATCATTCAGTATTCATAACCACGCTTGTTTATTCCAGCCTGCAATAGGTACTGTATAATAGAGACAACTTTTAAATAGATTCAAATAGAAAGATCCTTAGAGTTCTTTGACAAAAGCAGGCGTGTTTCTGTCAGAAACAGAGACATTATTTCAATTTCAAATGGGATGGCATTTCTAGCAGTGTACAAACTTACTTCAGTAGGTGCCTTTTGGTTAAAGCTGTTTCAGCTTCAAAGACTTTAGTTGTGGCTTCGAGCAAATAGTGTATGTTGCATTGTTTCTTTCTTGTTTTTTTCACCTCTTTGAAATGCTAACATATTAACAATTCATAGATAAAATACAGCTGATTGTTACCTGATGCCCATATATGTGGCGGTGAATGTCAGTTGCTCTAAAGAAAAGCATCTGCCAATTTAATGTAATGTAAACCTTGTTATTATTTTTTTCCCCACCTTCAACTTTAGCAGTATAAACTACTAGCTTAGACCAGCCAAGAGCTACTTCTATAATAAAATTATACTGTATTTCCAAAGACCAAGAGGTTCAACCTGTAGATGAGAACATGAAGCTGGTTGACTCAGTCTACAAAGTCCAGTATCGTAAACTCACACATATTCATGATTGAGGCCTGGTTCTTCTGTCAGATCAGTCCTCAGAATAAAACTGAGGATTATCCTTCAAGCAGATCTAAATATCATTTTATCAATACCAGTACTGCTTATTGACCCTTACAGTATCAGTACTAATACATCCAAGGCACATAAATGTGCCATTTATTTATTTGCAAAGTCATTATGGCATGCTGTTAATTGTTGTCGGAAAAACAAGTCTTCTCATCCAGACAGAAGCTCATGTGTTAAGAGCAGTGACTCAGTATATTCTGGGCATTGGAGCTGCTTGCCAACTTAAGCTGGGCAAAGTGGATGGGCTGCCCGAGCCACCTCAGCTGCTGAGCTCAGAAAACCTAAATTTATAAAATATATGAAATTTTGTCCCATTTAGGTGGCCCGTGTTAACCCTGGTAAACACAACAACCTTCATACACATATACACTGCACTAGCTGCGTTTTCTTTGGCTTTGCTACAGTTAGCGCACGCTTCAGAGCATTTCAACCTGACTGCTACACAGTCCACAGGATGTAGTCACGCGTTGCTAAAGAACGCATCATTATTAGTGGAAAAGTTAAAGTGAAAAAAGGTAATTTCGTACGATGCAAACAGAAAATGCAGAACGTTGAACATATGAATGAATGATTCAGCGACTGAAGGAGCCAATCGGTATCAAGGTCGCCATGTTGCACCACCATATTTCTACAGTAGCCCAGAAGGGACAAACCAAACACTGGCTCTAGTAGGAGTGCGCCATATCATATTGTTCACGATAATATGGGTATCCTTTTGAAATGCTAAAAGAAATGTCATATTATCATGATGATGGCAACAGTCCGACTTGTTGCCATAATGACGTCGTACCTTTATGCACAGCAGCAACAAGCATCGCTGAAAGCGAAAGTAACATTGCTACCGGTGTTGTGTTGCTGCACGGTGGAGGAGTTGGTTCCAAAAAGGGGAGTGACTTCAGTAGTGTGGAAGTGGTTTGGTTGTAAAAGATCAAGTAGTGTCACCCGCACATAGACTTTACTCGGTCGGTCCGCCCAGGTTAATTAACAGCGCCATCCACAACCAATTAACTAGTGGACAACCCCCCCTCCTGTGCGGTCTACTGACAATCGCACATGCCCTGCAGAGAAACTGAGAGGGGGGGGGGTCTCCTGCCTATGCCGTTGTTTACTAAAAGCTTGTAAGTGCACCTGTTGGGAGAAAGAGAAACGGAGTGTGTGTGTGTGTGTGTGTGTGTGGGAGGGGGAGGGGGAAGAGAACTAAAGGGAAAATCAAGGTGAGCAGATCAAAGTAGTTTGTGAGTGACAACTAATAAGGTGGAGAATTAAGTAGAATTAAAATGGTGAAATAAGAAATAACTTACTAGAAATAGGGTAATGTATTTTTTCAAATATTATATATATATATATATAATATTTTCAATAGGGAAATATATATTTTTTTAGGATTTTGTCACATCGTCAAGAATTTCGTTAATGCAGAACTACCCTGAAATATCGTGATATTATTTTAGTGCCCACCCCTAGGCTCTAGATAGAGCAGCTTGCATTTTTCACGAGTATCGCGGCCACCGTAGTTTCTCCTACACACTTGGAACGGGAGGGTGAGGCGAGCGGTATACAAATGATTGCAAAATGCAGTTTCACTGCTAGATGCCACTAAGCCCTACACACTGGCCCTTAGAGTTGAATGAATCTAACACAACAAAAATGCAACATTGTAACATCCACAGTGGTAGTATTTATTGTATCGCTTGATTGCATTAAATTGTGCAGGAACATGTAGTGTTATTGTTTCATTATTATTCAGGCACTACAAAATTCAAAATTCATGTCAACTTTCCTCCTTAATCATGTCCACAATCTTCTAATCCCCTATTTGTTCACATATGAATATTAACATTATTTTAACTAGTGTCGGTGTTGGGATGATTATCTTTGACTATTAAAATCGAATCCAAAAGTTACAAAGCAAATTATTTTCTCTTTTGTGTTTTGTTAGGCAGAAAAGGGTTATGATGGGAAATTGCAAATCAAAGTCTGCAGTTTCATCTGCCCGTTGAGAAGTGCTTTTACTTGCATCCCTTTTGACAGAATTGCACTGCTTTTTGAGTTTAATGTTTTTAAAGATCTTCAAGGGGTTTAATAATCATATAAAAGTACAGTTGCTGACTAAACTTAGTCCTTGCATTAGCGTGGGGGAATTGTTGACTTTCCACAAGTTCTTGTAACTGCAGAATTACAAATGCCAGGAGGGACTTGAATTCCCTTCAAGCTACCGCTACACAACTAGAAGGGAACTGACAAAGAACTCCACAGAAACCAACAGACCTCCCACTCACATGCAAACAACAAAAAAGAATCACACACAGGTCTTGAAAGCCACCCAATGGGATGACCAAGGAGAGGTTTGAGCCCACAAAAAGTATTCCTAAAACGCACCTGTTCCCCCAAACTGTTGCACCAAATCTTTTACCCAGAAATCAGGAAGTATTACCTCATTCAGGTCTCTTTGTTGAGAGTCCTGTGTAGTTCCTTTACACATACTTCGTTTCTGGAGGGTTAAAGATAAAAGAGTCAATTCAAATACTGTCATTCGGCAAATGCCTGTTTCTAATCAGGAATTAGGCCCTTAATAATAATATGGATGTGATGAGCATTTTCTTCTGGTGCTAAATCTTACAGACATTCATTTCAAGCATGCAAATCAGGGGCAGATGGAATTAGCAAGAAGTGTGTGGGGGATGAGAGATGCGTCGCTAGGGGTCGACGCCTTTTGTGGAACATAAGTCCCATTTATCCCAAATTAGGACGGGTGCGGCACTGGTTCGCTTTGATGTTCCTCTTGGCGGGGACCTGGGTGGAGTGCGGGGGGGGGGGCAGATTGCTGAAGCACAAACAGATGCTCAAGGCTCATCCTTTGAGGTGGTGATGAAACGTTGCCACAGCGAGAGTCTTTACATCCCACTGTCAGTCAGTTGACACAGCGACAAGGGCAGGGCTGCAGTTGCCACTCTAATGGTGCTGCATATTGGCTGCTATACCAACAGCAGCAGAGGAAGCACTTTGACCTATATCTGTGCTAAGCTGGATGCTTCCGTGCATTGCAGTGTGTCGTGTAACCATTTGATGAGTAGTCCAGCAAAATTCCACAATAGGATACCATGGTTTGGTAAAATATGCTATTTGAATCTGCCTCAGAAATGGTTGTAAACCACTTTCAGAAACAATGCAGCACACTGCAGTTCTGATCCTACGTGTGTCCTCTCAGCCTCTTTGCTCGACATTTCAACTTGTGCATAAGGTTTCCCAGGTCTCTTCAATGTCAACATGTTTGCCAGAAATGTTCCTCATCTGCACCTCATCTAACTGGTTGCATTGTGTCTCTGTTACTTCAGGAATATGACGACGGCTACGGAACAGCTTACGATGACCAAGGATACGAATCGTATGACAACAACTACAGTAATCAAGGACAAAAGTAAGTTCTGCTCTTTTTTCCAGATTACATCTCTTATATAGAGAGGTAGAAATTGATGGCGTCAGGGGTGTAGCACATTCAACTTCCATGCTAGAAATTGTAGGTCGGTGACTAACTTTTAAAGCGGCACTGATTATGTTTTTATATCACTGATGTATGGAATAACTATGTGTAATGTGAATGGCGTCGCTTAAAGTAAACCCACAGGAGATGATCACCAAACTCTGCAGTTCACCTCAGCTATGCTTTGTTGGAAATTGTAGCGTCTTTTAGTTAATTGCTTGGTTTTTACTGCCCACAACTTTATGGTTTAGCTCACCGCTCTCATCAGCCTCTTTACCCGTAGCAGGAGGCGAGGCGAAAGAGCTCTGATAAACCCCCTGTACAATACCTGCCCAGCCTCCAACAGCAGACAGCCAAAGTTAGCAACTAGCCTGGGAACATGCTGCAGTGGAGCATTTAGCAGCTTTTAGCAGAGTGAATGCTCGACTTACATTCACCAGGTATGGCAGAAACTGAAATCCAAATGGATGCTAATGTTGCTCCATGCTTGCTGAATGTGGGAGGATTTATTGCAGGACTGTTGCGTTAGACTGCATTAGTTTTAGCTAGCAACTGAGTGTACTTATAGGTAATATATATCTCAGAAATCCAAATTGGGTTATCATGTTATGCTCTTTAGAGTTCACACGCCATGACAATGACAGTACTCAACGGGAGTATTGAATGAGTAAACACTTGAATATGCAGCATCTGAGGGCGGCGACGTCACTGCAGTCTGGCCATTTGGACTTGAGTGGATGTAAAAGAATATGAGGTCAAGTTGACATTTTGAATTCTTTTGGGTTCAGAGCAGCTGGATTATGGTGCATGAGCTCTTAGGAGTCATTTATGCCCATTTTCTGCCCTGTTTGAAACTTGATGGAACACTTCCTGTAAATGAAGTATTTTGTGAAGTGTGAAATGTTTGGACTGACCTTTGAGTTGTCCTTTAAGATTAACTCAACAGAGCGAAACTGAACATATTTAACTCCACTTCTTCACAAGCCACCAGTCAGGTTTAGAAGATTTGAAAAGGCCGGATCGCAGGATCTCAAATTCAAGTATTCTCTTTTTGAATCTAAGGTCTCACAACAAACCAGACTCAATCACATTTTCCTCTGAAGAATGGATTACAGCTCATTACGTTCAATTAGGCCTGCACGATTCTGGGAAAAATATGAATCACGATTTTTTTGCTTAGAATTGATATCACAATTCTCTGCAACGATTTTTTTCTCACGAAGCGTAATGTTTATTAGACACATGAACCATGACAAAACCAACAGGCAGTACCAAAAATATTTGTTTTGCCTACAAGTTTTCATCAATATATTTTGTTTATTTCCGAACTACAGCGCTCGCTTGACGAGTGAAACACGTGGCTAAAAGGTGCTCTGTCATTGGCTGAGGGTGAAGCCCTGAACTTTGTGAGAGCTGTCCTTTCAAAATAAAGGCCACATTTTTTATTATTATAATTTTTTTTTTTTAAATCTAAGTCATTTAAAATTAAAATCGTGAACAGGGTGAATCGAGATCGAGATTTTATAACGATTTATTGTGCAGGCCTACGTTCAATGTGTCTTTGTTTTAACCACCATTTAAAATATCTAGCCAATGCCAATGTTCAATGTGTTTCTCATGTCACTGCAAAATAAACAGAGTTAGCGCTACGTTGCGCCATTTAACAGAGGGTCCAGCACAGCTAAATTCAGAATATTGATTTTCTTATATCCAAGGAGCTATCGCTCTCTCCAAGCCACACAAGGTCAAAGGCTTTCCTCTTTTGTTTGTTGGTGTCCCACTGTATTTTATCAGCACACAATGTGCTTCAAATATGTATGCCTGCCCGCGCCACTTCAAAGAAAGAATGATTGTTGCCACATTTAGTGTGTCAAAAATTGGACTGTATTGACAGCAGCTGGGAAAAAGGAAAACAGACACAGAAGGAAAAAAAAGCCATTATTCTGTCCCTTGGCTTTTGTTAGCAGGGTGGTCGATGTTTTCTTTTGTAGTGGTGTCAGGACGTATGTCACCCAGGCTTCATCCATCTTTTGTGCTATCTCTTTTTCTTTTTTTCTTTCTTTTTTTTTTTTTTTTGGTTGGGCCAGATCACACACCAACACACACATGCACGCACACACTCCTCTCCCTCTCTAACACGCAGAGGGATGTATCTTGAAGTGTGGGTGCTTTCGGTGTGGAGATGCTTGCTGCGGGGAACGCAGGTCCGCCTCAGGATTCTGCAGCTATTTGTTTTAAAAGCAGCCTCGTGAATAATGGTGGGGGTGTGTTGGTGAAGGTGGGAGCTTTGGGGGGTGGGGGGGTTATTGGTGGCACAGAAGAAAAATGGATACCATCATGTAAAGGCTGGAGGCTGGGTCGACTAAAAGAGATTTTCATGTCTGCTATCTGGCGGGAGACAAAGCAACTAATAGGGCCCGGACATCGAAGCCTCCGCCTCCAGAGACAGCTGATTCACTTACTACTTCTCTTATTTGTGTGTCCTTTGTGCTGGATTTGGTTGAAAAGTGACTGTTACTCCCGGCTGACAATGTGCATGTATACAACATAAACTCAATGTTGCATTTCTCGATTGTATTTTGGCCAAGAAATATTGTGTGGCATGTTCTCTTTGTTTGTCCTTTGTTTAGTCCTGCTGGCAGTACATAAAGAACTATTTACATTCTAATGCAATAATAAAGCCTCAGCTCTGTCGTATATATTACATTACGGGCCCACGGTAATCCACTCATTATCTTTAATTATTGCATTTTAGCAACTGCAGTTAATGCTGCAACATAATACTGTCCTTCCGTTGCTTCCTCCTCACAGTCACAAATCCTATTTAGCTTTGTGATGGACAAAGGTGCATTATTTTCACCCCGAGCCTGAGGAAAGTCATAGCAGGTCCCAGCTGCAGCAGGGCCTCCAGGAGAGTGTGTGTATGTGGACGGGAAGTCTCCTAACAATGCTTCTCGAAGCCTAAGGAGCTCCCAGTCACCAATCTGAGCTCTGCCTGCGTGGCGGGATTTCAGTTGCCGGAGGATAACAAGCAGAACAATTTACAGTCTCTCTGTCATGGTATTACCCCAATGGCTTATGCTAGAAACAGGCCTGCCATTTGTGAACACGGGGAGAAAGGAAGAGGATGGTTTTAAAAGGCTTCTGCTCTTCAAAAGGTTGTAAAGCTGCATCAGTGGATTCACCGATACCTTAATTATCTTGAAATGTGTTTCCACATGAAATACATTTAGCTGTCAGTGGCGATCAGAGAGTTTGTCAAATGATAAATATATTATCTTACTATCTTAGATAATATGCCCACAAATATGTTCCCATTTTAACTACAAACAGCAGAACTGACTTTCCACACCAGCCTCGGAACGTTGTGGGTTTTGGTTTGTGTTCCATGGATTCCTGTTTTAGTTTGGCAATTCTCTCCCTCCCTCATGTGCCTGGTCGTTTTGCTTCCCTTCCTTGATTGCGTTGATTGTTTTCGCCTGGGTTGATTAGTTGAACCTGTGGCTCATTGTCTCCACTCCCTGGGTGTATGTAAGTCTGTGTGTTTGCCTGGATCCTTATCACCGTTGCGATGGTGGTTCTGTTCTGCATTGGAGTTTATGCTTGACTACCTGCCGGTTACTGGTTCATTGCCTGTATGCCTGACCGGTAGCTGCTTGCCAACTGTCTTCCCGCCAGTAACACAGTGAAAGATAACCATTTAATTCACTGGTTTGCATTTGGGTCCCCTGTTCTTCGCTACCAGCGTTGTAAGACAGAATCACCAGAGAAAGGATTATACGTGTGCTGAATGAATTGGTCGTCCATCAGAAAATTATGATGACTGGTTTTTAGAATTGTCATTTAAGACGCAAATGGGGAGAAACTCACTCATTCCAGCATTTCAAACATGGAGATTTGCTGCTATATCCTTGGGTTTTGGGCTGTTGGTCAGAAAACAAGCTATTTGATGCCACCTTGTGCTCTTGGAAAGTTTCACAATAATCTGAAATTTTGCATGTAAAGTTTCATAGACTTGAAAAAATTTGATAGATTTATCAAGAGTGAATGGAATTGTTAGGTACAGTGCTACTGTACATGCATAACAAACCAGTACTTATGTGTGTTTCCGCCAGTAACATTAGCGATTAGCGAATCCCCTGCATTTACATTTCAAAAAGCTTCCACATTTTAAGTATTCTTGTCAGAAAAATGTACTGAACTATCGAAAAGGAAAGGTTCTTAAAGCCATTAGCTGTAAGAAGTGTGTTAATGTTGGTCTAACTGTGATGTACAGTTTTACAGCTGGCTAATTAAATCTTTATCAGTGTGCTAATTGAATGAAATGCACTTATAACCCTATTCTGTAAATAGTACTAACTAAACATTTCAGATTAATCTAGTGATGTAAAAAATACAATATTTCTGTCTGAATTACAGCCAAGTGAAACTAACACGGTTTGCAAACTCGCTGTACTCAAGTAAAGTACTAGTACTTTACGTCCACTATGTGTTCATTTAGAAAAATGTCCAACACCAGTTTCCACTGGGATTTTTTGCACACACAAAAACTTGTGCCAACAGAATAATTGCAAATTTTAAGAAACATTGAAGAGATCTACACATACTGGCTTTAGCATTTTTCTTTATTGCAGTATTAGAGTGCATGTACTCAGTTACCATCACTGTGACAGGGATAAAATCTTAATGTTCTCTGCTGGGTTTAACTGAAGCAAAATGTTATACTGCACACTAACCGCTGCCAAAAGAGACAAGACAACCTGTGTAACTACACTGTACACATTCTGTCACGCAGAACAGCCAAAATTGAGTAATTTAGACATAATTACATTTGAAAGGCAAATAAGGCGCTCACAACCTTAAGACATGAGACTTAGGCTAAAAAGCTGTTTTTAGACGCCCTGAAGACATTCTGGGACATTTACATGTTCCAGAAGAGAGCTGACACCCGCGGGAACCTCGTGGAGCGCTACCTCAGCATGACAGCCATGGCAGCCAGTGCGCCAGCTCCTAGATCACAGCCTCCTCTTGCCGTGTTTATACAACACAGAGCACTGAGCCATCATCTTTTTTGGAGAGGCAGCACAGGGCTTCATCTCAGGAGAGCTATCAGAAGCTGCAGCACTTTGGTACAAATCAAGTGCTAAGGTCAAGAAGGCTGGAGAGGGCTGCTACTGTGGAGAGCGTCCTTAATTTTATTAGCAGAGAGAAGGTGACATCTCTTTAGGGATATGAGAAGGATGACAGCTGTGGCACAGCCCTGGCTGGACACTTGGCGAGGTCACGGCAAGGTCGTCTCTTGCCGCTCGGGTGCGATCAAAGCATTATTTCATACTTGACACCTCAGAGACTGCCGGCTGCTGACACGTCGCACCTTCCCTTGCATCTTGCTTTGGTACGCTACATTGTAGGCAGGATCCCGGAGGCCCGCGGGCACAAGGATAGCTGTGTGACAGTGTTTTAAAGGGCAGACGCATCCCTGAGGACCAACTGTAAATCTTTGTACAAGAGACGGACACGGAGGAGAACATTTCTAAGTTTCATGGTGTAGCAGTTAAGAATTGATTGCTTGAAAGAGCCCCAAAACTACTGAAAACAAGTATCATCACCAACACACACACACAAACTTTCAGTCTTGGTGTTATTCAATGAACAACTTAAGGGCTAGTTTTACACTACCGAATACTACAAAAAGACAGTAGTACAGTATATCTGCAAGGGTTGATGTATGAATATTGCATTGGGATGGTCCTTGGAAATATCTCTACATCAAACACTGAGGAGCAAAATAAAAAACTTACTTTACAGTTTTGTTGATGTAGAATCTTCCTGCATGCCCATTCAGACAAGGAAACTCAAAGTACAACATAGGGAGGATTTGAAGTGGCTAACACAAGCTAATGCTAAACTACATTTACCATGCATGCCTGTAGTAGCCTGCCAATTCTTGTAACACAAAGGAATACCACAAAAAAGATACCAGCATACTGCTATAAATTGTGGTCATAGCATTTCACTTAAAGCCAAACAAGTCAACCACCTGACAGTGGCACTAGATAGAAAGTCAGGAATCACCAACGTCATTTATATTCAGACCAACATTGCCGTCCCTATAGCCATGCCGCTAGACTGGCTGAAAATGGTAGCCACAGCAGTGGTTTCCAAAGGCCACGAATTCCCCGCTACGCCCTTGTCTGAACCTTATACTAAAACAGCCCTGACACATCAGCTGGCCAACTGCCGTCTTTGGGCCGAAATTGAATGTCTGTGTTGACCACGGCCCATAGTTTTTGCCATTTTTCCTCAACTGTTGGCATTAGTTTGATGGAACCATTTATTTCACCAATTTATTGCAGTTTCTACATCATTTTCACCTCCTTTCTTTTCTTTCTTACACAAGAGGACCACAGGCTGACAGCCTGCCTTTGTCAAAGCTACTTCTTTGAGGTATGCTTGTTGTGTCCGGGCCCTAAGGCAGACAGCACCCATTTAGTACAATGGGAATATCAGCATTGTGTATTTTTAATCTTAGTGCAGATTGGATGTGTTAGCTGTCTGCTTCTGAAATGCCTGCAGTGCTTCACAGATGCTTTGTACCTAGATGCTGTTTTCAAGGTAGACAGCTTGTCAAGATGAGTGGCAGGTGCTGTGGTGGGAATTAGACCATCTGAGGGCAAGGAGGGCGGGGTTTGCACCACTCTCTCTGTCTCAAGACAAAAGGTTGCTTATTGTAAATGTAATTTCCCTTCACTAAGACATAACAAAGATTCACAGATCCCAGATAGTCACAGTGTAACTACCCAAACATGTTTCCAAAGGGTGGATTTTAAAGAATGCTGTGGACTGACCTGAAGGTGCAGTTTTTTTTCCCTGAAGTAGGATTCCAAAAAAGGAGCAAAGTAACATAAATGATCTGTTCAAAACAAGACTGATGACTCATTTGTGAAGTCAAATCTTTGCCACAGGCCATTTTGTCCCTCTTTGTGGGTCTTCAGCAGGGGGCCAGAATTGGAGATAGCTTTGCAATCAGCCACTACACTGGGCAATCACCAGTGTATCCATAAGGAAGGTCTCCATTTGAAATGATGTGAGCTGTATTTCATACTACACGGTGAAAGAAGTTAGTGCTGCTTTTGTTGATCCACCCATTTACATTGCAGTATTGTCTGTGGAAATCAACATTGAGCATAATCAGAGCGTTCAGCGTTGGGCATTTTTCATCAGCAGTTTACCTTTTCAACCATGTGCCAGAATGAACGAAAAGTTATTACATAAGAAGCATCGAGGAAGTATTTTGAGGATCTACGGTAATGATCAGCTGAAGTGCGCAACGTCAGAGAAATAGGCTAACAGAAGAAAAGCAGCCTCTCTTCACATCAAACCACTCTGCAGCCCCTCGTAATGTCCTGCTAGATTTCTTAAAATTCATCACAGAGGACTGGAAGAGTAATGGCGATGTAAGAAAACAAAGTCCACCAGGGATGTGTACTACATCATTCAGATTTAACACCGCCATCTGTTTCGTGGTACCCAGGAACGGCAACATCGGTGCCTAGGACGAAGCATTTACAGAGATGACAGATACTCTAGAGAGGCAGGGTCTTTACCTGTGGAAAAGTAGGCCTGGAATTAGATGCCTGATGAGAGAGACACACGTATCTAATAGGTGTTGTGTTTGCCACTCATGGCGTACGCCTGCGCATTAGACAGATGTGGGGGGAGGGTTTCTTGGCCAGTGAAGTTTGGGGAGACACAAACCAGCGGACGCTTTCTGCTAATGAATGTCAAATCAAAAGTTGACCTACTTAGAAAGTCAAAGCACTTTCACACCTATGACAGGGCAATATCTCGAGTGAGAGCTAACCACCCCAGGCACCTCATGTCATGCGCGCACGTGTTCATGCTGCCAGCTGTGCTCCTCTGACTATAGGTGAAGCTGGGATTTGGGATCAGTGATGATAAATATATAGAATGTACAAGGCAGCGAAGAAGGTTTTCAGGTTAAAGTTCCCCACTGTATTTTTGGGGTTTTTTTGGGCTTTGTTGCTTTTATTGCATTCCACCTTAAATTACTTCCAACTGGCGACGTTTCTTTTTTTACTTGAAGGAACATGACATTTTCAAATGAAGCCAGTGACCAGAGAACGTGCATCAAGCTGAACATTATTGTGATTATGCAGAACAACTTGGGCCAGAATTTCACCAGCGGTCACGAACGGTCGGTGCCGTCGTTGCCACTTTTAAAAAGAACAATATTGATCCTATGAACCCCCCCCACCCACCCGTGTTAACTTAATGCATAATGATAAAACTTCGCTAAATTGGTCAGTTACTTTACGTAGGCATACGTGTTGTCTAGCTAGTTTGCTGGCCTGGCTAGCAAACCAGGTAGCTTGTAGCAACATGAATGAATGAATTTTATGGGGGGAAAAAATACAATGTTTAAAATGATCCACTCATGTTTACTCTAGTCATTTTACTCATACAGTACTAACAAAGTCTGAGCACCCGCTCCTCTACATAAATGGCCAAATAACAGAAACATATAATTTCTCACCAAGTGTTCCTTGCCATTAGTAGTGTACTATACACTGAAAAAAGGCAGTTTTCAATTGGAATGCCTTCATTCCACATGTTTACAATACAGAGTGCGGTTTGACGTTAAATGTGCTTTGGAGCCGCAGACCCCGTCGAACCCTTGGCTAGCAGCCTTTTTACCGGAATCTTTGACCTTCAGGATGCGTCTCTGTAATTGAGAAGAGAAAGTAACTATGGGGAGAAGTTGTGTAGCAATATTGACAAAATGTCACCTCAGAAATTAGAGGCGCCTAACAGCTTTTGTTGCACTCCTCTCCTTTGTGCAAAGAGCAGGTCTGTACTGGCAGCTTTCAGCACCGCAGACTACTATTAATGGTCCTTTTCTGCCTTCAGCAACAGAGAAAAAAAATAGCTCCTTTTTTTTTTTACAGTTTTTGGTGAGATAAACATGGTGAAAATAAATGGAGGGGAAAAAATGCTGACAGCCTACAGCATGTAAGCAAGCCTCTGAAATAGTGTTAGCATTGCTGTGCAGCATCCTTGGTTTGTGTTATTTGTTACGTTTTTTTATTGTTGCATATGACACAGAGCGGTACAGGAAAGCCCAAGATTACCCAATATTTCACATACTTCCCAATATATTCTGCAAGCACCTGTGAATTGTGGTAAATCGATTTTCTGACATTCATAAAAAAGGTTTATTTTGAAGGCGACCTCTTTGGAATAAACCTCTGCGTTTTAGCATGGTGTGAAATCTAATTATTTAGTATTCTGTCAGGTCTTGTCTCGGGGTACACAACATGATGAGCCAAAACATGCACTCAGTTGTCACGTGTCTCTCTGCCTCCCTCTCTTCCCCCTGCCTCGGTCTCTGTCGGCCAACGAGGGGTGTCAAGGATATTGCAGTGACTTGACATCCGTGGCAGATGCACGGTGGCACCTCTGCCGCGGGGGCCGACTGGAAACCTCACGCTCAGAGCAACAGCAGCTGGCCTCGCTTCTCGGAGGGAGACTGCATTAGCGCAGGGGAAAAGCCTTGTTTGCTTCTGTTGACTTGGCATTGTTTGTAGTTGAATTATGATCTGTGTAAAATGTATGCTAAGCCTGACTTTGGGCCCAAGCCTCTGTAGGGAGCTGTCATGTCTCATTGAGCCGCCATAGTGCTCTTTAAACGATTCCTCCCACTGTCCTCCATTGGTCATGTTGTCTTTTTCATCCTTACCAAGAAATTGTTGCAGAGAACAATGAAACGGCCAATCGGTTTGTCATGTTGTTGCTGTTGAGAGGCATTATAAGTTCTGGCGAGGCGGCCAAGGTAAGGATCAGTTCACCCGAAATACAAGAAAGCAGAATTGTTTCACTTTCCTTTCTTTATTGGTATTTAGCAATGCAGAACATTTTACAGTTGTTTTTTTCTGCCTCCACCCGGATGCAATGGAGGCATATACTAGTTTGTTTGCGGTGGCCACAGCATAGAACAATTGCATTTTGAAAAAAATTCCAAGCAAAGTTTCATGCAAGACGCAAAGTCCCCATGACTCCGGATAATCCACAGAAGCCCCCCCCCCACACTGCTCTTGACAGGGAGTCCTTCATAAATTCAGAAGGTATTTAGTGCTCTGTTAGTGCTACGCTCTTTTGTGAGCGCTCTGATTAACACTCAAATAAATTCAAAGGGCTTTATCGGAAAAAGGGTTTCAAGAACAATGTTGCCAAAGCATCAAAATATAATTTGTCCAAATATCTGAACAGCACACAATAACAGTAATATGAACATGAATACAACATTACGATAGATATATATTAGCCTAATTATATATATATATATATATATATATATATATATATACACTGTACACAGTAAATTCTATGCGTGTGTGTGTGCTGATGAATGGTTTATGCTTCGGGCATGATCAAGGGGTACAGTAGCCACATTGAAATGAATCATCAGTTAACAGTAAAAAAAAATGAAATGTGTTCTTTGACTTTGAAACAGTAGCCTAATGTTTTTGCTAAGCTGCCTTTCGGAGGCTCTTGTTTGGTTAAATCGATGTATTTTAGTTTAAGAAATAAATTTCCCCCTCGCTATTTTTTAGCGGCCCCCCCTCTGCCACTTCCCCCTGGTCCACTGTCAGCTGTGTCGTAGCAACGCTGTCACTCACGCTTCTCACTGGTCGGGAGTCACGGCCAATGAGAAGCGCATTCTCTGTTCGGGCAGTGGAACGTAACATGCTGAGGGAGGCAGAGCGAGAGAGAGAGACAGTCGCCCTGTCTTAATAGTCTAGCCAGTAATATTTCTCTCCCATAGACTTGCATTGATTCTCTAAAATACAGAACAAAGGGCGTCCCGTGTCACTCCAACTTTTAGCTTTAAGCCTCTCATTCGGCTGAAGTGTAGCATTTAGCATGATGTTAACAGGTCCTTTAGCAGGATTATAGGTGGCTCTTTACGACAGGCTAACTTCCTATGCAAGCCAAACAAAACACACAAAGTTTAATGGAATATGTGTTGTCACAAAACCTTTTAGTGTGATAGCCTTCTGTGTCTTCATACAAACCTGTATGGCGGCACTTCATGTAACAGAGCCACCATAGCAATATTAATAATAGTTCCTCTCGGTGTAATAGAGGATACACTGAGAGGCTTGTCAGTAAATGTATTGGAATGTACAAAGAAAAAGGAAAAAAATTAAGGAAAATGAATGTGGAGAATGACTTAATGATTTTCAACATTGTGCAGCTTCTTTTTATGAAGTAGATACTGCTCAGGGAAAAGCAGACTTAATAGCAGACAGAATTTGTTGGAATTGATTTCCTGGAGTGCTGCAAACTGCGGTGTAATTTGATAGAGGAGGGGAGTGTCTCAACCCCTCAGGCCTCAGTGTGGCTTTTTAAGATCACACCGCAAAGAGCTACTCCATTACAGTAATCGGAGTAAGATGTAATCCGTTACTTCCAGCGGGGGGGTGTCATTACTGTCACCTCTTTGCCCTCAGCAGTCGAGCGGCGTTGATGTGGTGTGTTGGGGTTTTTGGGATAGCGCCTCCAGCCCTCTAATCCGGGAGAGCCGAGAGGTGCTGCCGTCGCTGACAGACTGACTGACAGGCAGGCGGAGAGGACCCAGCTGTGATGGCTGGTGTCGGCTCAGTGGCAGCCTTATGATGAATTGCCTCTCTTGAATGATAACGCCGTTACTGAATGATACTGACGCAGGATTGTTCTGTCAGCATCTCACCGGCGACCGCAAATAAAGAAATAGGCGAGAAATGAACCGCTATGCGACTTGCCTCCCCATCTTTTTCTTTTTCATTACAGTTGCCACCTCGCGTAGATCTGCATATGCGGCGATATGGAACTGGAACTTTGTGCAGAAATACGGTGGAGGAAATTGCCTTGTAGAAGCCCAAATGCGGCTGAACTTTAGAGCGATTGAAAGCTGCCTTGTTTGTTTTTTACTTTCATACCCAGCAGAGTATAGCTGGAGGAAAAAAAAAAAAAAAAACCCAATTCCTGTGTGTTTTTCTTTATTGCCACTGCATAAATTATACGTGATTGCATCACGATAAATATTACTTTCATGTTGAACAATAGGGCTGAAAATAACTAAGATGCCATGTATTTGCTGATAACTGCAATTTATTTAATGCGGAATATTCTTCCGTTGTTTCATGTGTATTCATACATTCTGATATTCACCTCACTGTTCTGTCTGCTTACAGCTCAGATGACTACTATGAATACGGACACAGTGGGGAATCATATGAGTCGTATGGTGAGTTGCAGACCTCTCTTCCTCCAATATATAGATAGTGTGTCAGTTGTCAGAACAACATCAATTTAGTTCCTGACTGCACTGCTGGCTTCATCTCAGTTGCCACGGCACAGCATGTCTCAGACACAATAAAAATGGGCACGTCTGTGTTATTCATTCAGAGTAACTCAGAGTTTTTACTCCTTCAGTTCATTTGCGTGAAAACCAAGCGTGATTAACAAACAAGTCACCTCTTTTTGTGGCGTTACAGCGTTAACTCAACCACAGGAAATTGCCCTCAAAAACTAAAACGTAAACGTAAGTAGCGTTTGTACACTAAATCAGATTTTATTTTTAAATTATGTTGAGCCTTTATTCAAACCAGCGGTACTAACAGACACCTTACGCACTGACTTAAAGACGGATTTTTGAATTTAGCTTTTGACTGCAAAAATACCAAATCAAATGCTGCCCTCAGGAACTGATGAGTCCCTCACTTCAGAGGAGAAAAGGCAATGTCAAAAGCAGGGAGACTTTAACGAGCTGATACTGGAGCTGCAAAAAAATCTAACTTGCTTTCTGCCGCCAGGTCCTTTCTGACAAATACAGAAAACCATTATTACTGTTAAATAACAAAATCGCATTTTTGGGGGGCTTGTGCTCAAACAAACAACTAATAAATGTTGGTTGAGTGTGTTTGGGCCACAGCCATACGGTAATGTGTGACTCTGCAATCAGCTGAACGGAACCGCTTTATGTTCAAGGCCACGTTCCGTGACTGCTCTCTGGTTTAGGGGCTGAAACGAGCTGTGAAATAGCCCTGGGTGCCACAAAGTTCAGGGAAAGTTAAAACCACTGAGATGATGTTCAAGAATACTGTGTCAGCTTTTGACAAGATACAGTAAAAAAAAAGTGTGCCACGGTCATATCTGTTGCAGAGTGCACTTGAATGATAGCAGCGCTAATATACAATACAGCACAGCGCTGCTGTACAGCCTTAGGTTGAGCTGAAATACAAGCGCAACTTATTTAGACTCTGGTAACCGGCGTGTACCATTTAATTAGCCGCGACAAAAACTATTCGACACCGTGTTGATTTGAGATTTGATGGTAAGATTGTGTATTTGTGTCTGCTGAGCTCAGCTACAAGCTCCAAATGGAATTCAGCTCTCTGCTTGAAATGTTTTTTGAAACACTTTTGGTTAGCGACTGACCGCAAATGGATAACATGATGAGTGACTTTTTAATCACTGCCATGCACCTTTTCTAAGTGCTATAGGGATTTATGCGGCATGTTTTCTTTCTAGTCTTGAAGTAAAATGAAAATGACTGTTGGGTTTTTTTGGCTCTTAAAATGTACATATGAGTACTTATCTGGCGACACATGGTGAAAAATGACAATTATATCCTCTGCATCAGGAGGATCTAATATAGTGAAGGCCTAGCTGCGTTCATTTCATGGCTAGGAGATTTGAATGGGTTTTTGGAAGGCAAAGCCAATAAAAACTTTCCCAACTTTGAGTGGAAGAACTAAGCGCTCATTAAGAGTGCTGCGCACTCCACGTAGACTGGAATCCGCAGCCGCACGGGTCACACAGAAAAAGGGCGACAGTACAAAGGACACAGATAAACAGCGTTGATGTGCATCCTTGTTCTCCAAACACAAGGTTACCTTAGTCTATTTCTTCAAAGTGACTGTCAGTGAAAGGGTGACAGGTTTAATTAAGGGTATTGGCTATGTGCTGCCAACAGAGAGCCTGTACACAGAAAATAACAACCCTTTGTGAGCCTCAGCTCTTGGGAAGTCTCCTCGCTGGCTGAAGATCAGACAAAGGGTGCCATCGATACTGGCACTTTCACATTGACAGTACCAGTGGGTGAACAGGGGCTGATTTGGACTAATGGTAATTGTGACCTTTTTGCTGGGAGCCACTAAACGGGTCCTTTTCAGGTATCTGTTTGATCCTCTCATTCAATTATCTGCGATGCATCCTTCCAGGTGAAGGCCAAGCTTCTTGGTGTGAGTCACTGTTTGTATCGCCGGCTTGAAACGATGCTTTTGTTATGAGGTGAGCGGCATCGATACCAGCCATTCAAAGTGCCCGCAACTGTCTGCTGCATTATTTTCGTGGAAGGGAAACCTTTTTACAATATTTGCATAGAGCTTGAAAGACTTAACACGGGTTGTTATGAATGAATGATTTAAGTATAAGGCCTCTGTAATCACTCCCCATCTGTTTCTTTTCTTTTCTTTCTTAATCAGGTCTGGAAGAGTGGGCGAGCAAGGCGCCGTCAGCACGAACAACCAAGGGAGTGTACAGAGATCAGCCATACTCCAGATATTGAACTGTTTATACAACTCGCACCTGAGGCTATCACAAGTAATGGATTTTTTATGGACCCTCCCACCTTTTTAGAATTGAAAACTAAACCACAAAAATAATACAAATGAAACGGCGATAGTGAGACACTGAATGAGCCAAAACTGGCTTTCCAAAATGGCATCCCCATGATTAGAAAAAGATGCTCGCACTGGGTAAAATGTGTAAAGCAATTGAGGCGCTCCATCCTTTCCTCTAGGAGAAGTCGACTGGACGTTGAGATTAAGAAAGACTCCATAGAACATTAAGTTCCTCTCTCTATGTGAGCTATGTGATTGTGAAGAATGACATTGTATCAAGCAATTTTCCTTGGTAACGATTAGTGAATCACTATAAGCTGTCGATACAGTGTTTCTACACAGCTGCCAGTGCAACTTAATTTATCACCCTCTATTCTTCAAACCTTGAACTGCGTGGTTGATCACTGTAGTAGCTTAGTTCTAGGAAAGTGCAGTGCTGTAGATATTTTTTCTGAGGGGTAATTGGTGAAATTGTGTCCCTTGTAAATTAACCATTCACTAACTGAATAAGAGAAAAGTCATACTGTATACATATTGTTTTGCTGTTTCCTCCTTTTTTGTAAAATAATAGTTCTTTAGTGTTAAAGGGCTTATAAAAGCATGGTGTGCAACTGTGGATATTGTCAGCTGTCTTCTTTTGAAAAGCCTATGTAGTTGTGTTCATGATTATGCCCCCAAAACATCCACTTTAATACATCTATAAAAAGGCGCTCCCACTTTATGTACACCGAACAACCAGAGCCGCAAAACAGTGCAGGAGCTTTTTCATTTTTGTTATTTTTTAAATTTTTTTAGGTGCTCTAAATAAGTAATTTCGGTGTCATTTTTTGATTAAAGATACTTTTCTGACTTTGTAGGCATAATAATCAGTTTTAAGCTACTAAATCACATGCTGGTGAATTGTTAATTATTTCCATCTAGAGATTTGTTCAACTATATCGACTTTGAGCTTATGTAAGCCCTTTAAGATTTTCTTCTTTGTTGATGCTGAATAAACATTTTGAAAGAAAACACTTGTGTTCGAGAGAATAATTATGGACTATGGAGAAAAAAAAAGACCTCTAATTTAAACTAACAAACCCAAATTAAAAAGCTAGATATGTTTGAAATATTTATCCAGCAGATTGAAGCCTGTAATGAATTAAAACACAATGCATATCTTCATAACTACGTGAAAAAGCGAAAAATAAGAATAAGAACATATGTTCCAGCATAAAATCCAAAGTGTTAGCAAGATGGTATTATCCAAAAATACTTGCAAATGGTGCAAACGGCAAATGGCTGCTTGTGACCTTGTAGATGACCTTGGTAATCTCATACGAGCGGTCTCCTCACGCCACGTGATGCATTTTGTTGGAAATCTCTCCAACCGAGATTGAGAGGCTGGAGAGCGATAAGAACGTTGCCGCTCTTGAAACTCTCTCCACTCTGTTTGTTCGTATAATTCGATGTGAGGCGAACGCTGCTCACGTCCAGCATCATCAGTAAACACACACATTAACTCTCTGAGTGTTTACCCCGACAGAAACGGCTCGCAACACTGCATGAAAGCCTCCTTGACCTCTGGCCATGTTCGGTTCAGTACATGGGGGGCGGCGGCGGGGGGGGGGGATTGCTCTCTCTTCTTCCTTTGCTCTTTCTGTTCTCCTCCGGCCATGTGACCCTCTCCCAGTCGTTTAAAGAGCCTGCCTTTTCCCCGTCCATTAAAGAGACTCTAAATGACCCCCAGCTGACCTCCGCAGGGAGAGGATGGCAGTAGCTGTTTAAAAAGACCTCCGTTCCACAAGGTAAACAACCTGACCCAGTTTAACCTCTCCCCTAACGTAGTTGAACATAAAACTTCTCTAAACTCAAATGTAATATGTTTTCCTGTCTCTGTTAAGTCCGTAATCCAGCCACAAAGCTGGGAATAATTAGATGTCTGTAACAAAAACCTGTAAAAAAAAAAAAAGTATGATAAATAGCAGTAATATTTCAACGAACTGTGTAGTGAAATAACTGTCTCCTAAGTCTTTGATAAAATGTATCCTCTTTTACAATAATTGAACCATAACATGTTATGTGCCTTGGCATTGGCTGTCGTAATATTGGTTGGAAAACATGTTGCATGTTGTTGAACTTGCGTGGTCATAGTGTCGTCTATATTCCTTTCTAGGTCGATGTCCCAGCCGTGCCAGGCCACCCATCCAATTATCTCACTGGTGCTAAAGGTATGTTGTTTCCCGCTTTATGTGTCAGACGTTCACGATGGCGTTCTGCGTGTGAAGATTCAAATATACTGAAAGTATGGGGTCAAATAAGAGACAAAAGCATTGAAAGGTTGGCTCAATCGAGTCCGCGGCGGGCGAAAATCGCGAGCGATGGTCCAACCTGTTTGGGTGTCGACTGATGTGAAAACCCTTAGGATGTACAAAATGAAATATTCTACAGAGGGCACAGGGTTATCATGACATATCAAATATTAATGTGACTTTGAGGCAACTTGATGTCCTCTTGACAGATGTTTTAATGTTGAAAATATTTTTCCGGGGCTTGTGAAATCCTTCCCAATCGCCCGTAGTTTGGAGGTTCGACCCTCAGCTCTCCTGCTATACCTTTCCTCAATCCTCCCCAGGGGACTCCTGTCCCACCGGATTCTGCCTCACATTGTATCCATGCAATTAGTGTACAGGAGCACTCTGTGCCATCTGAACCACAACGGGGTCCATGTTGCTGCAGCTTGAAAATGACACCCTGCGCTTGTATTAAGTAAGGAAACGTAATGCCTGACTGATTGCGTTAGCCAAAAAAGGTGCAGACACCAGGATGTGCCAAAAGGACAGTCCTAAAATTGTCCTTATTTGCTCAGTGTTTTCATTTTTTTTTAAGCTCATGTTGTTCATCCTTCTCTTCTTTCCTCCCTTAATAGACTTGTCAAACCACATGCGAGCTTCCCGCCAAACATTAAGGCCCACACAATGTCGAACCAAAAATCCTATTAAGGCCGTCCATCTTCACGACGGATCGCAAAGGTGGACTTTTAAGTTTCCACGGTCCGGACTGAGGTGAATCCTGTGGGGGACGCGCTCGAGAGTGACCTGCTGAGATGCAGAAAAGGAGGAAAAAGATAATGCACGTATCACACATCGTCGTTCTCCGGAGCAAGGGAGGGGAAGAGGAAACCCGTGAGGCAAATGGAGGTCGTCATCCTCTGGGACGATCTGTCGGAGAATATTTCCTTCAGAGCTTCACCGGCTCTGTATACATTTTACATACACACAGTAGTGTGCTCTGAACTGACTGTGAACTTGCCCTGTGACTTTCTTGATTCAGACTGTTGTTAGAGGGGACATGTATACTACTTACGTTAGACATTAACTGTCTCCTATTACAGAGGATGAGTAAGTGAATAATTCAGTATACTAAGGGAATCATATTTCTAGCAAAGACACTTTTAATCTCATATTGTTGTGCTCATGAATGTACATCCAATCCACTCCAATGGATAACTAATTCACCAAGTGCCTTATTGTTGCATTGTTATGGCAGTTTGAGATGTTTAGTGCCACTGGCAGAGTTAAAATATGGGGCAGTACACTAGAAAAGGTAGGTTTTTTTCTTTTTTTTTTTCTTTTATGCTGTTGTTTGGTTTGCCGTATGCATTACCACAATGCTGGAAAACACCCCCGAACCACAAACACAAGAGTGCCGTCTAGTCCAGATGTATTGCTTAATCAGAATCGACTTCAGTGGATATTACAATTCCAAAATAGCTTTCTATTGGATGGAGAGCTTCATTCTGTCTTGTGCATAAGTCCAGATAGGCTGATCCGTATTCCACACAGTTGTATGTCCTCAGTGGCAGACAATAGTTTTCCATTAGAGGAAGGGATTTCTCGCTGGAGCCTCGGGCCAAGCCTCACACAATAACCCAGCGACCTAAAGCTTGCATCTCGGGCTCCCGGCATCAACTCTCATCACCTTTTGGGGGCTGATTCCCCCTCTGAGGTGGCTTAAAACGGCAGGCTTATCTGAAGTAAGCTCGTCCGAGTTAATAAGTAAGAGCAGCTTATTTGATTAAGAATGCATACAAAGGAGGATGTAGTGATCGGTCACTGGGAGACAAGTCAATTTCAGCAGTAGAATACAGATCGATGGGTCCCCAGCATTGGGTACAGGGACCACTGGAGGTGTTTTAGAAAGGCTTCAGAGGATCTGGAGCAAACTTAAAAATAGCTTCAAAGCCCTCGCATCAGTCAGCTTCTTACTACGGATGATGAGGCCCTACATGAACACACAATGTTCCACCAAAGTTTGCAATGTAGGAGAGACGTCTTCTATTTGTCCTTTCCTTTCTCACTGATTTTAAACGGGCAGGGATCAGATGGAAAAACGTGGTGTGTTTTGTTTTTCTGTTTTTTTTTGTTTTTTTCGCGCACCAATTAGAGTTTAGCACCATTTGAATCTAACTGTGATGACAACCGTGGTGTTGTTTGCTCATGTTGCCAGCACTGTCAATCAAATCTGGTCTGACCACACCCACACAGTTCTGAAAAAAGAAGATTAGCGTTCTGTCCATTAAAAAAAAAAAAAAGTGGAGAAACGAGAATTTGCCAATTTAAAGGGGGGGGGGGGTATATGTGCCAGAACATTTCTTTTGTACTTACTAAACAATGAAACATAAAGTGTTAATTAGTGAACCTTAGAGGGGCTGTTAGGCAGATTTTTTTACCGTTTAGACAGAAGCAAGGCTAGCCGTTTCCAGTCTTTATGCTAAGCTAGGATAACTGGTTGTTGGGACCAGCTACTGGGGTAGCAGGGGCGAGCATTGCTGTCTGCCAGAGTGTCTAAAGTTCCCTACATAGCTTTAATTCCCTTAAACGCAAATACAGGAAAGCGTAGTTGACTAGTAGTAGGCTGCGACTTGGTGGCAGAGCGGTCGCCTGCCAATCGGAAGGTCAGCGGTTCGATCCCCCAGCCATGCTGCGAAGTATCCTTGAGCAAAATACTGAACCCCAACAATGCTCCCGAAGCTGCGCCTTCAGTTTGTGAATGTTCTCATGTGTAAGTTCTTTGGATAAAAGCGTCTGCTAAATGTAAATGCAGTAGCAACTTTCAGTATTAAATGCCCCACGTGTAACTGAGTAATGGTCAATTGTATCTGTCCTTTATTTGGCTTAGAACGTTTTTTTTTTTAGAAAAAGCAATGGCTTTTTGAAGTGTGCTTATCCACTTGTATTCCTCTTAATCATGTTCAGGATCTAAAGTAGCCGTGCCCTGCCTTTTGTTCTGTAATTAACTGGAGGGCTTTTAATATGACTGAGATTAAAACGCCGTGATCAGTGTTGAAGTGTCCTCCTGTCTCCTTTGGAAGTGAGCGCTAATGTGACCACGGGTCAGTGCGCGCTGTCTGCTAAGTGGAAACTCAGATTGTGAAGGATCGATCATTCCAGGGCTCTGAGTGAACAGGGGTGAACAATGGCAGTAAGACAGAGAATTTACTGCCATTATGTTGACCAATGGGAACCTTTTCAACCATACCCAACAAACATTTCTTTATCCGGGAATCAGAATGAATTTCATGCTCTTAATTTCGTTAGCGTTTCAGTCACTTTTAAGGGCCTAAAAAAGCACATGATTAAAAATATCCGGCTTTAAAAAAAACAAGAAAAAACAAGTCACGGGTAGAGACAAAAGACTGAGATACAAAGAGAAAGGCAGACAATAGGGGAGCACAAGGTGAGAGCAGGTGCACGTGAATACTAACAATGAAAGAAAAACTTCCATTAAAGGTGCAAACGCTTCGTACGGAGAGGCAGATGTCAAACAGGAACCGAACACGAACAGAAGACTGAAAAACAAAAACTTTTTTAACACGCGTGTGCAAAGTCAATATGTGCTTAAGTCCTCCACATGCTGTATTGTGCATTGTGCAGATTGTAGATCCTGTCCCTGTATAATTTCCATGTGCTGTCGTGCGTCAACCTCCCTGAGTCAATACATAAATACATGTTTAGGTTGTAGATATCCTTACCGGTTATAAAGTTTTCCTCTTTGTTAATAAAAAAGCATGATACATATTCTTTTGTCACATACTTTGCGATTGTGCAGCACTCACTACAATATGAAGCTCTGCTCCCTTTGATACCACACTTCAAAGTCAGTGTATGCTCACCGCAGTGGGTCGTTGTTGGGAAAGAAATCATAAAGGCAATTTCACTGCCCTGACTGTTGAGGATTGACACTCTGAAATGAAGTCTGAATTAAATATAGTATTATTAGCTCTGAAGGGGGGAAGCTCATGATGAGTTTCGGCAGTTGGCATGTTTTTCTAACTTCAAAAACCCACCACTGCAGGGATATTATTTACCTTGATACGCCCTTGAAATAATAGTTGCAGATCAAATAAGTTTGTGTGTGTCTCAGTCTCCAACCTTTTAAATATTGTATGTTCCCCTCCGCTGCTGCCTTGGATACATCTCTCGCCTCATGTAAATGCTGCTGTTCTTTATTCTTTCAGCCCCCCCCCCCCGCTTCCATCCTTCAGGCCGCTCCACTTTGAAGTTCGCAGCCGTGTGAAATTTGGGATTAAAGTCCATCTGTTCATGTGCACCCCCACCA
>CM022477.1:20923196-20945110 GCA_011952105.1 Coreoperca whiteheadi
CCGTCTATACATACACAGATATAAACAAAAACAGACAAAAAGCAGTTGTTGTTTTTAAGAGGTCGAAGGCAGCCGGAGTATGATTGAGCTGGAAATCGTAACGGGCGAGCTGAGCGAGCGCGTTCAGCCTCACTGGATCAATTACTGACACAGGCCATTGCAGACAATGAATTCCTTATCTATTTTTTATTTATTCATCAGAGAAGAAAAGGGCTGTTGAGGCCGGAGTCTTGTAAGGGACTGTGCTGTCCTTCGGGCCCACAAAGGTGTGCCTAGTGTGTGTGTGTGTGTGTGTGTGTGTGTGTGTGTGTGTGTGCATCGCAAGCAAATTCCCTTCCTTTTTCTCTTTGTCTTTCAGGCGAGAAGAACAACATACTATATTTCCCCAATAAGCCCAGTGTGAGGCTTTTCCACTGGTCAGCCCGATTCATAAACTGATGCCTTCTGATGATATCCAGTCCCTCCTCTACTGTATTGTTCGCCTTTCATTCCAGCTGCAGCAGCGGCGAGGGAGGGCCCTCAGCGTGAATATTCTCTGTAAACCAACAGCGCTCGCGGAGCTGGGAGATTAAAACAATTGTTTATGCTTTCAGTGCATATGGGGAGATATAAGCAATATAAGCAGACAGAGCGCTCAGAATGAAATAACACAGAAATTATGCTAGCGCAATATGAATAGACTCATAGGGTAAGAGGATATTGCAAAGACACCCTCATGAGGAAAGTTAAGAGCCCGCCACCTATACTGTTTACCTTAACACCTATTTCCACTCATGGAACATTGACCTTCTAAATGACATTTGCCTCATGTTAAGCTGAGCGTGTTTGGCATTTAAAATGCCCTTATACAGCCACTACACCTTAACTCTGCCCAGGAACGTGGTAAATAAAGGGAGAAAGAATCAGTGCGCTGCCCTCTTATCCTAAAGGATTATTCTAGAAGTCTGATTACACTTCACAATGCTTTAATTGTAGTGTATGGTTAAAAAAAAAATACTGTAACTTGGAAATGATTGTGGACTTCCTGCCAATGCACTGTGTACTTACAGACGGCATCAGAAAGTGCAAACGTAATGTACTCAGTACGGCGCACAGTAAAACTCCAGCGTCCCCACATGACTGCAACTCTCACTGTTATTGGCAAAGTCATACTTCGAAGTCATTTTGAAGGCGATAATTGGAACAAGTGGTGTAATGCCAGCGAAGAAGGCGATTACTGGGAGGTTGTGGCTCCAGGAGGGGGAGCAGGTCATCCATCAATCGGTTGCTGGGTCGACCCCCAGCTCCTCCTGTCCGCACGTTGAATGTGCTCCCGATGGCCGGGCCGGCGTCTTGCATGGCAGCTTGTGGATGGGTAAATAAGATGGGCATTGTGAAGTGCAAAGGTATGGAATGGTACTGCATATAAATCAGCCTTAATAAAGGCTCCATAAGGCACGAATAATGGCTTTATTGATGGGTAATAAATCATTTACTAACACTTCATACATCAGTTATAAGCCATGACAAAGAATCCTTTTTGTGTTGCCAGGTTGTATAAAAAAAACCCTTTGGCTGGTATTTATCCTCCTCCAGCATGACACTTAACATTCATCAGAAGACCGCTCCCACGAACCATTTGACAACTTACCACCATGACAGGGGCCAAACTACATTTGTTACAAACTCTTTGATTGTTCTTTTACATTTGTCAGCATAAAACATACTACAAAGAGATGCTGCAAAGTACAGGCACTATACAGAGCATGCGGGGCAGTGTAAGTATGAGCGATAGAAACACACAGAAAAGGGCGAGGCCACCGGGAACACCTCCTGCAGCTCGGCCGGTGGTGAGCAGATCCACAGAGCTGTCAATCCAACATGCGCTTCCCTGCTTAGCCCACTGTTGTTACTACGTTAGCACCCAATGATCGAGATCAACAGATAAGATAATCATGTCCACTAATGTCCAGCGGTCATGTCATTATGTGCACTCAAAAATAGCGTTGGTTGTGTTTTCTAATGTGTTGTTAATAGTGTTTTATTATTAAAGGAAAGACAAAAGGGTCTTTGGGACTACATCAGCTGGCTGCAGGGCGTGTGTGTGCTTGACTGACAGCAGCTGGCAGACTGAGCTCCAGCAAGGGAACGAGAGACAAAGTAAACAAACTTGTGCTGTTGCCTACACGTCACGGGCAGACAGCGTGGTGTTGGAGTTATTGAAGAGTAATGGTACTTGTCCACAGGATCCATCAGTCCCACGCTTTCCATTCATTGTCTATGTAGAAAGCCCGGCGATGCATTCTGGCGTTGCGTTTCGAGAGACGGCCGCCATTCAACTCAAAGTCCAACTCAAACTACTTTATGTAAATCAGGGGCGTCCAGCGCGACTCGACGCCTCCGGAAATTCCCCCAAATCTTTTACGGCTGTCGATCGAAAATGAAGACAGATTCAGCAACTGCATGGCTTATTTCTCCCAATGTTTCCAGAAACACGTTTAGGCGAACTTTAGGTTTTTTGTAATATAAAGGAAAGTTTCCAAGCGAGCCGCTGTGTTGGTCTGGTTTGAAATCCGGGAGCAGACAGCCCACGATCGGAAGCGTTCGTCCAGTCACGTGGAGCCAGGAGGCGTTTCCTGTTGTGTCCGTTTCAGGCAAAGAGAGCACCTGTCAGTGGCGCGCCTATCAAGCGTCCAGGGCCGGGAAGCGGTGCCAGCCCTCGCGTCCACAAACGCGCCGACACCAGATGTCGCGATAAATGATTGCCAGGCGCTCTCCTTGCCTGAAACACAACAGGAGACACTTCCTGGCTGCACCTGAGTGGACTGATTTCAAACCGGACCAACATGGCGGCTCGTTTGGAAGCTTCCTTTACAAAAATGGTTCACCGAAATGTGTTTCTGAAAACAGCTGTCCAAGTGACGTTTGCAGGTATGTGTACGTGCTGTTTAATGTGCTCCAGCTGAGCAGCTAATTAGCCACCTGACGTTAGCAGTGCACCTTTCCCAGGTGAATGTTGGGTCGCTTGTTCAACAAGCTAAGGTGCAGAAAGAGACGTGTGCTCATGTTCATGTGAGAGACTATAGCAGGAAAGCTAATGTGGGTGGTTCAATGTCTGCGGCTCTTGTGTTGTGTAGCAGGCTGCTGTCTGGCTGTTATACGATAGAACGCCGATGTTACTGCTTTAAATGAAGCCATATGATTGGCAAGTTCTCCATCGACGTAGACAGAACTAATGGGGTTCTGTCGAATGAATGTAAAACTAGGGGGCGCCACCAATGAAACCAAAAAATGTAAAATATAAATTTCTCCCTTTTGGTTTCTCTTTTTTCTCAAAGGAGAACGCAGGACAAGTGATTTACATATCAGATATGTATGCCGTATCAGACAAAAAATATGAAATATAATTTCAGTTGGACTGAAAATACATTTATTTACAATGAATGGAAGACGACTGTCATATGTGATTGGTTACAACAATTTCCCAACCCTTGCAGTTTATTTATTTGAACCTGCCCATCTCTCGTGGCCAGCTATCCCATCGTGCACCCTCGCGAGGGATTTGCCACCTCTCATAAAAAAATGAATGGGAGCGTTCAGCTTGTCGCTTTCTGTGTGTTTCTGCCATGGTTGTGTTATAAGAACTGGATACCAGACTCAGAGATGGTGCCCATTCATTTCAATGAAAAATACTTGCAGAGTGCCTAAGCCAAAAGAGATGACATCTCACACTTTAACATCACTTTTTTAGTCCAGGAAAGAAACTTTGGAGCTGGGTTTGGCAGTAGCTCAGCCTAGGGTCATGGCCTGGACAATGCACCCAGAGTCCAAAATTAACACCCGCCACGCGCCATATGCAATTGATTTTTTGGTTTGGCAGAAAAATAAAGTGGGGTCACCAGCCATGTGGCCGGTACATCATTTGGAATCACAGCGTAGGGCCAGGTTTACAGCTCTGTGTTTTTTTCTGTGTACCGACTTAGACTATGAGACCCTCAATGTCCGCTGTACCTATCATGACGTCAGTGAGTCAAATCAAAGCAGCTCACTAGTATTTGCCGCTTTCTACATAATGTCTGTCTTGTTTTTGCCATAACAAATGTCCTATTCGTTGTGGAGACATTTCAAAATTGCTTCGCACAGGCCAACGTTACTTCCTTACCTGTGTCATTGTCCCCTGCTGCGAAGGCGCTGACAACAATGACGGAACAAATGGCAAGCAAAATGAATCTGGTAAAGATAAAGATTATTATAGAGTCCACGAGGAGGTCAGGTAGAAGGATGCTGAGGTTGGAGCTGCCAGGCAGGAGGTCTAGAGGAAGACCAAAGAGGAGATTTATGGATGTAGTGAGAGAGGACATGAAGTTAATTGGTGTGAGTGAAGAGGATGCAGAGGACAGGGTTAGATGGAGGCGCATGATTCGCTGTGGCGAAGGGAACAGCCGAAAGGAAAAGAAGAAGAAGACGAGGAGGTCAGGCTGGTTGGATGGGTCACCATAACATCGCACTTTAGCACAGGAGACAGCTGTTTCGTTCCAGTGTTCAATGTTTTCAGCACGATCGCTCCGCAGCCTTAACCACGTGTTTATTGTTGTAACCATTGAAAAGGAAGCTCCACTGACCTTAATGAAGTACTCATTTTGACTCAAATCCCACTCTTTCCATGAACCTAACCAAGTCCGTTTTGCCCTAACCAAACCTTAACCATGATAACCCCCACTGGCTTCTCACCCACAGACAGAGCCAGTGGTTTTACAGCGCGTCTACACAGCCTGCATAGTAAAATTAGCATGTTAGCAGAGCATCAGTGACTTCAGCTCTCCGTCTGTGTCTGCAAAGGATGCGTTCAGGCAAAGTATTGATTGTAGGTCAGCCATGATTGAGCCCATCACACAACCACTGAGGTTACGGGCACAAAATGGAAGAAATTAGAGCTGAAGCGTAACAAACACGCTGAAAAAACGTGGTTGGACGGTGTAGCCGTGCCGTTAATTACAGTTCACAACAGGACCAGAACCAGGGTTTGTGTGGTGGTAGGTGAGTGTCTTGCCCCATGTGCCACACTTACTATACTGGAGCAGTGAAAATGAGTCTTGCAGATGTCGGCCCAGCAGCTAAAATTTACACATGGATTTGAACTATTCTGTGTGAGACCCATGCAATTTTCACAGCATATATTCAGATGATTTACCTCATGAGGGATGCTTTTTATGGAGCGCATATATTTAGTTCATGTTTTAAATTAAATATGAACTTCAAGACTGATGTCTTTATTATCTGTCAATTAAAAGAACATTTTCCTTTACCTCCATAGTCATAAGATCCCTGCAGACGAAGAAATCTCATGTGGCTGCTCATCCCGAGAGATCATTGCATGTTATGGTGGGTCATATTTAGGGCAAATACAATGAGGTAATTTGGCTTTAGATTTAATGAAATGGCTCCATTTAATGCGAGGGCTGTCTAAATGGTCAGGGTGGCTGCCGTCTGTGGGAGTGGTGAGATGCGATAAATCAGCTAGAAGGAAGTTTCCCTCCTCGCTTCTAGAAACAAGAGGCCCTTTTTGATGCCAATGTGTCTCACACACACATCCCGAGGGGAAAGGATAGCGGGCCCCCACCCCCCCAATCACGGGCCATCCGCTCCTTCTACAGACGGCCCCATTTAATAAATCACTTGGGGATCACATCTCTGGAGTACCTTAGACAAGAAATCTTCCCCTGGAGTTCCAGCAGGGTCACGTTCATACAAGAAGTTAGCCCTTTTTTCTGTCTTTATCCAAGTGGTTCTTTACAGGGAACAAAAGTGGGCTTCTTCAAATGACTTCCCCTAACGATACTCAAGGGTCCGCTGTGCTTTCACTGTCTTTGTTAAAGGGCCGCTCTATCCTAATTTCACTTTTTGTTGTTTCTTTCCCAAGCCATTTGTTGTGTACGCTGCGACAGCCCTGACGTGCATGCTCTTGGAAGAAAGACATCTTTAACTTTTCCCAAATGTCTAGTGCTCGTTCGCTCCTATTCACTTCCGAACTGCATCAAAAATAAAAGAAGAAAACTGGAGACTTCAAATGCAATTAGTGCAGGTAATCCTTCGCTGTGAAAGAGAGGAACAAAAACTACATTTTGAAACCTGCCACCACAACATGAGTATGAGGTTCCACAATTTTACACTTTCAAAGAAGCTGTTGTGATTCGAGAACACCGCAGGAGATGAGACGGAGGGGATCATCTGCCTGGTCTCTCCTGCTCATCGGATTTCACTTTTTTTCTTCTTCTCCAACATAACCCTTTTAATACAATACCCAACATTCCCTGTGGTCAGTGTAGTGCCCTCCTCCTGTCACTCGAAAGTCCCCTTTCAGACATTCACAATGTAACTCACATGTGATAGTAATTTACACGTTGGTCACATGTCTGAGTAAGCCCGGAGTCACTTTTACGCAAAAGTCACGGTAGCAGTCTCTGCAACAGTATGAACGTGACGCAGGTCAGAGTTGAATGGTGTCAGATAAAGGTCGAACACACGCACAGAGAAATTGTCACCTCATTAAGAGCACTGCAGTAAATGCAATAAATCACTTATCATCTCTTATGCACAAAGAGAAGGAAGAAAAGCCAACCACGAGACAGTTGTTGGGGAGATGCTTCTCATTTCTGATCAATAATATAATAATAATAATATTAATAATAATAATAGGGCAAAAAAGGTCAAAGTAGATGAATAAATGATGAAAATAATGACCATAATAATTAGCCACTCATTTCTAGGCCTTTATTACAGATAATCGAAAAGTGCTGTACAAATAAAATTATTATTAATTTTGTTATTATTGTTGTCTCTTGTGTGACAACATGACTGTCACCACCAGGAACAGAGATCCTCTGTCAGAATGTGGCTTGCAGCTTCCATTCATCAATGGTTTCTTCCATAGTTTGCCCAGCTGAGGAGGATCTAATGTGTCTTGTGACCCGCTCCAGACACAAAACTTGGATATTCCCGAAAATGCAATTATTTCAATGCCAGAGAAACAATTGACTTCTCTCAAATGTAATTAAATATGACAAAAAGAGCAAAATTGGATATGAACAAAGCAGCTGGAATGACTGGCAAGGGTGGAACCCGCCGAGAGCCCCTCCGGAGGGGTTTGCTTCCAGGCTGAATAGCTTCAGCTGGTCTGGTGGAATTTGATAGGGCTACCATGACCATACTCTCAATCCCTGAAAGCTTTTTCTTCTTCACATCCACTTAATGTATGGAGAGCAGATCACACTTTACACCCCCCCCCCCCCACTGTCAAACCCAGAAAATTAACCAAAAGGTTAGCACACGTTTAAAAACACACATTAAAGGGACATTAAGTCATCCACTTTGAGGTCTGTCAGCAGGAGGTATTCCAACTACATCACCAGGTGTTTGGCACAGACCTCCCCACCCCTTTTAGAAGTCCCATTTCACAATGCAGAGCAGCATGCTGGTTAATTAGAGCACGGCTCCAACAGAAACGTGTGGTGAGGAGGAAATATGTTGCCAGGATAAATGCTGGAATAACAAAGCAGCTTTGTCAGTATGTCAGCTTCACTTTTTAACCTTCGGAGCTGAAATGTTTTGTGATGCCGTTCGGCTGCTTTTAGTGCTGTCCTGCATCGCGGAGAGGTGGGATATGTGAGTGGGTGAGGGTGAGCTGTGTGTTTGTGTGCGTAAGCAGCGGGGGGGGGGGGGTTGGGTTGGGAAGGAAGCCTGAGCCCTTAGCTCCAGGCCAAACAATTACTGACTCATTTTGTATTGATCAAAAACCTCTTGTGGACACATTACGACCTTTATTTTTTGCATTAAAAAAGGGGCAGGACACCCACACATGTTGCCTCTTTAAATCAAGCCAGATCTTGCATTGAACCAACTGTGTCTCGTAATGCACAGCTCAGACTTCATTTAAAGGATTTGGTGTGCATTAAACAAGCACTTTTAAGCAGCTGATGGAAAGGCAGCATGTATTAGGGTGACTATATTTGGTCGATGAGCGGCGAGTCTACAAGCTGTCCCTACCAGGCTTCTTTCACGTTGGATAATTGACAGCACAGATTCTCACTCCCTCGCACTGCCAGGCTGTTGGCCACAATTCAGCACGGGAGATGCTCATTAACATAAGTTGGGAAGGTGCTGGCAGCCAAGTTTTCTGCCGTGAACATTTTGACATTATATAATGTGAACATACCGATGTGCATTCAGGGTCGATTTCGCAAGGAATGGATTGCGCCCGCCGATGGCACCATGAATTGCGCATCACTTGCACCCGCTGTCTGCGCCGTCTCAAGGTCCTATTCGCCCATAAAGTTTGCAGTTGTTTTGCGTCTGGGCCCAGTAACATTTCTTCTTAAGGTGTACTGAAGTAGCGTATCACATGATGTGGCTTAAAAAGTTTTCTTCTTGCAACTCAAATTAAGACAAGAAGACAACTTAAAAACAATGGAAATAAAAACAAATGGGAACAATAAAAGCAATGACATCACATGCTGATCTGAGGTTTTTCAACCAATAGAACAGAAATGGAACGAATACCACTGCCAGAGTTAAAAGATGAAAACTTGCCATTTTCAGCGTGTAGGTTGCTAGTTTGGAGGTTGTTGTTGTTGTTGATTCGTGTAGCAACGGGGACTTTGAAATCGGTAACAGGCAGATAGCGGAAGGGGAGGAGAACTCTGAACGAAATAGTCAGCCAATGGCAGGCTTATACCCACGGCCTACTTCCTGCGAGGCAGACTACGTGTAGGCGAACGAGAAATCAGAGCTGGAAAAGCCTTCCAGGTAATGTAGTTCCCATGTTATAAGCTAAAGCAAAACTGGACAAAGAGTGGCGGACTGGACAAAAACGGTGTGCCGACATCGTTGAACCAGAGTTGGGTATGTCGGTGGAAACGCGAGCGCGCTAAACCATTTGCAACAGCTGCACCTGAATGCGTCTATGGCAGGGCTTCGGCACCGCTGTCATGTTCCGT
Organism: Coreoperca whiteheadi; assembly: GCA_011952105.1. Lineage (NCBI taxonomy): Eukaryota > Metazoa > Chordata > Actinopteri > Centrarchiformes > Sinipercidae > Coreoperca > Coreoperca whiteheadi. The sequence continues at coordinate 20,932,169 of CM022477.1, forward strand.
CAAGTGTGCATCAGTCAGTCCATTGTGGCTGCCATGTGTAAACGAGCACAATCTGCAGTCGACCAGGAATCATCCCCTGCCCAGCCGCTGCTGTCCACTTAACCATGGAAACTTGAAAATATGGCGAACCTTGACAGAGTCTGAGCAAAAACTGTTGAGCTAAATGTGAAAAGCTTCATCTGCGCTGCTGACTGGGATGCACCTTGTCCATAAGGACACATTTTCTTTCTTTACTTTTCATCATTGCAAATGTGTAGGTTTGTCTGTTTTAATAATGAGATTATATTGAGATTAGTGGGGCTTTGTTCTTCTGCTGACTGTATGCCAACGTCTCAGTGCTTTTAGTTTTACAGGCGGAAGCAAGGACAATGAGCCGTAATTGAATTTTTTTTTTGAAAAAGTCAAATTTAGCCATGATCCCCTACAGCAGCATGTTTGGTTTTGGCTACGAACAAGAAACCTCATCGCAATCCAGTTCATATTCTCTTCTTTCAGTCACTGGGATTTTGTAGCAGTTTTGGGCGACATCCTCTCACTGAAACAGCCAGTAGTCACTGAAATGTGAACTGTGTGTGTCCGTGTGTGTAAGTAAGAGCAAGACAGGGAGAACAAATGTGACCCTCCATCTTATTACCGCCATTCACGCCACAAGCCCAACTCGGTTGCCATGGCACCCTGAAATAACGAAAGTTTGACATGGGTGCCAGACATTTTGAGACCACTTATTGGCATTGCCTCAAAGGTGGCGCCTCCCGCTGCCCTCCCCTTCAGCTGCTGTACAGCCACATCAGTGTCAGGCCCCGGCTCCCTGGAGGAGGGCTGCCATGGCGGGCCGGCTGGGACTCGGGAGCCTAATTGGGGCCCGAGGACGCCTCCCTCTGCTGCTACAGCTGTGCTGCCGCTGGCTGACGGTAGGATCAAAACCCCGTGACTAGCCAGGGGTCAGAGGTCACCTGGTGGTTGCTCAGCATGCAGGGCCAGAGGAGGACTCCGTTGTGACGGCAGGCGGATCAGGCAGCGCTGTCCTGCAGTCTGCATGAACTCTGACTGCAGCCCTCAGCTGCTCAGTCTGTCTGAGCCGCTGAAAGGAAAACACAAAGATAAATGCTGCTGATGTATGAAGTTTGAAATCCCTCCCTGAAATATGCACGCTGAGGCGCCCTGGTAGCTCACCTGGTGGAGCGCGTGCACCATGTGCTAAGGCTGCTGAATCCCTAGCGCAGCAGCCCAGATTCGATTCCAGCCCGAGGCCCTGTGCTGCATGTCATCCCCTCCGAGATGTTTGTCAGGCGAAACATTATATGTATTGGTTGTTGACTGACTGCATTTTTTTTACTCCTGTTTTCTTCTCAAAAACTGCTACAAAAATGTGTCTACCTGATCTGCTCACATTTGTCTTGTATGCTTGTCAAAAAATCTGAAATACCTGTTCAACTTTAGCCGAATACAATGAGGACGCAATGGAGGATTTGATGGATTTTTCCTTTGCACAATTAAACTTCCTGGGTTTCTTGATTAGTGGGATTAGATCTATGTTGAGGATGTAATGTCAGCATAGGCGTTGCATAACTTAAGTTTTTAGTGTGGCAAGGGCCGGGTCTCTAAACAAAGGAGAGTGGCCAACCTCGGCATACACCATAACTGGTGTATAAACAGTTAATAAATGACTGACATATATTCCAGAGTTGGGTGTAACACGTTACAAAAGTAACACAATTACAGTAATATATAGCTTTTTTGCTGTAACGCAGTAATATAATGCATTACTAATGAAATGTCTGTAATATTATACCTGTTACAATCTCAGTAACACCTGTTACATGCATTTCAATTCGAAATTCACCAACACCGCGAAACATTTCAGCACCAGAGAAAAGAAATCCGTGAGTAAAAGAGCGACGTCAGTTCCTGTTGCTGGAACTCGATGGTTGAGATGATGACTGCAGAGGCTATTTCTACATTTGCGAGATGAACGCACTCCCATTATTTTCAGTTCGTCACATTGCCCTCCACTGGATGTATAATGAGCTACAATAAACGCAATTTTTGCATTTGAGAATGCCAAGTCACACTTCCGCGGTTATGTTGTTGAAAGTAACGTAAATGCAGTGTAAAGTGTTACCATTCAGAGACAGCAATATTGTAATATAACTAATTCCTCTTACATGACAGTAGCTAGTAATCTGTAATGTATTACATTTTGGAAGTAACTTGCCCAACGTTGCATATAGCACATGTAAAACCTGTTTTATATGGGCATTTAATATGAGGCATATAGATTGGGTGACAGTTTCTTCCCACGGTTCGTGTTGTATTGAATATTGGGGTTACAGTTAAAGCATGTGCTGGATCAATATAGACCAGTGATCACATACATCATAATCCTGTTCACCTTTCAAAAAGAAAAATCTGTTGTTGTTTGGGACAATCAGGCAGCTACTTGGAAACATTTGTCTTTGTAAACCACATGGATCCACCAAAACCAACAATCAATAGAAAACGAGGCTGAAACAGACGTTTGAGCCAGACTAAAATTAATTTATGGTCATGCTTAACAGTCAGTGCTCTTCCACGGAGTCAGCTAAGCCTTTCGCTTACAGTGCATGATTATTGCATTCGCTTCATGCAAGAGAGGGGGGATGATTTATTTTTGTTTATTCAAATAAACAGTGTCAGTGCAGTGGTCTATGGCAAACACTCAATTGAATAGCTATTGTGATGAACAAGTTACTGCTCAGACACTGCTCTTTTTCAAAATGAGGCAGGGAAAACAAATATCAGGTGTCGTGGTGACTTCATTTCCATAGCAAAGGTACGAATGAACTCAGCATAACCCCGACGACAGCTGCTTTCTCGGCCCATTCTTTTCATGTGGAGAGAATATATCAGCTAAAACACTGAAGTTGTCAAGCACATGGTCTATATTCACACGCTGTAATTACATCTACTGTATATGCAATTCGCACTACAGTATGTCAATAACAAATATCTCAAAGTGACGTTTATATTAGTCTTGGTAAATCAATATCGATATCCATGAGCGATTTCGCAGATTAGCTATCAAATATCGGTACTGATTAAATATTTCCATATTCATAAAGCAGCTCAAAAGAGGCTGCCGAAACGCTGAGAGGAGGTGGAGTAAATCTACACTGCACGATGAGCGGGACGTCTTCGAAAACACCTTCAGGAACTACAACAGAAGCTTGAAGCAGGCCAGAATATAATTTATCTCAACTCCTATCGACACCCACAAATACCACTCATAGCACCCGTACTCAGCCATTGATGAACTCATTAGCCCCTCTCCTGCTGCTACGCTCTCAATCCTGGCTCATCCAATGCCTGGTGCCTTGTCGCCAGCCTGGCAGCCAATTTTAAAAAGTTAGCGTTGAGCCCAGTCAGGATGCAAAACGAAAATCCTCCTCCTGGTTTCCCAAGCGCTTGCTGGTCTGGCACCACAGTACATTTCAGACATGCTGTCAGTTCTACAATCCCAGCAGATCTCTCCGGTCACAAGGTGTTTCACCTCCTATTTTAAATCCATAAAAACTTTGAATCCACAATCTTCGTTCTCGGGACATTTGTTGTTCCCAAAGTCCGAACTGGACCGGGAAGGAAAGCTGTTAAGTTCTCTGCACCTACAACAGACTGATCTTGAAATTCAAAACATAGTAACCCTCAACGATTTTAAATCTATGGTGAAAACTATTGAGTCCGAGCGCTCAGTGTGCAAATGTTTTACCTGATCCTTTTAATGTTACTCAAATTCCCTGTGTATTCCTGTTGAAACTATGCTGCTGCTATTCTTGGCCAGGTCTCGCTTGTAAGAGATCTCTTGATCTCAATGGGAAAACCTGTTTAAATAAAGGCTAAATGCAAAATATCCACCGCATTCCTAGGGTATTTCCAAAGTGTGGTGCGATTGCATTCAACATACATGCACCTAGGGAACGGGACAGTTCGCCTGCTGACCTTACACTTGCTCCAACACTGTGCTCTTTTAAAACCAAACTAAAGACCTTCCTTTTCAGTGGAGCATTTCCTTAAACGAACACAGCGTATTTGCACAGCATGTATGCTTGTGTGTGTGTGTGTGTGTATTTACAGTACATGTGTATTCATGTGCACGATGTTTCTGCTTATGAGCGTTTTGTTTTCTGTTTTTGTGTTCATGTGAAGCGCTCTCAACTGTTCTTGCATGAGATGCTGCTATAAAAATAAAATTTAAATTGAATTGAATTGAATATCCTCTAAGATAGAAAATAAACTATGCCCTCAGAAGACATCCCACTCTGCTCTCAATCCACTGCAATTTACATATTTCCCATTTATTTGCCAATTATGGGTAACATTTCTCCTGTCCAGCGGGCAAAGTCTTTAAACTTGGAAAAAAAAACACACACTCCTTTAATCTTCACTATTTTGGGGGGTTAAATTAACGCTCGGCCAGAATAAATCAGGGATTAAATTAGAATGCAGGAAACAAGAATTTTGCCGTGGGATGTTATCAACTCCACATTTCATTCATCAGCTGTTAAACAAGAGTCATTCTCTCCTGTAAGAGAAGACAACGAATGAAAACGGGTTTTCCCACTGCAGTCTTACACAGGGACAGAAACTAGAGTATGTTTTATAATAATAAAAAAAAAAACCTTATCGCTCCATACTCTGTCATAAAACAATTTCAAGATGGTGAGAAGTGCAACTATTGGATTTTGGTGGAGATGCATTGCATCAGTGATTTATGCAATTTCTGAGGATTGTGTTGCATACATTTACAAACCCTTATTTTTATTAGATTTCTTTGTCAACTCAAATGAGTAAAACTTCGTTTCTGATGTACCGAGGAAACCTGTCGGCAGACAAGAACGTCAGACAGGTTCAATTCAAAGATTCAGTACAAAACCAGCCTATAGGAGGACGGCACGTAAGGCGGACAGCTCAGACGCCACTTATTTGCGACAGTTGTCGCATGGTGATTGTTTCTGTGGTTTGCGCGGTATTTCGTTAAGCTTTAACGAGTACGTAACGCGCTGCGTGAGTCATCGCCGAGCTGACAACGGCGCTGTCAGTCACCAGTAAGTGGAGCTCCACTGCTGAAAGTTAACGCGCTGATTCTGTCTGTGTTTATGGTGATTCAGTATGGTAAGTTCACTTTGAAGATTGTGTTTGAGAGATTTGTTGGACGTGTACTGAACACCTCTGTAATATTACACCCCGATCCACCTCCTTGGATAGGGCACTCTGCTTACAGCACTGGCACTGAATGTTGGCCTCGGATGTAAATCAGCAGGTACAGAATTGCCCAATATGGTCGTGGTTCCAAGGGATACTCGGCTTGAATTCCTTAATGTGGCCTCGAACAGATGAATACAATAAAGCCATGTCTTGGCATTACGTCTGTAGTCAAATACGTGTGAGACCCAAGTTTCCCTTTTCGTTTTCCTATCACACCTTCTTTTTTTTTTTTTTTGGTCTTATTTACTATGGCCCTTACAGTAAAAGCACAATTTATACAAAACACCTACAGACAAAGCCACTTCAACTCCAGCAGGGGCTTAATGACAGAGCAAGCAGACATCTGAGAGGAGACATTATCATCCCAGAGGACGAAAATGCTATTATAAACTGATTAGGTGGAGGAGAGCTGGTTGGAAATCACTCTTGAATCTTTTTTTAACCATTAATTAGTGGTTCTGTCAGTGCGGTTCATTCTGCGGGGATGACTAATGCATAGAGCTCTCCCACTGCTCTTCATGACCAGTTGGTACATTGCTGTCACATTTGCATATGCAGCTCTGACAGCAAAGAAAAATCCCATCGCCTATTAATGGTAGCTGGAGTTGTGCGTGCAGTCTGTGCGTTTTAGTGCAGACTTTGTACCCCTTCTCTCTCGGAAACAGGATGAGATGAAAGCAACAGGACAGCCCCCTTACATCAGTAATTGGTTGACTGGAAAACGACTTGCAAACGTACCAATGCTGACTGTCGTGAATATATCCATTTACACCCCCACTGTTACACTGAGACATGCCAAACCCTATTTGGATTTCATTGACGGTTGAAACACAATCTGTTTCCTACACTTTCTGACAAATGAACATTTCCCTCTGGACCCCACCAGCTAAATTACGTGTATGATGGCGCCTACAGGCCGAGGCCCAATGAAAACATTGCTTAAGCTTACTGCACCGCACTCTCACTGCCTGTCTAGGTATCTGACGGAGAATTGTTTTGCAGACAAGATCGATAGACTCCTGGTGTGATTCATTTTATGTCAGCAAAGTGTTCTAATTGATACATTTTCTGTTTTATCCTTAGCTTTGACTTTGCTTTAAAGACACCCCTTAATTAAAACATCTTTACCTTGTTTTCTTGAATGACTTTAACTATAAAATATGTGCATTTTTCACTAGATATATCTAATTTTTTTTACATCGCTCAGCTTACGATTCAAGGCTTTTCTACACTTCCCTGAAATCTGACCTGGTGATGGGCAGCGTTTATGACATCACAAATGGCAGCCAGTCATGATCAGCTATGCAAATACATGTAAATTATACCAGAGCGATGTGGAAACTTGAATGTACACACACAGAAAAAAAAAAGACTTCAGTGACGTTGGAGTGAGAGCTTGCTTGGAGTGATATGACTTTAAAGTAAACATGACAGATTTCGCCGTTTTAGGATGCAAAATAGTTCTGAGCTTGAGCAAGGGCAAGCTATGGAGGTGCCCCCCCCCAAACACACACACACACACACACACGCACACACACACACACACACACACGTTTTTTTCTAATTGAACCATTCATATGAAGCTCATCACTGGAAGGCAGACATGGTGTTGGTGACAGCACGAGGTGGCATGGATTGGTGATATTAGAAGATGTTGCCAGTTGTTGGACTGGGATATTGTAAAATAAGCTCAGAAGCACAATTCAGGGGATCATTTATTTTGTTATTTTTTTTCACATAAAACAAGCGGCTTAACAATTACCTTTGCAATGTGCAAATATACCCAACAACTGCATTTCTGTTTAATTTGGTACTCCTCCTAATGGAAATTCCAAACATACCATTTCTAACGGCAACACGATCACAGTAATAAATCATTCACTCGGACAAAAATGAACAGGAGTCTTCACATTTGTAAGTTCTGCATTCGGGGCCTCCCTTGATTGCCCCAAGCATCAATGTTGCTACCTTGTGCCCTGAAAATGTGTATTGGGGGAGATGGGCAATGAGAGGGAGGGGCGAATGGCTGCCAGTCGTGGGTCATTTTCTGGGGGAAGAGATGAGCGTGAGAGACGGGGAGGGAGAGGAGGAGTTCATTTACATTGTCTCCTATTTTCCACAGTGTCGGTTTGTTGTAATGTGGGTTTTTTGTTAAAGCTGTTCCAATCAATTTTGTGTAATATGAAAGGTGTCGCTTGTACTGAAAAACCCACAGAGCGCTACAAAGCGTTTGCGGAGCGTTTTACCATCTTTCAGCTCATTGTTTTGATTTTACGGCCCACAACTTCACTGATTTGGTTCACTCTCTCGACTCCCATCAGCATTGCTTCCTGCGGCAGGCAGCTGTTTTCTTTGCTAAACCTGCCCAGCACCAAACATGTCAGATGGACACAGCTGGCAACTAGCTGGTGAACATATTGCAGCATGAAGCAGCTAAAGAGCCAGGTATTTCTCGCGAGTTGGTGGACACCAAAACAGAGATAAAAGGAACGGGAATATTGGATTTACATTTCTCAGGTGCCGCGGAACATGACAAATTCAGATGGCAGGTAATGTTGCCCAAAAACTACTGGATGTGTAAATGGGCAACAGTTAGTTGAGACCGTAATGACATTATAAGGTGATAATGTGTCAATATTGTGTGTAGAGCTTGTCGCACTGCTTCCAAGTGGCCAAACATTGTGCAATTATATATGTATATATGTATGTTTATTCTATTTCTGTTGTTTATTGTGTTTACTCTATATTGTAAATCAGTGACCTCTGTGTCGGCTGCATTCTATTTCAAACTATATTTTCCAGTTCAGACACTGACTGGTACCTGATCGCTGTGACAGCACATCCCAGAGGCCCCTGCGGCCCCCACAGTTTGTGCTGCCTGTATTGCCTGTGGGCCTGAACGTCCACCGCATGCCGACCTGCGGGGTGAAAGAAGCAGCATTCCTCTCTTGATCCCATACAGGGACAGCTTTATTATAAACCCGAGAGCTGTTCTAAGTGTGCTGGCTAAGACATTCCTGACAACCTGACAAATGAAACATGTTGCCTGAATCCTTACAGTACTGTCTGAGCACGCTACCAGCTCCAAAAATACCAATGACACCTTTGGTTTAATATGTAAGGCATACACTGTAATACATCTGTGATGCTATGGTGGTAAGAAGAGATTTATGACACACAACAAGCTATTAAGGAGCTGTATGTGGTGGGGTAATCAGGGGGGGAAATGGGGTGGAAATTCTCTTCTTCATGCCACATTGATTCATCCTTCAGTGAGAGAAACCTCCCCATTATGCACACCTCATCTCGAAGGGCCCTAGGATGATCATTGCGAGCCCGCAGTACACTGATCCCAGGTCTGCTGTGGGGTCAACAGAGGTCCTCCCTGCAGCATCTGGACTCACGGGAGGCTGCCACAACTGCGTGATCCATGGAGTGTTGATAATATCGCTGCATGAGCAAAGAGTGTGAGGTGCAACAACATGCATCATATCCCTGTGGGCGGAGGAAGGGAAATCTGTCTCCCAATACAAGGTTTTTGCATCAGGTTGCAGTAAGTATGAACATTTCTCCTACAAGGTGCATTCAAATTCACATAAAGTCGTTTTTTTACTCTTTTTAAAGACATAAATGTTTTGTTTCTTTATTGCACAAAATGTCCATAATACAGTTGAAAGTGGGTAGACTGCTCATCCATACCACTGACTCGATGATTACTTTGTCCAGTGGTGGAGCCACAGGGTTGGCCAGGGCTCTCTAATGCTCATACACAGGTTTCGTGTATATCATTTGTTTCGACTGGTGAAATGGGTGAGAGAATGTTGCCTCATGTTGCAAATCACAGCTCGCATGTAGTAGAAAAGGGTCCCCAGTTCTGATTCACCTCTTGACCCGGAAGAAAGTAGGACCACGACCGGGATATGCTTAGTGTTTGGTTATGCAAAGACGCATCGTGATGGGTTATTTCTTTGATCAGTGGCAAACTGTTGAATCTCTGTGGTTTACGACTAATAACACAGGGAAAAACTACAAGAGGTGAAAGAGAACCCAACTGGGGTTAAAGGGGCCATGTGGAGATGCCTTGTAAACAACAAAAATGGTGTTACATTTAGTGTAGCGCAGCAAAATGCATGTTGTGTATCCTTTAGGCCCAACAACTATTCCCTTCATTCAAAAACATTTGCAGTCAATTCTTTTTTTTTTTTTTTATTAAATCCAGCGTTGTTTACATCCATGTTTGCTAGCTGGCAGTCTTCTTCCTCTCTGCCTCTGCTGACACATTTCTACGTCTCTTGGCGCTTTACATACCATCATAATCAACTGTTATTCAGCGGAATTGTGTGAAACCGCCAACAGGAATGTGTGTTGCGTTTTTCTAGCTCATGTACATGGGTCATTGTGCACGTCCATGTGATATAAACAAAACTGGGCCCACTCTTAAAAACATTGTAGGACTAGCAGTCAAAAACTTCACAGGGCACCATTAAGAGGAAATTCAGAAAGATTGCTACATAAATGCTATTATTAAAGCAGCAGAATCAAAAGGGAAATCTATTTATTTCCGGCCTTGGCGACTCCTAGTGGTCGTATCCGTAGGAGACCTCCCCAACAAACCAAGCTGGCCAGATGAATAGGCTGAAAGCACCACAAAGACTGTGGCAATTTTCTCCAGGGTTGTCTTATTTTTCTACAAACAAAAACATTGATCACATAAACAAACCTAAAAAAAAGGGGGCTTTAATGTAGTGTCTCAAATTTGGCATTTCTTTTTCTCACTTTCTAGTGCCCCATGGCGGCACAGTGGTTCACTGGTGTGAACATGTCTACTGTATATGTGTGTTAGCCCTGTGTACACCTGTCCAGGGTGTACCCTGCCTTATTTTTAAAGTGCAAAAGAGCAAAGGTGCATTTTATGTCCTGAACATGGCATTTAAACATGTAAAAGTATATATTTTTAAAGGTATCAATACTAATTGAGTGGTGTTGAAGCATTTGCCATCGTGTTATTGTGTTATTGGTCTGGCACCGAATGCAAAATTAAGTATAAATTCTGGTAGATGCTGAGTCTAATTTGCTTACAGTAATAATGCTATGTCCTCAAAATGAATGTAAACGTTCTTTATTTATGTCGAAATTCTTTATATAGCACCAAGCAGTGGATGAACAACTTACTCAGAAGCTGAATTGAGCCCATTCCATATTTCATTGACTCAATTTGCAGTATATCCACCCAATACAGAGAATAGCAGCAGTAAATGCACTTTTCCATTTCACTCGAAAATGTAAGCCCTGTGGTAAAGACCATTCTCTGTCCTCTCTTTGATTTGACATTTTATTTTATAATTTTTTGCCACCGGGCCTGCCGCACTGTGATGGCAGGACGACACGGAGGGGTAATGCTGGCACAAAGTGGCCCTCGAGTGCGTCAGTGGCCAAAAGCTCAAAGCAGAGCAGGCGCTGTGGTCAAGGTTATGATGCAATGAAAGCCATTTGCATCACATTCCTGCGCTTCAGGCCCCTGTGGAACAATTTCAGGGCAGCGCTGCTTTGTCCCAGACCCCCCAACATATCATTTAAATTCTGACTGTGAGAGCAGATTGGTTCCAAAACCGAAATCCACTGTTAATGCCACAACCTCGCAGGACGACACAGATTCGGTTGATGATACCATGATATCGATTTTTAGTCAGTTCAGTACAAAATAATTTGATCTAGTGTTGTTTCGTTCATCTACTTTGGAGCCATTTACTGCTTCAAAGTTTCTAATTAACTAGATACAGAAGAGAAAAAAACACTCTTCAAAGTGAGTATCTTTAATTAATACTGGAGAATTAGGGGAGCGGGACCAGGAGCTTTATTGATTCTTTTACCAGTTTTAATTAACTAAGTGAGTTATTTTGGCTGCTTTGTTACATTCCTTAAAGCAGCTTATGTACATAGCCTGATACAAGTCTTGTTTTTGGGGTCAATCTCATATTATGAATGTCAAAAGTATTTTAATTTCCTACTGTGATCCATTTTTGTTATTCGTAATGTTTACAATGCTTTTTTTATTTTGATCAGAGCTAATGAGATTATGGGTGGGTAAGGAACTACATGTAAAAGTAATTAGAAACTGTAGACAATTAAAAATCAAATTGTTTTTTGTTCATAGTCCCTATTTGTATCTTGCCCTTTTTAAACACAGAGCAGGATTCTCAAATTGAGAGTTTACGATGATAGGCACCAGATATTTTCCATCGGCTGTACTCGGATGGTGAGGGCGACGCGTGCAGATGTGGCGTCCAGTTTGTTTTAACATGTTATTTTTTTCCCCTTTATTGCTGAAGCACGTATTACCTATGACTGAAGTACCCTCATCAGCACTGGACAAGGAAGCGCAGGGACCGGATTAAGTGCAGTGGACCCGGGGGTGATCACCGCCCACGGCATCTTGGCCACCCGACCAGAATCCAGCTGGACCAAGCGCCGCCACAGGAAGAGAGGGAAGAGAGCCTGGGATAAGAGCTAAAATAATCCAGCTTGGGCCTAAGGCTGCTCCACCACCTACTCCTGGCTGATGTCAGGTCGCAGGAAAATAGAATGGACGAATTGGGACTCAGGGTTACAACAATGGGAAATCAGAGCCCGCTGTGCCCACATCTTGCAGAGACCTGGCTCCACCACAACATCCGGGATCAAGATATTGTACTCGACGGGCGGACCACGTTCCGCGCCGACAGAACACAAAACTCTAGCAGGACGAGGGAAGGTGGACTCTTTGTTTACGTCAATGATGTAGAGATGTTAAGGTTAAGATGCTGACCATATTATCAACATTATCTTGCATCTCATTGTGCAACCCTGTGTTGTAGAAGGACAAATAAAAGACCTTGATTCCTTGATTTCTTTTCTCCCGTGCAGAGGTGTCTGCATAGACTTCAAACTTAGACCTGGAATGAGACATTTAAAACAAAGCCACGCCCAGCAGATCCGACTGACTCACAGGACTTTGTAGATTGACTGCAAGTCTTCATCCAGTAAAATCTAAACTAAGAGTCTACAGCCCCGCTAGCAACTCTGTGAGACTGTACTGTAGGCTACTTAGGCACAGCTGTGCATTGAGCTAAATGCTAATGCGTGATAACATGCTCAAAATGACAATGCTAACATACTGATATTTGCTAACATTTTCTAATTACCATTAAACACACAGTACAGCTGAGGTTGATGGGAATGTCATTAGTTTCGCGGGTATTTGGTCATCAAATAAAGTACTGGGCAAATATGAATTCTGACCTGAGGACTGCACTCGGTGAAAAGTCAGGGAATCACTAAAGTTATTACAATCCTGGGGGGACATGAATGTTTGTACCAAATTTCTTGGCAATCCACCCAATAGACACAACCGAGAACGGTCTGACAGACAGACCTTCGCTAGAGCCACAGCACTACCATGGCTCATGGTCATTTCCTAAAACGGGTGGGCAGTTTAGTTTTTTGGTTTAGTTTTTTTTTGGGCCTTTGGCATTTGTTGACATTAATTAAAAAAACACAATATCACAAGTGTAACCCCCATAAATGGGTCAGGAAAACATAAACAGACAAATGAACAGTTCATTTGAACTGGGGGGGGGGGGGTTGATGCTGCAGTTTTTCAACTAATCCAGTAGAGGGCACTAGTAGAAAGCATCCGTATTCCGCCGAGGTCAAAGGGGGAAG
>CM022477.1:20947329-20996318 GCA_011952105.1 Coreoperca whiteheadi
CTACCTTTTTTACCTTAGAGCACTACTAGTGGTGCCAAAATGTAAATGTTGCCCTGAGGTGGGTGCTATAGGATAGTCCAGTGGTCATAAAATTCAAAAGGGTTTATCCCCTTGAAAACACATTCAACGCTTTGAAGCTCCACTGTTAGTGTTATTTGTATGCACCATGGGTCTGAGAGAGTAATGCAATTTCGGTTCTCTGTATTGTATGTACTGTACATGTGGGAGAATTGACAATAAAGCAGACTTGAACTTGAACTTTTAATGGCCTGTTCGATCATTCAATACTGCATCTCTTTGGCAAGTAGACATTTAGGTATGAGGGCGGTGCTAGAGTCAAGCTCAGGGAGAAGAGGGAAAAGGAAAAGGGTTTATCCCCTGGGGAGTATGAATGGCAATCTGGCCTTGAGATTTGACATTTCTCAATAATTAGAAATTATGACCCGATAGGGGCACAAGATGAAAGGTCAGGGGGGTCACAAAAAAAGATTCATCCCCTGGGGACCATGAGACTATTTAAAAGGTGATGGCAATTTGGCCAGTAGCTGTTATCTTGCTCTGGACCAAATGTTGGACATGCACGTAAATCTGACCAATAGACCAGTATTGGTGTCTTTAGCCGTATTGGTAGGAACACAGTGACTTTAGAGGGGTGTACCTTTCACACCTTCCCATATTTTTGTTAAGTCCAACACATTTACAGCTTGATTCCACTAGCTGCGGCTGCATCGCGTTGCGGCTGCGATGCGGCCGCTGGAAGTGGCTCTCGGCTCTGCTCCGCTTAAAATACGTGCCTGGTCTATTTTCGACGGAAGCCGGGGTCCAGCTCCACGGAGCAGATCGAGCCAGGCAGGAAATCAGACACAGGAACTGCATACAGCACCCAGTCAATTTTCAAACATGAAACACCTTTTGCTGACAACAGAATACTGGAGTCAGGCTATTAAAGACAGTGAAGCAGATCTACTTTCAGTACAGTGAGCTGCTGTAATTGATATTGTTTATATCAACAATGTATCAAATGACAATATGACAATCTGAGAGGCATGTAATCTAGGACTGTCATCTGAATCTGCAGCTTCATGGCGAGTTCTAGCCGAGTGTTTAGTTCGTCTGGCCGAGTCTAACTGGATATGTAAGTAAGCAACTGTTTGCTAACAAGTTCGCCATATCATCTTAAAAGGTGATAAGATGTTAATTGAGTGTTCACGACTTGTTTCTGCTTCACGTCAGACTTTCATGCCGGAAGCCAGTCTCCCGACACAGACAAACGTGTTGGTGTTGTTGGATGTTTTTCCTAGCTCTAACTACTAGCTTTCCCTAAACGTAATTGTGTGTTTTAGTAGCCTGGTGGCCACGTACCATCGAACTGTGACATCCTGTGAATATTAAGACCCACTTAGTTACATCCCTTCTTTCTTATTATTTTGCCCCAACTACATGAGAATTAAATCAGTACTCTTATGAGGTGAAAAAATAAAATAAAATGTCCCAGCTGTAGTTCTTGTTATGTAGTTTGGGGGTGCCCGAAATGTACGATCACTGCATTTAGTTCCCCTTAGGAATGAACAGTGTTTGACACCACTTTTGCCTCCTTTAATTTCTCAAGCCATTTAGGTGCGATGAGGAGCTGAGCACAATGAAATGCTTTCATGACACGCAGGGATAAACGACACCCACAAACATCAGGTAACGAGCACAAACAGCGGCTGGGCTTACCCATTGATCAGCCCAAGTAGCACAGTATCATAAAGGTTACTGTGGTATCTGATTTGCTCAAATCTGGTTATACTAATAACCAGAACACACTGTGAGAGACTCCATTAATATGGGTCATCAGCTAACATCACAGTGCTCAGCTCTGCATGACTAATTCAGGCTTTGCATTTATTTGCAAATGTTTAAATGTTTTCAACCAGCCTGCTTCAACAGGAAACAGACCAATCAGTATCTAGGTCATTTCTTATCGGACTTATTCCTTGCTCATCTTTTCTCATTTTATGGGATGCGGTAGGAGGAATTTACTACTGTGTAGCTTTGTTGTTGTAGTTGTTTGCATGTTTTCGAGTCAAAGTATAAAGCTGTATAATTAGGTGACCTATATACAGTATACTGTGGCTTAATGAAGACCATTTTGTCATTCAGAAACAACTGTCAGAAATGTCCACGTGTGCGTTCATCGCACAATATTGACGTTGCAGTTGCATTTCAAATCTCCCAGCAATCGCAGCTGCTGACAACCACCATGTAACAATAGACGAACTGTGGGGAGACACCTGGAATAAAGATTGCCTGTCTGTTGGTGTAGATCGCTTCAGAAAATGCTAAATAAAAGTGAACATTCTGAAATGTATCTTCAGATGTAGGTCAGCCTAAAGTAACAAGTTAGTTTAGTTAGTGTATTTAATTAGAAAGCAGGTAGTGGTTAAGTGGGACTTCAAGTTCAACGGTGGAAAGCTGTTACCATCAGCTGCGGCTGCAGCACCGTGTTTCCACTGAAGCTGTAATAAAAATCTGTTGGATGTTCATGTTCAGCTTTAATTATCGTGGCTAACAAGTCTCTTCTCCTCCATTTGGAGAACCTCTTGGTCGAATACACAGCCTATTTTATAAGTAAAATGCAAAAATGGCGGCTGTGGGTTTGTGGCAGAGCGGTCGTCCACCAATCGGAAGGTCGGCGGTTCGATCCCGGCTTCCCCCAGCCACGTGTCGAAGCATCCTTGAGCAAGTCACTGAACCCCAAATTGCTCCCGAAGCTGTGCCTTCGGTGTGTGAGTGTGTGTAAGTCGCTTTTGGATAAAAGCGTCTGCTAAATGACTAAATGCAAAAGAAGCCAGAAGAATATGTTACTATACTAATCAAGCAGGCCCTTATTATACTGGAAACATTTGAACTGAGTTTGATCAGAAAGATTTACTAGATAATAAAAAAGATAAAGTGAGATAAAGTCACTAGACCTACTGTAGGTATGAATACCAGTGCAATAGTGGTTGAGTTAAAGGACCCTAGTGGTTCAATTTCTTGTGAGTTAGAAGAAGCTAGAGTAGGGGAGTTAAATGCCTAGCTTAGCATGAAGACTAGAAACGTGGGAAACAGCTAGCCTTTGCTCTGTCTAAATTTGCCTACGAGCCCCTCTAAAGCTCACAAATGAACTGATAACATCTTCTTTGTTTCAGTTGTACATAAACAGAAATGTAAAAGTTTGAAGTTCTTGTTTTGCAGGGACGCTCAGGCTCATTGTTCGCCTGGAAGTAGTAGTAGCAGAACATATCGCCCCCACAAAACCACAACCCGTCATGTCATGGTTGGCCAGCTTTAGAGGTGTTGCAAGGTGTATTTTGGAACATTGGATGGAGCCAGGCTAGCTGTTTACTAGGCTAGCTGCGTCCAGTCTTTATGCTAAGTTAAGCTAATCACCTGGCTTCATGTCCATACTGATCGCAAAAAACGCGACAAATCTTAGCAAGAAAATGAATGACTCTTCAAGCCATTCCTTTAATAAAGCAATATTTTAGAACACACAGAGTACATAGAGCCTAAAATGAAAAAGTAAGCAAATAGTGCAGGTAGTAAAAGTCTTTTTTGTGTTAGCAAAATGAGGTAGGGTGTCTATATTGTCTTGTCGTCACAAAATCTAATGTGTAATGTGTCATGTATATTAAACTACCATAATTAAACTATTTGAATGCAGTGGAGCAGTGTGTCAAGTTGAGCGTTTGTTGAGGCATATGAAAGGTAATCTGCTACAGGTTTATTGAAGCTCTGTGTGGCTTCTCTTGTGCCAGCTATAAAAAAAACAGAAGCTCTTTCCACTACACAATCACTAAAACCCACACTGTGTCTTTAAGCTGCCCCAACACATAGAGGAGTCCCCCATTGTACGTGTTGAGGTACAGTATGCGATAACCTCCCCATGTGAGCACACCTGACCTTCTCTGCTCCCTAGATTGGTTATTGATCCAGCTTTCTTTAAGCATATTGCAGCATGCACCTTTGTGTGGAGACGGTCTAGCCATTGTGTGGTATCTTGTTGCATGAAAAATGCTGAACGGGATGAGAGATGTCGTCTTCTCCAGCTTGTCCCTCCATAAATAATGATCGTTTCAGAAGCCCGTCAGTTTAGCTTTGGAGAGCAATATTTTCGAAAGCATTTAGTTTTCCAATTCAATAGATCCTCATATTTCATTACCTGAAGCAGCTAAATCCACAGCGGCTATAATTCACAGTGCGCCAAAATCCAATCAATAGACACAATAAAGAGACTCTAATCAATCAATACCACTTTTCCTCGGCATCAATCAGATCATAGGAGTAGAATCTGATGGATTCCGGATTTGTTCTTATAGATTATTTTATTCTTAAACATTTTACAGAGGGGATGGACATGAAGTAATGCTATCCAGCATAAAAGCTCTACACTAAATACTACACTTGTGAATCTTACATAGTTTGTGGTGTTGCTATATTGCAAGGTGGGCATAGTATTTTTAGCATTTCTAACTTTAATTATAAAATAGTATCTTTTATTATCATCCAACAGCAGCTACAGTGCTAACCTTATTTAATGGAGCGTAGCTCTATTGTGTTTTCTCCTGCTAATGATTGTGTCTGCACTTAAAATGAGCTATGAGGTTGTATGTGTGAGAGTATTCTTGCATTTCAGTATCACTCTGCTGCACTGTAGCCACAACACTCATTTAAATAGGGGAGGAAATAGATGGTGATTTGATTTTGAGGCGGTCCATTCTCTGGCAAACTGAAATTAAGATCTTCAGTAAATGTGTCTGGTAAGAAGCTGGACCTTGGTCGCGGATAAAATCATTCACGTTTTGGGATTGTCGGATGCTTCCTGAGTGGCAGAGGCAGGTCTTATCCTTTTACCTCACAGTAGAGGTTCTTTAGAGGAGCAAAAAAAAAATAAATTACAAATCACAAACGTGGACGCGAACAACAGTCGCGAGTCAAAAAGGTCCTTGGTAATGCATCACAAGCTCGGGTAATGAGTGAACACAGATACTAGTGGGGGCTACAGTATCACCTTGCAAATGTGGGCGTTTTTTGCTTTGTTTTGAGTGAGGATACTCATATATCATTCAGCCTTCCCCTCTGGCAGGCAGCCAGCTGTGTCTATGTCAGTATTCTGTCAGAACAGCAGTTCTCTTCAATCAATCATCTGATTACCCATTCCAACATTTCGAAGATGAAAATGACGCGGTGAATTAGATTGCAATTGGCGACTGCAGTAGAATTAGCGAGCGCTGGAGGTCCCTTGGGTGCCCTGCGACTGGCCTGGCATCACCGGCTTATTACAAAAACATAATTGGGCTGCTGTGACACTTCACGGTGGCCCCCGTCTGTTTGTTGGCGCCTCACTGGGACTGTCCGTGACGGGGAGAAGCCTTGCCTTGTGTCTTTCGCTGTTGTACAACAAAATCAATGATTCGTAAACAGCACTCAGTGACCCGAAACGCAGCAGTCTGCGCTGGGTGTCAGCGAGGCACGCCTGCCACCACGTTTCAATATGATTATACACAGCCAAATGAACAATGAAGTCATACACTTCAATGAAAATGTGTGACATGAAACACACACTCAGGAGCCTCAGACAGTGTTCAGTAATTACTTGATCTTGCAGCCTTTTGGTAACACACAGGCGGTAAGCCACCCAGACACCCAAAGGGTAAATGATAACTCTACCACACAGTGTGGAGTTTCATACTGAGCAGCCGCTGCACTTCGTCTCTCCTCCTATGACTCTCAAAAGTCCTTCGCACATCCTAACTTACCCTAACTGACAGACCTATGCACACACACTCACACAGACACACACACACACACACACACACACTCTCTCTCTCTCTCTCCCCCACTAAGACCCTGGAGGAGCAGGGGTCTAGCAAATGCTGCTCTATGTTGAAAGGGATTAGAAAGATTTGTAAGTGCTCAAGCTGACTCCTTGTCAGGATTGCAGCGGTAGCTGGAGGGCTGCAGTCGGACTCTTTTTTTAAAACGGCGCAAGCAATTTTTTTTTTTTTTTTTTTTTGCCTTACCATTCTTGGCCATCCTGCTGAGGCTAATATGAGGCAGAGAAGCAGGCTTTCAAAACCCAGAATACCTCCCGGTCCTGGCATTCTTCCGCCACTATACAACTGTATTTGCTGTCATTGGTGGATTATTTTCTCAGTGGGGTTATGATATTGTTAAGACACTTTTCCTGCCGTAAAGTGGCTGCGCACAGTGGAAATGGTCTGTTCTGTTCTGACTGTATTATTCTTCCCCGAGGAACTTTGTATTCAGTTACGCTCAAGGCATATACTGTGCAGGTGGGGTAAAGTTTTATATCAATTTTTCAATTCTACGCAGCCCAAAATAGTTGTGCAGCGGCTGTGATTGAAAATTCCACTGTTCCACGAAGAAATACAGGATGTTATAAATGATGGAAAAATATATAGTCCATCTTAAAGTTGCAAAATGCAAGATTTATCCTGACTCAAGGTGGTCTGCATCTTGCCTAAATCAAATGATGACATGTGCACCAAGAAAACCTGTTTGTTTTCCCTCACTCTAATGGTCCTACCCATGGCGCTTTCCAGCCCTGTGATCACAACCTTCAATTTCATACATGGCTCTCTGCGATGGCACCAGTTGTATGAATAGAATGGGTCAGGCACATCCCATCCAGCGTTTCATTATTCATTGTTCTCATTTTCCGTGAGCGATTCATTTCTTTCAGGAAGTCATCTAGAAAGCACTGAATGCCTATTTCCTGCTGGCTGGCGTGAGAGGAGGCTGCGGGAACAGCAGGGGCGGGGGTATGGAAATCCAGCAAATAAAGCTGACAAAAAAAGGCTGCCTCTACACAAATTGCCTGCATTTCCCGTTGATAGGAATCACAGCATGTTTTTGTTGACCATGGTTGTTCATTTATGCATGCAGCGATATCTGTGCACAGTAATACCTGAGTTACTCCCTTTACATTCTCCCCCAGAAAACATCTATTTCTATATTTATGAAAAGAACCCAAATGAGGTTGGTAATAATATATTGGCTTGGTCAGCATGCTCGTTTTGTGATTGCCTCTAGATAGCTGAATAGTATTAGGATGACTTGCCACTTGTGCATGCTTGTCTACAGTAAGAGTGATGCAATGCGGGGACATGTAGTTCAGTTGACAAGACAAGAATACATCAGCAGGCAGCAATGCGACAATTATATATATAACCCAGGAATCATGTGATTGTACAATCAATGGCAGTTTACAGTGCAACTCGACCACAGCACAGAGACAAGGTGTGGCATGTTTTCCACAAATATTAATTGGTTTAAGTAGCTTGTAGGTATATGGAGCTACATTATTAATTTTTATGAGGCAATATGGTGTGAACATCACTGTATAACCTGTTTATAATAGGTTTGCTGCTTCTTAGTGCTTTCATTGCCTTTACATTATCTAAACAGTCCTCCTTTGCAGAATCCATCGGTCCCTGTCCTTAAAGAACACCAATCGCATATCAACAGACACCTCAGGATCCATTTTTTCCTTTTAATCTCCAGTCATTTCCAATTGTTTGAATTGTTTGAAAACAGCTTTCTGATGTTCCCCCCGAAACAGCGGAAGTGAATATGTCCTACGCATTTTCTAGCCTAAGTGTGCAGGTGAAGACATCGATACCAAGTGAATGAGTACAATATACAGCATGTACCGTAAAGCAACATTGCTTTTGCTGCTGAGTAATTAGTAGAGTCATGTAGTTACCTTTTTCAGTGAGTAATGAGTAATTGATAACATTTTTCAAAAAAACTTGCCCAACACTGTCCAAGATACCAGGAGCCTGAGTCTTTTGTCCACTGATGCTGTACGGTACAGATGAGATGACGCTGTTACGTCCACATCTGATTCCGACTACAATTCAAAGTTCTCTGCAGTCTGAATTTTGTTTAGTTCAAAGGTGTTTTTTATATAACAACCTCATATTAAACAAGCAGAAGTCTTGTAGTATGTTGTTGGTGATACTAAATATAATCTAAATAATTCATGTGCTGAGTTGGCTACTAATCTTTCTGATAGGTCTCCACTTAATAAAGTTGATACATTTAAATACTTAGGGCTTTGGATTGATTCAGAATTTTCTTTTAGGCCTCATATTGATTATATTAGAAATATACTGCGGTTGGGATGTTGGGAGAGCCCTTATGTGGATGTCTTTGTTGATGTTACTATGTTGGACTGTATCACTTTTTATCAGTATTATTATTTTTTACATATTTACAACGGCAGCCCTCATAGCCTTTACCCAACCATCACTATAGAAAACCAAACCTCAGCAGAGCCAGTTTCTTCAATGTGGGCAAACCCCCCCCCCCGAAAAATGGAAAGAAACAAAAATGAAAGAAGAATGATAGAGATAGAGAGACATAGCTCATACTTGAGCTGTCATACTGTAGGACACATTCCTGAAGGGCGTATCGATCTG
This sequence comes from Coreoperca whiteheadi, assembly GCA_011952105.1. Taxonomy (NCBI): domain Eukaryota; kingdom Metazoa; phylum Chordata; class Actinopteri; order Centrarchiformes; family Sinipercidae; genus Coreoperca; species Coreoperca whiteheadi. The sequence goes on from CM022477.1 coordinate 20,955,804, forward strand.
TCACCGTTGAGTGACTTTATTCACTCCTTTTGATCTACAGAACATGACACATCCTGGATGGGTAGATGGAGCAGATGTTGGGTATTTTGGTGCCATCACATGTATCAAAGTAGGCTATAGTTGTTGCAAAGGTACTGTGGTGACTCTCAGGTAACTGATACCCCTTGAGAGCCAGCTTCTGGCCTGTGAACTAGACAACAGCGTGGGTCTGATATCAATCAAAGTCACATTGAAAACAGTCAGCTGATATGATACACCTTGTGCAGACCGCAGGAGAGATCGGAGGAAGAGGCTACTGACATGCTGCTGGTATCAGATGTGGTGTGGGGTCCATTATCACGTATCCAATTCAGAGGATGTCACCTGCCATTTTACACTACTCAGGGTATTGATCATTTTGCACCACATTTAGCGGAAATTCCACCCAAGGTGACACTAGAAAACACCAGAGAGTGGCGGGACTTAATCTTCTCCTTTGCAAATGAGCTCCAAGATGAGTTAATTTAATCCCTGGACTAAACAAATTAGAGTTAGGATGTATCATGTTCTCTGCCAAGTCCTAATGGCCCCATCGTTTCTGGAGAGCCAGAGCGCCATGTGAGAATGGGAGAGTCCCTCCGCACTGCCTCATAAAATGCAACCACAAAAGACAGGTAAGTTGCTTTCTCCTCCATTAGTCACACAGCTCCATCCAATGCATACGCTATGAGTAAGCAGGCATTGCTGGCAACCAGTGCCTAAGAGTAAACACACTTGACGCTTGCTTATCTATTAAGTAACTACAGAAATGTTATTATACAAAGCAGTAATTTGCCATATCGTGGGAATGGCACAAACTGCTACTGCCAGTCAGATAATGTGCTGGGATTACTCCAGTGCTGACGGTTGGCCTGACTTTAGAGACTGACTTCTCTCCCTTACAAAATTGCTGTTTGGTTATTATACATATTATCTCATTACTAGCTGAAATGAGACTGTGTTTTCCATACAGAGAGTTTATTTGGCCGACCGACCGAAATCCATATGCTTTCATATTTTTGTTTTCATTATATCATCCTTTTAGACGTCCACATACAGTTGAAAGTACGGATTGATGGAAATGCCTTCTGAAACTGCGCGTTAATGTACAACTGACAAATTGGAAACATGACTGCCCTAAATGTACAGCGTGTTAGCTCAAAACTGTTTTGCAGCAAGTGCCCCCCAGCGCATTCATTTTTACCCTTACAATGACAACACCTAAATCTCCATTTTCATTAAGTGTAGATTGATCTGCTTTGATAAGCAGCAAATTTGTGTATGTGTGTTTCTCTTAAGCTGGGCTCAAATTACAGGGGTTTCAAAATCCTAACCGATTTCTTGAACTCATGTGGCAACGCACATGTTCCTCTCTCTAATCTCAAACATGCTCCCAGTACTAGATTTGAGAATAACTCGCTACAGGATATTATTGAGATTACCGGGCCAGAGACGGAGCGACGCCCCGCAACCTCGTGTGATCTCACGTGATCTCGCGGGGAAGCAGACATAAACCATAAATGGAGGCGGACGTGGTGCGGCAACAATTTAGGATTTGCAGTGAGAAGAAACAAAAGCAGAAGCACGAGTCTGGGCGAGGGAACGGTTGGGGAGACGAGGTCAACACGGGCTGCCAAGTCTTCAGAGAGCGCTGGAGGTGAGATTTTACCTGTCAGTTTCAATACATGTCAAAAGTCGCTAGTATGCTAGCTAACGTTAGCCTCAGGGGCTGGACTGTTTACCGTTGCTTGGCAACTGGTAGACTTGTCTCTCTGATTGGCGTGGTCCCGTTCGGAAAGTTATCTTCAATATCAAACTTGTTTGAGCCCGGCTTTACAGTAATTCGTAGGCCTCCTCTACTGGGCAGTGTGTGAAAAGTGACTCTGACAAGCAGGGGTGTAGCGCAAAAATCTGGGAACCCCTTAACGTCCCCCCTTTTAAAAGACTACTCCTCTGTTTTAGCATCGCACTCACATAACATGGTCGGAGTCATGATGGACAGTTAAAAAAGAAAGGATCAAACTCGATGCAGATATGCTAATGTGGCCTGGAGCCTCTAGCTTCAAGCAGGGGTCTGGTTCTTTCTAACTCCACACCCCCAGATGATTCTTACCATGTTCAAACTTGTGGTCTTCAGCCCCAAATGACGGGGACTCAAGTGCCATCACCCGAGTCAATTTGTGGGATTTCGCACAGCTTTCCCTGGATACACACTTGGCTTAATGCAGCTTTCCTCTCAGTATGCAGTAGTAACTTACTCGCCTGTAACCACGTGTAAACATGTGTAAAATCCGTTCACCTTTAACACAAATAACTGAATCAACAACCAAGCACATGCACGTGCAGTAGTTGTTTTTACAGTAATCAGTGATGAACTGTGCATACCACACTTAAAAAAAATGAATTTCTCTTATACTGTGTGTTTACAGTTGTTTTCCCTCAGATTGCTTTGTTTCTCACTCCTCCTCCTACTCTTTTTATAGCCTTACTTCCCTTTTTTGGGGGGGGGGGGTTGGTTCTTATCCCTGTTTGCACAATTACTGCATTTGGAGTCAATCTACTTTTGTCCAACCTATTGGGGAGAGTGGGCTAAACCATGTGCCCCTTTCACAGGGGTAGGGCCACCAAGAGGTTCCAAATAGTCCGTCACACTATTTATTCAGCCAGCTTTAATGACGTACTTACACCATTAATAGTGTGTTTTTAATTTTTTATGTTGCATATGCAGAGAAATATTTACACTTTTAATTCCAGGCGTCTTGAGGGTCCTGTGTGGTTGGAACAATGCCTGTTTGAAAAGCCCCACAAAAGGAAAGAAAAAAAAAAAAGGCTCAGAACTCTACAAAATAGAAGACGGCAGTGCTCGGAAGCACTCAGAAGCACTCGGGTGCACTCAGACAGCCACAAGTGTTGTAAAATCACAGATAACTGCTATACAATGCAGGCACTCTGAGAAAGACAAAAAAAAAGTGAACGGGATGTTGTCACCCTCGGCAGCAGTGTGAGTGTCTTTACAGTAAATATGGCAGCGTAGATTTGTAGAGTTGCGCATGCGGCCTGCTGTTTATTCGAATTAGCCTCTTCAAAAGGGTCTGCAGAGGAAGTGTGATACTACTGGGCTCAGAGGTTTCTGAGCATCACCGGTGGGAAGGGCGGGGGAAAACAAGCCAAGCTGACTGAGAGCTTATGCGTACATCAACATGAAAAGTGTTTTTTGGGCCTTAAGAAGGAAACCTCCCTGTCAGCTCAGAGTGCAGAATTAGTTATTAGCTCTAGTGACCTGGTCAGAGCCCGTTTTAAGATAAACTCTCACTGTTACGGCGTGTTTACGGCTGTTAAATGATTTGTGCCAATCAGGCTCTGTGCTCAATGTTTTTGACGTGCATTTAGAGTGTCGGTGTGGGATGGGATGGCAGCTGAGGTGGAGACTGAGGGCTTTGGAATGAAAGTACATAATGTTATAATGCTAAAAATATTTCCGAAAAAAAACCCCTCTTTTCATGATACTGTGTAGTATAATATATATATATATATATATATATATATATATATAGAGCGTCTGGTATATTTTGAGGGAACAGCAGGATACTGACATTATTAATATAATAAGATTCACAATGAGGGGCGTTCTGTGCTCTGAACCTGCAGCAAACTGCAGGAATTTCATGCTGATGTTCATTTAAAACAAGAATGGTATCATTGGTTGAGTGGGGGGGGGGGTTCTGTGCTTTTAACCTATGCTGCTGGTGGATATTGTGGGACCCTCAGTTCATTTGTCACTACCTGCAGAGCTAACTTTCTGGACGTCTCGGTTAGCATTACCATTGCTACTAGTTGCCGTTTCTCACTGGAATTCCATGAGAGGCGAGGGCAAGTACTACATATACATGTAATGATTACATTTATTCACTTCAAATAGTAGTTGAAGATACTTCTCCATACAGCTGGGTATATGAATGATTTAATATTTAAAAAACACATTAAGACTACCCGGTTTTTGAAAGAGGTCGGAGAGCATGTTCTCGAGCTTTCTCGCCGTGGAAAGATTTCCATCTTGCTGTGATTGAAGCAAATTCTGTGCTGGGAAATGTACCGCATTTCTCTCACTTCTACTGCAGAGCATATTTGCATTTAGAAGAAGTTGTGCTCATTTTTGATATCACTTCTGCTTCAGTAAAATTGAAGTAAGAGTAGGCTACTCCTTCAGACTTCTCTCCACCCCGGGTCATGACTGATGGAGAGGTTTTCAGTACCCTATGCCGTAAATGGTTAAATATCCCAGCAACTTGAAACCCACAGTACAGTAGGTAAGGCCCTCACCTGCACCTTCAACCTCAGGCGAGAATTCACAAATAGACGCTTCACACCTCAGCCTGCTCAAAATGTCACCATCTGACAACTTTAAGCAGGTTTCACTAGCTTTCTTTTTTTTTTTTCTGAACCGAGCTGACACATGTCGTCTCGATTAAAGAAGTAAATCAGCCCCTCATATTCTAAAAATATGCCAGTGTGAACGTAAAAACTGCTTCCCAAGATCTATAATTAATGTGGTCACATCCAGCGCGGGAAGAGGAAACCTGATGTTCCCCTCTCCTCTCCCGCTCCTCTCCGGTGCCGTGCTCGGCAACCCAATAATCCCTGAGAGAACAAAGCGAGCTGTGGAAGCATAAATATAACCATAGTATCGGAACTTTCAAGATCTCCGCCGTTACCGTCCTGACAGCTGCCTGCATTAATTAGCGTTCAGGGGTCTCCCTTTGATGGATGTTAACAGCTAACACCAGTTCAGGATCATCGCTACTGTCAAAGCGTGTTTGCATGTCGCCCTTTGTGTCTCTTTGCCATCGGCACAATGTAGATAAAGGCAATTTGACTGTACGTTTCAAATCAAATATGGACCACAGCCTTTGGACAGTCAAGAAGAATGACATGAACAAAAGACAGGACTGTTACAGATGACTTTATTACAGGTTTATTGGGCTTTTGCGGCAACGCCGATGTGTGTAACCACTTTCTTTGTCATGGATTATTAATCGGCAAATGTGAGTCACTGTCAGCCCAAGAAAGGCTAAAGCGTATTATTTGTTTGGCTTGACTTTATCAAAGTGTCTCCCACTGTGACAGGTAGACCATATCCCTTACATTTGTCACTGATGATAAATGTGGCCCATTTAATCCCAGTCATCCCTGGGAAACCAAAGGGGGAAGACAAACGGCGCCGGAGCTCACTCACTCTGAGGCTGAAATCATCTCGTTTGATGGGGTGCAGGTGGTGATTCACCTAACTCGATTTGCTCATTAAGCGCCTCCGATGGTCTCGACACCATCCAACTCTGGGGCCACGGGGGAAGAAGCGGTGGATTAAATCAGCGCCGACTCAGCTGCTCGGCTTCCTGAACCCACCACGTCACCCTGCGAAACCTCTCACCTTAAGAACTGTCACTTTCTATTAACACAGCCTGCAGACAATCTGATCAATTATGTAAAGAGTGTATGATATATTCAATTCAGCATGGATTTCACGGACGTACTTCACGCTGACAGAGAGACGCTCGTGTAACTACTGTAGTCTGTTTGCTACTATCAAAAGCTAATAAGAGCGCTTGGAGATCAACCTTTGAGCTCCCCTGTGTGATGCAGTACAACTGTCGGAAGTCACGAGATGCATTTTAAGGTGTTCCTGCTTTCTAGGTTCATTAGTGCGGGAACCACGCACTGGCCAGAGTGAAACACAGTGTAAATATCATTTTACCTTTATAAATAACCTCGGTTTCTGTTCAAGCGCTTGTGGATGCATTAGGCCAAGGTCACACGCGCGCAACATTTTGGCAATATGTGGCCAAAATTTGTGGCAAAGCCAATTCGCATCTTGCACTTTTACGATTTCACTCGCCTGTAAGACATTCAGTAGCCTACATTGATGGCCTTTCGCTTACTCTGGTGACTCTCTTTGCAGTCATCTGAAGGCAGCTGTTCCACTGTCGTCAACTAATTGGAGCGATGTTGTGCACTGTCAAGCCACAGTCACCCACAGCCACTGGTTAAATTAGTTTCAGCCAGCACCAGAGTGTAAACTTTCCACAGAAAGCGCCGGGCTCGTGAGCACATTGGATGTGTCATTTGGATTTATCATTCTACACAGTTTCTACTGCAAATCAGCAGGCGTGTTGGAGACGGACACATTGAAAACAGTTACCACAGTTCCGTGAAAAATCAGAGATGAATTAAAACTTCTCTCTCCGCTAATAACTCCCTCAGTATTTGTGGGTCACTAAAAGGATCAGGTTTACCTGGCAACATGAAGCTTAAAGAGCCAACCATTTAGTTCCCAGATTGTGAGCTTTTTTTTTTTTTTGTTTTGAAATCTAACTGAATTCAACTGTAAAAATAATTTCAGACAAAAAAAACAAAAAACAATCAAAAAACCGTAGGCCACATATTTATTGAACTATGGTGATATTTAACGGCAGATGGTTATTGTGTGGATCACTGTGATGTCAAATAAAGTCCCGCACTATTACGCACGGAAAACATGCTGACCATCAGATCCTCCACCAAAGGGAATTCAACTGAAATGTTGTTAAGCGTGTGTGGGGATGAAAGTAGTGAACGTGACTGGTCATGATTGTCACAGCCTCTAATGCACCCAATGATAATATATGGTATTGTCTTCTTTCTGATCCCAGCCTGTGCCCAAATGCACCACCGATGCGCCAAGGGAGCATGGCCACGGAATTACCGTAGGGGCGTTTGGCAGAGACGCACTGGGGCAGCGTGCACCCGGCTGCGATCTGGTTACACCACCGGGCTCACGAAAATGGAACCCTCGGTGTCCTCTTGTGCGCACAGAGCAGCGACCAACCCACTGTCGACCTGTGGAGGTAAGGAGATGAAACCAAATGCTGTGCGCAGCGAAAGTACTGACAGGTGTCGATTTGGAGGACAGACAGGATGGACATTAACATGACGCATCATTAACATGTTGAATAAAACTCCACAAAGGAAGTGGCAATCAAATCAGCCTGTGCATGTTAAACCTGTTTAAGATTTTGTTTTCAGTTTTGCAGATTTGACTATAGAAAATGTATTTCATCTGTCAGTTGTTTATGCAAAACATTAATAGAATAAACAAGCCCCCCCACCCCCCCACACTGGAAATATGTTCCCACGCATGTGTTTGTTGTTGACTGGCTGTGCACCAGCTTTCTCTTTCATGATGTCACGCTGCAGACAACAGTCAGTGCAATTAATAGATGGGTGAGTCAATGTCCCCCTTGGCCCTCTATTATTCTCATACATGTCCTCCCAGGCTCCATGCTTTTATACTTGGCACATTACAATGTGTTGACAAATCAACCTATGAGAGCTTGATGGCACCCAGCAAGATAATGTCACACACAACAGTAATGTCAGCCACACTGAAAAATAGCAGTTCCAGGAAGGGTGCATTGCTACGTGGTGTAGAAGGCTGGATATGCTCCAGCAGCATGGGAACTCGAGACGCTTTTCAGGTGGTGATGGTGTGAAAATGAAGTTTGTATTAACATGCTGTTTTATTAATATGTTAGCCAGAATCGGGACCTCAAGTGGATGCTGATGACTGAATGAGTTGCCAGCTAACTTTGTCAGTCGGCTGCTTGGTGTTGGGAGGTCGATGAGAGGTGGCTGTGAAGCCAAAACAATTAGCTGAAAGAGGCTAAAATGCTCCATAGAGTTGAGGGGAACTGCAGCGTTTGTCATGGTTTGAGGTTGGTTTAGGCATTTCCTGTTTTAATGTTGGTATACACTCTTCTCCTCATGTGTTATGTAGTTGTACTTCCTGTCCTGTGTGTGGTTTTCCCTCCAGTGTTGATTTCATCTGCCACGCCCTGATTAGTTTCACCTGTGTCTTGTCAGCTCCCCTCACCTGTATACAGTCTGTGTGGTTCCCGTTGTTTCTTTGTCAGTTCCCCTTTGTCTTTATGTCAAGCGTCTCGACTTTTGCTTCCTGTCCCCCCCAGTGTTTAAAAAAAAAAAAAATGTATTCTCTGTTCCGTTCTGTGTCTGACCTCGCCTTTGGATTTTGATTATTGCTTGTTCCCTTGGACTTGTTTGCCTCTGTTGGGCCTCTTCCCTGGTTTTGACTACTGCCTGTCCGATTATCCGTGTAAGCCTTTTATTCATTGTTAGATCACTGAACCTCACCAGCTCTGCCTCTGTGTCTGCGTTTTGGTTCAAACCGTTGTTGTCCCTTGTAATCCTGATTGACACTTAACTACAGCGTTTGTGATAATTCTGTGTGGATGCGTCATTATAAATAGTATTCTATGCAAGCTCATATGGCTATAGCCAGATTCTGGTCATCTCACCTCTAAGCTGGAAAATGAAACTGAATGCAGGATGCCGAATATTCTTGCTCGAAGTAGCAATTTATGTAAGTTGTGAGATTTCTTCCTCTACAACTAAGCTACTGATCAAGGTGTGCCACAGTAGAAAGTTCAGAAGAGATCATGTTCTGCAGCCAAGACTCAATATTGTACAAGTAGTTCCATTCCAGCATTTTTCACTGCAGCTGTAACAAGATTACTGTGCCGGCTTAGTCATTGGCAGAGGGCGCCGGCAGACACATATTCTACTTATTTACAGGTACACCAACACAAATAAGATAAGTCTGGATTTGGAATACTGTAGGCCTCTAAATGGTGCTACTGACAGTTTTCCACTGCTTTAAAAGAAATCTCTCTCTCTCTCTCTCTCTTAAGTTATATCATATAAACTGCATGTGCTCCTTAAATTGCTGAGGTTGTTCTGGTGGTGATTTGCTAAATAATTATTGCTGTGATTACATATTATATAGTTAAACGTCTTTGGAGAACTCATTTAGTGTGAGACTTTCCTCATCGGAGAAACAAGAGCATTGATCATTTGTTCAAACAACTGAAGCAACGTACAGTATGTTTGCCTTTTTACTAGCGATAATAACCTCTTGTGGTCATGCAAGTAATTAGTTAGAAGCAAAAGTATGATTCCTTTGATCCACAGCTTTGTCAACTACCACAAATTTACAGTATTATGTTCACTTTGTGGACATAACAAATTATACTTATTGCACCTTTGAATATTGAATACATTCTTACAGGTGTACTACTCCAATGATATTAAAACTAGATCACTACAGTTCATAATGGATGGATTCTAATGGATGTTTTTTGTATGTGTGGTAACCTGAGTTTCAATTACAAAGTTTTCGGCATATCCCTTACAAATCCACAGCTAGAACGAATAAAATAACGATCGAAGGATAAATATACATCTTGCATATTCCCTTCCAGCTAGTAAAATGTGTTTGTTTGTAGTTGCAGTAGCTGCAGTATTAAGAGCTTGAACATTAGTCTAACAACTGGCAGGCTGAAGTGAGAGGTGCGTGTGTGTGCGTTGCTAACTAGTAAGAGAAGGGGGAGCCATTTTTTTTCCTATTAAAATCAGAAGCAAACAAACCCCAAACAACATCCAACAACAGCATCCTCAGAGAGCATGAATCACCATCAGATGTGTGAATCCTTTTTACTCTATTTGGCATTTACCCTTGTATTCAGCAGTCCCTCAGCAGATCCTGTAAGGGTGCAGAGAGGAACCGCTTTACTCACAGTGGAGATGCTGACAGCAGGATGGGGCTGTTGAGAAAATACAAGCCATCACTTCCAGATGTAAGATGACACAGTGCTCATTTGCTTCCGAGGTGAGAAGTACTCAGGGCCACGGTGCTGAATGACCTTGGCAGATGTGTCCCCAGGGAGAAGTGAATTAATAGCTGACCTTCAGATTATATCCTTATATCTCTCTTATTTCTCTTTGTTTTTCCTGGCAAGTAATTGCTTTTTTTTGACAGCAGTCTAATCTAAAAGGAAATGTTTCAGAAATATACACATTCAAATGAGACAACCCAATCACTGACTGTTTTTTCCTTGACTGTGATACTTTAGTTAGGGGTGTAACACAAAGCTGCTATCTATATTTGTAACAATACCTGCATTCGGATTCACACTGGAAGATGGCCAAAAGTTGTAATAAATCATCTTTACTGCCATTTAGACTTATTTTATGTTAATGTATAAGTTTAGCTGCCCACAAAATATACAGAATAACAATATATTAACCATGTCCATGATTCGTATTTGAAACACGTGTACCAAAATTCATGCATCCAAAAGTTGCTGAGACATTTCTCTCAGAACCACAAATGTGAGCCTCATGGCGGCACTACAGAAAAAGTCACGGGATCACCGAAGTCATTAAGATTCATCATCTGGGAACCATGAATGTCTGCACAAAATCTTGTCCAAATCCATTTTATTACATGTCGAGAAAGTTCACAGGCTAAATGCAAACTGTGGCTAAAAATGAGAAAGCTATTCCAAATATGGAATAACTGATGAAAAGCTTTTGATCATAAACCTTGCTGAATGTGCAAATATTAAACTCAAACCTATTTACACCTCGATGGTTTGAGCCTGCAGCCTATTTTGTATACATTTTGACAAATCTGCATCATGGAAGGTCATGCTACTTTAGCTACTAGTAGTTACTGTTTGCACTGTAATCTCCTGCATTATTTTGATTCTGAAGAAAAAGTATGAGCATTTTTCTTGATTTCTAATTTGGGATTTAAGGATTTAGCCAGCACCAAAGGGAAATCATCGGCACCAAAATGATATGATTTGGGAATAAAAACAACAATTCAATTAAATACATACATTCTGAATGTATTTAATCAGGAATTTATCAAACAACTGTTGAACAAGTAGAACTTTAACTTAAATACGACAAGACTTCCAGCAGTCAACTTCCCTCTCATCCACAGAGTCGCTATATTCCACCACACATGCAGGTAACCCTAACCCGTTTTATTTATTTTCCGTGGCAGCAAACACAACACACAGCCTTTCAGTAACTATTATACTGCAACCTGAGCTTATCTGGACACTTTATGGCTGACTACAGTAACACAACTACCCCTCACACACCGGGAAACACAGCAAACCAGCCAGACTCCGTCATACTGTACACACAGGTCATCCCCATGACCACCGTTCTTAAAGGGGAAGGCTGGGCCACCCGCAGGTGCTGTTAGACTGTGAGTGTGCTAACCAGAGGTGGAAGAAGTATCATTCTAAACCTTACTAAGGTAGAAGTGTTTATTATAGCAATATTTACTTAAAGTACACATTGCGCAGTAAAATGGTCCCTGTTTTTGGGTTAATATTGCTGCTGCATTAGTGTGTGTGTTGCATTTACTGCTGTAGATTATATACTGTTGGGTAGTTTAATCTAAAGCAAGGCATCACATTCTTTAAGACCATCATATGTTTGATCATCATTTGAGAATTGATGGTATGCTATTCTAGAGAAAATTCGTATTATCGAGATATATCATATAGCGGCCTAAAAATATCGAGATGTTTATAAGCCATTTCGCCCAGCCCCAACTGTACACGTACGGATCATGCTTTGTGTAATGCGTAGTCAACCCCTAAAGGCTCATTCTGACCCAGGAAAAACCCTGCTACTTACACCCAGCAGGGTATCACTCCTACTACGATAAAAGGGGCAAACCATCCGTAAAAACAGTTAAAGTGTGGACAGGTGAAACTACAGCAGCTCTACAGGACTGTTTTCAGTGCACAGGCTGGCTCATAGTCAGAGATGGTGCCCCATCAATCTTGAGGAATATACATCATCAGTGACATCATACATCATGTTGTGTTGATGACAGCGATCAAAAAGACAATAAAATCACTTCCCTAACATAAAGCGTGGATGAATGGTGAGGCGAGGGCTCTTCTCAGAGCCAACAAAGCTGCTTTTCAGTCAGGAGACAAGGAAGCACACAACGCCGCTAGAGCGAGACTGAAAACTGGCATCAAGGAGACAAAGCGGCGGCATCGGGAGAGGCTGGGTGAGGCTGGAGAGAGACCTCAACACCAACAACGCCAAAGATGTGTGGCAGGTGATCAAAAACACCACAGGCTACATAAGCAGGAGCGTGCCATCATCATTACCAGATGAGCTAAACATATTTTATGCTCGTTTTGATCTCCGAGTCAGCTGTAAAGTCTACTCCGCCTCCAGAAGACCGACCACTGTCAGTATCCACAGCAGATGTAAGAAGATTCCTGCTGAGAGTGAATAGGAGTACAGCTGCTGGGCCTGATAACATCCCTGGCTGTGTACTAAGAACACGTGCCAATCAGCGAACACATCACTGTCACAGGAGATTGTTCCCACTGGTTCATGCAGTGTCTAGTCTAATTGACTAGCGCTGATAAAGTGCTTTGAGAAAGCACATAACGAACAACCACCCAGCCAGCCTGGACCCTCACCAGTTTGCTTTCAGAACCAACAGATCCACAGAGGAAGCCATCTCCCCTGCCATCCACTCAGTCTTCACACACATCTTGAGAACAACACCTACATCAGGAAGCTGTTTGTTGATTTCAGCTCAGCATTCAAGACAATCTCCCCCATGAAACTGATTGGAAAACTTAGCACTCTGGGCTTGAGTACCACACTCTGTAATTGGAAATTGGACTTCCTTACAAACAGACCCCAGACAGTTCGGATTGGCGGTCACACCTCTTCCACTCTAGTGCTCAACACCGGAGCCCCCCAGGGCTGAGTGCTCAGCCCCCTCCTGTTCACGCTGTACACCCATGATTGCAGGCCCCGACACAGAGACAACTCCGATCTTGCAGACTGGTGCACAGAGAACAACCTACTGCTCAACGTCAGCAAAACCAAGGAGCTGATCATTGATTTTAGGAAAAAGGAGGCAAAGACTCACACTGTCTATATCAGTGGAGCTGAGGGGGAGCATGGGAACAATTTTAGGTTCCTTGGAATCAGCATCACAGAGAACCGGACATGGATCTCTCACATCTCCACCGTGGTCAAGGAAGCTCAGAAATGCCTGTATTTCTTAAGGAAACTCAAGAAGGCAAAATGCCTGTGCGAAGTTTTTATTAACTTTTACAGAGGAGCAATAGAAAGCATCCTGACTGAAACAATCACAAACTGGCATGGGATGTGCACGGCCCAGGACCGGAGGGCTCTGCAGAAGGTGATCAAAACTGCTCAGAAGATCACTGGTGCCAACCCACCGAGCATCAGTGATATCGGTGGGGTGAGGTGAGCCACAGCCTGTTCACCCTGCTGCTATCTGGAAAGAGGTACACAAGTATCCGCTGTCGTACCACCAGACTACAGAGCAACTTCTTCCCTCTGGCTGTGAGGCTGCTAAATTCATTCTCAGCACTCCACCATGTAAAACAGCTTTTATTTCTGTTACTTATTACATATTCACTAATCTACTGTACATCATTTTTGTACATAACATGTGTTTTTGAGTATCATAAAGGGAACTAGAATATATCTTTATACAACTCTGTGTTGTAAAATGATCAATAAATCTATATTGTCCATATCCCAATAATGTATTTGTTTTTCATTTACATCCCTAGTAAATATGTACCATATTGAATAAGAGCTACAAAGCCCCTGTGAGTAATCTTTTTTTCTTCCTTTCCTGTTGGGAGTTTGGCTGCTGATGGCCAATCCCGGACCATAATGCTTCTGTCACTCAGCATGCTGATTCAATTTACTCTCATTTCCCAGTGTCTGGATGCCAAGGGCATAAAAAGGATCAGATCAGTCCAGTGGCAAGTGTCTCAGAGCATAAAAGAAGCACAGCTAATCAGCACAATATCAACTGGGAACAAAGGACAGCCCGAAACTGTCGCTGTTAAATGACATGACATGGTAGTAAATGGCATGGGCTGACTTTTATGTATGTGAAATATCATGTCGCAGGTGATAAAAATCTTCCTCCGGAACACATTTTCAGGCAGGAATATCAGGATGTCATGGCCTCCAAGTCCTCATCAGTTCTCCCTCACGTAATATTAACATCACACCATGTCCAACCCTCCACCTGTAAATATTTAACCATGTAGTTTGCTCTTATTGTCAATATTTCATTGATGCCCAAGTGGTTAAAGGTGTGGCTGGGGCTTGGTTGATCTTAAAACGGGGCACCTAGTGACACTGGGGTGAAGTGGAGTTCACCAGCAGGGACAAATGGTAGTTTTTCCAGCAAAATCTATCCATTATTTATTAAATTCATTGCCTGACTACTGCTCAGTTGCTTTTATACGACGTACAGCAGTACCTTATTTCACTTTAGAGTTTTTCACTTTTTAAAAACTCCCATAGCTGGGGTTGATTCAACTTCTTTGTTTTCACTTCACCTTGTTGCCCTGCTGGTATTTTTCTCTACGGAAATTCACATCGACTGAGCTAAAGATGTTTCATTACAGCCTCGTCTAGGAAATAGTTTGCCCTTTTAAAAGAGAACTAGTGCATGGGGTGGATGAGGGTTCTGCTCAAGTACGCTTCCCCTCCCCTGCACTTTTCCCAGACCCCGGGAACATTTGCATAACATTTCTGTAGCCGGCGTGGGGCTCTGATGAGTCGGAGGTCCTGCTCGGTGAAGAATATGGCAAGTGAAGTGTGAAATAAAGCAGCAGATGAGACCTTGTTCTCTCGCTGTGGTGGAGAAGGCGGACGGAGATCGCAGACGGTGGGGACTGAGGTCTTGTGATTGTCATAAGGTACCTGGAAAACAAACTGAGTAAATATCTAGGCATGAATTTCTTTCTTTGAAACAATTTATTAAACTCATGTTAATCACACAAGCCTCAGAAGGTAGAAATATCATCAGGTATGTGTTGTAACTTGTGAGAATAACAGCAAACAATAACTGGGAAGATTTAATTTAATAGGTGATCACATTTTCACTGTATGGAGTCTAATGTAGTTAATAATTTTCACATTTTGCATAAACATTTAGCAGCGACGATGCAAGGAAAATAGTGGCATGACTATTTTTATCCAACTTGACTCTATGAGTCATAAGGAAAATGTGAAATCGCAGCGTAGTTGCACTGTGTGGTGTTGTTCGAATGATTCACACTTGAAGATCATTTCATAGTAACTATCATATCAGCAACTACCCACTAAACCCCTCAGCTCCTCTATACTTATAGAATACGCTTACCATCATCCCCAAATACGTGCCTCTTATCTTCACCACCAAGACCACAATGGAAATACGTCTCTGACTTTATTTTTTTGTGGTTTAACGTTTCCTCTTCAATGTCAAATAAGTGGTGTTAGCTAACTTTGTAAGCATTACCAGTGTTTTCAGGTAGGCTAGCTAGCCACGTAATTCTCTCTGTTGCTCCACTGAACACAAATAAAATAAAATGAAATACAAATACAATTAGCTAGTAAAAGATTAATAGAAGAGTATAATGATTTAGGTTGAACTATTTTACCAACTGTTTGTAAAGGAAAAGTATAAAGCTTTACATATCTTTTGACACTAAATTGTTCTTATTTAATTGTTATTTATTTATGCATTGCATTATATTTTTGAATTGTCTGATAACCTGTCACTACATTAAGTAAGTTCTGGGCTCCATTTACTTCAAGTCATTCAAGATATTAGAAAATTGTGTTATGAAGTATAGAATTCAGACTCGAAACACACATAGAGCCGAGGAGCACAGCACAGCACAGCACAGCAAAAAAAAAAAAAACACTTTCTGTATTCCTGACACAATTAGCTCCAATTAAATGTCATAATAGTGAAGAGAGCGACTGGGAATGCAAGGAAACTAAGTATTATGACGACTCAGGGGCCATTATGATTAGACCACATACGCACACCGTAAATGAAAATTATTATCCCCTGTCATTTGCTCTTTGAATCGAGAGGAAAGAGGTAGAGATTTTCCAACAATACATACGTGCGCGGCCCTCTCAAATGGGAGCCGGTCTCTAATTAGCAAGTCACTGGTATCAATCACCCTGCAGTGGCAGGCTAATTTTTTCATCATCAATTACCTTGAACATTTTAGACGCTGATCAGACGAGACCCGTCTTAAACCCACTGCTGAGCTGTCATTGACACTAATGGAATTTTAAATCTTCCCTCACAGTGGAGTTCTACTTAAGTGCACGTCCCAATTATGGGGAGGGTAATTTAGCTAATCTCCTCGAAAAGTGACGATAGGCTGCAATCAATATCAAAATATGTGCTCTGCTTTAGAGCGAGCAATTTCCTTCCATTCTGAAACACCAGGTTGCCATTTCAGGGATCAATGCGAACCACAAAAGGACACCTTGCCCGTCTCTACCTGGGAAAATATTTAATAAAATATATTTTCTGTTACAGTTTCTTTGTGGTTGTTTTGCCTTGGGTTAAGGAGTAAATAACATGAAAACAGCTTTATATTCAGTCACCAAATGCCAATCGATGGGGGGAAAAAAGTTCCACACAGGAGTGTAAGCATCATGATAGTGATTGACGGATCTGAGAACTCTCAATAACTGTTGACCAGATAGTATGGAAGCCCATTTCCACCAATGTGATGAAAAAAAAGATAATGACTTAGTATCTCAAAATATGAATGAATTACAGTAGCAACAGCAGCAAGTAGCATAAGTGCCACCCATCAGTGACAGAAACTGCTAACATTAGTTAACATTAGAAATTTTATTTTTTTTATTTAAGAAAGACAACATTTAGACGACTACCAAATCTTGGACGCAAGGATTCCTCCCAATAAGGAGATCGTGTGTTCGAATCCCGCACCAGACCACGATCTCCCTGGATGGAGTCTGCATGTCCTCCCCGTGTTACCGTGGGTTCCCTTTGGGTTCTCCGGCTTCCTCCCACCGTCCAAAGACATGCATGTGTAGGTTAATTGGTGACTCTAAATTGTCCCTAGTGGATGAATGCGAGTGTGAATGGTTGTCTCTCTGTGTCAGCCCTGCGACGAGTTGGCCACGGTCCAGGGTGTACCCCGCCTAAGGCCCGAAGTTACTGGGATAGGCTCCAGTCACCCGCGACCCCAAAAACGGGAACAAGCGGTAGAAAATGACTGACTGACTGACTGACTGACTGTGATGAGGGTTCAGGGATGTTTGCAAAGTTAAGTTATTAATACTAGCTCTAAGCTAACGTTACCTTAAGCCGCACAGTAGCTGGTCAAACGACAT
Source organism: Coreoperca whiteheadi (assembly GCA_011952105.1). Lineage (NCBI taxonomy): Eukaryota > Metazoa > Chordata > Actinopteri > Centrarchiformes > Sinipercidae > Coreoperca > Coreoperca whiteheadi. The sequence goes on from CM022477.1 coordinate 20,972,922, forward strand.
TAATGTTAGCCTTAATTTAGCGTTCTTTGTGTTCTTTGCCTCAAATTTTGAACGATAAATCTCCATCTGGGATTTTTGAGCTGCGTGTTCTGCATGTTGGACACAATTTAACAATTGCAAAATCATTAGTATCTACTAGTATCTAGTACCTTTTGTACTGGATTGAACATGTCACAAACATTGCGGCCTTAGTGCAGCTGCTAGTGAGGCTTAAGATTCTTAACCTTGTTAAAGTACATTTTATATAATGATATATAAATAATTTACAACTGTTGAGAGTGACATTTTATAGGCTTCTCAGTTTAGTAGCTATTATACTCCTTATTTCTCAACATGACAACCTACTGTAGAGCTGCTCTCTATGAATAGAAGCCATATCATCTCTCATCTCTATTTCTGTTCTCTTAAATTTAGCATCAGGTTCTTTTGATATGAATGTATGAGTGTCTTCCATCAGATTTTGACATTTGTAATCAATAACCTCAGACAATGCAATGGCTTATGAACGTTCTCAGTTTCTGTCCACAGCTGAGCTTTTCCAGACTCATTTCGCTGCCCCATGCCACATTATAATCTGCTTTAAAGAGTTTAAATACCGCCTCAAGTTGATCAACCTTGGTAAAAATCCTTGAGCGTGACCTGTCGTTGAAGGCATGCAATCACTGCCTAGGCTGGAAACAATAAGTCTGGATTTTTATGTGGAGGAGGCAGCCAATAGAAAATAAATATATATATCTATATATATGCATATAGATATATTTGTCTGAGATGTCATTTACATCCAGAAGGGAAACATCAGCTGTGTTTACATGCTCAGAGCTACTTAGCTACTGGCGTCACTCCAGTTAAGGTCTTATTCAGGTTAAGCTGTTTATGTGAACTTTGAAACCCTGTTATTGAGCGTCTCTATTGCCATAAATATACCAATGAACATAATATTGCCTCCCCCTATCTGACTGAATGATAGCTCACGCTTTATATAAGAGATCCTGGCAGTAACAATATGTACGGTGTAACTCTCTACTGCGGTATTGTTGGAATGAAACATTTAGCCTCAATTTGTATGCCCAAGCTTGTGCAAAATCGCAGAATTGAATAGATGTTTATATATTTCATAAACCGATGTATTAAAGTTGACAACATAATATCACCATAAGGTCCATATTGTAGCTGTTCTGGCACTTTTGATCATATCACGTAATCTCGATCAGCAGATGGAGTTGTCATGGAATTGCAGATGTTCAAATTTCCATTTTGTCTGAGCACTTTGGGGACTTACTGTACATGTTGCTTTAAAAGTTGAGCTTCAAAGTTTATTTTTAACACAAAAGGACAGTTTACCTGATAAAGATCATGTGATATGATGGAAAACTCCAGAACAGCAAGTAATTAGACCTTGTGGTATGATTATTTTGTTAACTGCTGTTTCTTAGAATTTGAAGATTGAAAATTACAGTATAAATAGATTTGAACTGACAGACTCCACAAAAGACAGTTTAAATTTCTACACTCGTGGAAATTTTAGTCATATTATGACTATATTATGTTCCTGCCCTACACTGCAAATTCATGTCCATCTTAAACCGGCATTAACTGATTCTTTGGCCACTTGGGGACAGCGCAACAAGCTGGAAACACAACTTTGAGATATGACAGAAAGTCATAAAGTCGATAAGGCTAACATGTTTGCAAACAGTTCCCTATTTACACATCGAGCAGATACAGTTCAACATTAGCATTCATTTAAAGTTGTGTCTCTGGCCACCTGATGAATGTAAGTCAAATATACACTCTCATTTTAATTCTGGTATAGTGTCCACCAACTCTTGAGGGAAATGTCTGGCTCATTAGTTGCCTAATGCTCCGTTTTATTCACCAGCTAGCTGCTAACTTTGTCCGTCTGCTATTTAGTGCTGGACATGTAGTGTACTGTGTTTTTATCAGAGATGTTGCTAAAAAACAGAACAGCTGCCTGCTGCTGGAAACGACGCTGATTAGACCTGCGAGACTGAACTAAAACAGTACAAGACAATGAGCCGAAAGATGCCACTTTTTCTGATCATCATACACAGATCGACCACATTAACCATCTCTCCCTGCCAGAAGATTTTTTGCGGGAACGACCTACAACACAAATGCAAGAGCTTTCATTGATAATTTCAGTATTGTGCTGTGCAATTTGTTTGGTTTTTCTTTGACATTTCTATATAAAAATATTAATTGAAAACTTAAAAACCCGTGGTTTTCCTAGCCCACACCTGGATTTCCCCCTGGGTTGCTGATTCTCTTTAAACTGTAGAACACCATCACTCAGCACAACCTAATAAGACCAGACAGCTTTTCCAATCATGTCTCACCCTCACCTGTCCTGACTGTTGGCAGTCAGACTGAAGAGAAATTGGAAGTTGAAAAAAAATCTTCAACGAGGTTTCCTTTAAATTATAGCCGTGTACTGTATTATATTGCTATAATCTTTGGCATTGTTCTTGTTTATCTTTATAGCTCACTGGCTTTGGCTGCCAAAAACACACACACACACACGTCAATATAAAGGGCAACATACAGTAAGTTCAAATTGAATTGCAGAGTCATCATCATTTTTAAAATTAATTATTATCATTTTAAAGGTTAAAGGAGCTGTACGCGACATTCTCTGGCACTACATCTCGCGTCTCAGACCGAAACAAATGGGCGCTTACGGTTCTCCAGACTCCATTGAGAAAAACAGTGATTCTACCTCTTTTAACACACTTCATTCAAACTGGACAGAAACAAAATAAATCACACCAAAACTGCCTTTGAGGCGGGTGCACGGTGGCAGAGCGGTTAGAGCTCCTGCATCCCAGCAAGGAGATCGTGGGTCCGAATCCTGGACCAGACCAATGTCACACGATCTCTCTGGGTGGAGTCTGCATCTCCTCCCTGTGTTGCCGTGGGTTCTCTTGGGCTTCCTCCCACCGTCCAAAGACATGAATGTTTAGGTTAATTGGTGACCCCAAATTGCCCCTAGTGACCCATAACGGGAAATGACTGACTGTCTTTGAGGCTCTACGCCTCAGCCGGCAGCCACGAAACGGACAACAGTTTGCCTTGTGATCCGGCAGAAGGTGCTCTAAAAATCTACAGATTAACAGATTGATCTATTGCATGTCCTAAGGACAGTGAACAAAGCCAATAATGTTATGTTGTTTGCTATGAAAATGGAGCTGGTTGTCAAGTTTATACACGGCCAGTTGTCTTACTTTACAACCTCGTCTGACTGCCTACTATTCGGCACACTCAGCTTCAGTAGGCCTCAGAAGCTTATAAAAATGCCATCAACGGTGGGATAGCAAGATTTGCGGCCCACTGGCATTGCAACTCTTTGACATTCACATTCTTTCTAATTAATTGCATGTCATTTCTAATTCTTTTGAACTTGATTTGTGGAAAAAGTACCTCCCTAATTCTCACCGATGTACACACAATAAAGTCACAACAATGTAGGAAATAAAGTTGCAGAATCTTAACATTCAAACCGTTCGTTTAACAAGGCATTACACAAATGCACTAGAATCACGAAAATGACACAAAGGTGATTTACATTTAATAAAATGATCATGCATCGGAGGAGCACAGCGTGAGGTGGGGGTCCAACAGAAAACCTCTAGCCCCGAGGCTCCTGCTGGGATAATCCCAGCCTCGATAACAGAAATGAATTTTATTCTAATCTCCTCCTTATCTGTGCTGACTCCGTTTGGATGTAAGCAAGACACATTTTCTCCTTTATGCACATGAGGTTCAATTCACAAAGTCAACATGAATGTGTTTAAAGTTGTTAATTAAAAACACACACGTCGTGCACACGTGTGAGCGCGCACACAGCAGGGCTAGAAAATGCATTTTCCCAGAGACTCGTCACAGTTTACCCTCTATGAAGCAGACTTTCACCTGACTGTCATTGATTGTTAAGCTTTGGAGTATACTTATATGCTGTATTGATTTGGCTGTCGCAGACGTTAACACAGAGAATGGCTTAATTTATTACTGGTCCTATTTCAGTTATCTTTTGAATGTGTTCCCATAAGTAAATGCTGCCGCTGTCCTCACGCAGCTCTTACTAATTAGCTTTGAAACTGTGGAATTAATCATGAGTTGAAGATGGCACAAATTAATACCTCAATCTCGCTGAGGTCTTTTCACGTTCCACTCATAGTCCGCGTTGCAGCACATTATATCAACAGCCCTTATGCTATTAAAAGTGAGTGGCACTCCATGAAAGTGGGATAGTGAGTGCTGGCCTTCTATAAAATACACACACAATGTGAGAGATCAAAATGAAAATGTTCCTCACAAAGGCTTTTTTTTGTATGTGGAAAGCTGCTTTATTGAATCCCTGGACCTGTCGCTGCCACACACCTGCCTTTACAGCTCAAATGTATAAAGTGTGTCATTTAGCAGGACCTCGGGCTATAAATTAAATGCTGCTACAATTGCACTCACATCTATGGGAGGTATATCTCATGCTGGGCCAGGCGGAATACAGAGAAAAATGTCCCCTCCGTATGAGCAGCAGACCCGCGATCAGTGCTGGAATATCTCACAGGTGGATTCTAGAAGACAATAGCAACAGTGAAAACCTCGCTCCAAATGTGCAAAGGTATTACTACACAATGCCTGCTGTCATAATCTCCATTATTCTATTAATGGAGACTTGGGCGGACTTCTGATTAAAATGTCAGTGCCACGAAGGCAAAACCTCGCCGTGACCTCCCTGAATTTGAATTAATGAGATATTTAGACTGTGGTTTTCTTTCCCCACTGCCCCAAGGGCTACGTGATTATCCTAAGCTGTGGAGTATATCTGTGTCTATTAATTTTCATCTGACACTAAGTAGGCAGGCACATATTCAGCAGACATCCTGGTCACACGTAGTGGAGCTTTGAACCCGCACGCTGTGGGTCAGCAGACAGTTTGGTAAAGCTCCTGAACTGATGGCCGCTTTGACATTTCTGCACCCAGAGCACAGAAAAGTAGTGCAGCTTCTAGCCGACTTCATTAAGAAAATGTCTGGTCACCTTTTGAGGATTGTATTGCTTTGGCTGTCATACGGTTCTTACTTATGTTCTCGGTTCACAGTGCTGTGCTAAACGAATAACATGAAGGGAAGCTTCAAACAAAGTTGCTCTCACACTGTACATCGCACAGAAAAAGCTTTTCACATAAAGGAGCCCACACAGTACAGTAGAAACAAATCAATACTGAGGGAAAACTGAGGCCGTGATGTGAATCCGCGAGAATTTCAGTGAAAAGCCCATTGCACGTCCGTCTCCTTCCTGGCACTTACAAAAATCGCAAATCACCTGAAACAGGCCCACCAAAGGAAATGTATCACCAAATGACATCATAAATGTATTTCTTGGAAGGAGTGACATCATTAACTCCTCCATTTGTCTTCCCGCAGTGGTCCTCCTGCATAATAAGCCTGCAAGACAGGACTGAATTCAAGCTGTAATCAGCATTTACTTGGTGCCACTTATAAGTCCATCAGCTTTTATGTGATTCTTGTAACACACTTCAATTGTTAATGTTAGTAAGTTATTAATGAATTTTCCACGCTAACATCAAGTCTGCATGCCTGTTATGACTTGCAAAACATAAAACCATGTACTGAATTTTAAAAGCATAATTTCTCTGAAAGTATAAATTCCTTAAGGAACTCAATGCTACAGCTTGCTCTTTATGTTATGTGTGGTCCAGATGCTCTGCAGCTCCTAGGTCTTCTCTAATTCAAAAGTCGAAGGGGCGCCTCGTACTGGAGGAAGATATACAACAGCCAAAGCATTAGTAAATGATTAATAAAATATTATTAGAGGCATCATAATGTAAACCCTTCACAGAGTTTATCAGAAAGATGTCCAATAATATTTTGAAACTGAAAGGATGAAACAACCATCAGCATGCACAGCAAAATAGCACCATTTGAAATCAATAATATCGTTCCAAACTAGACTGATCTGCAGCCAATAAAAATAGACTTGTTATATAAAACAAACCCCACGAAATCTCAGCTCGATTACCTTCGAGCCATGGGATGGAAATTTTGGTTGTTGGTCCAGCACTACCGGATGAATTAAGATGAAATTTTGCAAAGACATCCGTGGTCCCCAGAGGATGAATCCTATTGACTTAGGTCATCCCCTGACCTTTCCTCTAGAGCCAACTGCAATTGACTCGACTATTGGAATGATTGCCAAGGCATTTAGTAGAGATAGCCATTGTGCCCAGACGATGCACCCAAGTGACTTTGGTGAAATATCTCAACATCTATGACACAGATTGGCACACATTTTTGCACAGACATTCATGGTTTCCAGAGGATGAATCCTAATTACTTTGGTGATCCCCTGACTTTTCCACTTTTCCATGAAGTTCCCATTTTAGGTTTGTAATGGAAAGGTTTTGACAACTATTGGATGCATTGTCATGACATGTGGTACAGACATTCATGTTCTCCTCAGGATGAATTGTAATGATGAACCTCTGACTTTCAAAAGCTAAATGTGTCCGATACTTTGGTTTATGACCAAATACCTGCAAAACTAATGACATTCCCACCATAGCCTGCGGTGGTTCATACCGAACATATCTACAAAACGTTGACTGTCAACATGCTTCATTTGTTTTCCTACGAAATTCCCTCGTTGCGACTAAAGCATGACTCTTTACCGTAATGGACTACTTTTCAAAGCCGTTAAACATGTAGCATGTAAAGCAGCACAGTAAACTGGCCAAAACATAAGCATTATGGTCATTTAGATAAGAGGGCTACCACAATGCTGTGTGTTTGTGCTGACTTCGCTCGCACCTACCAAATCACATGCCCCTGATACCTAGAACAACCCTGTGCGTGTGAGGATTTATTCGAAGTTGCTCTGCTTTGAGCAATTGTGTGAAATGTAAGAGTGTGTCTTGTCCTCTTGTTAGTCACCTATCCATACCCAGGTTTTACACTGAGTTCAGTTTGTTTAACTTGATCTATAACAAAAAAAGAAATATTGAGCAGTAGAAAATGCATACAAGCAATGTAACTTTCTCCCGATCATTTAAAAAAACATCTTTGGAACAGTGAAGTTATACAATCCTGGACCCTTTGTCTACTGATTTTCCTGTGGATGCCAACACGGTTAATTTAATACAGTTCAAATTCTGAGGGGAGAGTCAAAGGAAGAGATTAAGTGCAGAAAAGAAATGGAGGGAGGGAGAAGGAGAGGAAAAAAACTAGCCAGACACTGCTCAAGCTGGTTGCCATTGGTTTTCCACTAACATACTGTGCATTTGATGGCAGCCGCTGCTAGTTTGATATAATGCACTTTCGCGTTCTGTGAATGTGTCTGACTTCCTTTCAAACACACCATTATTTAACTGAATGTGTCATATTGCTGAACTGGCACTGACCAGAGCCAAATGGTTGTGTAACAATGAGTGCGGCATTTCTCTTTCAGTTTAATTGAGACCTTGAACGCTGCAAAAGCAGGAATACTTCAAAGATCAATGTATAATGTCTTGGAACCCTTGTCTGTACTTCTGTAGTATGGGGCCCATACTACGAAGCAAGCTCAACATACTTCTGTACAGACAAGGGTTCTCTTGTTGATCTAAGGAGGCAAAAAGAAAGGAAAAAGACGATTGGAGCATGACATCAAAGAGGATCCCTAGCAAACGAGACTGCTGGGCTCACAGTGGGAGTGGGAAGAACTAGGAGGCAACAAATCTCTGTTGAGTTTTACATTAGTGATAAGGAAAATGAAATCAATCGTACATTGCTGTATTCACCATCACAAAGTGCTTCGAGCGGCTAGTGAATCCCTGATTCACTGGACCCACTTCAATTTTCATACAGACCAAATAGATCATCGGACGACGCCATCACCATAGCCCTCCACACTGCCCTCTCCCACCTGGACCAGAGAAACAGTTCACCATTTAATACCGTTGTGCCCTCCAAGCTCGTCACCAAGCTCAGAGAATGAGGCCTCAACACCGCCCTATGGGATTGGATCCTGAGCTTCTTGACGGGCAGACCCCAGGCTGTGCGGATAGGCAGCACCACATCCTCCCCCCTGACTCTCAACACCGGCGCCCCCCCAGGGCTTCGGGCTCAGGCCGCTCCTGTACTCCCTGTTCATGCAGGGAACTGCGAGGCCACACACATGTCCAGCACCATCATCACGTTTGCTGACGACACAACCTTTATCTGCCTGATCCCCGCAAATGATGAGACAGCCTACAGAGACGAGGTCAGAGCCCTGACATCTTGGTGCCAGGTCAACGACCTCCATCTCAACATCAGCTAAACAGAGGAGCTGATTGCACGAAGTGACAGAGAGAAGGACACGCCCCGATCACCATCAATGGGACTACGGTGGAGAGAGTCAGCAGCTTCAGGTTCCTCAGTGTTCACATCAGCGAGGACCTGACCTGGGGCCCATACTACGAAGCAAGCTCAACATACCCCGGATCGCTTTCTGTTATCAGGCGTCACTAACCCTAACCCCAAACCCTATCAACCGCGATCAGAATAAGTGTTCACACGACGCTGGTTAGAAACTTGGTAAATCAACCAGGCGTTTCCCAATCTATCCATGAGCGATTTCACATAAAAGGGCTGGCATCTGCAGCATATGACCAATCGCAAACATGGACAAGTCTACTGGCAGCAGCATATTTTACAAATGAAGAGCAAACTATAATATTAGACAAATACAAAGAAGTTAAACACTTAATCCAGCTGAAAGCAACACAGCTGCAGCTGCCAAATGCAGGAAGGACAGCTGGCAGAAAATCACCAACTGTGTGAATGTGTAAATTAATTTATAGCCTTATAATATCACTGCCCAATCATTAGGGCACAACATGTAACTATTATAATATTATTAATGAAGTTTATTTGTATAGCACTTTTCAAAACAAGCGTTTTAATCGTGATTTACACACATAAAGACAACAATAAAATCCACAGTAATGTATGAATAAACAGGCAGGCATAGGAAATTAACGAGGAATAAAACTAGGATTAAATAAAAACCAAACACCAAGGATAAAATGTGAAGACAATTGTGATTTCAAACTTAAAATAGAGCAGTGCAAGACTTAGCTTAAGTGCAGAGTCGCCTATGAATGGCGATGTCATTTTCCAATAGAATTGATTGGTCAGTAGCCAATATAGGCGGTGCTTTTATTCGCGTTGATCCTGTTGTTTCCAACGTAACCTGCTCCGGACCAAGTTAGGCGTTCAGCATAAGTTACCATGGCGATTCCCCATGATCGCGAGACAGCGAGACGATGGCTCTTCTTCCTCTGGCTCTAATTATTTCCCTCACTGTGCAGGGCATCCATAACATGCTGATGTGGCGAGTTCGGTTGGCAAACGCTCTGTGAATGTGGACGTCTGTCTTCATATGTCACCCAAGTTGGAGAGGAGGAAACAAACATCCGTACACAGAGCGGATAATTTGATTAAGAGCCAAAGGTTTTAACGGTTTCCATTTATCGGGGACAGGAGAAGAAGAGGCCACAGAGGGTACAACCAATCTGATCACTAAACAGAGCTGTGACAAATAGCTCTGACAATCCTGTCAGTGGTGCAAACATTGGGCCAGAGTGTGTGAAACAGAATGGAGACCCGCCAGGCCCTGCGTGACAAATCGTCTCAGACTGACAATCTGTCTGCCTGCCCACAAACTTTCAGCTGTCAAATAATGTGGAGTCAGTGCTCCAAGATTATGGAATACGTACTATATATCTAATTTCCTTATTTTTTTCTCTACCCGTTTCCTTTTGAGGGAGTTTTTTTTTGTGTGTACCTTTTGTTACAAATTGATGCAAATACTCTTAACAGCAATAGAGAAGCACATGGAATGAACAAAATAACCTAACATACACATGGAAACGGCTTGTTTTCTTATGAATAAAAAACATTTTTTATTTGCGTAATCAAAGCAGTAAAAGGCAACTATTGTAAGAGAGCTCCATCCATACTTCCATTGGGTCTATGTGCGCGTGGAACAACCCAAGCAAACTCTTTCTCCTTGCCTCTATTATATCTTCAAATAGTTGAGGGTTTTGTAACATTTTGTAACCCCAAAGATGAATATTTGATGCCTGGTATGTAGGAGAACCTGTGACAAAAACCACAAAATCATAAAATGAGGGAGAAGCTGTCAACATCACAATTGGACCATGTTTACTGGAAACTGCGGTGATCTGTGTAGCTTCGTAAGATACTAGAAAACAACAACGTTTGCATGTGTGGAGGCAGTCAGTAATATCTGGCTGAAATTAGTTTTATACAAATATGGTCTTTCTTTTAAAGAAATCGGGCTGATTCGAGTCAGACTCTACAACCTCTATGACAGCGAGATTGAGCTTCACAAAGCCTGTGTAGGTGCCACAGAAGAGCCAGTGGAGCTGCTGGAGCTGCAGTGGATGGAATAGAAAAGGTTACATCCGCGCAAACATGTCCTCCAAATTAAACTACACAATGCATTCATTTTCTCATTTTACACAGCTATGGTAAAGTTTTGGTTAGATTTAGGCACAACTCATAACTTGGGCTTAAATTACTTTTTCGTTAAGGTTAGGCGACCTTGGTCACCATGGTTACTGTAATAACCACGTGGTTGAGGTAAGGAACGGTCCTGTTCTTGGTTAAAACAAACCGACGTTGGCTGTCGGACAGAAACGAAGAGTAACCTGCCGTGGTCTGACGTTTTGTTGACCTCGCAGACCTCTTCCATCTGCAGACTTTGTTGCACTATAATAACGTCACACTATATCTTCCTTTGCTCCATACAAAAACAGTCATAAAACCCACGGCCACGAGAGGGCTGTTTCACTTGTAATTTTACTTGGGAGGACAGTCTCATTAAACCACATATCTGACAGGTGCAACTAGTCTTTACTGGCATTATTAGTTGCTGCAGAGCAGTTGGCAGTTACATTAAATGCATTACTCAAGGAAAATCTGTCAGTGGATCAAGTGCTAAGTCTGTTTGTCATTCATTGACGTTGTAAACAGCTGTTTGATTTGAGCCAAAAACCAATAACACGCCTCCCACTCTAAGAGAAATGCACCCAACTTAATGCAAATTGTCACCTTTCTGTAGCAGAATTATGTAAAAGTTATCAATTTTTATCGTCACAGTAACACATTGCTACTTTACAATGCTGCAATTTAACTGGAAATGCCAAGTGCATTAAGTGCATGCAGTTTTTTAAAATCCAGATAAAACCCTGAATATGTTTTGACATACATATCTCTTACATTTAATGACTTCCGAATCAGACGTCAGAAATGTAGTGCTATTACTACAAATACTACTATGTAGAGGATGTACAACAAACATCAAGATGCTCGTCCCCTCATTAATTATGATCTAATTTTTCTGTCCCATAACGGCAAGTCAGGTGTATTGTGAGAAAGCAGAGCGAGATTGATATGGAAACATAGCCTGCTGTTATATCTTTTACAAATTAGAGGTACCACAGGACTCTCTGTTGGACTAAAACAAACCACCCAACATTCAATTATGAGATGACATTTAAATGTTTGGTTTCACATCAAAAAGTATCAGTGCATGTTTGAATTCCATGAGTTACACATCCCTCTTACACATACAAAACTCACAGAATGGGTCAGTCCACCCAAATCATAGAAAAAGACTCCGTTTAGTCACATTCAGTGGGATCTAGCCACACAGGTAAATTTAAGTTTGATTTGGCAAGGTTATGAGACGTCAGTGTTTAAGATTTCTGCTGACATCCCAATACAATTGCGGTGGTTGGAATTTTGTTGGTGGTGCTCATAGGATTTTAAAAATTAAATTTGAAAAACTTAACAGCAAGATCTCTTTTTAGAAATAATTCCCGGTTACTCTGAAAAATCTGCTCTGGACAGTTTTTATTGGAACCCCTTTCTACTGAAGAAATAATCCCAATGAAAACAGTTGACAGCAAACTCCGTTAGGCTGCGTTACTCAACACAGCAACACTATCTAGGTGCCTCTGTGTGCCCATAGCTGGTGATAATCTTGAGAGATATGTAATGAACGAGATTCAAAGGGTAAACAAAGCACATATACTCTCAATAGAACTAGAGGCTATTGAAAGAGATTAAATATGCATACTGTAGTATTTCTCCAAACCACTACAAAGATGAGTAGTAAGTGCCGTGGACAAGTGTACCAGTGCAAGTGGACCAGTGTACTTGCTCTTGAATGACTCCCTGGTGAACAGAAGTGGCTATCAAAAAATGTATTTTTCTTATGTTTATGTCCCCTAAAATTTCAGACCTTGACTTTACTGACTTGTATCTATACAAAGAGAGGTGTTTTCACATTCCTCTATTGAAGGGGGAGATGTCTGGACACTTTCCTAAAATCGGAGATGCAAACATACTTCCGGGGCGAGCTAGATTTGGGACGTCACAAATTCAAAAGCCAATTGCAATGCCACCAGCAACGAAACCTGAAACATGTCCGTACAGAGGGTTAAGTAGTGAAAGTTTTGACAGCAAACATGGTAGCGTGTGCAGGTTTTGGATGTCTGCCGGACCCTGGACCTTCCTTCCACTATCTACTAACGTCACTGTTACAGCCAGCCGTATTAGGTTTTGCGGATAGAGCGGCATGAACTGTTTTCGAGTAGGAGTCATCCACAGGTGACGGGACCAGCGCAGCTTGGTGGAGCAGCGAATGACGAGGCAGCTACTAATTGGCCGACTACAGTCGTTGGACTTGTTTATCTTCTGGCGTCTGCGGAGAGAAGAGTTGTTGGAGTGTTGGCGTTGGAGTTGGAGAGTTAGAAAACAGATTGAGAGAACTATTGTTAACTGTGATATTTTGTGTATGTGTGTAGTATGTTTGTTTGTTCTTTTGTTCTGATAGGGTTTAGTTAGGGGTCTACTTTGTGTTAGGGATCTTTTGTTCATTTGTTTGGCCCTGGGTTCACCCTGAAGTCATTTGCTTCATTACTGTAAATAGTCAGTGTGTCCTCGCACTGCACAGTCGGTCAACTAACTACCGTTGGTGTGTGGTCATTTGTGTTGCGTTCCAACCCCCCTAGATAGGGACGTAACAGTCACGTAATAACAATGTGAACACCCTGTAACATCATAGCAGATATTATTGTATGTTTCACAACCACTAAAGCTGTGTCAGTCATTGCCAGTTACATGCTACCAAGCTAACAAACAACATAAACTACATTTACCGTTCTGGTCAGTCTGTTAGCTGCCGATTGCTGGACTCCTCATCAGGGTCTGACTGAGGCTCCAAAATGTACGGCTGAGTCTCTCTGATTTTTCCTCTAACTTGCCACGGCTCTCTCACAATGGATGTATGTCTCTCACCCTCATTCAACAACTTATCAAGCAGCAGCGGTGGTGGGCGGGGCATTTAGAGATCCAGAATTCTTTCAATGAGGGAGAAAGAGTAGATGTGCTTCCAGCCCCTTTTCAGATTTTTCTTTACGTGGGATAATCATTAAAAAAATATTGATCATAGCAGAGTATTTTTACAGACTTTAAAATGTGTCTTTAAGTATACCCCACAGATAGAAATAATAATGATCCATACTCTATACTGTATATTATAATAGCTACCACATACCTGAAAATAAACATAAGACCTCTTGTTGCCTGATTTTGGAAATGAAAACTAGGCTATTACATAAGCAGGGATACATTTTAGCACAGCAGACCTACCGATGTAACCTATCATACAGCTTTTACATGCATCTTTATCAAAGGAACCCTCAGACTAATCGTTTTAGTAATAACATGATACGATATGGACCTAGGTCAATAACTACTTAGCCAATGATAACGTTAGCTAGTTAAAATTAGAATAGTGAGCCAAAGTTGCAACAGCATTAGGGTTAGGGTATAGGGTTAGGGTTTATATGACCATATCGTCCAGTGAAAATCTGCTCAAAGACATGATTCTGATATAAACTGTAGAGAAGTGAGCCAAGAACAGAACCCTGTGGGACTTCTCTAAGAAAAATTATTTCTCGTTTTTAATAACAACACACTGTTCAAGTAGGATTTGATTGTAGAGATTTATCAGGGAAGTCAAATTTGGTAAGTTTCTAAATTAGAATATCAAGGTTCAATGCGTTTACATTCCTTTCTGGTGATGTTGTTGCTTTGCATCTGCAAATTCTATTTCTATATTTAGTTGTGGCTAAATCTGACCACCAACACTTGGTACCAAGCCATAAGATTCCATTTCAGGGCCCTAACATGCCTGCAGCATACAATGTTGATGCTACAGAAATACAGACGCTAGTTCACAAGAAAGGTAAACCCTTTGACACTCTTCCCTTCACTGCAGGACACCACATTAAGCCTCCAGAAAAAGGAACAAGAAGAGTATGAGGTGATGGCTGTCCAACTGATATCCCCATTTTGTCTGGAGGAAGTCTGCAAACACACAGCTGCATCAACATGTGCACGCACATTCCAGGTGAGGAGAGACCATTCTTTTGAGCACACTGTTGAGAACGACAAAAAGCTGAAAGGAAATAGAGCAGCTATACCAAAATCACGGCACTGTACAGTGGGCACTGACGAATGGAAGCAACAAAGGAAGGGCAGGAGAATATCTTCCGGCCATCACTAAGTGGTGACATTGTGCGGGCATCTAGAGTTTGTAGCAGCCAGCTGCTTCATTAACCAAAGCAACAGCTGAATTTTTACCAAATTTTTACATACTTCTTAGGCTAAAGGATTCCCAAAAGCTGTACCGTTATAACGGCATGCAATACACGAGACAAGACATAGGACCCTCCCCAAAGAAGTCCTCCAACTAACATGTTTCAGTCTATGTTTACACCCCACCATGGCTGACTCCCTTATAGGTGACTTGACAGCTATCCTCTAAGGATGTTACACCTATAACACGAAAACTTCAAAATAAAAGCTTAAAGAAAAAAGCTGTAGAATCAATATGTGCAACCAACAACATATGCTCACAGTACATAGTTCATTTTACAGTCAATCGTAAACACAGTTGATCATTCTGTTCCAGTGGGTCATCTTGAAAAATTGGGTTGGCCTCAGTGATACCGCTCCAGACCGGTTCAAATCTTATTTATCAAACAGAACCTTTTCGGTAGTGGTAGGTAGGTCATTTTGATGCCTAACCCTAATCAAACTAACAACTGTTTCCCAACGTTCCCAACCGGACGTATGTATTATTGCTAACTTGACCACGGAGCCCTGCACGTGCAAAACTGACGCAAAGGGGTTCCTACAGCGTCATAGAAGCGTACGATCACTGACGAGCTGGGAGTGAGAACAGGTTGAGGTGATGGCTCCTCTCCTGTGGCCCGTCTGACCTGTGGTGTTCCGCAAAGCCTCCATCCTTGTTCCCCTGTTGTTCTGTGTGTACATGCTTTCATTGTGACATATCATACATAAACACTAAATTCAGTTCCATTTTATGCTGATTACTGGGAAATGTACGTCCCATTAAAAACCAGTGAAGGAGGTAATTTTCATCAATTATTATCTGATCTCGCGGAGGTCATTTATGCTATTATATCAACCTTGTTAGATTATATTAATTCACTGGATTCATTTATAGAGGTAGTAATCAATTCCGATTTCCTACCTGACAGAATGAGCTACTCTACTTTTAATGACTTTTATAAGGGTTGTATTTCTGCTTCTAACACATATCTGACCTGAGTAGCTATTATACAATGTTTTTTGCCAGGGTAGGTCATGAGGATTGAGAGGCGTATAGTTCATCAGACTAGTCTGATGGGTAGCGCAACCTGTCAAATGAAAATTAGGTTGTAGCTCGTTGTCTACCTAACTACGGTAGGATACACCGTTTGTCTTTTAAAAACAATTTGCTTAGGAGTTATTGATCTGGGAAGTTCGATTCTGTATATCTCCCTCCACCGGTCATTTTGGGGAACGGTCATATATGTTTTTTTGGGAGTCATTGGAAATC
The DNA here is from genome assembly GCA_011952105.1 of Coreoperca whiteheadi. Classification (NCBI taxonomy): domain Eukaryota; kingdom Metazoa; phylum Chordata; class Actinopteri; order Centrarchiformes; family Sinipercidae; genus Coreoperca; species Coreoperca whiteheadi. The sequence goes on from CM022477.1 coordinate 20,988,927, forward strand.
AACCTATTCTGTCGTTTAGGTAGAAGGATGTGTTGGGTTTATGTTAGGCATAGTTCATGAGAGCAGAGTTCTTGTTTGAATCTGATGTGTCACAGCTTATCCTTTGAGAACAACTGAATATCTAGTTTCACGGATGGATGTGTCAGAGTTATTCATGAATGTTAAGTGATGGAAGGGATTTGAATACACCGTGTTTTGAAAGATTAGTGTGAATATTGAGGTTTAAAAATACAAGGCACTGATATTCAGCGTTTTATACCCATTGATGGGTTAAGATGAAAGAGTGTATTTATAGAATATTGAGAATATTCTGAAAAGATGATTGTAATATTATATATTCTGTATTTAAATTGTTCTCTCACAGCAATACCAAGCAAAGAAAACAGTCTTATTTTCTGTAGTATTTCCTGATGTCTTTCTTTTTTTTTGCTCTTGCCTATGAACACATGAGAGCTTGTGTGGCTCAGCCTCTAGTCCAGGAAGAAGAGCAATTATTGAGATACTTAAATAAAAATTGAACAAAATGTCCTAAATTGCAGTAAGATGGGCAACTTAACTGAAGGTCACATTTGCATAAAATTTTTCTCTATTGACTTGTAACGTGAACAACCGTGGCTCGTAGAAGTGAATATTTCCACTGACAGCGGCAACATGCCTGAGTGCCCGCGAGGAAGCCCTCGGCTGTGTAAAGACTCCGTAAAGTGTTTGTCACACATGTTGAAGCTCATTTTTCCCAGACAACAAGCTCTCCCTCTTCTTCACAGCGCCACAGGCACGCACACCAACAATGACAAAAAGTGCCTTTGGGGCAGAAATGTCATGCAAATTGACTCGTTGACTCAGGTACGGTTTAAAAAGGAGCAAACACATTTCCAGCGTGTCTCTGCAGATGGAAAATGGGGCATTGATGGCCACTGCCCTCAATCTCTTCTTGACACAGTTAGAACCTGAAGTGAAACTCCTCAAGCGACTTGACTTTTGAATAGCAGCCCGTAATGATTTATTTTTATAAATATTCCCTATAATGGCCTGAGTGTTGATTTTTTTTTTTTTCTTTTCTAAATGAGATGTATTTTGTGAGAATGTGACCACCTCCCATTAATTTAATCATACACTTCACCCATGGTACTTATCAGTGGGTCATGCCCCATTATAAATACAGTTTTCTCTATTCATGCACACAGTGATTCCCAGTAGGGTTGAAGAGTAAGTGATTAATTTGATTGGCTTTCCCCTCCGGCGGTACAGCCACAGACTTGGCAAGAGTTTTTTCATTGTGCTGAGCAGATGGGAGCTGCTACCGAGCTCCTGATGAAATTTTATGCAAGCACAGTCTCACCTCTGTGCAGCACTTTGACAAACACCTTGTCTAACATGTTTCTTTTCCTAGTGATTTTATATTTAAAAATAATCAAATACTTTAATTGCTTTGCATAAGGTAACCCCGTGTGTATTAACAGTTTATACATTTGTTAAAACATTCTGTAAAATTGTTATCAGCAAATATTTAACATATTTTATATTTGGTTATTCAAAAATGTATTAAAATAACATCACAAACGATTTTAAAGTTTCACCTAATTATTGCTTCATTACTAAGAATGTAAGAATGTAAATGATGGCGGCTGTGGCTTGGTGGCAGAGCAGGTCGTCCACCAATCTGAAGGTTGGCGGTTCAATCTCAGGCTTCCCCCAGCCACGTGTCGAAGTATCCTTGAGCAAGATACTGAACCCCAAATTGCTCCTGAACCTGTGCCTTCGATATGTGATTGTGCAAGTCGCTTTGGATAAAAGCGTCTGCTAAATGTAAAGGATGCATTTGCAGTGATTCCCATATCAGAGAAGTTTTAAAAATGATCAAAATGAATGCAGTAGAACCAGGTATTTTCCAGTTTAGTCTCCATAGGACCCTTTCTCTGAAAACCTCGGCTACTACCCGTGATGAAAGTAACATGGGTGTAGGGTCTCAGAAGTCTTACTACAAATTGTGTAGTGTGTAATGCACAAATGCTTTGTAGGTTAGGGTTTAAAATTGTTTAGAATTAGTCACAATCAAAAGATATTTATACATTGACTGATAATTTCACAGTGTATATATGAAATATGTATGTATTTATATGCAATATATACACACTGCTTTATACAATTATTAAAGATGTCCTTATATCTGCTTACAACAACAGGTGTATAGTGTGTTATAAATTGCTTATAAACTGCTCATCAATGATAAGTAGGGCTTGAAATGAAGTGTTAGTGTTCTGTTAGAACTGAACATTTGTTCCCTATTTCATTTGTCCTCTTGGCAGTGATGGCCAGTTCGCTTAACCCGCAAAGATCACTTAATTAAAAATGCAAAGGGCTGCCTCATGTAACATGACCCATTCAATGTTAACCCGGAGAGAGAGAGGGACCTGCATCTATGCACATCCCATTAATCTTGTTATAGTCCCATCCTCTTTCTTACTGTTAAATATGCATTAAAAAGAATGGAGTCATTGAGTATATTTGGCATATAAAAGACACAGGCTCATCATTAAATATCCATGTAAGCCCTTTAAAGCTGAAGAGAGGTGATTTCATGCTTGGCTGCATCATTTCATAGGTGCTGCACCCCACCACTGCCATACAAAACACACACACACACACACACACACACAAAAGAACACACACACGGCATCCGTCAGTGACGTCCTTGGCTCTGCCTCCCCCGCGCGAGGCTCGGCGGGATGGATGCGGTGTCTGAACTAATGGAGCAGGGAGAACACAGGCTGGCTGTGAATAGAAGGAGGTGGAGGAGAGATCAGGGTGCTCTTGAAGCACCTCTTTGCATTCGCACAACAGCAGGTTACCGTCATCATGGTTTTTTGGAGAGCAGAGTAATATTTAGTGGCGAGAGCTGCCGGATCTTCCCTGGGAGTTAGATCCTGAGACGCACCGCCTGGCCTGCTTGGGCTGCAATTGAAAGGTCCCTTCTTTTTGTTTACATGTGACTTCACGCTCATACATCAACTCATTGCTGAAAGTATGCTGCTAAATCGGACGTGTGCGTTAATGATACAAATGTGCCAAAAAGTCCCCTAAAGAACATCTGCGGTTCCATAACCATAAAAACATTTTGCCTCTGATTAATGTGGTATTCTTAGGCTCATGGCTCTCCTCAGCAGACCACCAGACGAGATGTTCAATCAACTATGCATGACTTGACCTTAATGGATTTTTCACTAGGAGGCTTGGGTTGGTTATTAGGGAACCAGCTCATGTGGAACAACCTTGTCCCCTTGGGAGGGGAATTACACCAGTTCAGAGGAAACCCACATTATGGCAGGAGGAGAATGGAGGAAAGCACCATTTCCTCTTGGCTTGCATACATCTTTCAGTTTAAAATGTGCCAACTGTGCGATCTCAAAAGAAAATGTTCCATCTGCTGCTTGATTACGAATTCCCTATCCTTTCTCTCTACTTTATAGTTAGTGCTGTCGGTCTTTTGACTGTGGCACTGTTCATTTGTCTTCATAGTGTTTAATGTCACCTATTGTGATTTACTTGCATACTTGTCACATCTTTTCCCAGATATTTCTGACAATACAATCAGCCCCCCGTTATATGTAATTATACAAATGTGCTCGTGATTGGCTCTATTTACCCACATGTGTACGAAAGGATATTGTTTATTAGACCTTGTGCATTTTTAAAGTTGCTGTGGAAATTAAATGGGTGCACTGGGCGTCTGGGTGAAACGATGACCGTTATTGCGGCGCCAACCAAGCCTTGATCACCGAGCTCTGTTTACCCCATTCCAATTCGCACACATCGGTAAATAAACAAACAAAATGGCCCGGTGTTGAATTAATTTTCTCCTCCAGCTGTGTACTCTAATTGGGATAATAAGCTGAAAGGTTATCAACACTCCATGAGGCATTATTCAAGCACCTAGCTCAAGCTCTCCTCCCCTCGCTTCCGTCAGTAGCATTTGAGGGCCTCTGTGCTACAAAGTGGGAAATGACACAACATCTCCATCTAACTTTATATTATACAATACAACCCTATAATATATGTTAAGGTGGGGGGGGTAAATAGATAAATGCTTATTGATTCCAGGCTGGAGAGTCAACTGCATCGATCTGAATAGTGTGGAACCCTTAAAATCAATTTAAAAATGCATTACGCTTCTTTTTATTTAACACTGCCTGCATGCTGATAAGAAACACAGAAAAGAATTATTTTGATGAGCCCTGACTGGCTCATTTTTAGAAAGTGTATGTGAACTACCCATTCTGCGGCGTGAAACAGCAGGAAAACGTATTCCCTTTACACATTCACAGTAGTTGACGTTGTCTAAAGCCAAAGATTGGACTTGAAAATAAATGCAATTTCTTTAATCTAGCGCCTAGGTGTAAGGTTCACATGTGTTCATGTTGCCTGAATCAATTCAGCGTCTTACATTTGACTTCTGTAGAGCAGTTAAACTACTTTGAAAAATAAAATTAAATCAAATTGATTGTTTTTTAAGAAAAAACCCCAACTTGTTCTCATCCTTTCAACTGCATCTCAAAGTCTTTCATCAGAGGAGGCAGTTAATCTGAGCAAACTCTTTCTTTCAACCCACAGCAACTCACAGTTTTCATCAGCAGCTAGAGTTTGCTCAAGTTCCATCTGCTGATGGAGATGTTGTTGAAAGACCAAAAAGTAAGTAAGTGTACCTTGAATTATTATTATTTTTTGTCAAACTGCTACTCCCAAGGTGAAGAAACAGGGAATTCATTATTTGCAGGTTCAAGAACTCTTGATATTACCCCCAAATGATTTACTCAATCGAAAGAACTATGCAAATTGTTACTTTAATTTTTTTAAGTTGAGCAAGTGTAGTCTTTTTTTAGAGTGTATAATCAGCATATTGAAAAGTCTAAATTAATTACTTTTATTTTAAAAACATAATATACCTCAAACCTGAAATATTAAAATGGCTGAATATAACCGTTTTGCCTCATAAACGGATAAAACCTTTACACAACCCAGCTCTTTTGGACCTTAGCAAAACCTTTGGTAGGTTTTTCGAATATAAAATAAATAGGCAGGTGGAATGATAGGCATACGTTTACCATTACAGCCTAGGTGGTATAGGAATATAATCAACTAATCCTATAATACTAAATAAAACAGGGAGGAAAAGTAACTTTTTAATTTTTCATTTATTTATAAACCAATTTTTTTAGTTTCTTTTGATTTGAAATTAGTTTTTAGTTTTTTTTTTACTTCTTCTTTTTTCCTTTCGGCTGTTCCCTTTCAGGGGTCGCCACAGTGAATCATGCGCTTCCATCTAACCCTGTCCTCTCATCCTCTTCACTCAGACCAATTAACTTCATGTCCTCTCTCACTACATCCAGAAATCTCCTCTTTGGTCTTCCTCTAGACCTCCTGCCTGGCAGCTCCAACCTCAGCATCCTTCTACCAATATATTCACAGTCTCTCCTCTGAACATGTCCAAACCACCTCAATCTGGCCTCTCTGGCTTTATCTCCGAAACATCTAACATGAGCTGTCCCTCTGATGTACTCGTTCCTGATCCTGAATTGCAGCCGCCACTTCACCTCTTTTCCACAGTCTCCATTGCTCTGAACCGTTGACCCTAAGTACTTAAAGTCCTGCACCTTCTTCACCTCTGCTCCCTGTAACCTCACCGTTCCACCTGGGTGCTTCTCATTGACACACATGTATTCTGTCTTACAGAAAAAAACAGAAAAATCAAAGGAAATGTAGTGTTAAAAGAAAGAAAGAAGTTTGTCTCTCAGCTGACCAAGCCTGCGCTGGTGGGGGGGTTGGGGGTCCGAGCAATAGGACCCCCAACACATTCTTAATGTGGTGCAAATGTAATTGATTGTTGGAGCTACATGTAAGTGATACTACAGCTTTCACAGCCACCTGTGTGTCCCTATGGGACTCAACAGGCTCGCTACTGTCTGAAATTCAGACCCCCTCAGTATGTTCTGTAACTTATTTTCAACCTCCCCTGACCTTGGAAGAGAGTGTGTTGCAGTATTTATTTTGTTGACATGGTGGCCCAAGAGTCTGACTAGTTGGATTTGGTATGTTTAAATCTAAGCTTCATTCCTCTGTTTTCCAGAGCAGACCTCCATCTCTCTAGATTCTCCTCCACCTGCTCCCTGCTCTCACTACAAATAACAATGTCATCTGCAAACATCATAGTCCATGGAGATTCCTGTCTAACCTCATCTGTCAGCCTGTCCATCACCAGAGCAAACAAGAAGGGGCTCAGAGCCGATCCTTGATGCAGACCCTCCTCCACCTTGAACTCCTCTGTCGCACCTACAGCACACCTCACCACGGTCTTACAGCTCTCATACATGTCCTGCACCACTCTAACATACTTCTCTGCCACTCCAGACTTCCTCATGCAATACCACAGCTCCTCTCTCGGCACCCTGTCATACGTTTTCTCTAAATCTACAATGACACAATGCAACTCCCTGTGACCTTCTCTGTACTTCTCCATCAGCATCCTCAAAGCAAACACTGTATCTGTTGTGCTCTTTCTAGGCATGAAACCATATTGCTGCTCACAAATGCTCACCTCTGCCCTTAGCCTAGCTTCCACTACTCTTCCCCACAACTTCATTGTATGACTCATCAGCTTTATTCCTCTGTAGTTGCCACAGCTCTGCACATCTCCCTTGTTCTTAAAAATTGGCACCAGTACACTTCTCCTCCATTCCTCGGGCATCCTCTCACTCTCCAAGATCTTGTTAAACAAACTAGTCAGAAACTCTACTGCCACCTCTCCTAGACACTTCCATACCTCCACAGGTATGTCATCAGGACCAACTGCCTTCCACTCCTCATCCTCTTCAATGTCCTCCTCACTTCACTCTTGCTAATCTTTGCTATTCCCTGCTCCACACCAGTCACCTCTTCTACTCTTCGTTCCCTTTTATTTTCCTCATTCATCAACTCTTCAAAGTACTCCTTCCATCTTCCCATCACACTCCTGGCACCTGTCAATATATTTCCATCCTTATCTTTAATCACCCTGACCTGCTGCACATCCTTCCCATCTCTATCTCTTTGTCTGGCCAACCTGTACAAATCCACCTCTCCCTCTTTAGTGTCCAACCTAGCATACAAGTCCTCATATGCTCTTTGTTTGGGGAAGAGGTAGAGGGCCTTTGCCACCTCTACCTTCACCTTACGCTGCATCTCCCTGTACTCCTGTCTACTCTCTTCAGTCCTCTCAGTGTCCCACTTCTTCTTTGCTAACCTCTTTCTCTGTATACACTCCTGAACTTCCTCGTTCCACCACCAAGTCTCCTTGTTCACTTTCCTCTTTCCAGATGACACACAGAGTACCCTCCTACCTGTCTCCCTGATCACATTAGC
>CM022477.1:20997639-21041180 GCA_011952105.1 Coreoperca whiteheadi
AAGGATAGTTACACCACATTTCATCCACCCAGTGACTTTGCTTGCTAGTGTGTAATCAGCATTACAGCCTCACAGGGCTGCCAGCATGGCTAAAGAGTTGTAGTGTTGTTACAATCCGGTGTGCTACTTTACCTTATGCTCTAATTACATGGTCTATTATAATAATAATAATAATAACAATAATAATAATAATAATAGTGCTTTTTTTTTTAATGGCGCCTTTCACAACACCCAAGGTCACCTCACAGAGTAAAATACAGATCACTAGACAAGACAAAACACAGAAGGAGCTCTCCGCAGATAAAATGCACTAAAGACTCAATAAAACATGTTATAAAAACGCCTGTATAAAAAGATATGTCTTAAGGCGGGTTTTAAAAGTTAACAAGCAATCGCTGTTGTGAACATCAAGGGGAAGGGAGTTCCATAGACGTGGGGCAGCATAGCTTGTCACCCCTGTTTTTTCCTGTGAACTCGGACTTGTTTCAGCAAGAAAAGCACCTCCAATAAACACTCACGTCCACAAAGGTTATTCAAAAGACTTTTTGTAACACTGGCTCATAACAGCCTGATCATAAAACTGGAGCTGCTATGTGTGTTTTTATTCTGACTGAAGTGAAACACATTGCATGGACACTTCTGAGTAGAATGGAAGTTAGAATAACTTACATGAAGTAATTTAACCGCTTAAATCACCAAAACCTTTTAGTTAATGTGGTACACCCCAAAAATTGTGAAATCACTTTTGTGTCTATTTTATTTAATGAGCTGAACAACAATTTTCCATGATTTGCAGGAGCTTAAATTATCCCTAATAATTTAGGTGACAAGCACATATTTTTGGAGAGTAACAGTAAATGTAAGCAGCACCCAGGTGGAACTTTGGGCACGGGAACTGTTGCGCCCCGGGTTGCCTCAGGGGGAAACTTCCGCCCATACCCCAGACGCAATCTGGACGACGAACTGGAAACCTCGTGTCTTCATTGCTGCTGCACTTTATCTGTATTTAACAGGTTCAACTTTGTTACTGTGGTACCAAACCTGGGACCCGTAACATTAAAATGAAGTTGGTTTGACTCAAGCTTTTAGAGGCCAAAGCAAATCATGTAGCTTGTACTGAAGTAATTGATTAGTCTAACTATACTAAAAAAAGCACTGTTATTATTATTATTATTATAATAGACCATGTAATTAGAGCATAAGGTAAAGTAGCACACCGGACTGTAACAACACTACAACTCTTTAGCCATGCTGGCAGCCCTGTGAGGCTGTAATGCTGATTACACACTAGCAAGCAAAGTCACTGGGTGGATGAAATGTGGTGTAACTATCCTTTAGAACTAGTGTAAAGCTTGACCTGAGTGTGGCGCTAGACAAATGTTGTTATCTAAATCAGAAGGAGCCGTCCCCTGTATGTCTGAATCGGCCCGTCAGGCTAAGCTAGTGTAGTAAGAAAAGTCTTAAATGAAATAACTGCTTCGAAACACTTGCCTTGCTACCTTTCCACCTGGTCTCCTGGACACACAGTATGTCCACCTTCCTTCTCTGCATCATGTCAATCAACTCTCTAGCCTTCCCTGTCATAGTCCCAATGTTCAAAGTCCCTACTGTCAGTCCTACATTCTAAGCTTTCCTCTTCTCTCTCTGCCTACGAACACACCTTCCTCCTCTCCTTCTTCGTCTTCGACCACCAGTAGTCCAATTTCCACCAGTACCCTGTAGGTCAACAGCACCGGTGGCGGTCGTTGTTAACCCGGGCCCCGACTGATCCGGTATGGAAGTCATTGTCGTGATTCGCATTTTTAATTTGGCATGTTTTTTACGTCGGATGCCGGTCCTGACACAACCCTCTGCATTTATCCAGACTTGGGACTGGCACAAGGAGACACCGGCTTGTGCCCCCCTGCGGTTGCATTGGAAATTTTTTTTATTTTTTAATTTTATTTTAAATTTTTTTTTTAATTTTAAATTTAAAAATTTTTTTTTTTTTTTACTATTGTATTTATTTGATTTAAGTAATGTTTTGTTAATTGCATTATTAATTTATTTTAATTTTGTGAAGTTGTTTATATTTTTGTCTTCTAAGATTAAAATCAGTAAGTTTTAAAAACAACTAACACACATTTTGATGGTGGGAAAAACCGGAGCACCCGGAGGAAACCCACGTGAACACGGGGAGAACGTGCAAACTCTGCATTACCCCAGCCAGGAATCGAACACAGAACCTTCTTAATGTGATTCTGGTGTTGGAGTCAATGTGATTCTGGTGTTGGAGTCACAGCTTCCTGTGGACTCTTTCTCACGTCTTGTCTTCTTCTTTTTCTTCATGAAACTGAAGAAGTGGCGTGTTCTCTTCCAGAAACCTGGCTTTTTCTCCGCAGCCTTCGCCTCACAGACTTCCTCCTCTGTGATGAGTTCGTAGTCGTGTGAAACAGAGGGGAACGCCTCCTGTTGGCAGCCATGACCCTTCAGCTCATCCATGATTTGGACAGCTTCTGTGCGGACGACCTGACTGACTTCATCCTTAATCTGAGCAACTAACTCAAGGTATTTTGTGGTCTGTTCAAGGAGTTGGATCTTCGGGTCCTCCAACCCCATGGACAGAGACTTCCTCCTCTCAGTGGCTTCTTGTTGCAACAGTTTGATGTCCGGGTCCATTATCTGACGGATGGCGTCCTGCTCAGACATCATAGTCTGAATCACCTTCATGAACCCTGACACTGTGCTAGCATGAGACTTAAACTCATTCTGGAGTTGCTGTGAAAGGGTGACATTTATCTCTCTTTCTGCCTTCAGATCAGTCTCATACTTGTTGCTGATATGATGGTATGAATGGTAGAGCTCATTGCATGAATCAGTGAGCATCTCAAGTTCTCGCTCACTTTCCCTCTTCTGATGATCCATTTGTCTTTGTATTTCCTCCACTCGGTTTTGAAGCAAGAGCTTCACAGTCAAATGCTCCTCAGCCAAGAGGTTCTCTGTGTATGACAAGTGTCTCCGCTGCCATCCCCCATTCCTCTCTCGGTGGAGCTCTTGGCTCAAATTCGTAACTTGGTCAGAGAGATTCTGGATTTCATTCATCTTCTCCTCCAGGTTGAAGGAAAGCTCGTCGATCCTCTGCTGCTGGCCTGATATGATTCCCTCTAACAATTGAGAGTGTGTTTCCTCTTTCTTGGTCCCGCTTAAAAAACTTAAAATCCGAGACTTGGTCCAGCTGAAGGGGAACAGAGCTGCTGTAACTAATGTCTGAGCCATAATATATCACTGTCTGATACTGTAGTCCGTCCAACAATAACGTATCTCCTGTTGAAAAGTCTTAAATGAAATAAGTTCTTCGAAACACTTGCAAGTACAGGAGCAACTGAAATCACAAGACTAAATGGAACTAATTGTTTTGATCTTTGAAGTTCCAGAATTCCAGTTGCCCCGCCCCCCACAGTTACTGTTGCTATGTACCTATAACAACTTTGTGTTCTATGTGTGTAGCATGAAGGAACTACAAAGTCATTTCATTGTACAACCTTATGTTGCAAAATGATAAAACACCCCATACCTTGATTTATATATCACTTTTTAAAAGCAGTTGCTAAGTGCTGTAGGCTACAAAAAACAGAGCAAAGCAGTGAAAGACAATGGAAAAAGAGACAAAGTGGCAGTATGCAAAGCAAGTATTTCAGGGGCAATTAAAAATATGGATGTCAAAACAATTAAATAAATAAGACAGACAGACCAAAAGTAAATAGACAAAAAAAATACCAAAATACAACAAAGATCAAATCAAAAATGTGGTTTACTAAATGATAAGAGTAAATTTCAGGGCAAAGCTGATTATTTTATTAAACTAATCAAGGGAAATAGAAAATTAATTTCGGAAAATATTAATAAAATTACAAAGGAGGGTATTCAAAGTAATAGAAGACAAAGAACAAATAGCTACAATCTTCATTCAAACCACAAAAGTCATTCTTTGTGTATTCAGGACACTAGCTTAGCCTGACGGGCCGATTCAGACATACAGGGGACGGCTCCTTCTGATTTAGATAACAACATTTGTCTAGCGCCACACTCAGGTCAAGCTTTACACTAGTTCTAAAGGATTGTTACACCACAGTAATAAACTGCAATAACTTTAATGTTCTAATGTTTAGCATGTAACCTTAATAAGTCATACTTTAAAAAAAGAAAATAAGTAGCTAACTGAAAGAGCCACATTAGCAGCCATGTAAGGGTGTAATGCTCATTAAAAACCATTACCACTAGTGGTGTAACAAGTTTACAGCTTGGCCAGAGGGTGGCGGTAGAGGAAAGGCTGTAATTTGAATCAACTGGGTTTATATCCTCTTCCTTTTAGTCTTTCATTACTCTAGCCTGTGCTTTGCCAGCCTTAGCTGTGCTTGCGCTCAGTTGTGCTTGGATCTTACTGCTAATCAGAGCCATAGTTTAACATGCTGACGGTAACAAACGTTAACACTAAAACTGGGAACGCTAGCAGCCGCGTGAGGTTGTTGTGCTCATTACACACCAGAAAACCAAATAGTTGTTTGGATAAAAAGTGCTTAAATCATTTCCACTAGTGGGGCAAAAGAAAGAAGTGTCTCTAGCACCACAGGCTGTGTTTTGAAACAACTGGGTTTATCCTCTTACTTTAGTCTTTCATTAGTCTAACCTGTACTCCGTCAGCCTCAGACGCACTTAGGCTCAGCTGCGCTTTGAACTTAATCCTAACCATAGTCAATCATAGCTTAACATGCAAATTTTAATGTATCCGACTTTTCATCATATTTTCATATATTATACATTTTTTAGCATATTAGCATGTATTATTAACCATTTCTTATATGCAAGACAAGACTAAAAGTCTGTAGCCAAACTAGGAACCCTCTGAGGCTGTAATTAATCACTGGTAAACAAAATCATTGGATGGATGAAACGTGCTTCAATCATACGGCTTCAATCAGCGCGACGGTTGGGAGGCAAAATGTGACACTTGGCCTGACGGTGGCAGTAGAGGGAAAGGGTGCTTTCTAAATCAAATGAGTTCATCCTTGGCTCTGTACAGTCCTCTTTGCATGCATTTCAGACTCAGCTCATCAGGCTCCGCTCTGCATTGTCAGATTTCAGAGTTCTCAGCTTTCATTAGGCTAAACTGTGCTTTGTCAGCCTCGGCTGCACTAATTTGCCTCATCTGAACAATGCTGGAATGAGTTTTGACATTTCTCTCGAAGCAGCTACATCGGTTCAGCCAGCATTGTGTTCACTGTGTCTTGTGAATAGCGATCGACAGTGCATCTGTTTGATGAAGAGAGACTAATATGATAACGGACCACCCAAAATGAGGTTCATGACTTATGAAAAGACTCTAAGCTCAGTTGCATTACATGATCCAGATCAGAGACATGGCATCCCCCTGTCGCTGTAATTATGCACCACAATGGTGCCAATGCATTTAAAGCAGCCACATTATTACAACTGACAGTAGACTCATCTCTTCATCACTTATTCAGTGTGAGGCAATTTTCCAAGGCTTCCCCAGATGGTTGTCAATTTTATGCAAAATGGAAAAGAGATTCAGTGCAGCCAGGCTCAAACTGATATCTCCAAGCCATAGGTTGGATGGTTATTTGAAAGCCTTGAAATAAAGTATGGGGTCTTGGTCTCATATCTGTCTGACAAAAGTGACAAAGGAAAATACATGTTTCCCAGAGATATTTTTCAAGAAGGGTGGCAAAACATCCTTGCTGCCTTTTATGGAACCATTTATTCCACTTTAACATCGCCCACACTTTTAAGGGTCACTTAGGTTGCCTTAAAAGTGGCCATTAGCACAGCTTTCAGAGACAGGGGCCTCTTGTGGGAGGAGCACCACTTACAAATACAAAGAGCTTTCATCCGCCGATCTTTCTGTCTAAACGCAGCGATTCAACGCTAAAACAAACATATCACGCAGGGTTAAATTAGAATGTGGTCAGATAACAAATCTCAACTTTGTTTGAAATTCATTACCACCGCACGCATCAAGTGTATTCACTCTGCTAATATTCAGTAGCCTATTATTATTAAATAGGACTTGTTTACACAATGCAACGCTTGGTGATTTTCATAAAATCACCCGATGCTGAGTCCTGCTGTTCTATTCATGCACACATTCTGACTGCACATACCTTACAGCTATGATTTGTTTTTTTTCTCTCTTGTTTTCACTTTTTCATTGGTTGTTTTTGTATCCATTCGTGTCAGAGTTCTTCTGCTTAAAAGCCCATGATGAATAGGCTGGACTTGACCCGAGTGAACCACTGCTTCGCGGACCGTCAGCTGACTCCGATCCAGTGCTGGGAACTAATATGGGCCGCAGTAATGTAACTGCTTTTCTCAGTAATGCCTGCTGTAACAAATAATAGTAAAAGATGTGTGCAAATATTCAACATCCCACCAAGCCTAATCTCCTTTATTCATACTAAGTTACACAGATGAGAAATGGCAGTAAAATTGACTCTCAAGCATCCCCAGGTGTCAATATTTACACAAATATAATGTTGCTGAGTGAAACTGGACTTTGTTTGGTCCGCTTGCCATTCACAGGAGACGAAGCCTACTGATTTGCATTTTACATCATAAAAAGAAGTGAGCATCACTACCATTGTGTAGTATCAAAATCGTTCTCTTTCTAGTGAATAGCATGCACGCAGTATACATCATCGAGTTTGATTATCCTTAACGAAGTGTTGGCTGCCTGTAACAGGCTAATTGAGCAATGTTAACATGTAGCAACAAGTCCCTGCTGACGTGGACAAGACAGACAAGAAAACTGAACAGCACAAAACCAAGAACATGTCTTACCTTGCATCTTTGCTATGCGTTTTGGTTCCTGATGACCGAATAGTTCGACGTTAACGTTTTTCTAAATCAACATTCGAAAGCTGCGCTTTTTTTTTGTTGCTTTTTTTTTGCGTGCCTATTTGTTCTGTATAAACCTGGTATATCAGGTATTTTTTGTTCAAGAGCGACAAAGTCCACGTACAGAGGAGGTCAGGGTGGGTCAAATATAGGACTTTCACGCACGAGGCCGCTGCATTCATACGCACGGTACCGCCGGTGTGATGTGTGAGGTCAGTTGCAACCGTTGAATTTTTTATAGACTTATGTGGTGGCCGTTTACTCAGTGATTTAACTTGCACTTTAGAAGAAGAGCAGACATGTCCACCATACTACACGTGAAATATTTTGCCTCTAAGTAACACAGTCTCAGAGTAATCTAGCAAGCACCAAAAAGTGTTACACTTGTGCCACTTCTCCCCTTCTGCCTTCTGCAGTACAGTTGTTTTGATGTCAAGTAAATCACAGTAACATCGGAATCAAACATGCGCTGTCACTATGAATACATGCTTTTAGACTGGCCAATGTTATATCGTCCATATTGTAATTCCACCGATGCTACTTCTATAGAGGAACAGAGGGTGATGTATGTTGTACTGACTGTAAAAACAAAGCTGTGATTTTCCATGAAGCCCATCACGAAAGGTCTGAAAAGATTTCGGCTTTTCGCCTTCAGCCGGAACATAAAAACTGACCTCTTCAGTCGTGTTTTTGACATCATGTGCTGAGCCGTGAGCTTGATCAAAAATAGAATTGTTTGTGTTGGAGTCATCACACATCCCACATGGCGACCATGCTAACAGGGTAAAACAGAGCGCCTGAGACGCTCCTGTGCATAACATGCAGCTCGTATGGACACGGTGCTTCGTGATGAAAGACTCTGCTGACAGCCACAGAGGTTTATATTGATGCCATGACTAGAAAAGATGTGGTGCCATTTGCTTTGATTTATTAGCTACTCTTCAATGTAACTGTACCCACATTAGAAAGGTACATGTTGGTCACAGCCAGCTATCGATTTCTCTACAGTTAAATGAATGGCTTTGTTTAGCAGTGAAAAAGTGAGCAATTTTACCTGCACTAGCAAGCTGTTTAATAGTCCCAAATCTATATTGCATTAAAATGATGACACATTGCACCCGTAGCCCTCTCCTAACTCCTGTTCCATCGACCTCCAACAGTTTGGGCAGCAATGGAATTGCACAGTGACGTGAGGGAATGTGAGGTCACCCTGCCATGAATCTTTATCACTCAAGATGTGTTACAGAGCACTTACGTCCTCGTGATTGCCATGCACAGCAGATGGACAGTAAATACCGTCCAGGAATGTTCAAACATGATATACTGTATGTTCGCCACCAGAAGAGGAGAAACAGGGGAATCCATCTCACTTAGCTGCTCATAGTTCCCCAAGTCTTTGTGGATAACAGCCGGGAGCGCCACGATCAATAGTATTTTCTCTGTTTATCTCTGCTCACGCTTGCCTTGAACGATCACAGGGAAAATCCCTGCTTCATAAGCTCGCAATGTGTCATCGCTCATGAAAAGATGACCTTTGCTGTCCCTAAACACCATGTAGTGTTTAGCTGGAAAAGACACCGCTGGACTTCTCCTGCATCTCTTTCTTTTCATTTTATTTGCACACAATTAAACCAGAGTAAGGGGCCCGAGCAGCTCAAAATGGGATGTGCGAATGTTTCAGTAATGGGGGCCTGTTGTGTTTATGATGAATACTGGCCAATCTGTCTGCCTCTGGAGGGTAAACACGTTTGACATTTGGTGTTGACCTTATCCCTTCTATTAGGCTGCTTGTTTTTTATGACAGAGATGGATAAGGGCGCTTTCTCCCATTTCATCATATAGAATGATGCTGGTTAACAAGGCGTCCTTGTTAGGTCAAAGCATATTCACATTTACATGTTTCACTGGGACTGTCACATTTGAGGTGAGCTCATATTGTACAGTCAGCTGCTCTGACCGCTGGTTAACTGAAACAACGAGGCCATAAGAAAACAACGTTAACTTATCTATTCATTATTCCATTTGAAATGTCAGTGCGTAATGATTTTAAGTAATACTATGGGACATTTTCATAGATAGATAAATGTCTGGCTATACTCAAAATTGGCCGATTGCATAACACTGGATTCATGTATAACAATTTCATGAAGGTTTTATGGTTGCCTTTTATATTGAAAAGTCCTCAGATGCACAGGAAACAAAGAAAAAGCCAATTAAAGCCTGAGCAGCAGAAGCTGCCGTGGCTGAACCGTAAAAGAAAAGAGGGCTGGTGCTGACACAAAGTCAAACAGTAAAGAGACATCAGGGTATACCGAACACACTGCTTGATTGACAAGTGACCTCTGGGAGGGGCAGTGCAGTGACGCCGCAGCAAGATGCTAATCAGGATTAGCACAGTCTGGGATCTGCGGCGTGTAGTGGCATACGGTAATGGATGTGGAAATGTGACCCAGACCGACCCCAGGCACACTCCACCCTCCATCATGCACGCTTTACCTCACAATGCGGACATAATGTGGAGCAAAGCGTTATAAAAGCTTGTTTTGATTGAGAATTTCCATCAATCAATAAAAAAGTATGACACATTCCGGCACACAAGGCCTTTCTGATGGTGCCCGAACTTTCAGTTGATCAGTTTTTTTATCAGCATATGAAAGGTGGATTATACCAAAATAAAGTTTGCAGGGGGGGGGGGGCTCATGAATTTTGATTAATTCATGGTTTCCTCCACAAAGACCTAACCGGCCCCTCAGTCAAATACAGCATGCACCATGAACTATCAAACAGCACGAGTTTGCTTTTTTCGTCTCTCTTTTAGTGGACACACTGTTGGATCACAGGTCAACCAGTGCACCAATCTTCTGCTCCATATGGCCCCGTGCTCTAATATTTACCATTAGTGAGGTGGTCGGCTCAGGTTTTCTGAGGCGTTGTTCGCTGGAGTGCTTTCGACCAGATATATGAGTCCTTAAGGTGACCTATTTATGTTGGTTAGATAACAACTGTGGAACAGCACTGTGGTCACACAGTGTGCTTCCATACTACAAAAAGAAACATTAGCTATGGGGGCAGTAGTTCACCTTGCAAGATCATGCTTGAAACTCAGCATAGGTAAACTGGGAATGCACTTCTTTCGGAGGACAAGCCATCAATATGGTACTTCATAAAGAAACGGTGAGCTGCCTATTCTTGTGCATTGTTTTCCTATTCGCCGGGCTCGAATAGAAAACGGATCACTTCCGGTCACTTTGACACTCTCGCCGGAGGCGGTCTGCATGCCCAGTTAGTTTGTCACAACTTTTTATTTGTTTAACGATGCCACGCTTTATAAATATTTATTGAATAATTAGCCTGCATGTAAAATGTATGTGGGCACTTTCATTTAAAAATCATACGACCCTGAATCTAAGGCATTGAACTACTGAAACAGTCCAAACATTCTCACAAGCAACAATTATGACTACAAGTCAGTGATGAACGTAATAAGACTCAGTTCCAAACAGCCTTTTAAGATGTTTTCTGTCGCTTAGCCATAGTTGCAACCTGTGGAATTCTTGGACTTAACATATTCCACTTTATCCGGCTGACAAACGTCATCAAGTTGTAATTAGGCTTTCTCGTGTATTGGTTTATTTATATTTGTGTGTAATTATATATATATATATATATATATATATATATATGGAAATGTGTGTATTCTATCCTTTGTTCTTTTTATGTCTGCCTTGTAAAGCACTTTGAAATTGCTGGATAAGTGCTATGTAAATTACCTTTAGTATTATTTTTAACAACCACACAAGATCTGTTTGTTAACAGATAAAACCTTCATTGCACAACACGAGACTAATAGTCTACAATTTAGCATTGAATATGACAATTACACAGAAAACTGGGATTTTCTACAAAACGTGGTGTTTGTGGTCCGAAAATACCGAGCCAATCAGATCTTCAGACGACAGCCAGGTGTTTCCCATCATGCCCTGGGTCTCGCGTTCGGTGGCGTGCAGCAGCGGCGCCTGGCTCGTTAAAACTGGTGCCGCCTCGTTCTCGTGCGCTGATCACTTCTGCCACTTCTTCATCTGTAATACATAGAAATATTGTGCCATACTGATGGCTAAACTGTGGGATATGTCAAGAATAACTATCCTAGTTGTGCTACTATAGACACATACTGAAGTGTCATTTCCCATCGTTCACCTAACGGAGCCGGCTCGATCGCAACCGACACATCACTAGTTCATTAGTTGCGAACGGGTATGTCCAGTTCACCTTTCACCAAAAACATGAGCACGTCCAATGAACTGCATTCAGGCAGCCTATTCAGTGAAATAAGGCATCATGAAATATAGAGGGGGAAGGTGCACTGTTTGGTTAGGGATAGTTTCTGGGTGTGTTTACATATTGGACAACAACATGGCAAACTGCCACAAAACTAGCAGATAGGGAAGAAACTTTCATTGAGTAAAATGAGTATTACTAGAAAAATGCCACTGAAAATGTATCAGCGGGTATGTATTATTTTATATGGTTCATTTAAGGCTCGTGCTTGAAAGCAGCACAACGAGCACAGCAACACAACATTGGCATATTATGATGTTAGAAAGTTGATATGGCAAATGCAGTAGCAAACATGTGCCTATTTAGTCCGCAGACATGGAGCAATATTCAAATTTACTAGAGGTTTCTGGCCACCGGATGACTGTAAGTCCAATATTTCGGTTTTTGCTCGCTACCCACTCACTCCTGTGGAAAATATGTGGCTATTTAGCTGCTAAACGCTCCACTAGCTTTGCTTGCTGCAAGCTTTGTCTGCCTGCTGTTTGGTGCTCGGGCAGCTAGTGAGCAGCGTTTTTTTCGTTCAGTTTTTGTTTTGATGAGGGTGCTGAGAGAGAAGCAAAACAGTGACATTGCGGACCCCAAAACCAAGCCACTTAGTGAAATACACTCTAAAGACGCTCCATCGAGCGACCTCTTTCACATTACACCTGATCCATTGTTAAAATAAACCGGTTGATTAGAGCGGCTTTAAGGAGCGACACTTTCAAGGCCTCAGTGTCATTTCAATTAGATTTTAGTCAGTTGCCTGTATTGATTTGGATTATCTCTATGCAGTTACAAGCAAAACGGAGCAATCTGTTAAGTGTTGAGTGGCAGTGAAATAAATGGTGGCCATTTGCACATCACATTTCACGCATTTATCATGTACTTAAGAAGACTAAGAAGTGACCACTCACAACAAATGAACCAAGGAAGGTATTGGAACCTAAGGTCACATCAAGGGGTGCATTCAGGATTGTATAAGGAACCCTGGTTTGAGAATCATTGCTGGTTATGTTCATATTGTACCGACCAAGGTTAACATTCCTAAGTGTCTTGTACTTTTCCAAGCTTGGGAAGCTTTCTGAATCATACGCGTCTTTTTTTTTGTCAGCTCACAGACTCCGGGCCCTTACGAGAACACATTACAAGGCCTGTGCTTCCACCTGATCCCTGGCTTTGATTACAGAAAGGAGCAGGTGTGAATTAAGCGGGTGCAACAGGATAGCTTCCTGTGAATAAATGCATTTTGATTATGAGCAAATATTGCCCTCCTTTGGCCCTCATTATGCAAATTAGGAATTGTATTTTAGGGGAAGGGAAGGGATGGAGGACGAGGGTGATTTGTTTGCAAGAGGATTTTGTGCACCCTGGCAGTCATATGCTGCTGATTAACGGACTAATGGACAGGCAGCAGAGTGGGGTGAAGTAATTTCATACCAATCACTATTCATTACTTAATGAGAGATGATGACTCGGGGCACTCTCCAGCTCCAATGGCAGCAAAAGGCAAAGTTGATGAATCGTAATAAAAAAATCATATCATTATTTACCTCTTTAAATTCACCGGGGCCATGGAACATAATTAAAAGGGCCACAGGAGAACGATGAAACGTTTTTTTCACAGAAAGACAATCATTTATCATGACCTAATAGGATTTTTGTTTACAGCTCAGGCCATCAGATCAGCCGTAGTCTTACCTGTTGAACCAAAGCATAATCAAATCAAATACACCCATCTACAATATATTTCACTTTTGTAATGCTGCTCAAGAATGTTCGGCTTCCCATTGACTTTGTAGATGAATGAACCAGAAAGAGTCGTCTTGTTTTATGAGTTCACTTAATTCAATTTGACAGGATTTTATTTTAATGACATGTTATTTCTAGAGTTTGTGCAGTGGATAATGAAGTGGCTGTAATCTTAAAGCAATGATACATGAGAACATATTCATTTGAGCAGCTGAAATAGACAATTTTATCTTTGGTTAATGGATTGATCAATGGAACGGAGCTGAACTTTAGGTCACACAATGGTATATTAGTATAATGAAAACATTCTCTGTCGTGCAATGGTTGCTGGCAAAGTTAAGTATATTAATATAGAACGTTACAAAATGTAACTCATATGCTGCATCTGTCTTTTATTTAGTTTTGTTTTTTGCTCTACCCCACATCCCAGGGCCTCGTGGGGCTCTGAAAGCCCCAAGTTCACTGTATATTATTTGGTATTTAGTAACTGATGGATGACAATTTGTATACACCATCAAATTAAAACACTGACCGAAATTTAAAGAAACGGCCTTACATTATTCCTGATCTTGATGCCTCGCCTTACATACTACTACTGTAGGGTGCAACATACGATTAGTTTTATTATCAAATCATCCGATGATTATTTAGTTAATGGCTTAGGCCAAGTGATGTCAGAAAATAGTGTGACTCAACAGGATGTGTGTCATTTCAAAACTACTCTGACGCTGATTTCTTGGTTCAACTTTGATCTGCTGTACTTACTGTGGCGCAAACCGCTCCTTCATAACACGTCTTATGTGTCTGACTACTCTCGTTTTTTTCCCCGTTGAACCTCTTTTTAGCAATGTTGCAATGTTACCAATGTTGTCATAACCAATTAAACCGGTGGCCAGAGCTATGCAAATTAAACCAAAATGGAAAAGAATAAT
Organism: Coreoperca whiteheadi; assembly: GCA_011952105.1. NCBI lineage: Eukaryota > Metazoa > Chordata > Actinopteri > Centrarchiformes > Sinipercidae > Coreoperca > Coreoperca whiteheadi. The sequence continues at coordinate 21,011,535 of CM022477.1, forward strand.
TATCAGACTCGTGGGTTGTTTTTTCATGTTTGATCAAATGAGTTTGACTAATGTGCAGCCTTTGAATAGCTTCTGATTGGCCAACAGTCCGAAACCCAAAGATATTAAAATAACAGACAAATGTACGAACATCTGGGAAGCTGGAACCAATGAATGTTTGGCATTTTTGCTTGATAAATTGATAACATTACTAAGTAATGATTATCAAAATTGTGACACAGGTCATTTTTGCCTCAGGGTCTCCAAGTAAGGTAAGGGCCATGACTGAAATGTATTTTTGAAAACAGATTATCTACAAAGTATTAAATGTCCTATGTGCGTAGATCAATGCGTAACTTCAAGAGAGATTAAAAGCAAAGGTGCCTTATTCTGAAAACATTTCTAATTTTACCTGCTTTTCATTTTCCTGCAAAACACAGCTAATAATGTGCCATAACTCACAGTTCCTGTTTGTTAAAGGGCTTCAGGCAACTATATGGTGGCATTTGCAGGGTTTTAAAAAGATATGTGTTTTATGTCCCCATTTTTACATTTTTTTTTTTGGTTTTTTTAAGGAGGAATGTGGTAGATTTTACTGGATATATTTCTTTTCTGCAGGTTTTGATGAGTTTTTTGGAGAGCTAAATGTTACTTCAGCATCTAAGGCGTACAGTGCCGAAGTGCATGTGGTCCAATAATCTAATCCATATGGTTGAAGTTATTCCTCATGTAAACATCCAATTAAATATGCTCTCTCATTCTCCTCGCAGTGTTGATCTATCATTACTGAACAGGTGCTGTTTGAATAGTGAACTGTGTACATTTTGGAGCTTGCAGAAGCTCTCCTCTCCCTTGACAGTTAGTGTGCATGTGAATGTGCAGGTGTTGAGAAAGAAAGAGAGGGAACGAAGTCATATTTCAGATCACTTCACCAATACACAGTATTCCACGGTGGGAGGGAGACGTTACGCCCACAACGGATTAATTTTGGTCATCACAGTAGATCACATTGCAGCCTCAGTAAATCTGAATTATGCTGCCACTATATTAGCCTCAGAAGACTCCCAACTGTGTGGCCGCCAGCTTTACACTGTTCAAGTCTTTTATGTCTGACAGTAATGAGGACCATCACGCTTCATCACCCACAAATGTCAGTTTTCTCTGTTTTTACCAACTTTTTCCAGCTGAGGAGATGGCCATTACTTTTTAGAGGCGGTACCCTACCATCGGGACAAATGTGGGTGCAAGCTCCTTTATAACAGTGCACGTCCAGGGTAAATAAAGCAGCCCCTTGTTCACCATCACCCAAAGTGTAAACAGTAAGTAGATTGTACAGCATTTGTTCGTTTGTTTGAAGATCTGTCGCACTGAACTGAAGTTGGACGCCTCTAGATGAAACTGAATGAGTCCAGCTAACATGTTAGCCATTTGTCAGTTGTCTGGGTGTCTCTTTCTCTACTTTTTTTTCTTCATTGGCAAAAGAAACACTTGGTAGAGCTTAGGGCTAATTCCTACACAAACACAGTGCATTAGTATTACAACTCTACCACTGAATCAATCAATATACATCCATGACATCCAATTCAGTAGCCTAGGCCATGGATGTATTGTAAGAACTGAATACCAGACTCAAACTCATGGCGCCCCTTCACTTTATGGAAAATTGCTTGCCAAGTGCATAAACCAAAAAAATGTTCTGGCCTCTGGGTTTAGTGTGTTACAGTGTTTCTGGGCCACTGGGACAAATTGTCAGCAAGGCTGGGTGGCGAAGTCAAATCCATAAAAACATGTCCTAGACTCACTAGCAAGTTATCCACCGGCAACAACATAGTTAGCATCCTTCTACCCACAATGCAACACTCCCCTCTTAAAGTAACAGGCCATTGAGGCTGTTCCTGACATTTACCATTTGCATTGTTACATGAGGCTGAGAGGATTTCTGTAGCAATTATAGTTGCCCCTCTTTCAGGCATGTGCACAATGAAAGTCAATATATCATGTTTTAGATTAACCTTTATAACCTTTTTTTTTTACAAAGTAATTACCTTGTAATTATGTAATATGTTCCAAAGATTAAACAAGGGCTTACGGTGTTATGTATTAGTTAATCCCTCCTAAAAAAAAGTTTTAAAAAAATGATTACCCCTTAAGTGACAGTCACACCACAAAGTGACATTCACTCGTCCATGAATGGTGAACAGCTGTAGCTGGCGGGCTAACCATTACCTGAGTAGTCCGTGAGACCCTGGGTGCTTTTCATTATGCTAATGTTTACCCTCGCTTCTCTCACTCGCGTCTTAGCGCCTCCCAGAGACGATGTGAGAGAGAGATGTGAGGAAGACACGCGAGGACGGAGAAGCTGAAGCAGCCAAATGAGGAATCCTTTGTTCCATAGCGTCAGCCTTAAGCGATGTTAGTTACTTATGACGTGCTGCACAGATGAGGGCGAGGAGGGCTCCCTTGTGCCTTTTTAAAAAAAAAAAAAAGTTTGAGCATTCAAGGGCACTTTTGCGCCAAGCTCTGTTGCTGTCTGCTGTCATGCTGCTGCCGCACTTCCTCTTTAGATACATTTTTGAGAATTATTACATTATGACTGAGTGTTTCTAGCCTTTAGGGCACTGGCTCAGTGGCCCACGAGGAGAGATAGGGAGTGAGGTACACACACGCAGGGAGAGTAGAGACGAGACAAGAGAGAAAAGTAGACAGCGGAAACAGAGCTTTTGATCAAGAATGGACAGACTCTTACATGTTTAATCTTCCCACAGGCAGTTCAAAACCAGTATGTCTCACATGTCCCATGGCCATTATTAAAAGCTGCAATGGGAAGCGCCACTACGAGGCAATTCACAGAGCAACTATTGAGCAGGTTACAAAGGCGGAGGAATTTTGGTCATTTTGCTAACAAGGGGGATGGCATCCCCTCTTATCTCCCCTCATATCGCCAACTGGATACATCTGTGTTTCCTCACTCTAAGCTCCTCCAGAAGCTTCCTCTCTCCTCATCTCCTTGATGTGCGTTTAAGGCATTGGAAGATCTTCCATGACGGTGGAGGGGGAACAATTTCCGTGTGACGGGAGGAGAGAGGACGTGAGGAATCATAAGATAGCATAATGAAGAGCACCCACTGACTGTGAAGGGAGGGAAAATAAAGCCGAACAAGCTCGCGGTCAGTTAGTAAACTCATTAGCTTGTCAGCTTAGCTCAGTCGTTAACAGGACGATAAGTTCACATAGTTTATTCAAAAGATGTATTTGTCTGCAAACCATTGCTCTTTTGTGGAGCAGTTTGTACTCCAACAAAGGAGGTTCTATAAAAGTGAATAGTGACACACAGCTAATAAGCTACCATAGCTTCCTTCAATTTGGGCTCTCCGGCTCTCCATCTCCTTAGCACTGTCAAGATGGCTTGCTATTGCTCAAAGGTCAAAGTTCACCAAACTCTATGTTGAACTTTATGCGGAACATTAACGCAGATTAATTCCCCCCCCTCTAATGGATCGTCTGATTGCTGCGATTCCATTGGAATTGATTGTTTCTGCCGCAGCATTTTGCTGTTTTAAAGTCTGGCATAACTAGGCCTTTAAATCTTTGTACTTCTTCCCTTCTACCTACCAGAAGTTACCCAGTAAGGATTTAATTTGGACCATGTATGTATTAAATTTTTACACTAATTTGTAAACTGTAATCAAAAGCATTACCGCATCCTCTAATTCAATACCTGTGCAGATAAAATTTGATAGCAAACAAAACCTCCTCGCCGTGCGGAAAACATTGCATCACCATTAAAGACTGAGTATTACTTTTAATGCTACTGCTCTGTATTGACTTGGCTGCAACAGGTGCCAGCCTGCATGTGCTCATCCATCCTCACTGAAGTCCAGCTCTGCAGCAGTGCAAGTTTCTGACATCCTCCCACTGTTGGATAATGAAAAATGCATCACCATTGATCCCCTCGCTGTTGCAAATCTTGCATAACGTCGACTCTTCTGAACAAACCGTCCTCATTTATTTCTGTTATTCATTCTTTGTCCTACCTGGTCACCATTAAAATGTAATGCTGACAGTTAGATACCCCATCATCAAAGCCGCCGGCACCGCTTCTACCCAAATGAGATGAGGCCTCCTTTCAATTAAAACCGACTCCTGACTGTTCTTTGTTAGGCTTCCTGTGTTTGTGAATTCCCTGTAACCCTTTCATCACCTGCTCCTCATTAATTCACCTCGCAAGGTTTTCACTGTATTTCTTCTTCTCTTGTTGTCCTGTTCACCGACTCAGAGTTACCTCACGCCGACAGCACCGTAGGTTTTCAACATGATAGCGAAACTGAGAGTGGTCACAACAGGCCGTTGTCCACATCCCATGCAAGAGCGCGTAATGTGGGCTCCGCCTACACCTCCCCCAGCAATTTCAACAGGTTGCTTTGCTCTGCAAGGGTTAGCATTGAGGGTACAATGAAGCCTGCGCTGAGGAGGCCAAGCACAGCTTCCATTAGCATAATGTTTTCCCTCCTTTCAAATTCATAAAGTGTTCTATCCCTTTCTCTTCTCTAGAATCCCTGCTGGATGTCTCCACTCAGGCGAACTGAGGCTTCATGTTTAAAAATCATCAGCATTTGAGCCAATATCTCCGTTTGATTCCTTTTCAGGCATTTCTGCCAGCATTGCATACTGTTCCGTTCCAGACCAACATCAAATGGTTCTCAAAGATGACATTTAAAAGTAATCCCTGGTAAAATCATTTGTCTCGACGAGAATCCACATCTGCTAGTGATTAAACGTCCCAGTAGCTTTAAAAATTAGCTCGGAATCATATGACTTTTTATTGATATACTTCTCCCTCATAGTCTGGAGAGAGAAAACTATATCTCTGTAAAATTAAAAAGATGAATAGCCAACTTCTGAAAAGTAATCAAATAGCCAATTAAATGTATTAGCAGTGATCGCTCCATGTTTACAATTGAGTTGCTCCTCTTCCTCGTTCTTAATGAAACGGTAAATCAAGAAAAGTCTTTCGAGGTTGACCTTCAGCTACTAACCTGCTGATTCACTTTGAATTTGACTTTGATGCTTAATTATTTACCTGCATACGTACAGCTAAATCTTCATAGATTATGGGGGGAGAGCAAGATAAAGATGAGCAAGTTTGTGTACTGTGTCTTATTGAGAGGTCCTGGCACAGCTACAGCGACCCAGGCAGCTATTACGGCCATCCTCCCCCATCTGTCCCTCCATCCATCTCAATCCACCCTTCCCCCACTTATCCCTTTCGAAGCCCCTGTGTCAAAAGGAGGTGGGAAACAAGCATTTAGAAAAAAATGAAGAAATGGTAAGTCAGGATTTTGCTTTCTATCGAGGCGCAAGACATTGTGAGCCTGAGCTAGACATTATTTTATGTATGGAAACACATTTCTAATCAGCCTAAATCACAGATTGAAGACTGAAAAGAGAAACTGTCTGTAATGGCCACACTAGCAGACTAACACATTGATAAAAACGTGATCTAAAATGTGACAACATCATGTCCACTCACACTCACATTTTCCTTTAATTTGAGCTTTTCTCTGTCCAAAGGTAACAGCAACTCTAAACTCAGAAAGGAACACGTCATCGCTCGTTTGTTTAATCCATAAAAAAACCTACGTGAAAAAGCTAACCGTGTCCGGGCTGCTTTTTCAGTTTGAACTGGCAAACATGCGCTCTTCTCACCTAACATTAGTCCAGGGGGCGATTAAGCGTTTTTCATATGTCAACTGATTGCTTTGAGTCACGTTTGTGTGTGAGGGGGAGTGTTAAATGCACCACACCTGGGCCCTGGACTTTTTGCAAACACCTGCCACAGCAAGGTTGGGTTTGGGGAGAAAATACTTTAGCATTGAAGTAAATTTTGTAAGATTTGTGTGCAGTGACAAATCAAAACCTAAGCGGAACGCTAACTGTATTATTCAGCAGTGAGAAAGAACTATTTTCAGAAAAAAGCTGGACTCATCAACAGCAGATCTGTTGTCTCTTTCAACCCTTTGTCATCCTTTGTGCATGAAATATAAACTATGAAGCAAACAGACAAGCCAGAGTTTTGTTTTGACGTGTGAAGTTTGAACTTTTCAGTCACCTCTCTTGAAATTCTCTGCATGAATAACTCCTCAATGGTCTTATATAAAAGACTTGCTTTAAACTGTATTGCTATGAAGTTATCAATTTCTCAACGTGAATCTTCATTTCAGTCTTGACTTTCCCGTGTATCGCTTCACCAGTGTCTGCAGCCTGAGGCTGCCCTACAGGGCTCTGGCGCCACAGGAATGCTGCAGCTCCGTATATATGAGGGAAGTAAAAGGAGTTTTCACCTTTGCAGCTTCCACATCGCCGCAGAAGAAACAAGTTGAGACTGCAGCGAGGAACACAAGTAAACAAGAATGCATCTGGAGGACAAATGTCGTGCGAGAAAAGCACTTGATTCCGCCTCGGAGGAGTTGTGTGATGTTCAGAGGAGGATCACAGCGGCCCCTGACATCTAAAGATAGCGTCATTGATTCCCAAGAGTCCTAGCACTGCTCCAGATCAGGAAGCAGATCCTGATGGGGGGGGGGGTTGAATGTGTGTGAATACATGTGGCTGTGATGTTGGATTTGGATGCATTTCAGAAAAGCACACCATATGCACTTGTCACTGAGTGGATAATCCAGAGATATGCGGGATCGGGGTTAATCTGTCGTTAAAAATGAAATGGATTCAGAACATATCAAGACACAATATCTCTCGCTCAGCATGTTGTGGTTTTGCCAATGCAGCACATTCTGTTGAAGGGCGAAAGGCATGATGACTTACTTGATAGTCCAGACATAAAGCTCATATGGATATTTTTTCTAGCACAGTATATCCTCTTTCACCTTTCTTTCATAGCCTTTCTTTTGCATGATAGAGTGGACCTTTGTAAGGATCATCTATCATTACCGGGGATTACCATTTCTTTGCATGCTGGGTTCTCTTAGGATTACAGGGAGATTACTTCATATTTTTAAAACCCCCGTGCCAGATCTGCCTTTATCTGTTCCATCCGGCGGTTTTTGGTAAGACACTGAATCTCCACCATCCTGAATGCTTCCCAGAGAGTTCATTTCCACCTTCTCAGCATTTGTAAAACTTGTGATTTATGTGCATCTGTCCTTATTCCAATGATTTCGGAGAAGCTGCAGCTACTGTTTAAAGACCAAATGAATATTATATATTCAAATATGAAATATTTCATATCGAACTAAACAAGCTATAAAATTCACTCATGACTCTCATGCTGTCGCTTGTTATGTGCCCCTAAGGCTTTGAAGAAAATAACATATCATTAACAATGCAGCGAGCTATAACGGGTAAATGTGAAGATCATGTTCTTATGATATTGTCAATATAGAATCGACATATTACATAAAAGGATAAAAATGATGCATGAAAATAGGCATGTGAAGTAAAAATAAAATGACACTTATTAATACACTTATTTGCTTTACAAACTAGCCTGGCTCTGTACAAAATGAAAAATCCCACATCAACACCATTACAGGATAAAGAACATATAGCCTATAGGGGCAAGCAGCGCAAACCTCCTTTTATGCTTTCCACATTAATTACAGCTTAACATAAATCATTTTATCAAGTGTAAAGTTAGCATGACCCCTAGTCAGAATGGCAACAATTATGAGAATAAGACACATTTTCTTGTTGTAACTGTTTGCTGTTTCCCTCTACCCTATACAAAAATGAGATTAATACCAATATTCTCATCTCGCTCTTGGAAAGAAAGCAAATAAGCATTTTACCCAAAGTGTTGGACTATTTCTTTAAAACTGCATTGCCCAACAGTAGCAACCATCTCTTTTTCCTCTCGTTCCCTCTTAGCGTCTCTCTCGCTCTTTCTTGACAGCCTGTCATCCCCCACAGATATATCTGGTTTCAGGATTCACTGACCTCTACTGTTACAGCCCACCACAGCTGAGAAATGATATGAATGTGACTGGTGAAGTGTGTTCACCAGCAAGGCTACAAAATTGGTGGGTATTGTCGGAATAAGTTGACTTATTATTGTCCAGCGCCAGAAAAGGTTGGTCACCTTGAGGAAAGGTGAAATGAAAAGTTCAGATAACGTACTCACTCGCCTCCCAAACGCTAAAATGAATGGATTTAAGGGAGGGGGCTTTTATTCTCACTTTTGTTAAACAGAAGTTTTTGCTTGTCCTCGAACCACTTACTGGAGACACAAAGAGGCATCTTGACACTTTTTTGCCAGTACGGATGCTACAGTAAATGTTAAATGTCTCGGGATCAATATCGTATGTACTGGGTCTGTCACAATGCTCTGCTCATTAGAGGTGTGTCTGACCTATAGGCTTAGATCAGCACACTGGCAGCAGATAGAGATACCTGTAAGTCTGCTTTCCGCACGCGCACACACATTATTCTGCAGCTCAGCAATCCAGCTCTAAAAGTGCAATACCAGGATCGGCCTAAACACAACGCGATAAGACAATCAGTCACGATCTAAAGGGCATTGTGTAAATGTTTTGTCTCATATTACTGACAAAATGGCTTCATTGCCGAACCTTTTAATAGCCGCTGCCTGTGTCACATTAACAGGCGAGAACAGAGAGTAGTAGCACCATCTGCTGGAGGGACTCCTCATAACTGGAAATGGTCAAGGCAAGAAGAGAAATACTGGAAATGTCCGAACATATTATATATGAGAACTTGCCCAACTTCCTCTTCTCTCATTCACGAGGAATTCTGACTGAAACTGAAAAGAAGAAACTACGGAAATGATTGATGGAAGACATGAATTTTCTTGAATTTGCGGAAAAATCTGACATTAGAGGCATTCTTGAAATTTTACATCTCTGTGAAAACAGCTCTGATAGATTTCCTGATGGAACCTAGACACTAATTGTAGAGTAGACATGGACTTCTGTCTGAGAGGATCTCAAGCCATCAGTGATAGGTGAACCTTTCATTTTAAGAGGAGATGGATGTCCTCAACCCTGTAAGAGGCTGGAGGTGTGCTGTATGAACAGCAGCGCCCAGACAACAGCGAAAGTAAGGGCAAGCGAAATGATGAAAAATGATGTCAGCAGCATGACATCTGGTTCACAGAACAGGTAGAGTGATTACAGAATTTTTTTTTTTATTCTAACTGACCTGTCCAATATGCTTCATTACATAGGTACTTAGCATATCAAGATCAGCTTATTAGTCATGTGTCAGTAGTCACTACTCAGCCTGTAAACACATTTTTTAAATGTCTTCTGAGGCTCTGTAAGAACTTTAGATCAAGTCTAAGAAAGTAACCTTAGTGATGTCACCAGTGTAATCTCAGTTTGGGTTTTATAACAGAAAACCTGCTTTAAAAACTAGGCATGTGGACATTGACCAGTCAGGGAGGGCATAATGGAAAAATGTTATCAAGATGTATTATGGGAAGTGGAGGATCCAGGGTGTTTTACTTTGACCCATATTAGGGACCAAATGTCTTCTCCCCCACAGAATAAATTGTAATAACTATGGCCATCATCATCAGATACAAAATGGTATTTGTCCGAGACTTTGGCTTATGACCAAATGCCATCATCTTTGTGTTCTGTGCAAATAAGCAAATGTTAGCATGCTAACACTCTAAACTAAGACCGTGAACATGGTAAACATTATGCTTAACATCAGCATTCTCAATGTGAGCATGTTAGCATGCCCATATTAACATTTAGTGAACAGCTGTGCCTACGTGGAGACTCACAGAACTGCTACCATGGCTGTAGACTTGTTAAATTTTGGTTGACGGTGTACAAATCTTTGTTTAGATCAAGAAAAAGAGGCGCAACTTTGGAAAAGGATTAAAACTCCTTTTTTAATTTTGGCCAATTTTTCAGTGGCCAGAATAATGGTAATACAGAAGTGGCACAAACTGGGGCTAGCCAAAATGTCTGGGCGATAAGGATCTATTTCTCGGTCTACAGTCACTATCACACCCAAAATGGCACTCATTTGCATATTTGCAGGTTCATGTTTTCAGTTTTAAAACCCTTAGTTTGAAATACACTGTAGTAATATATTCAAAATGACAAGACAAAATACATAACAGAAAAATGAGTTTAGAAAGCCAAAAATTAGTTACTGGTATTGATTTACAGCGCTGTCATCCCCCATCACGGTCGCTTGTGTTATTGAGCAGTGCCTTAAATTGTGTGCCAGGGTGCTAATGTTCTTAGTGAGGACATCCTTTCAAAGAAAAAGTCTCCAAACGGGAAGATCTGTAGCGCTTTGGTTCCCCCTGTAGCAACTTTTACTCTTCCAGATTAAAAAACATCATCAAGATAGAAAGCAGTACTGAAGGTCCAGTTCTGCTGTGTTTGTGCTGCTTTGTAGGTGTGAAATCATGCTCATCAGTATCATGGGAGATAATGGGACCATGTGAGCTCATATTACCTTCCAGCACAGTGAGTTTCATGCAGCAATAATTACTCCCACTGGCAGCTTGCTTATTGACGATGCCTGCCCAAAGTATCACTCTGGGACTAATGGTTTCCCTCCTTCACAAGGCAAACAATGGAATTAACACCACTTCAATCAACTGTGAGTGATGGATTTACTGAAAAAATCATTTTTCCTCCACTTTATGGCCGAGACATGCAGAATAAGACAGGTCCCCGTGGGGATATGTGTTTGGGCGAGAGCCGGGCTGTAAACAAGAGCGCTGCTTTTATTTGCTGTGATTTCATTGCATTTGATGATAAGTGAATGTGACCAGCCAATTGCTGTTAACTTGCAGCAAATGAAATGTATTACTATGTGCGAGCGTGGGTCCCTTATCAGTTTTTGGCGACGGGTGATGTCATTAGGGTCGGAATGGAAAAATGAGCTCTATTGATTTCAGGGAGGGAAGAAAAGCAAGTAGAGGGACTCCAACTAGCCTCAGTTGGATCATGAGTTCAACATGCAGTGAAAAATGGACGGTGGAATGAGAAAGAACACCCTGAAATCAAATAGAGTATGGATTGTTGTGGCCTGGATTTATAGCTCCGGGGTATCCCAAACCTGGAAGTCATAAATTGATGCAGTTGAAATGGGGCGTCAGTGGGGGATTGCTGCTATGATTCGTTTACTGCGCGTGTCACCGATGGACAATACAAATGACGAGTCATTGTTGTCCCACAACAGGGCTCGTTAATAGAATATACACAGACAGAAGTTAAAGGCCGTGACAAATCTGCCTCTCTGGACTGCGTGGCTCGGGGAGCCAGGAACCAGCCACGTCTCTGCTCACAGCACAAGCACCACTCAGGGACAGTGACACTGTCAGGGTGAGACCAGTATCGGTCTGCACTTAAGAGTATTGTGGGCAAGTATTGGTCTTTTAGGGAAAATTAGGTAACAGACAGTCAGTTGATTTATGATGGATCTGATAAAGTTTCTTACTTTTATTACACACCGTATCTGGTGCAGAATAGATGAATACAATACACTGGCTGTTTGTAAAATATATTAATACAGACATACACCAGTAAGTTTATATACAAGTTTGTTTTTATTCTTCTTGGTTATTTAAAGGAGAAGTCTGTTGATATTCTATATTTTCCTTATTGTCAACAAATCCCATTATAAGACCAAAACCAACAAAACAATTACTGCCAAATATGCCTGTTTCCAGAGCCTGATATGTTATTCCTCTGTGCCACAGAGCCCCATTGTTGTCCAAAAACTATTCACTAACAAAAGACCACACCAATAAAGATGTGGATTTACAATATTTTACTGTGTATTATAGATAGAGGAGAGCCAAGATGATGTAGGAGGAATGGATTGTGGGTCCAAAGGGAGGGATAAAACCCCTGATGATGAAGGGATGGAGGCTGAGGGTCAAAGGAGGGATGAGGGAAGGAAGGATGAGGGGAGGAATTGTGACGGATGAGTGGAGGAAGTATGAGTGGTGAATGGATGAGGGGTTAAATTGAGGTCGTGGATGGATGGATGGATGGCTGGATGGATGGATGGATGAAGGAGTACAATAATGGACCGGAGCCAGCTGGTGGGAGGAAGACAGTGGGGAACCAGGGCAGTCGAGACTCTGAGCCAGGGAGCCGTTTCTTCATGTGCTCTGATTCGGATTGAGCCCCAAAACGAAACTTTGAATGGAAAGAAGTATGTGGGTGTTTTTGATGTCGTTCAGATCATTGCGGAGGTAGGTGTGGTGTGCCGGAGAAGGCTAGTGGCGGCGAGTTTTGATGATGTGGTCAGGAATTCCCTGCCATGGCGATTTGGTACTAGTCGAAAGAGGTAGATAGGTTGAGGTAGACCAGACTGGTTGGTCTTGCTGGATTTGAGGTGAAGGATTAGAGTGTTGGAAGACTTTGTCTGTATGCGGAGACATGTAGCCTGTGCGAAGAGTTCTGATGTCTGAAGTGGGGGGCAAATGTTTTGGTTTAGGAGGTGGTTCAGTCTTGCGGAGACCTTTGATTAACGTGCTGGTGTGAGTAGGACAGGGCGGGACAGAGTGCCAATGAGGACGGTTTTGTGAAGAAGATAATTCCGCTGATGCAGAATGATTAAATCTTGAGATTGGAATGGGCGAAAGTGATAAACTAGATTGGCGAAAGGATTTTGGGGAAGGATAGGATGAGGGTCGTGTACGGTGGTTCAAAATGATACATTTAGTATGTCATTATATCCAAGAAAATGTTAATCAAGTTCAAGAATCTCCCCAGTAACTGGATGAGATTTGTGTTTTCATTGGCCAAGGCCATAAATATTTGATGTCTGTTTCAATGGACAGTGGGGTCTGAAGAGGAGAGGAAAATGTGGGAATTGATATAGAAATGCTGGCTAATATCACAAAATGAAAACAAGCTAAAAAATGTTTTGAAGCAAACAGGAAATTGAAAGCCAGTGAACAAAATAACAATGCAAAAGGAACAATTTTATTGTAACATCATATCTGTTAAATAATACTATGCTATATATATATATATATATTTTTACATAGGACACAAGCTACTGAGGAATGCAATGCATACAATACGGTCAGCAATATAGAAAAATATTAGAGTAGTATTGGCACGGATGAAATAGTATTTACTGTACTTTACATGTTAGGCATTCAGCAAAGTAACCGCAGAATGGAATAAATATACATGTCTCCTCACAGTGAAGTCAAACATTTTTTACATTCAGTTCAAACACATGAAGGGTGTTCCCGCCACGAGCAGACAATGATTACACATCTCCTTTCACACATATTACACACCCTTCTCCACCCTCCAAACCCCACCCCAACCCCCCCACCCACCACCGCACTTACATGCGCACAATGCACACGAACAGGACTATCAGTAAAGGGCAATCAAATACAAAAAGTTTCAAGTCAGCTAGTTTTGAAGGTTGACAGTACTTGCAAGGATCTATTGGCTATATGGATCACATCTGAATTCAGTCTCAGTTATGACAGCAGCATAAACGTACACACACATTTAGTCTTAAAAACCAAAAAATACGTTGCTCTACAGCATGGACTTCAGCGTAAAGTAAAAAACAATTCTTTCTGATCTAATGCCGCACTTTCAAGGGAAACCTTTTACAGGACAGCCATGCATCTCTTGAAATCATTTCAAACCTGTATTTGCCCTTGAAGGGGCCAATCTCAATACCACACACACTTTTACGCTCCATCGATTCCCCCTGACCCCTTTGGATAAACACCCACGACCCTAAATGCAAACAAACTAAAGCCTCATCCATATACAGTATGTGTTTATGTGTTTGTGTGTGTTGGGGGAGGGGGGGGGGGTGATTCATGAAGCATGGCAGCTCCTACAGAATGCTTACGCAGCTTTGCTTAGTGGCTTTAGAGTACGATGTCTGCGTCCTAAAGGAGCCCATTTGATTACAGTCAATCAAGGTGACACTCTGCTTACCCCGCAGCGCCACGGCAACAGCTGCAGAAAGAGGAAAGAGCACTTTGCGATGTCATTGTTTGGACTCAGCAACATCACACTTTGAAGACGATACTACAACGCTTGAATGGCCGAGACGGACAGCCGGGGTCAGTTTTTGCCACAAGTGCAGGATGCGACCTTCAGATCTAACGAAGCAGCGCGTGGATAAACCAAAAACACAGGAGAAATAGCTGTTTCGATTTTTTAAAGCTAGTGGAGATTGTCAATAAGTGCACTTGCCATCAAACCAGTGCAAAGGTTAAATATATCTCTCTGTATGTACATAACTACATATGCAGCAGATACACTATGATAACGGTTCTCGAATGTCAAAATGTAAACATCATTTCCTGGACAGCACGGTGATGAGGAAGCGGTCCTCACAAGAATTGCTGTCAGATGCTTGTGTCACGCTTGAACGTGACAGCAAAGGTTGTGGAGAAAAATGTACAAAAAAACCCCCCATACATTTCTTTGATTTAGCCGATGAGATGAACTATGGCATGGAATATATTCAAGAGCACGAGGAGCAGTGTGTGCTACGACGGTGCTTTCCTGCTGTCATCAAGCATCATATTGGAAAATGACAATGTGTGAGGGAGAATCTTGGCAGTGGGTCTTGTGCAGAATCATCCAGTGTTCCATAAAACAAAAGCAATGACACCCTGATTTACCCCATTTAAAAAATAATGAATTTCAAAGTGCCTATACCTGTGTAGAGAATTTGAATCTACAATTTAAAATGGCTCATTAAGAAAGTGATGGTCATTAGACCATAACATTGTACTGTATAGTCATGGATATTGTGTCTCTTTTTCACATTATAAGTACAGCATATTTGCTGTTAATGATATCGGTAAGTCTGTTTTATGTCTCCCTGTCACATGATTTCATTAGCAAAATGGAAATAAGTCATGTATCTCAACTGTGTTATAGTGGTCGTTACAGTAAAATGCTATTGATTATTTTAACACGGTTGGATAGTTTAAACCCTGCTAAACCCATAGATACAGAAATGTAGATACCGTGTTCACGATTTGATGTGCATCTGCGCGGTCGCCATATTGGGGCTGTCAACAGTCAAGAGTAGACCGTGGATGTGCATGGAGTTGACAAATGCCGCAGGCCTGTGCGGCGTTTGGGGTAAACGTGATATTTACTTAACAATGATGTCATTCGCTGTATAATTCACTTTATAGAAAATTATGAACTTGAATGTGTTTGCGCCAAAATGAGCTAGATCTAGTTACCTATATTTTACTGTATGCTGCCAGCTTTTAATGCAGTGGCTGCACCATTCAGCTACATGCCAGCAGTAATTTTGAGATGGCCGTGTTTTTGTCAAAGGTTCCGCATCCTGGACTAAGGAAAGTTTGGGCCATGGCAAAACGATTTTGAGCTTAATGATACTACAGTTCTCTGTAGCTTTTCAGCTTTGGCTATATAATGGCATAACGCTAATTCGATCCGTCCCCCGTAACTGAATCTTGCGCCATCTTGCGCTGGTGACGTCATTTGGAGCCAGAGTCCGTGCAGTAGTGATCGGAGTTGGAGCCGCAGTATCGAACTTGCGACTGAGTCACACCCGTCTGACTCAGTCGCAAGCACAGTGAACCCCCTTTTTATAGCATCAAATAACTAACTAAAACCAAACCAAGGAAAATGAACACTTGAACATACATCAGTGCACTATGAACTACCTGAAATGACAGAAACCATCTTTGCGAAAAAGTGATTTGACGTGTAATTTGAGTTTTTAGTTTGGCCCATGTCCCATCCGCTAACATGGAGGGGAGGGGTTTATGACCTGCACTGCAGCCAGCCACCAGAGGGCGTTCGAGATGTTTTGGCTTCACTTTTGGGGAGCTGTCATGTCATCCATCTTGAGACAGTTTTACAGTCTATGATCTTGACCGCTCCAATATGGCCAATGAAGTATCTACATTTCTATATCTATGGCTAAACCCCTGCTCTGGAAAGCAATTGTCCTGTCATAGCTTAGCAACTATGCACGACAAGCCTGTCAGGCCTGTACATGGGAGTATAGAGCATTGCAGGAATCAGTCCTAAAACCCGTAAATTTGTTAGTATTTTAGCACTTCTGGTTCCCTCGTCTCGAATTCACTGGGTTTTTTGAAGGGGTTTTTGGTTAGTTGCCTGAAATACGATGTGTGGATACCTCAAGTTTAAGAGATTTTCACGTTTTGTTCTACGACATATAATACGTCAGTAAATACCTCACTCTTTAATTTTTACATGTCTTTAAAAAGTTGGTTGCTAACAGGTGGCTAAATGAGACTATAGACCTTGACGGAGACATAAGTCAAAAGTCGTCACACCGAACACAAAAGGTCATCTGCTTACTAGTCCGCCTTTACAGCCTCGTTGTGTCAAGTTTGTGTGATGGATTATACATCCACGGTTTATACTCACACTCTTGCAAAGTATTCTAGGACACGCTAAGAGGAAAGGTAGAAGAGGTAAGCGCGCAAAGTCAAAGTTGGAAGGTTAGTGGTGGTGACGTTGAAGCCTGCTTTTGTCTACCTCTGTCTGAATTCAAGGACCCAGTGTCAAGAATTTTGAGTGGTAATCTGCCACTGTGATCACTGTAAACTGTATAAGTGTAAACCGTGCGAGCCTTGAAAGCCTGACAGGCATAGCAACAGTAAATGATCAATTCATAAATCTGGTCGATCAATCTTTCAGTCATACCGTGCAAACAATCAATTAAAGTGATGGCTAACACAGCAGATCGAGCCAATGGGTATCAAAGACACTGTATTGCTCACTTATGCCTTATACTTCAGTGAGTTAGGTTAGACTGATGTACAGCTAAACATAAGCAAATATATGAAAAAGCAGATATCCCCTATACTGAATTATACGCTACATGGGGTAACACTTCTGTCTCCATTGTACACTTACTAAACACTTTGATTTTCATTTGATAGATTTGATGATAACACACAAAAGATCACATTTAGATGGGCTACTTACACTGTAAACACATAAGCAGATAAAAAATAAATAATTTAAACAATATATTCATTTCTGTATAAAGGAACATCTATGTTTTGTACAACAAAATACTTCATGTACAATCAAGAGGATAGGATAAATGCTGTGCATCTATTGCCTCGGTTTCCAAGGATAGTTTAAGACTATCATCGGTGTAACCCTTAAAGAAGAAATCAATCAACCAGGCTCTAAACCAACTCTAAAGGGAAAGTAGTTAAATGCTTTCGACCACAATTAGCATCTGTTAGTGTTCTGGCTGAGAGGTTATTCATAAGGCCAACAAAACATCTACAATCCTGTGATGGATGTCAGATGTTTTGTTTTGCATGGCTACACGTCAAACTCAGACTTCTTAGTTAGCAATTTAAACAGTCACAATACACTGATCTTTTAATAACAGTTGCTAACGATCCTAACAAATTGGATATGCAGGCCTTGCCTCTTGGATATCAGGGATTATATACATTGAATTTACTGTACAAAGTAAAGGTAGGGACCTTATCCTCAGAATCAGCTCCATCGGCCACCAACAGCTTCTGTCCTGTAAGCCTGCAGTACTAGCACCTTTACTTAAAGTAGTTGAGCCCTGCCACCAAGAAGAACTTTTCCAGGAAAAGCTCAGAGTCCAAGACAGCGATGTGGGCGGCGCGGCCAATCAGGGTGTTGGCTGTGTTGGGCAGAGCGTGGAACACATTCTGGCGGATCAGCCGGCACTCTTTAGCCTCCACGAGTGGTTGCAGGAGGTTGTTGATCATCTCAGTGTACACGGGCCCTTCAGTGCAAAAATGAGGAAAGTTAGTCTTACTACGTACGTGATACACGTTTTGTACTCACAACCCGAGTCAAAAAATGCTGTTGTCTGGCACATAACCAAATTAGAAACATTAAAGAACATTTTTCTCATTCAAAACTGAAAAAACATTTAAAATTATGCCTGCACACAGATGATGTATGTTTTCATCACTTGACAGGTCCGTTGATCAAGAGGACAGTCTCCCAAAATAGCCCAATCCAGCTAAAGGGACAATATCATTTGTATGGGTTTCAATGCTTAGTTTTAGTGTCATAGTTTCTTTGTCACTATTGTTACAAAGGTGTGAGAACACATGTGACCACATGTGGCAATTACAGGATAATGCTATATTCTAAAACAAAGCGTAACAGTAGCACAAGTTAAAAAGAGCCAAACTACTGACAGATTCCTGAGTCAGCGAACCGACTTAGTAATGTCAGTTACACAGCAGTATTTACTTGAAGCTTGCTTACATTAGCCACCATAACCTACTGGCCATACCAGACCAAATAGGGCTGTAGCAGCAAAACCAATGAGTGTACTGAATTGAGCAACGATGCGTTTCATGGCTCAGGAATTTAACTTTTACTCTGGAAGACGAAGGACGTGCTATTGGTTCTTTCTAAAGTTACATAGTGTCACTTCAAATAATCCCAGTTAGTTCCCCACAGTGATGTTTACAGATACACTGCTATAGGATTGGTACTCAGTGTTCGCATAGGTATTAGGAGAGAAAGATTGTCGTGGTAAAATATTGAAATGGAAGAGAATCCAATACAGCATTAATATATACACTTCTGACCTGTGGTCCTGTCTTTAAGAGCAGTTTTGCACATCTCTATTCTGGCAGAGTGGAAAGGAACATAGCGGTCCTGTGGAGATGCCACCAACACCACATTCTTGAAGAACTGGAGCCCTAAAAGAATAATAAAAACCAAATGAGTAAATGAGACTGCAGAGTGTGTGTGTGTGTGTGTGTGTGTGTGATAGAGAGAGGTGCAGAGAGAGGAAACAGAGGAAAGGAGTGAATTGGTTGTAAAACGCAAAGCACAAACACAAAGTACAATGACAGGCTTGATACGATAAAACTGCGTTTTTTTTCTCAAGTCTCCTGTCAGTGCGCTTTTAAGAGAGTGCGCTGGTGGGTTTCCAATGACAGGGTTTGGATCATTTTGTCAGCCTGCCACAGCGCTGGAGGGGTAAAAAAGTGTTTTCAGGCTTATCTTTTTCAAGCCTGTGTGACAAACGACTGCTTTGTTCCACTCACACAGTGGGGAGGCCTCTCACAGGCCTCTCAAAGCTCGCTGGCAGGGGTTTCAGTGTTAGCAAGCTCACACGTACAGACATTTGACAAAAAAGATGACAACATTTTCATGAATATTTGAATAGACTGTCTTTCAAGTAATAGTCTGTAAAGTGAGGCAGTCAATATACTGTCTCTGTTTCAAATGTGTCCGCTCTCAGATGGTACCTGGTTTCTGACTCAGGAGATAGAGGAATGTTTTCCGCGGATCAACGTGATCTCTGAAGGTGAGCTGCAGCAAGGATCCTGATTTCTTCAGCTTCTGCATTAACCACAGACCTAAGCAACACACACGGATGATATTCTTAGATAAAAGACTAGATGCTGCTGAGGAGCACAAAACATTGAAATGCAATGCTGCACGGCATTGTAAATACAGCACGTCTGCAGTGTGCGCTTTTCCCACAGCTGCGTGTGGCCTGTGGCCTCACCTGTGCTGACCAATGTGCTGTTGTTGTACAGCGTTCCCAAGTGCGGGCCAGACAGCGAGAGGAAAGTGTGCAGCTTGGGCAAATAGCAGCGGAAGCGAGGCCTCGTCAGCACCGAGCGGATGATGATGTTCCCCAGAGAGTGGCCGATGAAGCTGTTGGCCGAAGACAAACAACTTTCAGGGAGATAAACTTGCAACTTGAGTGGGCGGCTGGAACTACTGTGCCTCCAACACTGCTGACCTCCAGTACGACACTGTGCAACATCTTATTATAGACTCTTCTGTAAGTAGGAACTAGTTCCAATGGAGGCTATTTGGAGATCATAGCTACAACATTGGCAATTACAGAAAATTCATTAACTTGTTAAATGTTTAAACATTCTCAAAGGCAATGACAACTTAATGATGCTAACATAGAGGACATACAGCACATATTGAAAGCGTCTTCCCAGCAGTGGGAAACATTAGATTCATGAAGCTATGACTGTCACTTAGTTTAATTACCGTACTGTTAAAGCTCTACCCAAAATCCCTCCTCGCCATGTCTGCTCCTTCTCATCTGTCTCCTACCAAACTAAATATAGAAGTAATGTGGAAAGAACCAGATGCTGTTGTGCCAGTCCATTGCCTGTGTCTTTGATACTTACTCTCGAGAGAATACGCCACAATAAAGAAAGTTAACAAACTTGGGCAGAAACTGTAACAAAAAAATAAATTGGCACATTGAGGGCAATTAAGCAGGAAGATGAATGGCTTAATTTGATCGAAACTAGGCGGACTACTAAGGAGTACAGTCTATCAAGTGAAAGTCAGAAACGCATTGGCACTGTATGATAAGAGGTTTTCATCCATTTTGTGCCTCTTATCTGTTGTGAGTTTGTGCAGTCTATATATTATCATGAGACAGTGATTCTCATAAGTTAAAGCGTTCATGCTTAGTCCAAGTATCCATGAACAGTCTCTGCTGCCATCTACTGACCAAAGAAGAAGAACTTGATGATTGCCCCTGTTCTGACTTTGCCCCAGATAATCAATCATAATCAATCCAAAAGAGGGTTGTCAGTAATGTGTATGTTGCACAGTTTTAAAGTTGAGCGACTGACCTTATCCTGCCTATGGTGAGATTGTACAGCTGGATATGCTGAATGATCTCATCCAGCAACCTGTCTGTCATGGTGTCGAAATCCGCAAACGTGTCCGTCTGCAGGGAAACGGCAAAGGAAAGCACAGCCGTCAGCACTTTACAAGTTGCCTTAAAGCACTTTCCGAAAATGTGACCGTACGTGTTATCAGTTCGCTCCCATTGCCGTCATCGTCCACAAACATGCACCTGGTTCCTTTCGGACATGAGGAAGTCCAGCCTGGATCCTGGCAGTCCCAACTCAATAAAAGTCTTCACCAGCCGAAGGTCTGCGCTGTTTCCTGGAAGCAAAAAGGGAAATAATACACACCGTTTCTGGCCCATTAATCATTTAAGAGACACCTGGAATATGTTTTAAGGAATTAGTATTTACAGACTACATAGGGTGAAGTGATATTTTAAGCTTGTAAAACATTTACATTTACAATGCTAATAAGACCTAAAATTAAAAAAAAGGATGTCCAGTATGCTACGTCAATTTAATAGCTTGTACAATCTTGCAGTGGAATTGGACTGCAGTGAACCAGAACATTCAGCTGTATGTAGACTCACCATCAAGCCCGTGGACACACACCACAAGGTGTATGCCGTCATCAAACTCCTCATCGTCCTCCTCGGGGGGGAAGTAGGGCATATCTGACGCCAGGTGAGGAAGGTCGGCGTACAAGCTGGCCTGAAAGCTCAACTCTTTGAACAGCTCCTCTTTGGCTTTGTAGAAACTGGAGAGAAGGGGAATGGCGATGGGGGGGTGAAAAAACAGGAGAGATTATGTTGTGTTTGTTAGCAATAAATTGAAAAAGAGCTTTCCAGTAATGTGCAAAGCCGAGCAAATAATGTACAATCTTAGTTCCACACACAGAGATAAAAAGCTGAAAGTTTGTATAACACCAAAGGTGCATCTCTTACAGGTGAATCACTCATACAGTTTTCCCCTTTTCGTCCAAAATCGAACTATAAACCCGCCTTGCATTTTTGTATTTGTTTAATTTCAGTTCACATTTCCCACTTTAAACATGGCTTATAAACAGAAAGTCCCACAGACTTACAAGTAGCTTCTCCCAAGTTTTATTACCCTGTCATCCCGCCAGGTTACAGATTTTAGCAGTGGAGGAGTTAAAACAAATCCGATTCCAGTTCCTGTACTTTCAGCTAATCATGATGGATTTGTCTGTCTTTGATGTGATTTAATACACTCAGGAGGCATTTCACCTCGCCTTGACATCCCGAATTTGCCCTCACTTCATTTTGTTATGCTAGGCTTTCCAAGCACGAGTAGCTGCCAGCTACTGCGCCTGATGTCAACTGCCGTCTCCACGTACCCATAAAACCTTGTGTTTTGGCCTTGTTTCCTGTAGTTGGTGTGGTTTATAATCTGACTCCTAAAACGTTTTCCTTGGAAGACGGCCTGCTTTTTCTGAAACATTATTTAATGACACCCAAGTCAGACATTATTCGCACCTGCCTAAACACAAATAACTAACGCATTTGAACATGCTTGAATGCAGTGTTAGTGTTAATATTGTTTTATTACTGAAAGCATAAGAAGTCCCAGGAATACTTCTTTAGCCCACAATCCTTTAAGTGGACGGGCCGGGGATAGTGTTTGATTGAAAGCTGAGCGGACAAGGGCACTGAGACACAATTTAACTAAACTCAGACTAGTAGCTATGTAGCTTATTGAGCTAGTAACCAAATTGGTCTGAACTGACTAATGCTGACATTTTCAGATACGTTTAAGCAGTTCGAACTGACACTATTTTGCTATAACATATAACAAACAGACATTTGAGGAAGCTAATGTGGGTTGCAGTTCAAAGTCTGTGGCTCTTTCTGTGTATGTCTTTTTGTTTTGAGTGTGTAGCAGGCTGCAGTCTGGCTGTAAGTCAGTGTCCCTGTCTGTCAACAGTATGCAGACAAATACAATGGCATTCTGCCTGCTAGGAAGCTAATACTAGCTAGAAAGCTAATGTGGGCTGCAGTTCACAGTCTGGCTCTTTTTGTGATGTGTAGAAGGCCACTGTCTGGCTGTTAGTGTCACTGTCTTTCTACGTAGACAGAGATGAAGTGGCATTCATAATTTCAGAACAAGCGTTAATTGGTGGGTGGAGGCATGACAGAATCCCCTCATGGTATTCTAATACCAGATGATTTTTTTGTCAAGAGGGCACAGGAACTTTGATTTGCCAAACGGACCTATATGGTGAAGCAGAAAATAACATGCTATATCATTTAAAGCGGGGGTTTAAAACACATTTACAGCACAATTTGTCCTTTGCTAACACCAAGTTAAAACATAAACTCACTTTAGCATCCGTTCATTGGTCTCGTCCTCCATGTTCAGGGGATTGAGTGAGGACGAGGACATGATACCAAAGGAGCCCAGGGGCTGATGGGTGATAGGTGAGGTAGCCTGGCGAGCGGACATTCCACTGATGGATGGAGAGTCTCTCAAAACAGAAGAAAATGGCAGGCAGGTCGGGGCACAGGCCACTGACATGTTCACCACCTCCACCATCTTCTTATTCACGAAGGCCAGCCCTGAGTTGGGGATCTTAGAGGGCTTAGACTGGCAGTCTAAAGGCTCTTTCTCACTGGCTGATATCCCATTGAGGTCAACAGATGATCTGATATCATTGGCTATCAACCCTGTAAGGACACTCGGCCTCTGTGTGGGGGTGGTACTGTTGGGGAGGTCATTGGAGTGTTGAAGCCCTGAAGGCTCTAGAGGTGTTTGCGAGGGATTCAGACACTCCTGGTTCTGAATATTAAGTCGTTCGTTCTGATGGAAACTTTGGCACTCATCTCCAGTGTTAATTCTCTCCTGGTCGGCTGCACGTTTATGCACACATGGTTTGTTTCCATAGCTGCAGGGCGCCACTTCCGTTTCAATGAGATGCACATCCTCCACTGAGGCGCTTACTCCACTGATGTGTGTTTGATGGTTCATACTCTCCCCCTGGCTGCCAATAATAGTGCTTTCCTTCACATGAGGGCTTTCTACAGACTCTTGTAAAAGCAAGACTTCAGACAAACCACTTAACCCTGACTTGGTTCTGTATGTCTCTGACAGGTACTGTGGAGGGTCTGACTTTTTAGAACTAATATTCCCCTTGAGAATATGGCCAAGACTTGCTGTTAAACTCGGGTCTAATAGAGATGATTCAGATTGCTCCGAATCCAGGTTGCAGTTTAATGAAGAGCAGTTGATCTTCAATGGATCATAGTGTTGCACTAAGGTCTTAGTATCAGTTTCCTGGTTGAGTAGCACATGGTCCTCCTCAGTGTCTTCAGGGCTACTTATCTGCGGCGCAGAGACTGACTTGGTCAGTTTGCTGAGCTGCCTCTGCTGCTGGTCCTCCTCATAGGGCAGGGAGCTAATAGAGGTGAGTGAGGCCTGTATGCCTCCACTTGGAAGGCTGCCATTGCTCTCCATCTGCAGGCCTTCTAGAGAGCTGCGGTGGACTGGGTGGCGACACACTATTTGCTGTGAGATCTCCCGTTCACTGGAGAAGTCTAGAGGAGGTTGGCCTCGCAGTGCCGCCTCCAGGGGCCAGGCCACCGAGCTGGGCTCGCTCTCAATACCTGAGTCGGAAATAACTGAGGACGAGCGCTTCATGATCTTGGAGCCGACTAGGCCTCCCCGGTGATTCATCTCTTTTCTGAGATCACTGGGAACGGAAGGTATAACTGGATGCCCATATGCAGTGGGTAGGCTGGTAAGAGGAACATCCTCACTCTCATCATCCATGGAGTTATTTAATGGCATGGCAATATCAGACTCCTCTTCATTGTTTTCGTTCTCTCTTGCATTGCTGTCGTTTGTTTCATCACAAAGTTGGACGGTATTTTCTGTTAAACGGTAAGCAGGAGACTCATCACTGCTGTTATTACAGTCAATGAGGGGACTATGGTTTGAGGACAGAACCAGCCCTGCTTCTCCTCTATATGGATCCACATCACAAGGCTTAACTCCGATGTACCTCAGGCCGGGCTTACAGTTCTCGTCAACCTGGCCTTGTTTTTCTTCTGGTTCCTTCAAGTTTTCTGCCTCTGCTTGAGAGGGTTCAGCACTGTCCTCAGCAGGAATGAGGTTCTGGGTACTTCTGATGTTGGTACTGGCCTTACTCTGCTCTGCCATGAGTGAGACATATGTGGGTAGGTCCATACAGTCATCACTGTCCAAGGGATCCTGGGGTATTGCTGGTGATCTGGCTCCCTGACTGCTTTCAGAAATCCTATTGGAAGCAGGGGTGGCAGGATCTGAGTTGGCACGCCCATCAGTGGTTGGCACATGTGATACCCACTCTGGAAAGAAATGGACATTGCAGTTCTAGAGTAAACCTTTGGCCTTGAAAAGCAAAAAAATCAGGGATTAGGTGCAAATAAGTCAATATTTTCAGCCACTTGCTGTATTACCTGTTTGAGGAGACTCCACATATCTGTCCTCAAAGATGATAGGCAGGCTGTTCCAGTCTCCATCGATGTCCAGGCACTCGACAGGTAAAGGAGGCATCTTGGTCAGGTAGTCTGAGCTCCGCACCTCTGCAGCTATCTGCCCATGTCTGTTGATTCTGAATCAGCAGAAAAACATCATAAATACTATTACTAATTCATATAATTAATTATTCTTTTTCTGAGAGGGCTAACACTTACAGTTCTTCTTGAAAAGTCAGAGATATCTGTTTGGGGTGTTCGGTGAAGAAGTATGCCTCTGAGAACCTCCTGACCTGGTGTTTCCGGAGAAGAAAAGAGAAAAAAAAACAATTTTCACCTTTGTGGAGCCAGAGTCTGATCTTCAATGGCATTTCAGCATAAGATGATGAAAACAGTCAGTGGCATTGAGTCAAACATGTCTGCACACAAAGACAGATTGATATCTTCCAATCTGTGACACAAGCTTGATCCAAAAAGCTTTTGTCTTCTCCAGCTCAAATTCGAAATGCATCGTCCTCGAAAGCCAGCGACTGTGACAGGCAAATCACCAGGAACATTATTTCTGGTGTATTTTCCCCCCACAATAATTTCAGAATAAGCGTTAATTGAAATCCCAACTCCACTGGTGGGTGGAGGCATGACAGAATCCCCTCACGGTATTCTAATACCAAAGCAAACATGTTCATTATTTTCAGACAACTGAGACGAAACCACATAAGAGAGACTTGAGAGCTACTCCACTGTGAAGCCCATATTCATATTAAACACCCGAGTGATAAGATACAAATTGTATTGGAAATTATATTAGTTTGCTCAGCTGGGTTTAAGCTACTGAGCTCTAGAATGGCATCTTATCATACTGCTTATTGCCTTAGTAGCACTCACAGATCCCAGTCATAATTCTGACCTTTCACTCGCAATTCATATGATACATTTTCCTGGTCCAACATAGAGGTTTAATTTATATGTATGCCCAGAGAGCGTATTTCAGTGTGGTGCGAGAGGATTTGATTTAATAGCTTCTAAAACCTTTAAGAAAACTGTTCACAACATGTCTCAAGGAGCTGCTTACACAGCTAAAATGGCAGTGGTTATGAAACCATTTTGATTGTTCTGCAGTATTTTTAGTTTGCTGTGGGTGCTGAGGATGAAAATGGCTAAATTTAAACATACCCGCAAAAATCGCCATCGTTGCACGCTGATATGGAATAGACTATCTGGACTGTGGCTCAGAGGACACACAGTAAATGCTGCAGTTTGAGTATTGTGTAAGCATGCCTTTGATGGAGCGTGACTCTCACCCTG
Source organism: Coreoperca whiteheadi (assembly GCA_011952105.1). Taxonomy (NCBI): domain Eukaryota; kingdom Metazoa; phylum Chordata; class Actinopteri; order Centrarchiformes; family Sinipercidae; genus Coreoperca; species Coreoperca whiteheadi. The sequence goes on from CM022477.1 coordinate 21,037,896, forward strand.
AGCGTGTGGTGCTCCTGCGCCAGGTAGGAGACGATGTGGGGGCTGAGCACAGCGGCCTCCAGGAAGCGGCTCCACAGAGCCGCCAGCCGGGAGCAGAGCTGGCTCATGTCCCTGCTGATCTGCTCCGCTACCTTCTCATGGCCTTCCTGCAGCTGATGGGCACAGAGAGGGGTGATATCAAACTCAATGCTTCCAAAAATACATTTAGCACCATTCTATTATAAGAGCCTTGGTGTTCCTGCTAATATATTTATTCCTACTGACAGTGTAGTGTCTGCAGGCTGCCTGACTTTGGATTGTTGTATAAAACTCATCAATCAATCAACCCATGCTGTTCTCTGTGTGACAGGCTGGTAATAACAGCTGGGATCATCATACCAGTCCACACCATACTTTTCACAATATGTTTAGAGACGTGTTTTAACACCCAATCCCCTGCATGACGTCACAAACAAACAGTTTTTAAAGTTTTTAGTCACCAAAGAAAATATTGGAATCATATCCATCCCCTTGAACTGATGGCTCATTCTCGAAGTGGATGTAGTTTGGTGAATGAACTTACCTGTAACTCTATTGTGAGCTGATTGAGAGTTTCTTCTACAGGCAGAACCTCTGTGGAAAGAAGGAGACCGTGTAACTACAAATGTAATGACAGAAAGTAATTTATTTGATTTACAAACTCTTTCCAATACTAATTAGGAGCAAACCTCAGACACATTTAAAATCTTGAATAAAATCACAGATCTTTAAAATAATCTTATACTAAATATTATACTTTCTACTCCACTCCATTTATTTGAGAGTTATTAGCTACATCTCAAATTGCAGTTTTCATCCAAAACATTAAATGAGCTTATAAAATGTGCTGTTTTAAAATGTTTAAAATCAGCTCCACCTCCACTGGTAACAGCATTTAAATGTTGCTTACACATTGATGTGTCAGCAGTACCAATGCAATATTACATATTATGTAATAATACTCTGAAAGCAGTCAATATGCATAATGAGTACTTCTATTTTTGACACACACATATATATATATATATACTTTCACATTAATATTTTGCTAGAGTATTTTTACATTCTTGTTTTGGTAATTAAAGAACAAAGAATACTGCTTCCGACATTTTATTTTCAAAAGACCTTCATTTTCAATCACTTATTTCAAGGCATTTACAATATTTGTAAGGACCAGAAACAAGTTGGAATGCAGAGCTTTGTCACCTGAGTCTAGTGGAGTCTGCTGGAGCTGTGGGATTTCCTTCAACAGTGCGGCGTAGTAGGTGTGCAGGCCTCTATGTGCGGCCAACAGGAGGCGACAGAGCCTTCGGTGCCACGTATGAGCTCGTTGCAGGCAGTTTTCACTGGGCACATAAAAGCTTCCCTGTAGAGAAGGAGACACAGAGGAAATGTCAGGCTGCTATGTAGGTCAGTAGTCACCTCTCAGAGAATGGCCTGCCTTAATAGCGAACATGTACACAGACTTGAACTTGGCACTGCAACAGTTATATAGGCTCACTGACCATGTGTTAAAAAGGCACTTGTTTCTGATTAGAAAAGAATAGGATAATTACTTGGAAGATCAAATACGACATTAGAAACAAATAGGCTCTAAACACAGGAAAGCAAATCAATACGTGTATGTGGCCAAAGGAGGACGTAACGCATCCCTGTTATGACCTTTAAAAGCTCACAAGTATGGGAAGTTGACGAAGAATCCAAGGCGTCAGCGTTTGTCTGGGGCTTGATGAGCAAGAGAAAAAAGAAATAGTGTATATATAATGCTGTGTATAAATAGTGAAAATGTAATTTCAATCATAAAATAAGACATTCAACAATGCCAACTGAGGTACAAAGCTAAAGGCAGCAATGCACTTGATGTGGAAATAACATTTACTAATAAAAGAAAATAAAAATGATTCCAGTAGTTCACGAACAAGCTCCCCTGCTTTTGAGTGTCAGTTGATATAAGCATGATTCCAGTAGATGGCTCTCTAACAATGCAGTAGAAATATTAACAGTATTTTACATCTGCAATTGGTAGTATGTGTTGAGTGTAACACACGATTCTGTCCAAACAGCTGCAAATTACCAAAGCCTTGACGCTATAATCATGTCTCTCGTTTATCTTCCTGATGAGCTAATGGCCTTCTACCCAAACAACAACTATCATTGCACACATCAGACGTCGCAATAATGGGCCAGGGAGCCTTGAATGTGACCAGCGACTGCCCTCGTCCGCTGGTCCCTGACCTGAAACAGTCTACCCTGCGAGGTCTCCTCGTGGCTGGGAGGCTTTGGCAGCGCCAGTGGGGCTCTGAGCTTTGAAAGGCATGTCATGCCTAAGTATCTGGGGATGTGCTATAATTTGCCCCTAGCAAGTAAAGTCTCCGGCCCTATCATCATACCTGTGTGCGCTCTGTAATCGCAGCAGCGCAGTACACCCGAACCAGGAAGGAACATCTGTGTGTTTACTTTCATAATTCTTTTCACCTTTACAGAGGCCTGCCTGGATCAGTCGGCGAGTGAAGGGTTTATCCTAAAACCATAGTTTCTCGCCGGGCTGACAATGCCTGGGATGTGCCCCAGTCTTAAGTCACCTGACATGAGATTTTCTGCTTTTGTTTGCTGTTGTTGATGCAACTTTTACAGTTCGCCATCGCAGTCTTTAGTGGTATCTAAGCGTCCAATCACTGCTGCTGTCAAAGACGTTTTGTAGTGGTAGAGAAGAGCTTCTCAAAGTATATATTTGACATGATTTCTGAGTTGTTATCTTCAGAACCAGGATTTTTTTTATTCCACCAAAATACCAAAGATTCTCAGGTGTCTCACTTCTAACAGCTTCATTTTCCCCTCAAAATATCCTTCTATACCACAGAGGAAATGTTTTCTTTCCTTTTGAGATGTAACATCTGATATCAATGGAAATCTCCCAAAAAAAATTCAGAAATAACGACATAACACTTAGAGAAAATGCTGTGCTGTTAAGGGGGAAAGTGCTGAAAATGTAGCGTAGCCGCAGGTGAAAAGCTCTAAATAAAGAAAGGTGAAGGAGGTGGCGCAAGTCTGTGCAAATTTCACCTGCAGCTATGTGGTACGTGGCGCTTGTGAGCAGAACTCATTACTGTGATCAAACGAAACCCCCCTGCTTGGCTAAACGCAGAGCTTATTAAAGTGCCCAGCCAGGGGTGGGAATAAAAACTAGGGGGGGGGGGGGGGGGGGCCTATTAAAATAAACAGGGGGAAAAAGGGGCCCGGGGGCGTTTTTCATCCACACCAAGAGGG
>CM022477.1:21044551-21077390 GCA_011952105.1 Coreoperca whiteheadi
AAGTAACGTCATCCAAAGGAGACCAGCACGGCTGCAAAGGTGCATCCCGTTTTAGCTTTATTGGCAGTTTGTTACAGAAAAAAAAAAAGAAAAAAAACAAAAAAGAGAGGACAAAAAGGGGGATTAAAAATAATGGGCAGCCGCGGGGGGACACAAAGGGAGGCCCCCCCCCCCCCCCCCCCCAAAAAAAGTGCGCCTTTTGCCCTGTATGCTAATGCAAATTACCCATCTCTTCTTCTATTTGTCCCGAGCACACAGACGAATCACAGTAATCATGTATTGCCAGTGTGATCAGGTGCTTAAAGACATGGCTATGAGCCAAAAGACATTATAGCCCTTATTCATGCCTAGTTTGCATTCTCACTCTTGCATAAAAACTGCACAAGTGGAAAGTATAGCATTTTCTCTCTCGCTCTCTCTCTCTCTCTCGCTCTCTCTCTCTCTCTCTCTCTATCCCTCGCAAACAAGGACATAAACACACAAACCAACACGCATTTCCAAACCGCTGAAAAACCTACTGTTGCTCATTGTCAGTGAAATGAAGATCCAGCTTCAACTGAAAGTCGACCTCACTCAAGGCTTCCTCCACCTGCAAAACAATGGCACAGTAGTGTTGTTAATGCATGCACATTATAGGAACAAGGTGACATGGAGGGGGTGGCCAAAACAATGAAAGCGTACGCATGGAAACGTACTTGAATTGCAAAGTAACGTCATCCAAAGGAGACCAGCACGGCTGCAAAGGTGCATCCCGTTTTAGCTTTATTGGCAGTTTGTTACAGTCGTGTTTTTTGAAAAACTTGTTCAACACAGTAGTTGTACACATACACATATTGCCAGATAAGAACGGAAATACCACATTATGTTCAATTACGTTATTTTACGCCCAACACGACCAATATTATTTTTTTATCTTGGCAACTACGGTAGGGTTAAGGTTAGGGAAAGGTTATGGCAAATAAACTATGGTTCAGGTTAGGCAACCAAAACACCTGGTTATGGTTAAGGTATTGTGAGGGTTAGAGCCCCTTTGTGCAGTATAAATTTCAACTTTGGAGTCACAAAATATCTGATTATATTTCTCCAATAGAACACGCGACACGACCTTGACTTGGTGTTCTTTGTCTGGTTTTCCCATATATTATTTCAATCTGCCTCAGTTATCACCGGGCCTAATTCTCTCTCCCTGATCTCCTTATGGTATTCAAATCAATTCAATTCACTTTTATATATATATGTAACCGCTTCCTATATAGGGCCAATTCATAACAGAAGTTATGTCATTGCACTTTTCCTATAGAGCAGGACTCTTTATAATATCATTGTCAGAGACCCAACACAATATGGACTGCCAAATCATTTATGGAGTTTTATAGTCGTTTGGTGTTTGATGGTGGTGAAGCCAGCTCCAAAATCTCCCATAGGTGCTTACGTAGGTTGAGATCTGGTGACTGTGAGGGCCATAGCATATGAGTCTCATCATCTTTACACTCATCAAACCATTCAGCGACCCTTTACTTGTATGTTCCTCAACTCATATATTCAGGTTTCTCCCTTGTAATTTGTCCGTCATCTCTATGTCCGTCATCTCATGAAGTACTGAATCAATAATGATGAAGAGCGATCACAAGGGATGAAGGACATGAAGGACATTTACAGTATATGCAGCAGGGTGTAGGCAAATACTGCTATTTGGCATAGAACAGAATGTGACCAACCATTTTTGCGATGCCGATTTAGTCACCTCAAGGTTCTTTCAAATGTCAGTTTAAGTGTTATGTTCTCTGTGTGGTCTACAAACTGCATTCATTTTAATCTGAAGTAGGTTGACCAGGGTTAATTTTCTCTCATGTTCAAAGTGCCATAGAATATAATGTCTCACGGAAATAGAGAGCACTTCTTTAAATTAGAACATTTAAGAAACAAAGTGGAAAAACAAAAGGTATGAGCAAACTACAACGGTGGTGCCCGAGAGTGGAGTGTTATGAAGACTGAGGTGCAGTGTTGCTAATCATAATAAAGGTTGAACACAGTTAATCTCCTCTTTCTTTTTACATTTGTCTAAAGCATACACACACACACACGCAAACCAATCTTTGCAGGTCTGTCTGATACTGATGTTCTGACTGCTTAAGCATACATACTGTATGGGTGTGCACGGGGAGAATGACGGGCTGTTTTTTCTGTTTTTGCCTGTGCTATCTGTGGCTGTCAGCGGCAGATAACCTCCGGAAGGTTAATGAGCGGGGGGGGCCCTTCGGGAGATCTTACAGCTGAAATCTGATATGCCTTAAAGCTCCTCTGTCTCCACACCTCCACATGAATCTACATTTAATGAAATCTTCTAAAATTAGGACCTATGCATGTGAGACAGAATATCCACATTCTGACTGAAGCAGGGATCCTTCCATAGTGATGCATGCATCTACACTGTAGGCATATAATAATACATGTTATTTAAAGGCGCTATTCAAAACACTCAAGGTCACCCTACAAGACAAAATTAAAAGACAGTGTGACAAGTAAATCAAAATTTAACAATAAATGAATATAATGAACAAAACAAAGCTACAATGCATAAAATCATTTGTAGTGAGGTAGAACATGTCAGGGAGCAGCTGTGGTGCAGGGTGATGTCAATGTGTGAGCTATGGCTATCACATGGATGATTAGCTGCGAGCGGGGCCATCTTAACTCCCCCACATCCCAGCCTTGGGCCTGTCACACTGCTGCCACCGCGGATCAATTTGAGCTCCGGTGGCTCCCGGCAACAAAAACCGGCAGAGTGGATTTTCGGGGTCGCGCCCACGGTGAAACCGTAAAGGACAGTACATCAATAACTGTCCGGCAGGTTTACGCGCCTGATCATTTCAGCTGAACACGGGCCGTCCGGGGCACAGGCAATTTACATTTGTCTGTGACTTAGAGCACATTAATTCCAAGAGGCAAGTCGTTCAACTCAATAATCATCATACCGTTTCTGTTTCTATAAATAATTTGTACAATGTAATTTTGGTTGTCAGGGCCAGCTGTAGACCTTTTGGAGCCCATAGGCACTATTTTGCCAATCACCTGGCTCCTTTCGACGCAAAGAAGCAGCGGCTCTACTCCAAGCTCCCTCAGGATGTCTGAGCTCCTTACCCTATCTGTAAGGGTGAGCCAAGTCACCACCAAGCTCATTCTTTCGGTCACTACCCAAAGCTCATGACCATAGGTGCGGGTTGGAACGTAGATCGACTGGTAAATCAAAAGCTTTGTGTTCCGACTCAGCCCCCTCTTCACCACAACGGTCTGGTACATTGACCGCACGCAATCATTTCATCACTTTTTTCAAAACCACTGATATCTCTTGTTAAAAAGAACTGCAACTAGGCACCCGCAGGAAAGGATGGGGCCTTGGCCCTGTTGGCGCGTCCAATCATTAGAAGTCACTTTACACCTACCGCATCAGTTGCTAAGATTTCGTCCCTTCAAGAGTCTGTTTGAGGCTGCTGGGCTTCACTGTTGTGAACAGCTCACCAACTGATCATCAATGTGCTTATGCCTGTGTTTGCTCCAGTTTCTGCACTTTGCAGGGCTATGCCTTGTTTGTGTTCTCAGTGCTGTGCTTAGGCACAGCTGTGCTTTGAGCTTATGACAACATCAGTATGCTACAATGCTCTAAATGACAATGCTAGCATACTGGTGTTTAGCAAGTGTAATCAGTAGTGGAAAGTAACAGAGTAAATGTACTCAAGTCTTTCACTTAAGTAAAAATGTAAAGTACTTGTACTTATATGGAAACACTGGAGTATTTCCATTTAATGCTACTTATACTTATACTATAAGATGCAAAGTTACCAAGTGGGTCTGAAAAGCTGCTAAATGCATTGGAACAGATTCAGCAAGCTACTGAACAAAAACGGTCCACTGATTGACATTTGAAGCCACTTTCAGCAAATGACAGAGCAGTATTACTATTCCATTATTCAGCATGATTATATGACTTCTTCATTACATAGTTATGTTGGATTTCTGCTTTAATCAGCTGGCTTAAATCTCCGTGTTATGAAAAAGGGAGTATTGTTCGTGTCAGATGGTAGCAGAAAATTGTATAGGAGGGAACAGTGGGTGATAGAATGCATTAATTAATGGCGATTTAATTTAAGTGTTATATAGCTGCTTTCAAAATTACTATCTGTCGTGCATTTTACAGCCAGGCCAACAGGGAGTGTGCATGTGCGTGCGTGTGCGTGTGTCTGTGTGTGTGTGTGTGTGTGTGTGTGCGCAGAAAATGTCACCAGCATGACTCACCCTTTCTCCGTCCAATAGCAGGTGGACTTTGAAGATCATACAGTCATTCACGGTAATCTCCTCATTTCTATAAAGGATCTGAAATATCCGGCTGAACACGGTGCCATCGTAAACCCCCGCAGAGCTGAAGCCGCATTCTCCTGCTGTGGGACACAACAACACACAAGACGCTTCAGCTTGTTGCTACGGCAGTAGCACTGATTCACTGAACTGCAACAGGCCGTGATGTCGCAACACGCAGAGCTCTTGCGCTACACAAACAATGGCGAACATGCATGTTTAATTGTTTAAACATGGAGTTGTCTCAAGAATACATTGTTTTTGATAAGAAGAAGTAGAATGAAGCCTTTCATTTGGCAAGCGCATCAACCGGATATTTGCAGCATGTGCTCAGATTTGTGAATATGTACACAGATTTGAAAATGCATAATGAGTCTTGAGAATGTGTGACCTGGCATTTGCTAATGATTAGTGGGATTGGTGAGGGATCCGTGTGTGTATATTCAGATTTGGAAGCAAGATTTGTAAATGTGTTTCCAGATTTGAAAACACTCACCAAATACTCACACACATACTGTACACAAACATATATATATATATATATAAAACTGTGTTTACACATGATGACTAAATGGGACCCCTGGTGATTCTAATGTTAACATCTGCCATGTTCCAGCACTTTTTTGTGTGCAATACAGTGCGGTGGCCGGTTACGCTTTGCTGCTAGCCCATCCTCCCTGGCAAGGCTGCTGTCCAGCTGCGAGTCTTTGAAATCCCCTGCTGAGGTCGTGCTCTTTTCTGTCTCATTCTTGCTCTCGCTCTCGCCGCAGGGCTCCGCCTGACAATGCTGTCACTGCTCGCAGCATCAAGCAGCCCCAGCCAGGATGACGGCTATATGTGAGAGCATGACTGTTGGCAAAGACTTGGTGGATGTGTGACAGAGACAGCGTAATCCCTCTGGGCATGTACTGTATGTGGAAGGAGTTGTATCTCTGTGTCAGCACTGTCACCTCACAGTGAGACAAATGTGACTTTGATATTTTTGTTTTTTACATGTCTCCTTGTTTGGGTTTTCCGCCCACTGTCTGATTAGATTAGACTGATTAGAGACTGTAAACTGTGCGCAGGAATTAACATAAATTATTCTCTGTGTGTTCATCCCCATGAAGGATTCGTGATCTCCCCCAGGTGCTCCCATGCCCTCTCTCCTGTGCTTGGTGGCCTTTCAGCGTGGCCAAAGTCACTAAATCAATTAACTCTAGCTGCTGCCGTTGCCCTTGTGTCTATCACACGCTCACACATACTGTACTTCACTTTAATGCCAGTTTCTTTTACAGGATTGATTAAATGTTACATTATGTACCGTGGGGGCAGCAGTGATACAACCTTGATAAAAGAAAGCTGCTTTGCTGAAATCTCTGCTTTGACATTGATAGCCATGATGTTTGCATACATGGGGAAAGCAAAAAAAAAAAGGAGAAAGCAGCACCTGTACAATGAAATGCAACCCAATACAACAGCCATACGATGATATTTTTGATGGTGCTGTTGCGCTGTATTTCACTGAATGTTTATTGTAAGGTTTATCTAATATTTTGCCTTTGTAACTTTTGATGAACAGCAGCCTGTGGGGCCACAAGAAGATTACGGGATAATGGTAAGTACCAAAAGTAGAGAAGAGTCATTCTATGTCAGTCACACAGCAATCTCTATCCAAATTTTGCTAACCTTAGCCAACACAATGTAAGCGACTGGCCATACCAGACCAAGCAAAGCAGCAAAACCCTGAGGGTTATGAATTGACCAAAGGCGTGTTTTTTGTTTTTTTGCATAGTGTCACTTTAATGTCTATGGGAGCCTATTTCTGCCAGAAAAAGAAAAAATTATAACCTAAATGAGAATGTGCTGTTTGCACAAAACTGAACCAGCAGATCTGCCATGCGTAATTGTGCAACATCACTCCAGATGGAACAAACACCTGCTGACTGTGAAGAGTCACCAGAGTAAAGGAAAGGCCCTCAGTGTAGGCCCCACAGTCGTGGATTACAGAGCTGGTAAGAATCACTCATTTAGTTTTATCATGAATCAAACTTTTTTGTCTGTGTGATCACACGTCAGCTGATTGCAAACCATAGAATAAAGGTGAAAAGCCAAACATGAGAAAAAGGCATTTGTGTCATTTCAGAGAAGCTTATACGGGTGTGACTTCACCAAATAAAGTGACCAAAACATTATGGAACTAAACGCACAGGTGGTGTCGGCTGCCGTGCCTGCGAAAGAAATTCAACCACTGGCCTGCAGATTCTTAGCTACGTTTACCGCAACAATTTAGTTGACCTGAATCCCAGCCTCAGCATTGCTCCACGACTCATGGTGACAGCGCCTGTGACTGTGGCGACCGCAGAGAGAGGGTTCCCCACGCCTGAAGCTCATCAAAACGCATCTGAGGTCAACCGTGCTCCAGGCGCGTCTGCCAGCTCTTGCTCAGATTTCACCTGAGCATGGGGGGTAACGACATCGCTGGACAAAGATGAACTTAATTTGAGCATTCTCAGCATAGGAGGGTGACGTTTCTCGAGAGGACTAACTCGGATTGAATCGGCGGTAAGTCGTTTAACACATTTTTTATTTTTTTTTGCAGAAATAAAGTTAGTAATAATAATATTATTAATAGAATACACTAATAATTTCACTGAATGTGTATAGGCGGCGACCCACTTATTCTTTTTCCAGAAATCGTCATTTCTCTCTCCCCCTCGGTCTCCCGCTCTCCTTTTCGCTCTCCGGGCCTGTAGTGCGCTGTCCCTGGTGCTGAAAGAGCACGAAGCCAGCATCATTGTAAACCAACAGCGGTTTCAGACACTTGTTTATTCCCAAGCAAAACATGGCATTGCGTTTGTTGTTAATGTAACTGGAGGGAATTGTTCAGGCTGTTTTTCTACGTCAGCTGACGGGTGACACATAGTGCCATGCGGCGTTAGCTCTTGAAATGGGACCCCAGATGCTAAAGGCTTCCACTGCCCTTTAGAGAGCGTTCAGTATTTTAAAGCAAATCTAGCTGCTCTCGACTTAGCACAATGTCGATTAAATCTTATAAATGACAATAGAAATACTCACAGTAACCTAGACTTATGAGATAAGTCAAGAAATGGTTCTTCACTTCAAATGAATCAGATAACTGATTCAAAACGTTGACTTGCTAAGTAAAAAATAATGACTTTCAAAGTCAGCATTATGAGATAACAAGAAGAATTTCAAGAATCTAAAGCAATTCCAGTTGCCTGTGACCCCCATATATTTCTATATTCCATCAATTGGATCACAGAGATGCTTCTCAGAACTAGAAATCTTTTCCTTTTCCTTCCATAAATGTCCAACAAAGTAACAGACGATTTGCAAAAAAAAAGTTTACCTCATCTACTAGCCCCAAAATACTTTTGTGTCTAGTAGATGAGGTAAACTTTGGACTCTGGATGGGATTAGATTCCTGTAACACAAACATCTGATGTTTGTGCCCCACTAAACTGTCCAGTCACACCCGTTTGGCTGTGAAATCAGTCTTGTTCAGATGTATTTTTTTGTGAGCCCTACTAAAATATCTGCAATGTTTAATAATATGTCCATGCTTTTGTACTTGTTGTTGGATATAAATGTGATTAAAATACATTGTAGTGCTCCCATTCATGCTTACAGCGAGTTACACCAATGGAAATTCATCAAATCCAACCAGTTCTGACATTTGGTGTAGTGCAGTTCTCACAGGTTTTGAGGAGTTATCACATACTGCACATTAAAACCTACTGAAGACGCCCCGAAGCTTTAGCCACAGTGATTCTGGGCTGGAAATAATCTGCTTACAGCCTCTGGTGCTCTACATCTGTTGTGTGTGAGAATGTTTGTGTGTGTGTGTGTGCGTGGGCGGGTATTACTAATGTTGTGGGGACATAAATCTGTTCACACAGTCACATTGTGAGGACTTGCCTTCATTATGGGGACAAAATGCAAGTCCCCATAACGTAAATCATTACATTTTAGGATGAAAACTTGGTTTACGGTTAGAGGAAGGGCAAGGTTAGGTTTAGGCTAGCGTAAGGGTCAGGTTTGATCTAGTAGTGGTTATGGTTAGGGTTAGGGTAAGTCTCCAGGGAATGAATGTAAGTCAATGTAATGTCCCCGAAAGTGATGGAAACACAACGTGTGTGTGTGTGTGTGTGTGTGTGTGTGTGTGTGTGTGTGTGTGCGCACTAGTCACTCCCTACCAGTAAAACACACAAAACTCTCAAAGCAGACTTGCTCTTCATGATACTAATATGAGGGAGTATCTTAGTCCGTGCACAAGGAGACACCTTAAACAGCGATCCGATTCTGCCCGTTAACATTCTTGCTCGAAAATCATCATGTTACTGTGCGTGAATCACAGTCATTAAATGCTTCAGTTGAGTGTGTGACGCGATCCTTCACACGCAAATTCATTTGTCGGAAGGGCACGGACAATTGAAATGTCAAGCATACCACTTTCACAGACAACACAGTAAGAGATTATTTCCTGTCTTTCTATGATGAATGCATTTCCTCTTGCTGTCTGGTGCATTTCATGCACAGGATTCAGCCTGTGAGGTGTACAGGCTTAATACATGACCTTGTGGAAGGCGCTGCAATGGGGAGGGGGGGCTTCCAATTACAATATGGATATGATCCTCAGTGTAATGTACCCTGCTGCAGTGTTCCTGATTTGCCACGTATGCTATTGCCATGTAAAATATAGGACTGCAGTCAGTGGATTCAATATCGGCTGCCGCTCTTTGGAGCAGCTTTGGAATGTGTAACTCTGTTTATCGAGTTGACAAACAGGGGAATATAGGATTGTAACATCTGCGTGATACAGACCAGAGGAATATAGAGATAAATTTTTAACATTAGAATGTAGTGGACGGGGACTCTAATTAAGGTACAATTTACCCAGGTTGACGTGCGCAAATCTTTTAAGAATAGTTCAGCATTCTGGATAGGCTTATTTGCCGCCTTTTTCGTGTGTGAGATTAGAAGATCAATGTCAAGCTCATGTTTGTGCGTTAAGTACGGAGCTGGAGTCGGGGGCGTGTTTAGCTGGAAGCAGGAGAAAGCAGCTAGCGGTGCTCTGTCCAATGTGAAAACATATGCCTCCCAACACCTCTCAAGCTGACTTATTTAAGATTCTTCGATGAACAGCTGTTGTTCATCATGAAATGAACAAGAGATTGCACCACCCTGGAAAACCACAAATTGCCTTTTTTTACATTTCTGTTTTTGTATGGGTTCAACAGAACGGCTGTTTAGTCAGCTTTTGGGCACGTGTTGCCATATAAAGTTGGGAGGTGCTTTTGTTTCTCAGCGTCAGCCCAGCTGTTTATTCCTGCTTCCCGGCTTTACGCTAAGCTAGGCAAACCACATCCTGATTTCAGCACAAACCTAAACCTGCATTAACTAATTGTTTGGCAACTTCAGGGCAGCAGACACAAGCTCCAAACACATCATTGAAATATTACCACCGTTTAGGTTCATACGGTGAACTTTTTCGAAATGTTACATTTCAGGCAGACTCAGTGCAGCATTATCATTCATTGGGAGTCGTGTTTCTGGCCACCTGAAAGCTGTAAGTCCTATATTTACTCTCCTATTAACCCTGTTTTGGTCTCCACCAACTCATAAGGGCGCTACATGCACCACTATGTTCGCCAGCTAGTTGCTAACTTTGTCCGCTGTTTCGTGCTGAGCAGTGTTTTTATCATAGCTTTCCCCCTGAAATAAGCTGGCCGCTGCTTCTGAAGACAAAGCTGATGGGACTGGTAGGAGTCGAAGCAACCCAGTTGTGAAAATCAAAGCAATGATCTGACCCTAAAATGCTCCATGGAGTTGAGGGGAACAGCGGAATTCGTCACTACAAGATACTGATTATACACACGCCTAAACACACGGACGTGGTCATTCACTGTTGGAAAGAAAGCAAATATTTCAAAATATTTGTTACTCAAGTGGTATTTAGCTGAAGAGAATAAATGTGACAAAGTGTATATTATATCTCCTCATGCTGGATGTTTGCTTGTGACTCACTCAGGGTCAGTTTCCTTGACATCACAGGCTGGATGATTCTAAGAATGACAAGACTAAAACTACTAGTAAATCAACAGTTTCTTATGTTGTCATTGGTTATGTAACCGAAGCAGATTTGGCTATATTCACACACACTGTATTTAGGCAATGTACACTAACAAAACTCCGTGTTTTACCGAAGCCTCCTCCAGCTGGACTAGGCTCTATCTTCTTTTCCTCACCTGACATCATGTTAAACCGCACCTCCAGGATTTAGCACTCTAAAAATAGACTATTGAGAGCAAGACTACTGGAATGCTATTTTTATCATTTCCATTGGAATCTATTAATATAATGGGTATTTAGGATTTCTCTCCATGCATGAACTAATGAGGTATAGGAAGCAGTCTGTGCTGGTTTTCCTGTCATTGTGATTCTGGAGAAAACACTTGAAATGACATGAATCATTCTCACATCTCATACGCAGACACTTTCCCTTCACAATCTGCCACGTCCTTTCCACCACACACGAATACATACACATTGGTTCTGCTATAGCTGTGAGAACATCAAACTGACAACGTTATCACACATAACCACATGAGCTAAAATCCTGGTCTTAATGTGACCTGAAAGTGGGCCTAAAATCATATTTGAGACCTAAATGTCCTCACAATCCAAAATGTCCTAACAAGACCACTGGGCTGCAATGTCAGGAATTGGTCCTCGCAAGTTCAGCAAGAACAGCTAACACACACACACACGGCGCTCCAGTCATGACAAGCTAAAAATAGCCGTTATTACTGCGAATCAGTATTGCCAGTGAAACGGCTTCCTGCATTACCAGAGATCCAGATTTTAATGCCTGGGTAGGTTCAGAAACACTGTGCCACAACCTATGAATACAAAAGAGGACAAGACATATCAGGAATCTTTAATGGCAGAAACCATCTGCAAGTAATTCTATTTAGGAATTAGAGGATGAAAAACAGACTGAGCATGAAGTAAAGTGTTGTTTTTATTCCCATTTACCAAGTTGGTGGAGATGTGCATTATTTTAATTAAGAAACAAACCTTTGATGAAAAGACTTGAATTGTACAGGTGAAAATTAATGTAGTTTTCTTTGAAGAATGGCATTTTAAGATTAGCCTTTCTATTGGGCTCTATGTGGCACTGCTTTAAGCCTCTTTTCTCATATTCAGTCTTCAATCCCTCATTATAGGACAAAAGGAACGTTCTCCACGTGTGGCGCTGAAATTCCAATAGAGTTTGATTTGTTCCACAAAGTGAACACATCTTGAGACACAGAAGAAAAAAAGGAAGATCACCCAATATTTATCAAGAAAAGGACATTGGGTTTAAGAAAGCTAAAAATCGATTCACTTTTAAACAAGTAAAATGCCCCCATTTGGTTTGGTATTAGAGATGCAAGATTATCTGCAGAGTGAGTGAGTTAGTCTTTAACCCAAAGAGGGCCAAAAGCCCTAAATCGCTGAGACATCGTAGAGCTAGAAAATTCCCACACACCCCTCTCATTCTCCAAAGCAGAACTCACTTATTGTGCACAGTTACTTGGTTAAAACATCTATTTTGTTATGTTAGTAACACTTTATATTGGGGTACACATATTCACCATTAACTAGTTGCTTATTAGCATGCATATTAGTAGCATGTTGGCACTTTATTAGTCATTATAAAGCACTTATTTATGCCTTATTCTGCATGTCCATGTTCTACAACTACTACAACTACTGAAACTACTACAACTACTAGGCCATTAACTAAGCGTTTTCCCCCAATAACCTCATAATTACTGCTTGTTGATAGTAAGTAAGGAAGGTGTTGTTCATGAATTAATAAAACGTAATAAATATGTTCTATTCCTTTGTAACAAAACACAAAACTACAAGAGTTAATACTGTCCAAATAAGTCTAAATTAAGTCTTTCTAACTAAGAAAGTGAGTTCTTGCTCATAAATAAATCTCTAGAGTTTTGACACTCATTAACCCACACAGGTTCCCTATTCTAAAGTTGTCTCCTCTTCACACTCAGTGAATCCATTATCCTCTACTTGCACAATGTGGGGAGAGTGACTTTTTACGAACTGCACGTGACGTCTGTCTACTTCCTGTCAACTCTAACGATATCTTTGCCTCCATCCTTAGTGGTCACCTTACAGTGCTATTTCATCATTTATCCAGAACTCCAAGGCCCTTCCACATAAGATAAACTAGCTATTATATGGTCATTTCGGTTGTAGTTATTCATTTTATTATCAATCAGAGTTCCAAATTGATAGCTTAGTGTATTTTGTTTGTATTTATCACTTTCCTTTCTTAAAGGGTGGTGGCTGAATGTGAATTTAATGCAAGTTAATTTCTGTTATTCAATATAAATATTGATTATTTCTGATAGCACAAAATTGATACTAATCCTGCTATTAATCCTACATCATGCATGACTTTCTGTTGTGAATCTGTACACACGAAATCTATTGCATTGTCTGTCCGTCCTGGGAGAGGGATCCCTCCTCTGTTACTCTAGGGAGGTGGGAGGTGTTCCGGACATGTCCAACCGGGAGGAGGCCCCGGGGAAGACCTAGGACACGCTGCAGGGACTATGTCTCTCGGCTGGCCTGGGAACGCCTCGGTATTCCCCCGGAAGAGCTGGAGGAAGTGTCTGGGCAGAGGGAAGTCTGGGCGTCTCTGCTCAGACCGCTGCCCCCGCGACCCGGCCCCGGATAAGTGGTAGGAGATGGATGGATGGATATTAGGCTAAATACATAAAATGTACTTGATTTGACAAAAAAGCAAATT
The DNA here is from genome assembly GCA_011952105.1 of Coreoperca whiteheadi. Classification (NCBI taxonomy): domain Eukaryota; kingdom Metazoa; phylum Chordata; class Actinopteri; order Centrarchiformes; family Sinipercidae; genus Coreoperca; species Coreoperca whiteheadi. The sequence goes on from CM022477.1 coordinate 21,057,732, forward strand.
GGGAGCTCATCTGCAGACAAGAATGAGGATAGTTTTGGCAGACTGGCAAAGGTTATGTGATGTCTAAAAATATTATGTGAGTTTGTGTGTGATGATGTAATCATCACGTCCCCTTACCTGTGTTGTCTTGTGTTGTTGCTATTAACCTGTGGGGAACTCGAGGTGTGACCTTCAACCCTGCTCGTACCTGGTAGAACCTGAGGCAGAGGACACAAACATAGCAGTCACACTTAAAACGGCACAAAATCAATGTACATATTGCTAAAGGTCCAAATGGCTTGGAGGTATCAAGAAAATATTTAATGTGAATACTAAATTGCACATGCTGGTGGTCACCATGCTGTCTTGCCTAATACCAAGGAAAAAGAAAGAGAGGGCGAGTAAAATAATTCCCACTGTATTTTAAATCCTCAGGGTCAATGCTTTCATTATATTTAAAACTAGTATTTCTTCAATACATACTTCAGGTAGATTTTACAGTTATGAAATTAGCAATTCCAGGAAAAATACAACAGCTTGAATTTAGAACTGAAGTTAGATGTCCAGTTGGTTAGGTACTTGCTAGCTAGTGATACCAAAGATAAAGCAATATTCAAATGTTAAAAATGAAAAACATTAATCTATATCTTTCTGTATTCACCGGGGCTACGTGTTTCAGATATTTCTTTCCTTGTTAAACATTTGTGGTGCTTCCTGTTTCTAAAGAGGAGGACATAAGCCTGTGACTCAGCGGAAAACCTATTTGTGGACCAGAAGAGACTTGGACAAATGAATTCAAGATGTTTTGAACGAGTAAGAAAGCTGACACTACTGTGGTTGCTTTAATAGCCCTCGCTGTTCACCATATGAGAAACAAAACTGTAACAAAAAGGTAACAAAAAGATCAGATTTAACCATCATGGCCTAGTTCCAAACACACTACTTAACCCAAAAAGGTCTTTAGCTACCTTCATCCCTGCATGACATAAGGAAAGTTAAAATCTAATATTTAAGTATTTTGGGTACTTGCATTGTTGACATGACCTTCATGACCTATATCACATCTGGGTGTTGCCTTTTTGTGTGACCTAACTTCAAATTGACCATTGTGGTAACATGTCGAGTTTGAGAAGAGAGTTTTGTCTCTTTCAGTATTGACAAGACATGTTTTATATACAATCTTGACAAGTACAGCCTTCAAGCTTCAGAAGTGCTCTTTATGACATGAATGAGAGGTTAACAATGTCATGTTAAACTAAATCAGCCATGAATTATACAAATGCAGCTAAATTATTAAAGAAAAATGGGCAAGTAGATATTAATAATATAAAATACCTCATGTTGCAACTATAATCAAAGGCAGTAAAGTAAACTGTACACGGTATCCGAAGAGCACTTGTGCTAGAATTGTACAGCACTGGCAAACATTTAAGGTAAGATGAAAATGTATGGATCCCAGTTGGGAAATGGGGTTATGAGAGCTTCAAAAGTAACTGGACTCATAAGAAAGAAAAGAGAATATCAGCACAGAGCTGTAAAATGGAAAACAGATTAGAACAGTCTTGCTGACTTAAACAAGGATTATTTACATGCCACTCCAGATAGGCAGCTATGGAAAAGATGTCTTTGAAAAGGTCACTTTGACAGCTCAAGTCAATGCAGCTTTGTGTAAAAGCACATCTCAGCTCCCCGGGGACACATTGGCAATCTGAGAGACCAACATGTGGCTCTGAACACAGTCGCCACATCAGTGCGTTAGCGACAGCCCTCCTAAAGATGGACGCTTGACAGAGAAAAGCACGGAAAAGGTTTTGAAGGTTGATAAATAAATAAGGGACATTTATGCAATGAATTAGGTCAGTGGCCAGAAGCTGGTCAGTAGCTAATCCACTACATCTTACAGCAGAGATTTATAGACCTATGTGCTCAATGTTTAATTTTCAAACTACACTGTTGTTTACTTTAACGATTTGGTGGAATTGGTAAGAAGGCATACATTTAAAATGATTTCTTGGTATATAGATGCTGCAGGACAATGGAATTGCACAATTAAACCAGAATAAATGACATTGCAGCTGGGTTCATAAATTTGAGTATCTGATGCAATCTAAGACTCACTAACTTTGCTTCCGTTAGTGAAAACTGTGTCATGCCTATCGACATCACCTTCTTTACAAATCAAATGCAGATTTAAGCAGTATTTTTAATGTAATCAGTGTACAGCTGGGCCCTTCGATGTGTACAGCTGTGTGGTCCCCCAGTCTGGTACAGGGATTTGCATTGAAGTGTGGTGAGACCCATAGGTCCTGGTAACGATTATAACTTATTCCACAGGGCTTCATCTTTGCATTGGGATCCAGTTCTTTGCAGTGTTCACATCGGATCTCTGCTGCTGTCTGAAGCAACGTGGCATCCTGTTCAAACAGACATATTAGTGCGCTCAGCTGAAGGGATTACCATGATAAAGCTTCAGCCCATCCCATTAAGAGAGGGAAATTCATTTTGATAAAGCTGGTGTTTCAGCGAGTCAGATGAGAGGTTTTAATCTTCCTGCAGACGCGTCATTGGATAAACATTCCCCTTTTTTAACATCATGGAAAATCATGAAATACTCAACTGGAAAAGTAAAACTTTTGATTTGAGCTCATTTCTTTGCACTCCTTGATTCTCTTCTTATTGGTACAGCCCGTTATATTTAAATTTGATTTCTCTGTGCTGTAATTAATACGTTTGTATATAATGTGGCCAGCCATCGTCTGGCCAGCCATCGTCAGGCCAGCACTGCCCTACAAAGGCAGGTGGAAAAGTAGCAATGCCTCCATTTTTGGGGCTGATTATTTTTATCCAAAAAAGAACTGCCACAGAACCTACGTAATAAAGACGTGGAGATGCTGCCCTCTGCCTTTTAATGTTCAGGTTATGATACTTAACGCCAAATCCACAAACTGCACTAGTGTCAAAGCAGAGATAGCAGCTACTAAAATCTGCTAGCTAGTTACCTTTTAGCAGTTCCAATTTAGCTGATGCTTGTTTTTCCTCCATCATGGCTGAACTGACCTCGTTTACCTTATTGCTTACGTACCCGAATGACCAGGATCTGAGTTTAAATAATGGATATTTTTCAGTTACAGATAACAGCTAGGCAACAATCACTAAGAACATTTAGATTGAGATTTAGCTAAGACGAACTGTGTCTATCTCACATCTCACCAGCTAGCTTTACAGTGCAGTATGTGTGACAAGAGACCCTGCAGTTGGTTTTCTCGGGTTTTGTATTTACTGCAAATTGTCCATGCCATTTTCACAGAAATGACACATTTCTACGGTAGGCCAATACTATTTTTATAAAAGGAGATGTCAAAAAGGCTGGTCTTAACTCAGTTTTGACCAAATGTACTTATTGCATTTTGCCTTTTGGGGCAGGGCAATCTGTTGTCCGAATGTCGACGACAGCTCCATGCTGAATTGTAAACGGCCATTTCATTGGACCACATGATGTCCTGACATACTTTTTCAGGGGATTATGGGTACTTGCTCAAACATGCCTGACAACATCCAGCTCAGATGAAAGCTGTTCAACACAATTTTGTATTCTTTTTTTCAAAAAGAGTCAGTTCTCCAGTGTAATCTTTGTCCAGCAGAACGAGATAGAGGTGGAAGGGCACACAACTTTAATTCACCCGATAAATTGAATCTTTTTCTACATTTTCATTTACATTTACATTTAGTCATTTAGCGCTTTTATCCAAAGCAATTTACACATGAGGAAGACAATGGAAGCAATTATAACAACACAAGGTAACAAAATGCAGACGTGCACCAGAAACTAGTCTGTTAAAGCCCAGCACAGTATACAAAGCATTTTCATATCGCAGTGCATATATAACAATGTTTTAATCGGTTGGAGGGATGATGTATTTTATAAAATATTCTAAGCAATCTGTCTTTAACTTATTGCTTAACTTACTAATATTATCAGTCAGCAAAGATGATATATTGTCATGCTTATATTGAACTGCTGAATTTAAGAAATAATTTTGTGATGCCTTACAGCCATGCCTGAAGGAGCAAAAGTCACTTTCTTGGAATTCTAAAACAATATATAATATATAATATACTGAAACCATTGTACTGAACTACTTATGTTATGTATCTTACAAATTTAAGTCTAACAAAGTTAAGTTTTAAATTCAGTTGATATTCAGTTATGGTACATTTTTAGTGGAGAAAAAGTCAAAAGAATAAAAAACAGCTACTTTTGACAAATATTAAAATGTGTTGATCCTTTGTCAGCAGTCAACGTGAATATGTTCTGTTAGTTTGCTGGGTTGCAAGTTGTGAAGCCAGGTAATATAAACAAATATCACGACTCTGGAAATGTGATTTGTGCAGAGATAAACTGCTTACCCCCTTTGAAAGAGATCCACATTGTGAAACTTGTGCAGCTCTACAGAAAACTCCAGTGTTCCCTGTACTTCAGACATGATATATTCCCACTCATCACCTGTCAAAAGAGAAGACGGCCAGTAAATATGACATTTCAGACAAATAAGCAAATAAGACAGAATCCAAAGTGAAAGATAAGACAAACAATGGCATTTCTAAAACTAGCTCACACTGTTATTTATTCTGTTTGCTGAGGTGATATGAGTCATACAGTCTAGTGGCAGAACGGACTGTATATGACCAAGCCAGACATCTTGGTTCGAATACAGTTACTGAATACAGCTATCACCTATGATCTACTTATTTCAGAAAACAAGCACTGATGTGTGCAGCTGGAAACTGCTCTCTTTCTTGTTTCTGTCTTAATAAGAAATCTTGTGAGCTGATTAAAGTTCAGCTTCTATTACTGTCAGCCCTTTGGTACATTGGGATTAGATCTATGTACTGTATAGTTCTGCTGCTTTAATATATTGCCCTTTTCCTGAATATCACGAAAATGTGCAGATTTAAGTGTAATGTGGCGCACACAACTTGCAGGACAAGTTCCCAATAACAAAAGAAAAAGGATGATTTGTCAATTAGTCTACATGTTGCTGTATTTTTACTTTTTACTACTGCAAATGTAGTACCCTTAAATTTAACTGAAAATTCGGGCCTAAGAGATAGCAATACAGGCCCATGTAAACATGGTCATTGTAAATGTAAATGGACTGTACTTGTATAGCGCCTTTCTAATCGTCCAACTACTCAGAGCGCTTTCACTCTACATGTCACATTTACCCAGACACACACATTCATACACTGATGGCAGGAGCTAACTGCCCATCAGTACAAATTAAACCAATCATTCACACACACTCACGCATCGAAGGCGCAGCTTCGGGAGCAATTTGGGGTTCAGTATCTTGCTCAACTTCGACACACGGCTGGGAGAAGCCGGGATCAAACCTCCAACCTTCCGATTGGTAGACGACCCGCTTCGCCACCAAGCCACAGACGCCCCTCATTGTCTCAGCTCATTGAGTCAACTGCAGGCAAATGCTCATTGTGCCTAAATGCATCAGACCATTGAGAATGGATTTCTCTAAATGAACCTGTGATCAACATATCCCAGGCTCGCTGAAGCTTAATTCACACCCATATGAGCAGTGTTTTCCATTAGCAGCAATTAAAGCTCAGTGTTTCCCAGGAACTTCCAAAGATGAACCATCTAATTTTACTTTAAATCCACAATGTCTGAAACCATTAGGGGAAAACATAGACATGGACTTTATAATCTGCAGCATTCAGATAAAGTGCCGTGCAAGCTGAAACGCAGTAAAAACGGAGCTGCCACCAACCAAAAGGAGATGAAACACTGACAGTGTTTACAGCAAAGTGCATCAAATAACCTCTCATTCAATGCTTTGAAATATAATCCTCGCATACTGTTTATGCCTGTCAAGCTATTCCCGCTTGTATGGCACATATGCAGTTAAGGTGGCAGACTACCATTTAAATTCATAGTAATCTCTCAAACAAGGGTTCTTTATTTCAGACAGAGTCAAAGCAGGCTGCTCATTTTGGGCTAGACATGACAACCATCGCTGTCAGCGGTCATCAGCTGTGGCTAGCTAGCTAATTGAGCTAACATGAGCTCCATTAATTGGTTGAAAACACTGTCTATGGCTTACTTTTTAATGTTTTCAACTGACTCGATTTAAAGTCAGTAGTGTTTATTATTCTTAATGGCTACATGTTTTTGGTGCTATAAAACTAAACACGATTTCTTAGGCAAAACGTCGGCATCCTCACCACCTCATGATCCATTTAACAGACATGGAAATAAAGAAACAGCGTTGTTCTTGTATTGCAATGTAAAAGCCAGTTAGTCCTATGAGTATGATAAGGAAAATTGTAAGATCAGACTCTCATTTATTTTCAGATGCAACTGCTGAGCTTACAACTTCACTTTTAACATTAAAAGTGTTTTAGGACGAAGACTAAACGACATGTTCAGCTAACTTAATGTTATCTTGCTGGACTGTTATCTTCCTCAAATCAAATGAAGAGCAGGACAGAAGCCGCCGGCTTCTGGTGAAATACTTCACAGAGGGTATAGTGAACAGGGCTTTTTGAACGTGACCTTTGACCTCACAAATGAGGAGGTCCATCTGCAGTCTCGCAGACTACATGACACACCCTCTTCATATTTGAACCCAAACCAAGATCTTTTCTTAAACCTAACCCATTAGTTTTGGTGCCTAAACCCAACCAAAGTGCGACTGTTAAGAGGGCGTATCATGTAGGGCCCTGTAGCACTGTGCACCCGCAGATAGACCTACTCACAAACTAGTGTAATTAGCTAACAATGAGCCCCTGGGCCTTGGAAGTAGTGCTCGGTTACAACTGTGTGTGTCGTAAGCTAGTTACCGAGACATGCTAACAATTGCATCTTACATCAGAGCAAATAAACACTGTCTAATCCATTCCTTACAATTTTGGTTTTGGAAAATACCAAGTACCCCCCTTACTGTAGCCCCATGCACACTGCTGTTTGGAAAAGGGTCCATTTTTTATGTTTAAAATGTTCAATGTGCAACCATAACTCATTTTTAAAGACTGATTTAATTATCTGGAGTGAAGGATTAGGTTAAACTACTTTGGTTAAGGGTGCTGGTAAGGTTTTCGTCTGAGATTTGCTCCTTTTATTGTAAAAAGTGTCCTGATTAAGCCAACTGTGAGTTTTGATTTGTTCCTATGAGCAGAGAAATGTATTCCAGTGTCCCTTCCCAACACCTGAATTTCATTAGTCCAAATAGAGTGAGTCTAACGTGTCTTTTCCTTTGGCAGGGAAAAACTCTCCTCTACCTCACTTGTGATAAGATGTATTATAAGAACCTTGCCAAGTGTAGAGAAAGAAGGACCAGTAAATCTTCAATAAAACCTCTGCCTTCCAAAACCAGCAGTCTAGAGGAGAGTATAAAGGTGACAGTGTCCATGTTAAAGCACTTGAACACAAACGCAAGCAGTGCAGTCAAACAGTCCTGAGAAACACGGTAACCGTCTCTGATGCAGTACATTAGCTGGACACTACTGCAAATGGCCTGAAGAGACAAGAAATGACACTGAGCTGTTTTGCCTCGTCCTGCTGACTCCGCACGTCGTGTCACATTGACACACACCGGCCAATGCTTGCAGCGCCGTATAAGTGCGAAGCTTTTGTGTGTGTCAGGGTGACCACAGGCGACGGCGGACGGTCATCGCAATGCCATGAGCCAAACAGGTCGTGTCATGTGAGACTTTGAGACACTGGAGCATGTGCAGCTTGCGATTCCTTCAGCGTTGGTTAAGCTAGCCGAAGCTGCTTCATTGCTTCCCTAATTCAAGCCTACCGTCCTACTTATCTGTTATCTGCGAGCTGCTCACTTCTCCAGCAATGTGTTATGGTACGCAATAAGGAGGAGAATGAACACTGAACTTTATTAAACAGTCCACGGACTTGGGACTTAATATGCTCTCTTTCCCACTGAAACTACAGCAGCTATATGGCTAGAGCACACAGACACTGTCCTACACACTGATTATCAGCCTCTGCTGAAAATTCATCAATAAGTTAATAAAATCAGCGAGGCACAGACCAAAAGACCCACGCTGACAGCTTCAAAGGCATCCAGCCGTCATTCATCTATGTAGGATGCTTTGTGTTTCCTTTGATGACGATGACAATGATGAGCATGATGATGATGATGATGAAACAACTCAACTGCAGCATAAGACAATGCCTAGGGCAATATGGGGTTACTCTTATTTTCATATTGTCACCAAAGTGGCACTCGTGGATTTCTCCCACATAAACCACAAAACAGACAACAACAACAACAAAAAAGTCAGTTTAAGTGGTAAACAATGCAATGGCCTCCATTTCACGGGCCAACCTCATGAGAAAAGACAGAAGGGCAGCTGTTGATTGCTATTGGCCTGACTCTCCTGTCTTCTTCTTCTTCTCTTTCCCCTCTGGACAAAAGTATCTAAACAATAAAAAACTAACAATACAGTACGTTTGTTCGTCGCTATATTTCCCGCCTTCCAAGGCCTGTCTCTGTGGCACTCAGCCCTTAGCTAATTCTTGCCTACTAAAGATGTACACTCATGTTTTAGAAACAAATCCCAAATGTCTTGGGTTTTCTTGACAGGCTTTGGGCTACTCAGACAATACTTGTTACTGAGTTTTGGTTTTTCATTGTATTTTTATTTTTTTGACAGGAAAAGAAAAATATAGAACATTGGCAACCTTCATGTTGGGGAAAAAGTGATAACACTACATGTGAACAAGTGAACACACTGCATGTCTGCATTTTCCTGATCATTCCCTGATCATAATCTATAATGAAAGACTCTATGATCTATAGTTTCCTGAAGAGAAGTAAACGGAAAAAAGAAGCAAAGTTCTGAGTAAGAGTTTAGTTAGTTGTGTTATATTATATAATGAATTGTTGATTTTTAGAGGTATTTCCTTGAAATAACTGCCCCATTTACACAAATCTTGCAAAAAATCAAATTTAACCGCTAAGTATATTTTAGACTTTATTTTTTTATTTTTCGTTATAATCCTTAAGATTTTCATTGAATCAAAACCCCTTTTTGATACAATTTATGGCTGACATTTTTAGCAATAGCCTTACAATGTATATATTTACATTCTGTAAAAACCCTTCTAGTAGTTTTCATTGTTAGTGGCGGAGTCCGCCATTCCCGCCCTGGATTCAAATTGCCTGCCCACGCTTACCTACAGCGTTTGGCTGGAAGAGATACACCAGTTGCTCCTCTGCTGTATTTCTGACCAGTTTGCTGCCCCCAGTATTATGGAACCTGTAGTATTAAACCACACTTGAGGATACCAAACCAACCAGGACTGAAATCGTAAGGATTACAACTTGAAATCTTTATCTATTCCACAATAGCTGTGACTGGCTGTTGTGTTTCTGATATTTGAGCTACGTGCCTCAATTTCTACAGCCGAAGTTGGCATGAAACACTGCCGAGCAATCAAGTAAAATAGAAAACGTACTAAACTGTGGCTGTGGCACCAACCTGTTAAAGGTTTCAACCAAAATCATGATGTCGATCAGTAGAAGTCATTTTCCTAACAACACCAATGAAGTTTACCTAACCAGGGATTTCTTGAGCCCTGTTCGACTTTCTATTGTCATACAAATCCCAATTAAAATGCGTGCTACTGTGCTCTGATAGCTGCACAATGCTGTTGTCCCCCACACAGATCTGCACAACCTGTAGCCTAGCTAATGCATGTAATTTGCTGCTTGTGCACTTTTACAAACTATCTCTTTATGATTTTCTACTTGCTGCGAATCATTAAACACTAATCATTACAAAACAGCCATCTGCTGTGTGATTATTATTTAATGCACGCGCGCACACACACACACAGACACACATGCTGGCCTTCTTGGAAGTCTAGAGTTTGCAGCTCCAGTAATTCTTCCATCTCAAAGAAAAACTAAAACTCCCGGCTGCCCTTAAACTGCCCTGTTGGTGTCAGCTCAGTTGGGGATGCTGACTGAAATCTCCAATCTCACTTTGGGGAGGCTGAAGAGCCGACATGTTCATGGTGACTGAATGTGCAATGAGCAGATTTTGCAGGCTACGTAGGTGTCACTGGAACACAGAGAGCCACTGTGCGCCACGACTGGAAGCTGCTGTGCGTGTGCACAGCTCAAAGGGCCGGAAATTAATCTCCGGTATTATTCCACTCATTAACATCCAACTCCCTCTGCAGAACACAATAAAAAGGACTATCACCAAATAAAGCGGTATGTGACAAAGAGTCCAATGAGTCACAGCACCTCCTTCAAACAAAGAAATGAATGGGAATAATGCATATGTTGTGAATTTCTGGACAGGTTTTCAAATATTTTAAGGACATTAAGCTCTGTCAAATCAAAGTTACCGTAACAATATTTATTTTTCCCCCATGTCTGATTTTAAGGAAGAGGAATCTGCACAACAGATATGTGGAGACAGAGCGTCCTTTGCAGGAAAGCCTTGAGCCAGCAATCATGTGAGGGCATAATCTAGCATTTTGCTAAAACCTTCCATGCTGCTGTATTAGGCTCTTTGTTGTCATAATAACAATGTCAAATCCCTGACATGGGAAAAAAAAGAGTCCAAGTGGCCTGAGTTATCAAGTTAAATGAGTCAGAGAAAGACTTTGAGAGGATGAGACAGGCATCCAAATGAAATTCTCTTTTGATCAAAGAGCTTTTCTATAAAAAAAATTAAAAAAAAGGCCAATACCGTCGCCAGCTGGAAAATACCACATTCACTACCTCCTCTTGTCTTTTGTCGTGTTTGGAGAGCTGCTAGAGCTCTGGAATCTGCACTCAAGATCATAAACAGACTCATATATCTACATGTAGATATTACATTTTCTGTTGTGAATCTATTCTTTACAAACGCCATCTATTGCCTGTCTGTACGTCCTGGGAGAGGGATCCCTCCGCTGTTGCTCTTCCTGAGGTTCCTTCCATTGTTTCCCTGTTAAAAGGGTTTTTAAAAGGGGGTAGTTTTTCCTTATTTTCGAATCGAGGGTCTAAGGTGCCGTATGTTCTACAGATTGTAAAGCACTTTGAGACAAATTGTGATTTGTGATATTGGGCTAAAAAAAAACAAAATTGGCTTCACTTGACTTCACTTGACCATTTGCATTTCGCAACTCAGATTCTCCGTTCACCTGTTTGTATGAGAGCCGAGTGCTGGTCACTATGTGTAGGCTATATCCAAGTGTGTGTGGGTGCTCCTCAAACAATCAGTCAAAAAGTATGAAGGTGACCTTAAATGACTTTTGTTCGGTTAACGGCTTCGAAATGACACAGTCTAGTACTCTAACGTGGTCTTGTGGTTTTCTGCTCTGATGAAATGTTCACATCAGTCACGTGAGGGCCTGAACTCGTGCTGCATTACAGTACGAGCAGCCCTACTGACTGTAACCTATTTAACCTGGCATCGCTGTTTACTTCTATTCGTGTCTTTTTTGCAGCCTGCTGTGTACAACTCTGCATTGTTTCATTTTGAAGTGGGAGCTTTGCCCTGTGCGTTTGAGACAGCTTGTAGGACTCTTTCAGAGTACAGCCTCTGTGAAAAGCTGATAATAAACAGCACACACTCTACTGTGGAGCTGCCTTGACGGGCATCCTGGCTTGCCATAACCATGCAGAACTGCACAGTTGCCAGCTTAGTTTGTCAATCTAAAATCATGCTTTAATTATACTCTGTTTCATTTAGATCATTCATAGCATGAGAGTGCGTGAATGTATTTTTTAGGAATAGGCTCATTTGATTCGAATTTCCCTTCTTGCTTAATTAACTTATCAGTGTGGTGTCCTTAAGTCTCCAAAATGACACATGCCCAACGTTGACCACACACACAATAGGTCAGACAAAGAGCCCTAGCTGCCATACAGAAGCGGCACCTGATGTATGAATGGAGCTTAATTCCCCTTTAGAGTCTACGATTCCTATAAAAGCCATCCTCACTCAGCCTGACATCGCCGCCAGCAAGCAGTCTACAGTAACAGCTCTCCCTGCTGTGATGTGTAACAACGGAGCTTCCCAATCCTCTCATGTTCCGCACACATGCAGACAGCAGCCCCCCCATCCATCCCGCGTTGGTGGGTTGGATGGGGGGGGGTCACATGTAGAATAAAACAGCCTCACCTTAGCAGTGATGGAGCGTAATATCCGCAGAGGGTTCGGTTCCAGCCTTTACTGAGTAAGTCGCAATGTTTATTGCACCGCTTCTCCTGCTGCTGCTGCTGTTGCCATGGTTATTCATCCAGACCCTGTATGTTCTGCAGTCCCCTCCCCTCCCTCTCTCTCTCTCTCTCTCTCTCTCTCCCTCCCTCTCTCTCTCTCTCTCTCTCTCTCTCTCTCGCTCTCGCTCTCCTGACGGGGATTTCAATTTGGGAAAGTGCGGCAGACTCTGTCGCGGGAATCTGGCTTTGTGTTTATCGTCCGGGTCCGCCCCGCGTTTTGCAGACAATACCATATATTCTGTGTGTAGTTTCATACGGGGAATATTAATAGCCAGTGTGTGTCCTGCTGCCGCACTATACTGTGTGCGTCCTGCGGGCGAGCTGACGTCAGAGCCTGGCCCTGGAAAAGCTGAAGTGAACCGTGCAGTTGGTCATCGCCATGCAACGAAACAAAGAGTGGGTGTTATGCAAGCAAAACATCAAGAGCAATTAAAGCATGCCAGGGTCACGTGACTTGGCAGCCATGGCAGATTAGTAGAAGCATAAATAAACTTTTGTGACTATGCCTCCTCTCTGTAGCCTGACAGTCACTACAAAAGTAGGTTAACACTGTAAATCAATAAAATGAGCAAGCCACTAAATATCTAGTAACACTCTTTTGGATTTGCAATCTCTCTGGGTGATAGGTGACCAACAGATGGGCTACCAAGCTCATTTCTGCTCCATTGTTGACTTCCCGCTCCAATTGCAGGCCTCTGCGTAGTTGATATAAAATTGTTATGGCAACACTGTGAATGATAATATGCTAGGTAATTGTACATGGGCACCCCATCTGAAAAGACTGACGTTGAAAGGTACACTAAACGTGACTAAAATATTACAAACATATTCCCAGAATCAATGCCAGTGAACCTTAAAACCTCGTGATGCAAGGTCAGAACAATCTGGCAAAACCGCCCTGGTGCCACAGAACTCCAGGGGCCCCAAAAGCTCCCGACTTCTGTGTTTCAACCGGTTTGTTTCCAATTTAAATAGAAAATGTGTCTGAGAGTATGCACCATTCAACCACAATATCAGCTGACATGATAAGGGCCTTAAACCTGCATCAACGGATTTTTTTGTTGGCACATCCAGCAGACATATATTCAATTTCATAAAGGAATGTGTTTCATCAAATCACCACACCTCAAATCTGGGGCCTACCAGCATAGAACAAAACTGCACACATTACATAGTGGGGGGTACAGCGAGTTAATAGGGACCTTTTGCTCAAGGATCCTCTGGCAGGTTAATCTGGCAGTGAAGTGCAGTGAAATCTGCTTTTCTGTTGCCTGTGGTAAATATTTATTTTCAGTCATCCAGGATGAAGTCAAGAATTCATTTCCTCCCATTTAATGATAAACGTGAATGAAAGAGCTCTAGAATAGGTGAATTATAGGGCAAGAAGATGAATAACTAGACAGAGCTTGATGGAAACAGTACTTGATAAAACAAAGCTTACATTTAAAAAATCCATGTTATATTTTTGGTCTCACCCGTTTAAGGATCCAAGTTAGTGAAACTGATCAAATATCTAATGTAGATTTTGTTCTTGGTGAACCTGCATATCAGCAACGTAACAATGGACAGACAACCACTAAGCAGCACTGTCTTGTTTGTTCTTGGCAGTCAGGTACTGCAATTAAAATGCCATCTGTCCTGGTTAAACAACTCCTCACAGACTAATCACTTGTCAGATAAGGGGGACGGGAGGATTATGTAACTACAAATGAATAAAAATGTCCATGACACATAAGCAGTTGGCGTTGGCAACTGTGTGTTTAACAGTCAACCATAGGAAATTAGTTTTCTCTCTCGGTCTCTTTGGGTGTTTTGTGTCTCTGATGCACTAAGGGAACCCATGCAGCATGACTTGTTTTCCTGCTCTGTTCCCAGCTTCACCTTCCCCTTAAAAAACCCAAAGTTAATTGCTGCGTTTCTCTCATGGCGTGCTGCCATAAGCTCCGAGCACTCTTGATTAAGAGAGAAGCGCTATTGATTTTTGTTTTTGTCTTTTTCAGATGGTTGCCAGAGCCCAGATGACCGTATAGTCGGGGTGGGGGGGGGTTTCAGAGAGGTTACACAGCAAGGACACCGATTTTCACACACTTCAATATCAGACCTTAGAGGATTATTTCTGGTCTTTAAAAGTATAACTACAGAGGATAACAGTGGTTGCTGTGGTTATATCCTATTAGCTGGATTTTGCTTTTAATGTGATTTGTCAGAAACGTGCTCTCTGGTTATGTAATGTAAAGGGGATGCTCACAGACACACCCACCTTATCCTCAACTCAGTACATATTGTCAATGAGAACTATGACAAACTAATGCAGTGTAGCAGACAGGTGACAAACACCAGAAAAACCTGAATAAATGAATGCAGATGCGTCGATACAGGGCCGGACGGGTCACTGTATGGTTTGATGACTATGAAGATGGTATGAGGCACATGCTATGGTCTCCATCCAATTCAACACCTATGGGAGATTTTGGAGCAACATGTTGACAGCGTTCTCCACCACCATCACCAAAACACCAAATGAGGGAATATCCTTTGGAGGAATGCCGTTCATCGCCCCCAGAAGAGTTTCACACGCTTGGAGAATCTATAAATACGTTTCCAGCCACCTGTTTTTATCTACATTTTCAATTTGTGCATAAAAACAACTGATCGGAAATGCTGGAAATGCTGAAAACACAACGCAAAGTGCAATTGAAACAGACTTAGTGGATAAATCATGAAGTCCATGAAGCATGTGACTAACCCTCCACTAAAAAGAAGAAAAATAACATCAGCGATGTGGAGACTGTAACCTTCCGCTCCACAGAAGCATGAAACAAGCCACGTATTTCCATCACATTTTCCACATAATCTTTGTTAATTTGAGGTTTGACGGGCGCTCTTTTAATTACAATATCGTTGCACCCTCTTCTTCTGCAATGGTTTGATGGAGAATTAGCACCACCAGCTGTTAACACTGATAAACCAACTTCTAATATTTGCATAAAGAAATGGAAATTGAGATTGCATATTTTCTTGAAATTCTGTTAAAATCTGCACACAATTTAAACCACCTTACCAAAGACACTTTATGTTGGCATTTCCTTTAATCTGTCATCTAACTAATATGAATTTTTGCCAAAATATTTAGACTTAAAGGGAAAGTTCACCCCAAAATCAAATATACAAACTTTTTACATATTATTTCCTCTTACTTGTAGTGATATGTATCCATACGGAGTATTTTGGTGTGATTTGCTGAGTTTTGGAGATATCAGCCTTAGAGATGTCGGCCTTCTCTCGAATATAGTGGAACTTTATGGCACTCGGCTCGTGGTGCTCAAAGGGCCAAACAAAATGTATGTTTTGCCTCCAGTTTCTGTTCTAAGCTAAGCCAAACATGTCCTGACTCTAGCGCCATACATAAGGCGAGACTAACTTCCGAAAGCAGAAATAACACAGTCCTCTAAGGCTTAAATTTGTAATGAATAAATCACCTCTTAATTCAGTACAGTTTAGTATGGTCTGATATGACCAGGAGCTTATGATGGCTGAGGATAGCTGTTGCTGTATTTATGAGAGTGGTGGTGTGTGCTGATTGCTTGCTCATATTCAACCATAGGATCCATCTCAAATTAGTATTTCCTGGCTCCAATAACTATGAGCAGTAGTCCCAACTCCATGCTTCAAAATGTCCCCTTACATGTACTGCATACAGTGGCTATTTAACATTTATACTGGCTGCATGTTTTCCCATATTAGTTTACTGGCTCACTAACATGAGCCATCTGTTTGTTTAGGTCAAGATCTTGAAGCTTCATATATTTACACCCGCCACACTGCACACTGCAAAGCTTTTAATCTACCAGGGTGCAAAGGTGTCACATCCATATAGCCAAACTTTTGGGGGACCACAGCTTGTTGTTTTAGCTCTGTGACCATACCACTCCTGTTTTTACATTTCCACAACAGTATCAAGCTACTCTGACCGGAGGGTCTTGGCATATGTGACTCACAGGAGGTCACAAGTGTGCTAGTCATGGGGCCTGCCGCGTGGATGAATAATCACAAACTGTTTCCCCTTTCCCTCACTGTCTGTGCCTGCTCTCATTGAGATCAGGAGCTCTCAGTTATCCAGGCTGGACACATGATCTCTCTGCCAGATCTCTGGGGAGGCCCAGTCACTGTGTCATGTTTCCCTTACAGCTCTCTCAGACGAGCCGGGTGGTGTAGCTACACAAACAATCAATTCAGAGTAACATGATGCAGTAACAAATACTTTACGTTATTGGTTGTTGTAAATTGTGGAGTATCAGATGACTGTGAGGTTATTGATCCCTAATATCATATCATATAGCAGGCACGGCAACAGCCAGGATCAATAAACCAATAATCCAGGATATACCCACAGGAAAACAGTCTAACTAATAAAAATATAGAAGAAATATCAAAGTTCTACGCTGTGGCATGCACCCTCATCATAATATGTCCAGTCATTATGGTCCTGGACAGCGGTGGTTATCACTTCTTGTGATCACAATTGCCTTTTCTTTAAAGCAGGTGTTGCAGAATTTGTAGCACGTTCGTGCTTTTAGAACACAAATGTCACTCGCTTCTTAGAGAGCTGCACCCACTGGCAAAGCGGCTCCTGTCACTTCAAAATGGCCGTGTACCATAGCAGCCGAAACACCTTTTTGGGATGAGAAAGTTGTACCTGTAAGAAATGTCAAAATGGCTGTACAGGCTAAATAAAGTCAGAGCAATAAAGACTGTCACTGAGCATTTTTCTGATTTGGGTTAATGTGATATTCCTGCAGCTCGTTTAAGGATCTTCAACAGTGCGGCAACAGTCACAGATCAAACGGCCACAGAATCAATTACATAACATGCAGGATACACAAACAGCGGGACTACCTGAGGCCCTTCAGGTAATAACAAGGCTTTCTTCATGTCAACACTTCAGGCTAACATGCATTCTTCAGCTCCACGTGATTATGAAATCCACATTTCATCACACATTGGCTGCTTCTTCCCCATCCTGACGATAATTATTAAGAGAATTACATACAGGCATACATGTCATTAGAAGGCACTGTAAAGAAAATAAACCGGGGGATGGGGGGGGTTAGACATAGAGGCCCATGGGCTTCTGCATCTTTTCAAGTGAAATGTTGGTAATAAAATGTAGTCACCACCTCCTGAAGAACCCCTGGCCAATGGGAACCCACTGAACAAACTTTTATATGTCCTCAGTAAATGCTTGAGCATCTCCTGCGCCGCCTCTCTCCGTCACTCCTCAACATGCTCAGGTAGGACTGACTTCAAGGGGGAAATTTCATATCTGTGGCTCCTTCTGCTCCTGCATCTCACCACTGTGCCTCGTTTGCCCGAGCCTGTTTGTCTCCCATCGCGGAGGGGAGTGAAACATGGCCTTCCACAGCTCTGGCTTGACAAGGTAAATATCTCCTGCGTATTGTCTGTCAGCGCTTTTCAACAGCAACCATTGTCTTTGAGCTTTTTTGTGCAATTTCCGTAATAACGAAGACTCATTTCAGAGTGGGTGTATACCAATAATCTATGTTTCATCTTCATTTAGTAGGAGGAAACATCTACATTTTCCTTTGTGCAGTCCTCTGACAACTTAGTGACTTTATGGCCACAATGAGATCTGTAGCTTAGCGTAGATTAAAGAAGCTGGTCATTTGCCCGTACATCTGGCCCCCACACACAACAAAGTAAAAGGGAAAAAAGCCTCCAAGTGAGAAACGGTCTTTAGCCCTTCAGTGTTTCCAATGAATTGGTTGGGAAAAGCCTGAATGATTTGAATTTATGATTAATGCCTACAGCATCATCATCCGTAAAGACATTTTCATACATCTACACATTTTCTGCAACAATCAGTTTTACCATGGCTGAAGTGTACAGCCGATTGCTTGATGCTCAACAGCGATCCATTTCGGGGTAATTAAGACAAATGAGAGAGCAGAAATTATGCCAGGAGTGTTGGCTCTCTCTCAGCATTCTAGGAGCACCCACGGGACATGACAACATGGGTGGCAGCGAGGGGAAAGTCCCATCAAATGCTGATGAATGGCAGGAATTGAAGCAGATAACATGTCATTACCTAATTGACTTGACTGATTGATTTCATTTACTGGAATATATTTGGGGATTTTTTTTTTTTGTATGTTCTTCACTTTTGAACTGTGGCAGAACTAAATATCACTCTCTGGGAAACCACAGCCCTATAGCAGGACTTTAATCTTGCAGAATGCATATTACACACATTGGGATTACACCCAATCACATGATAGGGCGGCGTGTGATTTCTCTGAACATTCCTTTGCCTGTCAAAGAACGTCAAGCAGCCCTTTTTTCCCCCCAAGGTTGTCACTGTATTAGCGTAAATGTGAGGACAGATGGCACCTAAGAACTATATTAATTTTGTACCAAAGGAACAAGCACGGCTTTTGTTGATTTTCATTTCATCTTTGTCTCTCTACTCTTTCCTTTTCAATTGATCTACGCAGAGCTACAACCGCGACTAAATATTGTGAGACGTGAGTGGCTTATTGTACAATTGTGTGAGGAAATCCTTTAAGGAAAACAAAGTACAAAAACACACTTTGCAGAAAATAGATTTGATTTGATCGCTATTGATACTCATAGTCACCTGCCTTAAAGGAATAGTTTGACATACTCCGAGATACGCTTATTAGCTTCATTTCTGTGAGTTAGACGAGAAGATTGACACCACTCTCGTATTTGTCTGTTAAATATGAAGGTACAGCCAGCAGCTGGTATCACAAAGCTAGAGTTTGCCTATTGCATAGATCAAACTAATATCCAAACCTCAGAATTCTAAATTCATCCATTGCTCACAGCCGCCTCGCTCTTTGTTGTCTTCAGTAGGACTAATTTGTCAAGATTTCTGGGTAAATAGACACTTTTTTCAAACCATCAAACTTCTCAGCACCGTTCACTCCAGCAGAAAAGCGCTCTTTAAAAACTCTTTACTTTCTCATCGCTTGCTCCACAGTAGTGTGTGCAAACCACAAATCATGAGACATGTTTTCCTCTTGTGTGTCATTTGGTACCACGGTCAGCAGGTGTCACTGATTGTCACTATGTTTAGAGTTAGCCCTGGGAGCAGGGTGGCTAACTTTTAAGGCTTAAAATAAGTCAGTCTTTATTGCTGCAAAACTGTCACACTTGCAATAGACTCATTTAAGAAAAATAAGACCCAACTCTACAGACCGCTCATAAAATATCCAAAACTGGCCCCAGGAGACGGTTAGCTTAGCGTTGTATAAAGGAAGCGGGGGGGGGGGGGGGCCATCTTCGATGCTCGCCACACCGGCCCAAAAAACAACCGACCACAATGTAAAAAACCCAAAACCCCCCAAGAAAACCATAACACATCTTTCTTTACACCCAC
>CM022477.1:21077415-21167110 GCA_011952105.1 Coreoperca whiteheadi
TCAAAAGCACGCGAAAAAAATAACCCAAACGGGCCCCGGGGGGAGGGGTATTGGGTGGTGGTAAGAGGGGGGGGGGGGGGGGGGGGGACTATTCTTGATCTGTCCAATAGTCCCAAAACAAAATCAGCCTACTTGCTTAAAATCTAAAACTCACCAAGTAACATGTTATAACTTGTTTGTTTGATCAGTACAAAAGCGTAAGCGAAAGAAACGGCAATTTGTGGCTTCACAGATTTTTACCTCTGCTAAGCTCAGCTAGCCCTCTCCTGGCTGTAGCTTCGTATTTAAAGAACAGATACGACAGTTGTATCAATCATCTCGTCCAGTTCTCTGCTAGAAAGCCAATAAGCGTATTTCCCAAAATGTCAAACTATTGCTAAATAACAATGGGTTGGTAAAGTTGAATGCTTCAACACCGAAAGCTTCCCTCCAGTTACATTTCATCAGTGACGCGTTGTTGCACCAGTCTACACTGTAGATCGGCATGGAAGGCAGAAGGCCAATCCCAGTGGGGGCTCTGAAGATGCTCCTTTAACGTGCAGAGCACAATGTTAGAGCCCAAATGCCTTCTCTGAGGAGACCTTGCTGACTGGCCATTAGTCATTTCTCCGACAGTGCACGCACTCCTCAAGCAGGCACACACGTTTGCAAGAGAGTTCCCACACTGGCGATGGGTCACGCCCTCAGTAACACCTCCCCCCCACCTCATCCATTTCTCAGACTGACGAGCTACAACCTTTGCCTTTGGAAAAGACTCCTCGCTATCACTATCAGTCATGTTGATGATGGGTTTGGGATTGCTGTGGAAAGCTGTCACAACTCAGGCCCCACATAAAAGAAGCTACAAGATGGGAGTGTACTAATGTTAGTGAAAGTGTGGACAAAATGTACCACTGCTTAGACACCTGTACTGCTGTGTAAGATCACCCTGGAAAAGCTGCATGCCTACTGCTGTCATTCATCATTTACCTTCGCCAGTATTTAAAAGTGCACATACAGATATCCGGCTACGTGAGTGAGGCAGAAACACACACCTCCACTTAAAATGCAGGCAATGGTAAATAATATCCATGTTTATTTATGCATTCAGGGAAATGTTGCTGATGTAAATGATTCGGAAGCCTTTGGGAAATCACGTGTCCAGCGAGAGATCTATAATGACGACAGGTAGGCCTGTGAGTAGGCCTGACATTAGATGGCGCCCAGCAAAATACAAGAGGTCAAAAAGGTTGACACGTCTAGATTGGTTTGAGGCGATAGACCATGTGGGATCTGTACTGAGGAAACATGGTAGAAATGGTTGGGCATTCTTGTCTTATACAAGTAATAATCTGCATTATTTATTTCATAAAAATGTTCCACCTCAATGTGATGTCACGGCTTTCTCACTTTTCCATTTACTGTCCTATCCCATCTTGTCTGTCTTCACTGGAACGCGAAGTAAACATTCAAAGGAACGGCGTAAACTCCATGTGTGCTCAGGATGATGTATCTTGTAATTCCTGTTGAGTTTTATCTATTAATTCAGACTTAAAGAAACGGTCAAAGAGAATTGGATGCATGGCTGAAGTTTGGTTTTCTCCATCATTCTTGAACAGGAAGCAACCGTGGCATCTATCGGCGTACTCCCCTGTCTGTATGGGTCTGCTGTCCCTCCTCCTCGCTCCAGCACTTGGACGTAAGTCACCCACGGTGCGGACGCACCACAAAATCAGCGTACCGTGTATCACATGAATACCGCCATTACTTGTGAAACTGTTTCGTCTTGTAGACACGGGCCAAGAGGAGTCAGGCTGATGTTAATGCCCACATGTTGACCGTTGCTAGGTCATTCTCTTTGTCAGAACTCACAAAGCAAAGGCCAGAAATAGCAGACACGCTGTGCTGGTCTGTGTTGCAGGATTAAATCAGATTAAATGTCCCCTCTGATAATCACGACAAGCCCATTCTCTGCTGTTGTTTGGGGACACAATAAATCTGACACGAACGAGCACTGAGTGCCAGATACAGTAGGTGCACCGCTTTCGTAAATTCCCCTCATTGTCGCAGCGTACACATGCAACAGCATGTGACGTCTTAATTGAGGTTCATCCCCCACTCGTTGCACTAATGACTGGCATTCTGAGCGTAATGCCGCGGCAGGCAGTAACTTTAACAACCTGAGGCCCACATGCACAGTCAGACAAGTGTTTAGTGGTAGTAAATATGGGATTATAAATACCGTCTCACCACTTTATCTCATTTCTCAGCAGTTATGTGGGAACTGGGAACGGCTTCCAGATGTGCTGTGCTCACGCTGCTCACTGTAAATGAGCTGACTCAGGTTACTGACTGGGGGAGGCCCCCTGGCTGTCACCATCGTCGTTTCATGGAGTTTTGGTTTTTTTTGAGAGGCTTTTCCCCCTTCATAACAGCAATGCAGCAACTCAGGGATAGCGCCCTCTTCTGACACGTGCCAGGAATTTATTTCCCACTGTATGAAATACCGCAGTGACGGTGAATTCTGTGAGTCTTTTTTAAAACATGTCTCGGGGCCTGCAAAGTGTGCACCAAATACTACACAGCTGTTTATATTGACGCTAAATGCGTTCATTCTATCAAGTATAAGCTTTTCTGAATCCACACATAATATATATTGACGCCACTTTGTTAACGGCAATGAGGAACTAGAGCAGTCTCTTATCTTGTAGATTAACAAAACAAAAACCCTGCCAGCGTAAAAACAACTGAGAAACAGTAATGATGAAAGTGGAAATCAAATGGCAGTGTCATGTATTTGCAGGGTGCAGTCTCCACCAAAAGGAGACTTCCATCTTGATGAATCACACACATAAATAAAAGAGGAAGTGGCTTGCCTGCCATATTGACCTTCGGAAATGTTTCTGATGACATACGGCTTTGGCCACAGTCATGCAACACCAGCTGCCACATTTATCACCATTATGTTTCCATATCTGATGACATATTTGGATCACAGGGGGTGTCTGAGCAGTCTGCATTATAAATCTCAAAGACTATGTTGATTAGTGCGCGTTCATGCTTTGGAATGTGTGAAACACTAAGTGTAGTTGTAAGGGAAACTCTCATTACAAATGCACCACAGTGCATAATGATGTTAATCCGCTCTGACATTAGAGACCTTGTTTTTCCCTTGTATCCCTTGTATGTGTACTGAATTAAACTGACTGGTAATATATAGCATTTGTCGAAATGTTTCTTTTTTTTTTGTCCTATCAGAACTAGACCTTAACAGATTGGATGGTGATACCGTCTGCCCGCCAATAAGAAGCGGACAAGATGACCTTCCAGGTATGAACCTATTGCCGGTCGTATTCAAACAAAAGTGGGAGCAGCAGTTGTGAGCGTTTGTAAAACCACAAGCCTAATGCCTAAAGACCTTTAGATTTCAAATGAGGCAAATAAAATGTTCCACTTGCGCTTTACAGAATTTTTGTTGGAACAATTCAAACTCAGCAAGCCTGTAATTGCTCACCACTGCCCTGTTTCAGGCAGGTCGCTCCCTCAGCACATCTGCGCACACTCTGCTCTGTGGTTTCAAAAAGTAGCGCATTGTTGAACGGAAAAGTTGCTCATTTCACATGGGATTCATTATCATTTTTTATTTTATCCCCTCATTTTGCGACCTGACCTCTTCATAAGCTTCATCATACATTTCTTACTGTGAAATACTGTGTAACTGTGAAATAATTATGCCATTATCGTGACAAAATGCTCTAATGCTATGCTTTTTAGCCATCAGGTCCATACCAGCAAAAGCTAATGACTTTCATCAACCTACATCTGTTTCTTGCTAATTCGCAAAGGTTAGCATGCTAACATGCTAAAATGCTAACCTAAGATGGTATAAACATTATACCTGCCAAACATCAGCATGTTAGCATTGTCCTTGGGAGCACGTTAGCATGCTGATGTTACCACTTAGCTCAACACAAAGCCTGGCCGTGCTTCTAGCATGGCTGTTCCTAAGTCACAAGAAAACTATTTGGACTGATATGATCATTTGTTTTATCAAGATTACGTGTCTATATGATCTTAACGAGACAATGCTGTATGTCGGGATCACAAAGTTACTTTATCATGATTACCAGAACGAAAACATTAGTTTCCATCACCTGGAAATGAATTATTCACAAAGTTAAAAACATTAACCTCCTGAATTTGACATCAAAACATTAAAGGATCATTGCGACATAGTAATGCTAGCAGCAACACTCATAAAGTCATAATCCTACACACACATGCTTATTGCTTCTCCTTTATCATAATTATGTAGCCTACATACTTGTAGTACAAGCATTTTGTTTTTGTATTATAGCGCTACTTGTCACTCTTGCTACACAATATAGACTAGGTTATACTGCTCATCATTCCATCGCCGTCATTATACATTATCCTTTGTAGGTTTTGATCTGATCACCCAGTTCCAGCTAGATGTGATCTCCCTGAAAGGTGTGAGGAAGGTGGACGGCTCCACTCCACTCCAGGTGGCCTACCGCCTCGACAGGGAGGCCAACTTCCAAATTCCAACCATGTAAGTACAGTAGGGAGGGTTTCAAAGAAAAGAGATAAAACACAAATGTTGAGAGGCAGCAGTGGCCTCCTGATGCAGGTGTTGCATTATTACAGGTCCGGCGCAGATGTTGCTGCAGGGCGAGCAGCATATAATTGGTAAAGAAAAACATGTCTGAACCTATTTGGCAGAATAAAGGCATTTGTGTGTGTGTGTGTGTGTGTGTGTGTGTGTGTGAGTGAGTGTGGGATCTACAGGAAATGTACAGTGGCTTTTTTTTACCTTCCATTGTGCCTAATCCTTTAAAGGTTTTGACTGAAAAAAGATAGCCCTGGCTTCCTGTTAAGATTTCCCTAGTTTATAATTAAAGGTTAGTTGTCCCACTTGGGGATCCTGGGGCAAAAATAAGCTGTGGGCCCATATTTGAGACACCCCACCCCCTTTCAAAAAAGGTATGTTGTTTTATGGTTATGGGCATTTATTGACATGATATAGAGTAAAAATTGAATCGATTAATTACCCACAAGTTTATTGATAAGGGAAACAATTGTATGTTGCACCCCTAGTATGTAAAACTAGATTTGGCCCCTAAATAAGAAAAGCGTCAAGATTGGGAAAAAATGCACCAACTAAACGGCGCTTATGATTTTGTTGATATTATAATCACAGGTGCACTCCAGCTATCTTGTATTGCACTTCCATAAAGTTGGCGGGACTTGCAAAAGACAAATTTACAAGAGAACGGCCCGAATTGAAGCAGCAGAGGCTGAGATATTCTAACTTGTAGTCCCTGGTCAAGCTCTTTAAATGATGGTCCCTACATTCCCCATAATGCATCTCAATGGCATCTTTCATTAGACCCTCAGTGCCTGGTAAATGCCCATGTCTTTCAAATTTAACACCACCAGTTTGTGATGCAGGCTATGTGAAATTTGTGGAGTGCCCCTACTTTTTCAGTCAATCACATGGCACGGAGTGAACCTGGGGGCTGTCAGGGCCCTTTGGGGCCGCTTCCTACTTTGCCCAGTTCATGATGCAGACCTGTTTAGCAACTGCTGTATCAAAACAGAGCCATTTTGAACATCGCGTTTTGCACTTTATTTAACACAAGTGAACGGCACGCTGCTCTAGACGGAATTTCACAAAACGGGTTTCGGTGCAGAGTGTGCAGGTTAACCAACAAAGTCTCCTGGTGTTTCCCAGTGTGCCTGCTCCAGTTTTGTTTTGGCTAATCTGTTCCTGCAGGCCAGCTTTCCTTAGAAGCTGTTATGTAACTCGCTGGCAGCCTGCATCTACGCCACTCTGGCCTGTCACACTGAATGTAAATACATGTTTATTTCCCCCACAGGTCCAGTGGCACAGACTGTGCTTTGAAGTCCGTCCCTGCCAGCAGGCTTCATGCTGCACTCGCTTTTTTTTCTGCAGGACAAAAACAGCACATACTTTAGACTTTCTCACCTCAGGCAAAGCTAGAGCGTGGTCTTCATTTGTTTTACTGGCTGACAGGAAACTCTTTTTTTTTATTGCCTCACCTTGATCGTTTACAAGACGGTAAAATTCTGGCTGCAGCGCCCATCTATGAACGCACCACCTACTGAGAATCTGGCTTGTTAAAAACGCAGACTGTGGATGCTAACCAGGACTGCATGTAGTAATGTGAAGCAGGGATTTATGTACTGAGGCAGCCCTCTTTCACAGTGTCTCATTTGTGAAATAATCGCATGCCTTTAAACCTACCTTTATATCTTTGAAGCATGTAGGTTTGACTTATTTGTATTTGACTCTCAAAGACAGTGATAGCGAGGCTTTGAAGTTATTTTTATCCACGTCTTGCACTTGATTTAATGATAGTCTTGCTGAGTGGTGTTTATTTGGTTATCATGAATTAACTTTGACAGAAAAGCTATTTTGAGAATTTTAACCTGGCTGGCAGGGAGATGCCCTCGAGCTTTTCCTTTGCGGGTCGTTCAATAAAAGCATCTCTTTGACGTCTGGCGAACGTTCTTCCCTGATACCTCAGCTGATTTGAGCCCCTGTGCTAAACTTCCCTCACAGGCTGAACTTCCCTCGCGGCTTCCCTGACGCGTACTCCTTCATGGTCACCTTCCGCATGATCAAGAACACTGTGAACAAGGTGTGGAATGTCTGGCAAGTAGTGGACGAAGACGGCAACAAACAAGCCGGACTGAGGCTGAATGGCGACCAGCAGGCCCTGGAGTACTTCCTGATGGGCGCTGACGGCAACCTGCAGACCGTCACCTTCCCCGGCCTTTCTGTGCTCTTCAACACAAAGTGGCACAAGGTGATGATTGGCGTGGAGCGCGACCAGGTGACTCTGTCCGTGGACTGCCAGCCTGTGGATCAGAAGCCCATCAAGGGCAAAGGCCCCATCAACACAGAGGGAGACACTCTTATTGGCAGGCTGGATGCTGACCCCGATGCCTCCGTGGTGGTAAGCGAGGATGGAGAATTGCCTGCTGCATTTAATCACGCTCACTGACTCGCCGTACAAAGCTCTGTCAGTGAAGTGGTGCTCTCTGCGCACGAACACGTTCAGGTTTACACGTGTGCTGAGCTCTGCTATAATTCTGAAGTGCTGCTGTCACAGCAAAGCTGCTCAGCTGGGTTCCAGCGGGGGGGGAAAAAAAAAAAAAAACTTAATCCCTGCAGAAAAAAAAAAGCATTGGTGGAAAATCAGCCCATAGAGGCCATTGATCCAACACTACAAAGAACTAACTGCACCATGGCGACGCATTTCAAGCTCCCTTGTTGGTGTCGCATCTTAAAATGAACGCATGGTGTTGTATTTGCAGTAACATTAGCATCTCTCTTTTCAGTTTGAACTCCAGTGGATGCTGATTCACTGTGACCCAAAGAGAGCCCAGAGAGAGAGCTGCAATGAGCTGCCTGCCAGCGAGGTACAGTAACAAGGACTCGGGTCTGCTCAGCATCTGCTGTGGTTTGTGGTTTTATTCAGGTTGATAGGGCTTCCAGCATGCCGAAAGAAAACAGGGCAGCATGTCTGAGGGTTACCGAGAGGACTGTAACTAATACTCTGCC
Organism: Coreoperca whiteheadi; assembly: GCA_011952105.1. Taxonomy (NCBI): domain Eukaryota; kingdom Metazoa; phylum Chordata; class Actinopteri; order Centrarchiformes; family Sinipercidae; genus Coreoperca; species Coreoperca whiteheadi. The sequence continues at coordinate 21,085,007 of CM022477.1, forward strand.
AGGCAGTTTCCTTTAACTTCCAGAGGTTGCAGTTCATCCAAAACAATTTGAAGAATTTAGATTTTTTTTTTTTTTTTATATAATTCTTGTTATTGCAGATTGGAGTTGTAGTTCTGCAAACATTTCTTGGAGCCAGAGCTGCCCAGGACCAGGCAGACATGATCTCATTGGCTAGGTGTTAAACCTCAGTGCATGGAGCCAAAGCACAAAACACTGCTTAGCTAACTGGCAAACTTTAATAACAAAGAGGAACTGTGATCAACTTGAAAGTGCGAGATCAGAAGCCCAAACGGCACAGTGTGCAGAGTGCCAGGTCTTTGTGGTCACCATTTCATTTCAGTGATGGCACGGAATGCAGCATGTGCCACTTGTGTTAGTTGGCAACATGGAAACAACAAGTACCACACGTAGCCCACCCAAAACAACATGGTTTTGCATGTTTTCATCGAAACTGAAAACGTTTATTGCACAGACTTTACCCGCACAAAAATTGGGATAAGATTAAATTAAAAGTCTCAGTGATGGGTACATATTATGTAGTATGAAACAGGTTGCGTATGTTGCCTTGCCTGAAATAACTGTCCTAATACAGGCACACTACCTGCTGCTACTTGACTCAGGTGACAGGAATGCAATGTAACACCTGCCGCCTGCTGTGTAAGACCATTAAAAGTGGTTTTCTTCCTGCTTGTTGCTGAGGAACACGCAACAAGCTGCTAACACCAAACAGAGTGCACTCTAAGAAAATAAAATCCTTATTTTCCCTTATTGCTCAGTCTGTACATGAGCAATAGGCCTCATAAGTTAGTTTAATCTTTTCTTACCGGTTGCTTTTTTTCACAGGGTTTCTGTTATTTAGCCACTAAACAATGTGGCTCTTTAGCTTCAACATTAAAGGTCCAGTTTGTATCATTTAGGAGGATTTATTGGCGGAAATGGAATATAACATACATAGGTATGTTTTCATTAGTGTATGATCGCCTGAAAATAAGAACTTTTCGTTATTCCGTCATCTACAGAGGGCGCGGCTGCCCGATCCATTCTGCACATGCATAAAAGTCAGCGCATGCACAGAATTTAACCTCGTTTGCAACACTGCCCGGATTTTTTACTCTGCTTTGAGAGAGTTGGTTGATATTGGTACAATTTTATTTCAGTTTTTTGTGATTAGGTTTTTTTTGTTTTTTTTCTCAAATACTCCCTGTATTGTTATTTGTATTGTATTGTAGTGTAGTTGTAAAATATTGTGTTTAAGTTTATTTTTTTAAAGTAAAAAAATATAAACTTGCTGGCTGCCGTCAAGTAAAACGTTCACACGTGCGTGGTACAAATCGGGCAGGAATAAGTACGTGCGTGTGCAGAACAGATCGGGCACAGGGATGTATTTTTAGATCTGGATACCGGACCCAAAGATGGCGCCCATTCATTCCAATGAGGATTGCTCTCCTGGTGTGTACGCCAAAAACGTTTCTAGCTTCCCGGTTTACTTGTATGTGGCCCACTGAATGTGCGCAGTAGTGTTTCTCCCGCTGGCCCCGCCCACGAGTTCCCACCCAGCCCATAGACTTAACATTGTGATGACGTCAAGGATTTTTAAATTGCTTTTCTTGGCCCAAGGAGATATTTACAATTATATAAAACATCCATTGATCAAAAATTCATAATGAAAAGAGTCATAATTGACCTCGTTTGCTGTTCGAGGTGTCCTGTGAACAGTTTTATAGACGCGTCTTTTTTAATGGTGCCCTATGGGGAAATCGCTTTTTGGGCCGCTGGGGAATTTTTTGCTGCAATACTGAAAGTAGCCACTGGAAAAAACTGTCTTCGCCGTATCTAGTTCTTATTATACATTTATGATCAAGGACTCTAGCTTGTGTTTTCCGAGCTATGCGGCCACTGTAGTTTCTCCTACCCGCTTGGAAGGCGAGCAGTATTCAGTTGGATGCAGTCTGCAGCTTCACCACTAAATGCCACTACACACTGGACCTTTAATAAAGTGAAAAGTCAGAAATGCCATGTGTTCAAACAGAAAGCGAGGCAAATCCTAGCCTTGCCTCATTCGATTTGACTGCTGGACGGCTGCACAGATGTTAGCTGCAAGCTAGCTAGAAGTAGACGCAACGACGTGTGGGCGTGTGTCTGTGTTCAGCTCAGCCTCTGACTGGACTCAGAACTCACCAGGAACGCCAGTTAGTTCCGCTCATTTCCCTTCCGGCTATATAACCCAACGCACAGCCTTTTCTACCCTCACACGAGCAATTCTGCAATCATACAATCATCCTGTCCGTAGATGAACCCTCACGAGTCCTAAGCATTAAGAATCTTTCGGCGTGAGGGTGGACAGTGGAAATCGGCGAGAACGTATTTGACGGAGGCAAGATTAATTAACTTTTTTATGCACGACAATAAATAAAAAGGAAAGTTAGGGCAATGTCAGCCTGAAACGAAAACACACACACATTATGTAAGACTGTGCAAGGTTTATGGCATTTCCGACTAAATATTGTCTTTCATTTCAGTGTTGCTTTAGCACAATTAATGAGATTTCTGCCTCAGAGAAATACTTGTAGCCTTTAATGAAAATGACACTCTGCTGTCTCACATCTCGCTCTGCGTAAAGTCTGCAGTGCAGTGACTTAGGATTCGCTAAAGTGTTTTTATTCAGTCACTTGTATAGAGGTGCAAATATTCCTACCCACTACAGACAGAAATATTTCCGGGCCTGGTGCACTCTATTAGATTTCAGGCTAACATTCCTGCATCCAGCTGTGAGGTGGCTCTGTACATGGGGGCTGTATATTTAAATGACAGCATGATATACTCTACTACTTCTACTATGATTATGGTAACAGGTACGCTTCTGCTGACACTTTTGGTGAGGGTGGTGGTGTGACTACTTTCACTAACTCTCCCTTTATCTGATTTCTCTTGCTTCTTCAGATGTATGCCAATGCTGAGGTATTTATTTATCTACTCTACTTTCTTTTTCCGTTGTGATTTTAAAACAGTAGACTTCAGTGCTTTGGTTGCCTAATTGCCTCAATGCTTTGTCCTAAGTCTAATTTATGGTGGTGGTTTTGTTTGTTTTGTTGTTTTAAGGTCGTGCTGGTAGATCATTCACACATTTCTACACCACTTCACATGTGACCAGCAATAGAGTCGGACTGTAAAAGTTGGCACAGATATATGTAGAATTATACCTGAAATGTCCGACATTACAAACACGTCTGCAAGCTGTAAAAAGACACATGTATGTTACATCAATGCATGAGTACCATTTAAATTAATTGGAGCTCCTTAGTCCAAGCATTTGCTCAATGTTCTGTATTATTGCTTTAATTCAAAAGCATAATATCTCAAATAACATTTGGCATAGTTTAAACTAGTTCACCATTGTGGATAAATGATTTGATGGCTGCAATCCTTGAAGGTGTAAGTTTCATTATTATTATTTTCTTTCATTAAAAGCTGTATTCACATTTCTTATTAAGTCATTTCACTGTCACTTGCTGACTGGCTGTCTCTACTCTCAGCCTGACAAATCAGTCCAAGGCCCCCCAGGAGCCCCTGGCCCAGAGGGCCCACGCGGGCCCCCAGGAGAGAACGGCAGAGATGGAAGAGATGTCAGTATTTCCTCCTTGATGGCAGCCATTCTTTCTACAAATCTACTTTGTTGTCTGAATCATAAGTACTCTTCTCTTTACGCGTCGGCCTTCTTTAACTATGTTGTTTTATTCGTCTCTCCAGGGTCTTCCAGGTTCTGCTGGGAGTCCAGGCGTTCCTGTAAGTATGAAATGCTAAGTGATGTGCTGACCGAATGCCATGCAGGCTGCTGATCCGTACTCCCTCTGTGTGTGCTTTTGTTTGTTTACCCTGTGATGCCTCAGGGAAAAAGATTCACTTTACCTCGGCGTTCAAACATTCAGAGTCTTTTCAGAATTGATTTATCCAAGACAATATGACTTGGCATTACATACTATTTTATTATTCTAGAGAAGGTCCTTTTTTTGTTGGCCAGCTCAGAAATGTTTACTCTAAAATTCCACTTAAATATTTTTGAGGAAAAAAAAAAATATATAATATATATATTATATTATATATAATATATACAATATACATTTTTAAACCACAGTAGAATTCTACAGGGGCCTATGACCCTGACGTGATCCTGTCCCATAACCAAAGTCGTATTTTTTCCTTTAATTAATACTGAATGTTAGCTTGCCAGATATAATGCAACCCATTGGCTAAATTATGTTTCCTGCACTCTTCCAACTGGGCATTGTACATCTATTGGAGAGGAGTCACATTTTCATTACTTTCTTCAAAGAAGCGTGATATTTGCCTGAAAGCTTCAAAGCTTCTTTTCCCTTTCTTCCGGGATTACAAAAGCACTTGACACAAAGTGACGTCAAGTCAAGTATAGGCAATACGTCTTAGGACTACAGATCTATTGTAACCATTGTTATCTTACACTCTTTCAACTGAAAAGACATGAAATTCAGTGCAGAGATCTAACCATCCTTTCAATGTACTGTATGATAAATTTGACACTATTTTAGTTTTCTAGTATTTGCACTGATATTTAACAGACCTTAAACTTTTTAACAATGTCCTCCCTGGCTGCACTGAACCTAAGTTGCCTACTATTATTAGTATTTCCACTTTTTCTTCTTTGTTATCATTCATTTACATATATGTATTTAATGTATTTATTATTATTCAGTTATCGTTGCTCTTTTCCTGTCCAACCCATGTCTGCATTGCCTTACACAAGCTTGGGTTGTTGTTGATCTCAGAAACAACGAGAGCGGCCCACCTTTCATTGATTAAATGTTGACTGGCGCTGCCTCTGTGTATCCTAGCAACGGTGCAGAGAGATGCAAGAAGAAGATAAAGCTGTTGTGTCTTTTTTCCTAGGGCAGCAAAGGGGAACAAGGGGAGCTTGGCCTTCCTGGACAGAGAGGCCTGCCTGGACTTCCAGGAGCTGCTGTAAGAGGCATCACCTCGTCCACAGACGCACTCTCTTTTTAATATCTGCCTGCACGGTCCGTGTGTGATTGTGTGTTTGTTTTCTGCAGGGTTCTTCGGGCCCAATGGGTCCCAGAGGGCCTGTTGGGGAGAGAGTGAGTAACCATTTAGATCACTTTGAAATCACTGAGTCGTAACAATTATGATTTTTCACTAACATAGACATTTGTTTTTCTACCTTCTGATCGCAGGGACTTCCTGGCTTTCCTGGACCTCCAGGTCCTCCTGTAAGTGGACAAAGCTCTTATTAAAGCAACATACATGGAAATTACACTGTACGTGTCAAAGAAGAACCTATCGATACTTTAACTTTATCTGTATCTTCAATCTCACAGGGCCCAGCAAGTGAAGGACCCGTTGTATGTGTTTGCTACATTTTCATCTGTTTCGTTTGGAAAACATTGTTGAAATGCTTATACATGGCTTACCAACGAACGCGCTGCTGCATAAGCTGCTGTGTGTCTGTGTCTGACAGGGACCACCGGGGAAACCAGGAATCCCAGGAGATGAAGGGAACATCGGGCCTGAGGTCAGACTTCAAATTAAAACACAAGTGTGAGGGGACAAAGCAAACAAACATCTTTAATTTGAATAAATGTTGAAATGCACCAGTGTGAAAACAGGCAGTGGTGGAATGTAACATAGTATATAAGTACATTTACTCAAGTATTGTACTTAATTGTAAAGTTCTTTACTTTATTTGAGTATTTCCATTTTATGTTACTTTGTACTTCTTCTCCCAGCCCGTTCTCAGTCCCAGGGCATCAAATTCCAACGTTTTGTATACAGATGAACGAGGTACCCTTTAGTTTTCGCATGGGACGCACAGGGCTGCCAGAAAGCCTTGAGGAAGTCTGGTGACGTAGTGTAATGAGCAACATCAAGAGTCAGGAAGTGCACCAGTGGACTGATGAGTGAAACAACACAGGACTTTCACCCAGGAAACGTGTGAAACCAACGTGTATGTCTCGTCACATGTTCCAACTACCTAACCAAGTACTTTCTGAAGGTGTCTCCCATGGACGTGTCTGTATTTAACGCAGAGGGGCGTGACAAAACATCGGTATTTGACGCTCTGGGAATGGAAATGGGTTGCTTCTCCACTACATTTTAGTGGGAAATACTACTTACTTTAAGATTTTAAATAAAAAAAACCTATGAAATGCTCATAACTGTTTCGAGGTTCAAAGAGGTAAAATTATTCAAGATGTCACAAAAAGAAAAGATTTGAGAAAAATTCATAGAACTGATGCAGAGCTATGTTGCAGAACTTATTTGTATCCTTCTATTCCTCTCCCATTAATCACCTCACGACCCTTCAGATTGATTTTGTGACCCTTTGGAGGGGCCCGTCCCCTAGGCGGGGAACCACTGGAGTAAAATACATATGTAAAGTAGTTAAAGCTAACTCCACCGTTACCGGCTACAGCAGTAAAATACTGCTTAGGCATTGCTGATCAGTCAGATCTTGTCATATATCATACTATATCAGTCACAGGGGACATTTTCTGAACAAGACCTTCCACTTGGATACTTAAAGTCCATTTTTTTGATAAGACTTTAGCACATTTATACTAGTTATACTACTTACTTAGTGGAGTATTTTTACAATGTTGTATTGCTACTTTTACTAAAGGACCCGAGTACTTCTATCATCACTGAAACTAATGGTAAACGTCGTGACAAGATAAGATGGCTGCATGCATCAATTTTTAAAACTAATCCAAACAGGCTCTAAATATGATTTTGTGCTTGGCCGTATATATCATACATTTATTTATATGTGTTTGATATCAACTGTTATGAAAATATATCCTGCGCTTCCAGGGTCCACCTGGACCCAGAGGGGTACCTGGCATCGCAGGGCCTGCTGGCCCTCCTGGTCCACCAGGGCCTGTGGTAAGAGCCAGATCTAACCCATGTTTTGCTGACATCTACTAATCTACCGTTTTCATACATTTCATATTTCATATTTCATTTATTATTTGGAAAGAGCCTCTGAAACAGAGTCGTGCCAAAGTTGTCAAAATGGAATGGACAGTTCTGCATGCCTTTTATTAATTAAAGCTCAATTTCCCTGCACACTGTACATTGACCGTCTGCTGAACAGGTGCCCCCATATTAACTTGTCATCTCTATTGCACTTCTTATTACACTCATACTCTTCTTCTTGAGCTCCTTTCCCATGTGGAATCATGAGTGTTTGATGAGGTTGCACACTGCAGTCTCTTTTCCACACTATGTATGTGGACATCTAAACACCCCACGGCTTGTTTTAGATGTCACTCTGCTGTGTTTTAGGGACCGCCCGGTGCCAGCAATGAGGGAAGTGGGGAAGCTGTGAGTGTTTTACTGCCTTACACACTGCCAAACACTCCCTGTTGGCAATTGAATTGGTGACAGTGAATTTCTGATCCAATGGAGTCATTGTTGTTAAGCGGCTCTCCCGCTTGTTGAGTGTCTGTTTTGTCCGTCCCGTCTCTCATTTCAGTCTCGTCTTGTCTGTCTGTCTCTGTTTGTAGTGTCCTGCTGCCTGCCCTGCTGGACCACCGGGAATGGCTGGGCTACCAGGGATGAAGGTGAGGAATGTCAATGTCAATAAAAAAACAACTTTTTTTTTGTAGTACATAACACTTAATGAGTGCTGCCATGTTGGTAACTGTTCCCCTTACAGCCTTCACATGGCTGTGATGACTTAGAGCATGTCATTCTATACTAACAGCAGAACATAGACAATAAGCTCTAAGCAAACGTGGACATAATGAAAAGGATGGTTGCTGTGTGTTATCCGACATAGCAAAGTCATTTCTGAATAATCCCTTAGCTAGCACTGTATTGTATTGCATGATGAACACTTTGACAAAATATTTAAACAAAATCAACGGTGATCACAATGATGGTCTACATGAGGCAAATTTGTATTCTCTGCAAAGTGATTTTTAGCCAGGGAGGCTAGGGAATGTTGGTCGGTCAGTCCACCCCTTTGCTCCAGACTGAAGTATCTTGACAACTATTGGATGGATTGTAATTGAATCTTGTGCAGACATTCATGGTCCCCACAGCGTGATTTATTATTTCGTCGAGCGCATCATCCGGTATTTTATATATATATTTTAGTTTATGACCAAATGGCAGCAAAGCTAATGACACTCCCATTGACCCTCAGCTTTGCGTTTCGTGCTAATTAAGGAATATAAGCGCGCTAACACACTAAACTAAGACGGTGAACATCATCAAAAGTGCTCGTTAAACATCATCATGTTAACATTGTCATTGTGAGCACGTTAGCATGCTGAAATTAGCATTTAGTTTAGAAGTACATCCTCGCAGAAGCACCACTGTTGCTGCGTTAGTCTAGTTATGGAGTGTGAGAGGACCGGAAAACAGTAGCTGTTGGAAGGCCGGAAATCCACCAAACCTCGCCTTGGAAAAGGTTTTTTTAATAATGTATACATCCACTTCAGTAGGAGGGGAAACTCTGGGATACCTTTTGACCTTTGAATTCAAAATGAATATGCAGGAACCTTAAACTGTGACAGTAATGAGATACAAATCTGATATTTGTTGATAAGGTAATACAAAATTATTAATACAATTGATTGTTGCCTTCAGGGACACCAAGGCCTGCCTGGTGAGCCTGGAAAAGATGGAGAACCTGGAGAGGAGGTATGTGAGAGAATGAAAACAGAAAAATATCCCCTCCCTTACTTTAGACACTTGACCAAAAGAAAAAGGTTCCTCTGCACCAACAACCTACTGGGTTAATTCTCATTTCCAGTGAGAGGTCATGAGTCTGGAAAGACAGTGATGCCAAGAACATCTTGCACGTTAATAATATGATTGCAGCCTGTAAACCGCTTGATATGATTATCTCCCTTGTCGCATTTTAATTAATTTGTTCTTGTTTGGGGGGTTTTTTCCACAGGGAAAAGATGGCGCGCCTGGTCCTCAGGGCCCACCCGGTCGCATGGGAGATGATGTAAGGAAGCTTATTCATCAGTCATAGTGTGTCATTACAGACCCGTATCTGTCTCTATGAGAGGAAGTGATATATATATATTTTTTTTTTTTTTTTAAATGCTCCTTTGTCATTTTAGGGGCAAAGGGGGCCCATTGGATTCCCTGGAACCACCGGAGAAAAGGGTGACAGAGTCAGTTAAACCAAAGTTTTTCTAGGAAGGTTTTGGTTTCATCTACTAAGAATCGCTTATAAAAAAAGAACAATTAAAGTTACTGGCATGTGCTGATGCTCTAAACATTTGTAGCATTATATTTGCAGGATTAAAAACTGACTCCTCTCCGTTCTTAGGGTCCTCCTGGTTTCAATGGCGTCCCAGGACCTACCGGCCCACCTGGAGCTCCTGTAAGCGCTCTTAGTTTGATCCGTTCTATGTCCTCTGCTCTTTGACATTTACTCTCAGAGCGACGGGGCAGGATGCAATTGAAAGCTAACTAGCCCGATGGGCCTCTGGTTGACTCTCTTCTCTCAGGGTGTGGAGGGACTCCGTGGACGTCAGGGTTTTGAGGGGCCTAAGGGCGACGTTGTGAGTTCTACACTGGATTCTGGATTACATTGCTAAACGCTATCTGAAAGGCTGTTTCGAGTTAAAAACTTTGATTTTCATCAGGGAGCTGTGGGACCTCAAGGAGAGCAGGGCCCTGCGGGGGAAAAAGGGGATGTTGTAAGTACGCTGATGGGATTGAATGAACTCATTTGTTCTTTAACACACTGTTGTTTAGAGTGTGACTGGCTTATAACTGAGTGGAGTGACATTACAGGGAAGGCCTGGTAAAGACGGCTTGGCTGGACTTCCTGGAGTCGACGGAGCTAAGGTATTCAATGTCTTTACTTATTACTACCCAAAATATTTACATATTGAGTTTCCACCATCATGCTTTCACTTTTTAGGGCGCAAAGCCTGTGATAGAATGTTTACACATCATGGTACACTAAAACTCACTTAATGTTTGAACGTCAGTTGCTTCCGTTGCTAACATTCTCCACCATAAGCTCGTGGTCGCACCAGAGCAAGAAAGGTTGTATCAGCAAAATGTGCGTGTGCTGAATTGAACTCGTTGCTTATGAATTAGCCTCTCTTTTTTTTGTAAGAGGAGGATTTGTTGTTTCTTCTGTCCAGAGTTACATAGTGTCAGGTTAATTTACAGAAGTGATAATGAGCAGAAAAGTATTTAGAGATCAAATCATTTTTCCTAGTCTTTCCTGTACCCCATTATATCAACAGTGGCAAACAAGCCATATACTATATGTGTATGGACATATATATGTTGATCTAACACTAGTCATTATTATAGATGCATAAACTTCTACTCAACAGGGAGAGCCCGGTACTCCTGGAGCTGTTGGTGTCAGGGGGATTGTGGGTATTCCAGTAAGTCCAACTTAATTTTCCTTTATCGTGTTCCCATATCAAAAACAGTCTTACCCAGTAACCCAGTTATTTCTCATATTGCTAGTTATGACTCTGAATAGTTATATTTTTATTGCAAAGTAGGACAAATGCAAGGAATACTAATGTGAGTCAGTCCACCACTTTGGTGCTGGAAGTTTATACAGACATCCATGGTTCCCCAGCGATGGATCCTGATCACTTTGGTGATCTCTCGACGTTGGCTCTTGCGCTACCAGTCCAGCAGGCGGACTTTTGTGGCTTTTAGTGAAATATCTCAACGCTAAAGTAAGATGGTGAACATGGTTAACATTGCGCCTGCTTTAACATCAGCATGTTAGCATTCTGTTAGCATTTAGCTCAAAGCATGCCTGTGCATTTCCGTCACATGGGGATGGATGGAAGAGATGGAAAGGTGGTTATCATGTTAACGACTAGCGAGTGTTCACGTCATCAAGGCAGCTGTATGATTACAGCGTTTGTTCCGTGAGGATTAAGATGCTGTGAATTGTTGCTACATCATGGACGGTTCCTACACTATAAATTCTTACACCCCACATAAACAGGATTGAAGGGTGTAGCAGCAATGACGCATTCATTTTCTGTTTCTTTGCATGTGATGTGTCGTTGGTTCCTAGGGGCTGCCAGGGAAGCAGGGAGTAGTTGGAGCCACGGGTGCAAAGGTAATTGGAATCATCTCCAATTTAATGACGCGTTTCCACATAGTACATCCAAACTTGCATTGCTGCACTATTAGAATTCAGTGGTACTCGTGTCAAGCGAACTGAGCTGACACAAATAATTATGAATTTGATTTAGGGTGATACTGGTGCCGAGGGACCCATCGGGCCAGTCGGACTTCCTGGAAAGACTGTGAGATCCCTCCATCAAGCCACCTATCGCACTCTAATTATATTCATCTGTTATTTTCAGTCATATTTTCAAACCCATCCATACTCATCTGTTTTCGTATAGGGTGAGCCTGGAAAAGCAGGAGAAGATGGGAAACCAGGAAATAAAGGAGCAACAGTGAGTTCACATTATCTCTTCACTTGTGTGTCAGAACATTGTAAGGTGTCTGCTTTTCTACTGAGTTTGGTGTTTAATGGATGTCAGTTGCACGTTTTATAGAGGTTTCAGGTAAATCACTGTTACTATGTTGATTGAAAACTGTATCTATAATCATTTTGCAGGGTGAAACAGGAAAACAAGGGCCAGTGGGGCCTGCTGGTCCTCCAGGCATCCAGGTGACACATTAATAATAAAAAGTTCCTTATAATAGTGGTGGAATGTAACTATTTACATTTACTCAAGTACTGTACATGAGTACCAATTTGAGGTATTTGTAGTTGAGTATTTTCTCAACTTTATACTTCTACTCCACTACATCTCAATGGAAGATATTGTTTTTTCTACTCCACTATTTGTCTGACAGCTTTAGTTGCCAGTTACTTTACAGATTACAATGTTTCATACCCATCCTGTCCAGGGAAAACCACGTATTTCCAAATTTGGTGATTTTGAAGTGAAATGTTTTTTTTCGGATAAACTGAAGTATTAAGAAGTTCCTTTATGGGTTGGGGAAATTTCCTACTTCTTAAAATAAATAAACTGTTTAAACACCCCCCCAAAGATCAGCTGGAAAACACACCGTCACAATGCTGAAAACAGGGTTGGTTTTCCGAGCCCACAGGACAACGATGTTACAAACATACGATGGTCTAGAATATGATGCATTGCTGTAGATTAAACTACCCAACAGTATATTAAGTCGTTCAAATTAGCTGAACCTTAAACATCTACAGCAGTATAATGTAACACACACATTAATGCAGCAGTGCAGTATTTTATCAATGTGGTATTTCTACTTCTACTTCAGTAACACTTCCTCCACCACTGCCATGTAGCCTACCGTAATAAAATCAAAAGAAACCTCATTTACAGCGCACGTGTAATACTAGCCAAAAATGCTTTACAAACTTCACGATAATGATGAAGAGAATTTATGGTAACAAGATACCACACATCCTTACCAACATTGGAAACAAATATAACATGCTGAACTGTATAGAATAGATGGATATACACTGTTGCATTTCCAGGGTGAGACAGGAGAAAAAGGTGCCACCGGCGCAAAGGGACTGAAGGGTCACACTGGACACAAAGGTGACCAGGTTAGACCAATCTCATTTTACCAATGTTCCTTTTAAACATCCGTAATGATGGGAATCTTTAGGTGTGGTGAAGAGCATAATGTTTTTTTCATGTGTTGTCTAGGGGCCTGTGGGTCCCATGGGACCAAAAGGAAGCCAGGTAAGAGCTATTACGGTCCGTGTATTTGCTTCAAGTGTATCTGTGAATGACCTTTCCGCGGCCATGGCCCTCGTCCAACAGTTCCACACTCACCACGCTGCTTTCGCTTCTGTGAACAGGGGGACTCCGGTCTAGCAGGAGATATCGGGGCCAAGGGAGACCAGGTACGTGGAGCGACGTTTTGTTTAGTCGAAAAATGCTGCAACCTTTCTGTGAGTGCACTTGAAGGAAGTCAACTAATCTTTGTGTGCTTTCAGGGCCCTCCTGGTGTTGCTGGAAACAAAGGAGAGGTATTAAAAAAACTACTGTCTGTATTGCAACTCTCACACGTCTGTTCTAAACTGTTGCCTAAGGATCTTGTCACATAGAAATTAATAACCACACTACTGTGTTGTAACAATAACACCACATTAACATTGTCTATGATCAAAATAATGTAAACGAGCTAAACTTGTGCCCAGCGTATCTTGCTTAAACCCCCACATATATCAAAGGAGGACGCACCAGTAAGAAAAATGAATGGACACAGTTGCAGTCGCGCTAATGGGGGAGGTGGATGGTAATGATTTCTTTTTTTCCCCCACCTTAAGCGTGGAGAGAAGGGCCAAAGAGGAGCTACAGGAGAAGATGGCAGACCAGGCCAGCCTGGTCACGAGGGTTTGGCTGGTCCAATGGGAGCTCGAGGGCTGGAGGGAGAACCAGGCCTTCCTGGAACACCAGGTCCCAGAGGTCTACCTGTAGGTGCTACCATTGCCAATCGACAGTATACAGACGCCATCTGCAGCAGCAGCACAGCTGATTAACTGCAGAACTCTAATTAAGAGAGAACATAGTTTGTACTGTGGTTCTTGCAGTTGGTACTATGCATAAAATATCCATAATTGATGCTAGGGATGGTAATGTTGTCAGTCCTCCACTTTGGTCCAGACTGAAATATCTCAGCGACTGCTGGATCTTGTGCACACACTCCTGAATTTGGTGAGCTTCTGACTTTTCATCGAGTGCCACAAACAGGTCAAAATTTGTCATTTAGTGTTAGCATGCTAACACGCTAATAACAAAATCCCTCTTTCCTCTTCCTGTAAAAATATTTTTGATGACTTGTCTTGATTTTGGGGGGCGGTTGTAAAAATGTAACCAATCAAATGTGATTTGGTTGTGACTAGCTCGCCACGCCCATCCCATGAAAACACACTACCAATACTTCCAGTCTACTACCAAGGCTAAATTACAAATTTGCCTCAAGGCGCTTTACAGTCTGTACAGCTTACGACACCCTCTATCCTTACACCCAAAAGTATGCTCTCTTTGCTGTGTTAATGTTTATTCATTCATTCACAGGGCCCAAAAGTGAGTGATGAGAAGCTTCGGGAAATGTGCTCAGCTGTTGTTGAAGGTGCAGTTTGTTCACTTTAATTTGACCTCGTCACATCTTCACTGATACTCAACCCGTGATCAAAGTAATCCGGGGTACTTATTGGAAAAAGCCTTTTCTGTTTTAAGATGAGTTGTTCTTTGTCCATCTAGAACAATTAGCGGAGTTTAAGAAAGAGTTTCTGAAGAAGCCAGCAGCCATTGGGGCCCCTGGTATTCCTGGACCGGCAGGACCTCCCGGCCCCCCAGGAGCAACTGGAGCGGCAGGGGCAGCAGGCGCCCCAGGGCTGATGGGGCCCAAAGGCCATCCTGGCTTCTTTGGACTTCCAGGTGCACCAGGCAAGAAAGGTCAGTAAGCCTTTTCAAATCCATTCTCCGCTACTCAATACTCCAGCAAAGCCAGAGATAACCAAAGCTGCTGCTTTCAGCAAACTTTAGAAAAGCTTTAAGTGGTTTGCAAATACTGAATGTGTTTCACCAGCACTGGGATAGATAAGCTGGGCTGCTGTGATAGCTTTTTGCTTTTCCTTTATTTTCCTGGAGAGCATCCAGAACTCTTACAGTGGATGCAGTGGCAAGAAATTAAATGAAGTCTTTAGAGAAAACAAGGCTGTGGGTTCTGGCAGTTCTCCTTCGTCTTGCCACCGCCACGGCACACTGGAAGAAGTTATATAGAGAACTGGGCGGATGGAAGGGATTCACCCATGCATAACGTTCTACAATCAATGATTCACTGAACACGGCTGAATCAGAGTGGAGTCATTAAGTTTCCTAATTGCATCGCCGTAACTGTGAAAACAGTATGCCTCTCCATTTCATCTCAGCATTCATTTGCGTGTCATCTGTGCGCTCTGCTGTTCTGCAGGGGATGCTGGGGGAAAGGGAGACAAGGGAGACAAGGGAGAGGACGGTGTGGGAATCAAAGGAAGCCCGGGCGCACCAGGTGCACCAGGTAAGGCTGCATTCTCGTAATAATTAGAGCACATTGCTGCCGAGAGGAAACCGTGGGTCTTCAAAATGTCTCCAATCCTCTTTATTAACAGTGGAACTGCACGTTAAATTCTCCTCACAGCTTGCGTGAGGGGATATAAACTGTAATGAGACTGCTGCTAGTGTGCAGATTCGGAAGGAAATGGTTTTCGACACATGTGAGGAAGCATCACCCAAGCTTCAAGCCTCTGGGTGGCCGCTACCCGTGACTTTTCGGGGTCGACTTTGCTGAGAGACATGCTGTTAAAGACGCCTGAGTTCCTGTTTACATTGAGATTTATTCACCAAAACACTGTGTGTGCATCATTGAAGTCTAACCGACGTGCAGAATGCATTTCCTTCCTTATACAACACTTGCGAAGCTGTTGTTTGTTTTTTTATTGCCTGCTAGTAGCCATCTTCTTCCCTGCCTTTGCTGTCACATTACTGGGCTTCTTGGCATATTATGGCCACCTGTGGATCAGTGAAATAGTGGGACACCATTGGCAGGATTGTCTGTTGCATCACCTGTGCACACAACTCCATAGTACCTTTAACTTCAGTGGTGCACCATTGTCACCGCACGATACAAGGAGTTTTTCCTGTTTATCAAGGAGTCTACAAAGTATGTACCATACCTTGTGTCCCTTTACAACATTCAACATTTGGGAGAACTCTTCATGCCTTTAATGTTGTATTCCACTAAAAAAAAGTGGAAGCTAGCAACCCCGGCTAACTAGCTAACAGTGACCAGAAGCTAAAGATTGACCTTGTTGAGAACAATTATTTTTCAACCTGCAGCTTAAATTTAGTTCACTTTATTTTCTTGGTCACTTTTGGTTGAGTTCAGCGGCTATTATTGCTAATATTATTATCACTCTTTTGCTCCCAACGGCAACTCTGAAGCGATTTGAATTCTCTGCCACTCTGGTTGGGGCCTCTGAGTGCAGCTTCCTCTCCATGGCAACAGCGAGGCTATAATAATAATATAATATATTATATAAATAATTGAAACTGGTGGTCATGACATAAACCTTTCGAGATCCCTGCAATATCCGGGAGAGTTTATCCTCAAGTAACATTGAGGATATCAAAGAAGAAGAAGAACATTGGACTTGGGAATACAGAGTGGCGAAAAACACCTCCGGAAACAGCAGCTCCTCCCACATCACAACTCCAATGACTCTAAGGACGTCAGTCCCGCTGCTGGTTGGCTTCCTGTGTGGCCATTGGGCATGAAGTGATATTATGAACTATTTATAGTGCCCACACACAGATGCACGCACCAATCAAATGCCTATAGCAACAGTGTCAGTCTGTCTTCTGTTTGGTAATTACCTTTTTGAGCAAATCTTCAACATTTCACATTTTATGTATGTCCACCTCAGGTGCACCAGGTGCTCCTGGCATTGGCAAGGATGGCAAAAAGGGAGAACGGGGTGAGACAGGAAGTCCTGGTGTCCCAGGAGCATCCGGTCAAAGGGGACCTTCAGGGCCGCCAGGGCTTTGCGATCCATCAACCTGTATAGGCAGACTTCCACCCTTCTATATGGTCAGTGGAAAGAAGTCTTCCGGCTACAAAAACCCATGAGCCTCGCAGCTCATTGAAACACTCCAGATCTCATCCTGCAGTGACCACGTTTAAGGGCTTCTCAGAAACCCAGGCGTGGCGATCTTTGGAAGTCTTCAAATGTCTCCATCTGCACCACGGATCTAAGGGACGCAAAGGGAAACAGAGACAAGGCACAATTGTAGAATACTGTATAGACGTTTTAACGTGTACGTGATTTTAGCAAGAGCTCATCTAATGTTCAAAGATAGCTGCTACTGTTGACAAAGAAACTTCCTCCAGCTGAGGACAGGCCCGCAGGCCCACAAGTTGTCCCGTACAAATCCAGGCAGTTCCAACTGCTGACCCCCCACCTTCAGGAAAACACACATATGAGCAGATTGTAAAGTGTTATTATAAAGGTACATCTCTCTGATTTGCTCTTATGCATGTACTTTGTCATTCCTCGAATAAGCTCCCTGAGAACATTGCGTCTACTCTTTTAGCTACATGTAAAGCCCACAGCATACCAGGTGCCGTTGCGACCCACTGATTCTCCGCTGCAGTCATGAGCCAGTTAGGAACAGAATTTGGTGACGTTTTGAGTTTTTGCTTCCAAAACTATATTATAAAAGATTTTCACATTAACACTTTCAACTCTCACCACAAGCGCAGACCTGAGCTGACATCTCCAACAATGTGCTTTTTCATTTACAGTCATACATTTGTTTTGCCTGATTGTGCCATATTAATGTTCTTTTTCAAGCAATGTAATAAAGTGATATATTTTGGAAGTGTTGCATAGTACTGTATTAAGACATTAATGGAGCATAAAATCTATCTCAAGCCTGCTGCAGCTATGGAGTATTAAAATTTCAAAGATATGTGTGTGATATGCAAGTGACAATGAGTCACATTATTATACAGCACGATTTAAAGAATTAAGTAGATTGGTATGCACATGGCAAGGTGGCTGATCAATGAAATTCCACAGCCGCTCTAAAATAGAATGGTTTTGACTTGAAAACAAGGTCCCTGGGTTGTTATGGAAGTAATCGAAATTCAGGAGGGCATTTCACTGTTGCCAGGTTACAAAGGAGAGTCAACATCATCCGTCTGCACAGCACAAATACATTTAGAGATCAAATATGACCTTTACCAAGCTGCTGGGAAAAAAGTTAACATAGCAGCCATCCCAAGGACATCCCTTTGATTTAATAGATCTTATCATGGCTGAGAGCCAGTGGATTTTAAGTTGTTTGCATAAGCGAAAAGAAGGAGAAGGTTCATAAAATGTGACTCAGCAAAAGACTGGCTTTACATATTCAGCATGCAGATATTAAATATCACGGATGGCAGAAGAAGAGCATACTCAAAGGGACCTTATTTTTTCACGTATAGTGATAGAACTGAGCAGGACCTCTCAAAAACAACGTGAGACAAGCATTGCCTATTCACAGAAAAAAGCAAACTCTGTATTATAAAATGAATCCTTTCCAGTCTTTATTATACAGTACAGTACATGAGTCTTTCCAATACTTACAATATGCTACTAATTTAAAATATCTTAGCACCACTTCATCAGGAAAAAATGGACAAAAAGGGTTAATAAATGTTGATAATGCATTACAACACATTTGCATTGGTTCAAATCATGAATAATTTAGCAGTATAACTTAAAAATCTTTCAATTAGGAAAAACAGCTCATTTGAATCATGAAAGATGTTTGGTCTATACGCAATATAAAATGTTAAGCTGTGTGCAGCAACTTACCATCGCACCCTGTAACACATAGTCTGTTGGTGACTGTAACAAGCATTTACAAACCCAAGAAAGGGCAATACTGACACGGTGTGATAGTTCAATATTAAACCACTGACAAAGAAGCAGCTAACAGATGTATTAAATGGCATGACAATATTGACTGAGCAGGGCATTTATTCCAATCAAACATTTAGGACCAAATGTACTTTTGAACTTCATTGCATTTAAAAGCTGCTCTCTATCACTTTGATGAAAGGAGCCATAATGTATTGTAGCTACAAACATTTGCAAATGTACTTTTGACTACACGAACAGTTCTCATGGGCAGAGCTGCTCTGATGTTAGCTCAGAGGTACTGTAACAACTACAGTTTTGTTGGCTAAGTATGTTACATCTAAAAGCCGCTAGTTAGCCTAGCTGACCAGCTAATTTTGTACTAGCCATTTTTAGGCATTAACGCAAGCTATGGTATGGTCCATATGACTGGTCCATATAGTGATCATCTTTGATCTGTAGGTCATACTGTATGTCTTGGCAGGCTCACATAAGGTCTCTATATTCTATTCTTGAAAATTGCTCCCCGACTTCCCCTTTGCTCTTGTGTGTATTTCAGTGTTTCCTCACATTTCTGAAAGGAAGGCAAATGTGATACCTTTTGTGGAGGCTATTTAATAGGTTCTAGATGACCAGCACGTCTGAGGTTGGGGAGAGGTGTAATTGGTCCATGTAAGGCAAAACATCCTTCAAATGCTTACCACAACGGTCTGATCATCAGGATGCAGGGATGCAACTCTCCAATTTTAGGTTCTAGGGGACAAATAAGAACAGCAATGTCTTTTCAGAGCAGGGTTGAGCTGCCCGGGCACTGCCACAGCGTAGGCACTTAATAGGCCTCACCGAGCAGAAGGGAAGTGACACATTTAGAGAAAGCAGGGAGAAACAAGCAGCTTTCCAAGAAAGGTGAACAAAGGCGGCAATTATACCACCTCCTTAAAGCTGTTTACTGCTCCAGTCTATGCATACCTCAAAGAGAGAATGACCAGAGCCACTTCATTAAACATAAAAGTACAAATCTAACAGTGACATCTTTTTGAGTCTTTTTAGACTGGGCTTTAATAGGCATCCTGTGGGTGAGTCTGGAACAAATCATTACATGGCGTGCATTGAATTATGCATACATGTGTGCTTTGCATTTTTTAGGCAAATAAACAGAATGCCTCCAAGTTGTTCTCAGAATAAAATCTTGATTCGTTTCTGCCTAAATAAATCAGAGATGGTCAGTTTTACAAATCAAGCTAAATTCCAACTTGTTTAAGGGGGGATTTTTCTAAAAGATATTTTATTTTTCTGCCTGTTCTGTGGTGCCAATAATATCCACAACAAGGCTACATACAGTAAAAACGCTGCTTCTTGCCTCCAGCTTGGAAGAAGTGCACAAATGTGGTCATTCATCACTCTCCACACTAACTCATTAGCACTCCTACACAAAATCACTATTGGTATTTGAGACTGTGCCTCACACTGTCCGTCCTCCCCCCTTCCCATCAGTGACAATAAAATAGCTAATTCCCTTGACTGAGTAATTACCAATAGACTGGTAGAAGAACCCTTGTGAGCGATCAATTTAGTGAGCAGTAACTGACATCTATTGCTAGACATAGGACGGTGTGGGCTGTGAATGGTAAATGATGCAAAATGGTGTGAGGCAGGAGAAAAAAAGGCTGTAGTGCAGACATATCCCCGCAAGAAAATGCCTAGCGGAACTTTTGAGATAATTACTGATGAAACGATACAATATCGGACTCCCAAATCTTCTCTCCCGATGGTGGGGTTAAGAGGAGGGAATTGCATCATCCTTGTTATCTCCCTATATATTTTACAGGAAGCATGCAACTGAGGAAAAAACTGTTTAGCTGCCCTCTTTACCCCATATTAAATCTGAATCTGAAAAAGGCCCTCGTGCTTAATCCCCATCCATCCCAAGCTTCATACCAAAAACAAACAAAACAAAGAATCTGACCGGCAGCACATATCGCTTCAGCCCTCCATACTGAGGTTATCTTGAAAAAGAAAAGTTCTTGGTTCAGAGTGACACCACCAAGTTCATAAATACAGCTGGACTTCAAGCTCTTTTTGTCTCTTCTTTCTTAAGTCCCCTTGACGTTTTTGGTGTGGGGTCTGTGTCCCAGACTAGCATAGTAGGCACACTGGGTGGGATCACATTGGCCAGGAGGACCTGGGGGTCCAGGCTGACCGTGGGGGCCGGGGTTTCCTGGCTCTCCCTGGGCTCCGGCTTGTCCTGGGCTTCCGTCCTTACCATAACCAGGCAGACCAGCTGGACCTATAGAACGAAGATGAACAATTAGGGGCTCCAAATTGGATGAAACCAACCTAATAAGGATGCATAGGGTAAGTAAGCGAGTGGTTGGTACCTATCGGGCCAGTCGGTCCTTGTTCTCCTCTTTCACCGATACCAGTTTCTCCCTGTTCTCCCTTTGCTCCTTTCTCACCTGGAAGGAATGGGAAAAGAGTCACTGTGAGTTCATCAAAACATCAGAACAGTAAATAGGTTGTGTGGACAGTGGAACACCTTTTTGGTTTATGAAATAAATAAATGGACCGTTTGGAACGTCCCTGTGTCTGTGGACCAAGCGTTTCATTCTCTGCAATGCTTTTCTCAGCTATCGCAGGATGAAAAAGTAAACTTAAAGGGCCACTCCGCTGATTTTATGTCAAAGCCGGTCTACCAGTCTAGTATAGTGCTACACAGCCTGTCAACTCAGTTGTATAATGGCTTTTGTAGCTGTGGAGGAGTATTGTCAAGTCTGTGAAAATTACTCGAATTATATCACGAGTTCCATTTGTAATGGAACGGATGCAGTGCAAACGGGTGCATGTATGTAATCTGTACAAAAACGACACATTTTGGTTTTACAGAGAGTTACGTCCCTACGACTATTTCTGGGCGAGACACAGTCACTTCCTGGGGTCCCCGCTGGTTGCATGGCAACCTCACGGTCACGACAAGATTTCAGGAAATCAGGCCATGATCTCTCACTGAAGTAGTTACCATTAAGTGACGTTGTTACACTTAGTTTTTTGTAAAAAACGTGTTTATTAGTGAGTTTCCACTATTTGTGCTAAGCTAAGCTAACTGTCTCCTTACAGTAGCTCCATGTCAGCATAGAGAAATGAGAGTATGAATCTTCTCATCTAATTCTCGGCAAGAAAGCAAATAAGACTATTTCAAACTATTCCTTTCAATTTACCTCAAACACCCCTCAGATATCTTTTTAGAGATACATGGCACAAATCTTTTAATCGTTCTTTCTATTCCCTACTATCTGATGTCGATCATTCCAAGTTAGCCTTGAATGCACGAAATGATATTGTTCACCGCCCACATAGAAAGGGATTTCAATGATGGGATTCTCTTGAACACATCAAGTTGACCAAACCAATGTTTAAGTTGAAATCTGATATGGCTTTGACTCAAAAGGAGTTTTGAAATCATGCGAGCGTTTCCAGTTTAAGAACTGGAAAGTAGGAGAGGTGTCTTAAGTATTCAGGGAGTTACTAGTATAGGGTTTAAAAAGACTTCTGTAGAAGTTGAAGTATCAACTCAAACTTTTTACTCAAGTAAAAGTACTGGTTTCAAAACTACTTAAGCTATAAAAATAAAACTAATTTTAAGGATAAAAATGCCATTAAGGACAAAACCTCGGGCCGTGCCACAGGAGCCTATAGCGCACTACCCCACCTCCTCAAAAAAACATTTTTCTAAAGGCCATAATGACTATAATGTTATATTAAAATGTTAACGTGGAAAAATGTGGGATGCCCTAGGCTGCCTGTTTCAGGTGCACATATGCCCACTGAAAATGAACGCATTTTAGTAGAATCCAAATACAGTAAAGAACCATATATGTGTACTACTGAGCATTAACATGTGTTTCATGGAGCGGAGGATATGATGACGAGTTGCCTACAAGTATTGTAATAGTGCAAAAAGTCAAACTTCAGATCTAGTACAAACCAATTGGGTGTCCAAATGGTATATGTTTATACTTCTCATCCAAACACAATCAAATTCACTCTATCCGGATGGCGCCATTTATCTGGATAGGTTTTTTTAACATTGACAAGCTGAAATTAAATAAGAGTAACGAGGCTATTTCTAAAATATAAGGAGTAGCAAGTAAAGATAATTGCGTGAAAATGTAAGGAGTAGAAGTAAGAAAAAGTTGGCTGAAAATTACTCCAGTAAAGTATAGATACCGAAAACGTCTACTTTAGTAAGGTAACAAAGTATTTGTACTTCGTTATTTGACACCTGTGGAAAGTAGTTAGCACTGCGGAAATAACAAAGTACCAAAAGCCTTAAAAAGGACCCACACACAGCCAACGATGCTGCTACAGTATGAGTCTCCGTCCTACCTTTAGGGCCCATGGGTCCCCTGGGTCCTTCTCCTCCACTCTGTCCAGGCATGCCGGGCTCTCCAGGGGGGCCAGGTCGTCCAGAACTGCCATCCTTACCTGGAGGGCCTGGAGGGCCTGGACGGCCTGCTGTACTCTTCACATGGGCTGGCTGGATCTGAGCCATGAGGTAAGCCATTTTGGCTAGACAGAAAAGGAAAGGGACTTAAAGCTCGTACAACTTCTAGTAAGGGTACAGTAGCCCAGTAGCCCACATGAACCCGGATCTCTCGCTGAGCTCTACGGGCAAGATGAGAGCCAAAAAGGAAGTGGCCTCCTCACCGTCTAATTGTTTCGCCAGCTCCTCCTGGATGAGCCGTCTCATCTGCTCCAGTGATACTGACTCTCCCTGAGACAACAGACACGTTCATAATGATTCATTTCATTATTAAAACCTCAATCTAAATCATCCGTGCATGTTACTGCGGCATCAACATTGGTTCAACATCTAATCAAGTTGAGAGCTTCCAGGAAAATGGCTCACCCTTTGGCCTGGGACACCGGGGTTTCCTGAAGGTCCTTGTGGCCCAGGAGATCCTATTTCTCCTGGTGGTCCTGACATGCCCATCATCCCTGTGTGGCCCTTTCTGCCTGGGGGTCCGGGGTTTCCAGGCATGCCGGGATCTCCTCCGTGTCCTTTATCTCCCTTTACACCTGGGTCTCCCTGGATTAGATGACAGCAATTGTAAATGTGCCTTTGAAATCACTGAGGGATTGCTGGAAAGTGAGGAAAGCCGAGTATGTACTCGCTCATGTATCAGTGTCTGTTTGTATCACAAAAACACCTGCGTTCGTATCCCTTTTTTATGTTCATCCCATAAATCGTTAGGGAAAAAAGTCTGGCATGCTTCATTTTATTGTTCATTTATTGTTTTCTACTGCCATTCCTACTCCTCATATGTATTTGAATACATTAAGCTACCACCAAAATATACAAAAACACAATATTTTAACCAGGTACCTAAATTAATCAAATACTAATTGTAGCCTATTTGAACCCCACGTTTAAAAAAGCTCCAAAGTGAGGCTAAATTAAAGCTGTGTAACTGTTAAGGTGGAAATAAATAGTGGGAATACAAAAAGGGTTTCAGCAGTGGAAAAAATCCAAGTCACAATTGTACTGGGCCACATAAAGATGACATGATTGACATGATTTCTCTAAGAACCAGTGGTTGCGTATATAGTTATCATGGTCTCTGGAATTCTCTACCACATGAACTAAGGTCTGCTACGACACGTCTTCTTTTAAAAGCAGACTGAAAACATATCTTTTTTTGGCAAGCTTTTAGTTAGGTTTAAAGTGTGTGGATAACGGGTACATTGTTATCATAGCATCAGTATTTTTATCATCTTTATTCCAATTTTAATAAAAATGATAATACCTACTTATATTATTCAATTTTTATTGTAATACCATTTTATCTTGTTTTTATCTTATCCTGTACGTTTCCATAAATTTAATACCTCCGTATCGTATATGTTGTTAGCTTGTATATTTTTGTCATGCATGATTTTTGCCTATTTTTCTTGCTTGCTTTTATTTTGAAACACATTGAGCATGAAATGTGCTATATAACTAAACCTGACTTCACTATATGATCAAAGGAGGACCAAGTGTCTGTATACAAATGAGAAAGCTGTTGACAAAAATCGGAAAAGCTCTTTTTGCCGTTTTGCATACTTTTGAGACGGTCCCTAACTTCAGCTCATTTCACTGTTGACTGTCCCGTCAGCAAGGTAACAGGACTCAATGTCCGATCAAAAAGTAAAAAAAAAAAAATGTTCCACTTTGTAGCCTTTTTCTTTTCTAAATGCTGTGCATGTGCGCTCAAGTTCTTTTCTTCATGTGCTTGTGTTTTGTCAAAATGTATGTGTCTAATTAGTTCGCTGTGCTCTCAGCACCACCACGATAAAATGCCACAAGAAACATTTTTCTGAAAGTCTGAAACTGACAATTCTGAGCCAAGATTGGGAATTGGGAATTCCATCCAGGGAAGTCCATCGAGGACATTTATTCTTGATTTGACTTCCGCTGGATGTCGCAGTGTGTGTATGATGTTTGCATCCTTCAATTGTGTCAATCAGGTGACGGGTTTTGAGCATTCGTATCTGTATTTGTTTACATCTGTAGTACCCACCTTGTCTCCTTTGAGGCCACGATCACCAACTCTGCCTGGCGTCCCCTACAAAACACCAAAAGCGGTGGATGTGAGCAAGAAATCTGTATATTTTATACCATGTTAGTCATCAGTGGTCTTATGAAGCGCTTACCTGTTTTCCCTCTGGGCCAATTGGACCAGGTGGACCCTGTAAATTCAGATAAAAGATAACATCACCCTCAGCTGGTCACATTTGTGAGCAGCAATTCATCTTTTTCATCAAAACACGTCAAATGTACCACTCACCGCGGGGCCTTTAGGCCCACTAAAGCCTGGTAGTCCTGGGTTGCCGGCTTCTCCCTTGTCTCCCCTCAGACCCTGTATGACAGCAGAGAAATGGCCGCTCATCACATGGCACACACGTGGCATACTGTACTTGTATTCTAAAAGCCTCGCTCATTACTGAGGATCCAGCAAGATTAACATGTTGCTGCAGTTCTTATCAACGTGCAGCAGTGCTGTGGATAAAAATCTCATAAACCAATGGCAGCTTGAGGAGATTAAAATTCATATTTGCAGGGGGACATGTGGGCCTGAAGACAAGCTGGTTATGGCAACCACAGAGTGAAGCGATTTCTTAACGCTGGCAGAAATGAGAGAATGTTTCACTTTCTCTTTTTCATTGCTTTATATTCTTGAATGGATACGCTATCTTCTCTGGTTCTTTCCACTCACTACACTCCATTCCTTTCTCTGCTTGTTAAATTTGGCCATCTGATAACATTTCTAACAATATCTCATCTGGCCTCAGTATAGATTCGCCCTCCACTGAAATCACCCTCTATCTCCTCTTGCAACCTTTCTGCATCAGGTCCCTGCCCTCCTCCCTCCTCCAGGCTATTTCTGATGATCTGCTCCCTCTGCTGACTGATATCATCAACTCCTCTCTGATAGCTGGCTGCATATCGTCTGCCCTCCAGTTAGCCGCGGTTACTCGTTCTCCCAGGAAAGCATCCTTCAGCCCACGGACCAGTGTGCAGCCGCGTCGATTTCGCCTCAGAACACATTTTATTGCCAATGATACCAACATCCCAAAAACAAAAATGTCTCCTCAATCAGGGCTCTCAAAAGATCGCACTCTCTTTGTTACGTATTCTATCTGTCGTGATGACACCTGGCTGCCTTCCCCGCCTCATCATCTCCAGACCCCAGTCTCCAGTGTCAGCCTATAAACTCTGTGATCGCTGAACCCTCACAGGCTTTAATTAACCTCATCTGTGTGCTCAGCCAAATTGTGAGAGTACATAGATTACAAGGGCTCCAAATCATTTTGAGGACTGGGACAGCACTCTGAAATGACATGTTACCTGAGCAGTAAATTGCAAAGCTCATATTTTACAAGTAGCTTCAAAATGACCAGCATTATAATGCATTTGTGGAAGAAAGAACCGCACTCGTCGTGAACAAGTTAAACTGTCTTTTCAGCCTGTCTTCCGAGTCCTTGTGCCCCCTTACGGGTTCCCACCTTGCCTACCAGAACCTGAGACAGTGTTGGTAGCTACTGCTTCTGATGGGCCTCACTTGTTAGGTATTACAGTTAGTTCAGATGTCCACACCACCAAGGACTGGACAGGGACTCACCCCACCTTTTTCATAAACGAGTACGCAGCAGATTCAGCATTGCACTCCTATGACATTGTTGGACTCACAATGGGCAGCTAAAAAAAGAGGATCAAAACCGATGTAGCAGAGATGTCGTCTTTTTTATTCCACACATTCGTCCATGTCAAAACCTGCTGCCTACATTACCCACAGTGCATCTCGACCACTGAAAGCTTGGTCTTGGTGTGCTACTATGCTAGTAGCGGCTAATGTTGCCTCGAAGCCTCTAGCCTGCAGCAGAGGTGAGGAGCGGGCCTCAGAGGTCTGGTAAGCTCACTTCTTTCTAACTCCACAACCCCAGAAACTTGTATCGACGCTGACTCAAGTGACATCACTTGAGGCCAATTATCAGACTTCACGCAGCTCCCTCTGGAGACACTAAAGGCTTAATGCAACTTTTTTGCAGGAGTACTCCCCAACACCTGTAAACAGACTTTGATGACTTTGAAAATGTGGAGTTTCGCCTGATGTCACATATACCATATCATTAAAATGCAACTCTGGTATGAATATTGAAACTGTACTTGTCTTTTCTCCAGAAAAATACAGATCGCCATGCTCTTATATTTAGGCCTTTATTGTAGAGCAGACAGGAAACATGGGGAGAGAGAGGTATGACATGCAACAAAGTAACCCAACCTGAATCGAACCGGGGACTACGTGGTATGCATCTTATTAACCACTAGGCTGCACGTACCAGTCGAATGGACAGGCGTAACACGTGCTAAACTCCAAACTCTGCATTGTTTCATCGTCTCAGATCTTCATAGTTATTTGGAAATAAATGGAAAAAAAATGGAAATAGGTTTTTTCCAAACTTTGGATTTGGTGCATTTTTTCATCACCCATTGAATAAAAATGTTGTAATGCTAATGCCAATCGTAAAGGCGCCTCATACATATATTTACTACTTTATCTACCAAGCCTTACACACTCAGCCTGACATGCACATCTTAGCTGACACCTCCAAATCAAGGACAACCCGGACAAATCTGAGGTTTTTTCCCCCCGATGCGCGCTGTCCCTCCCAATCCCCACACGACCTTGTTTGCATCCTGCATCACCTTTTTCACCAGGGAATCTGCATGGGTATTTGTCTATGGATGCACTTGTGAAATGCAATGCCTTTATGTGGCACACAAAGCTGCTGAGGGAATTATAGGCCACGTGCCTCTAGAAGATGGTGCAACCTCCAACCTGTTCCCTGTCCTCTGATATTACGTGGCAATCAGTTTTCTTCTACTGGCACCAACCTGGTCAACTCCTTTCAATCCCAGCTCACCCAGGGGTAAGTGATGTCCCCAGCCTGGTCAGGGGAACATTTAATCCAATCTTCCATCATAATCTGACAGCTCATCTCTTCTATAAATACTTCACATCCTCCTCTCGCCTACAGTTACATCTAACATATAGTAACTGCTTGCTCTATTAGCCCCACCCCCTACGCCTTGCCTATTAAATGTGTTCATTCTGTGACACAACATCGGTCATAGCTGTTATTGACGTGTTGTGGTGAAAGTGTTCAGGTGTTTGTATTGTTTGTTTGCGCTGTTTGTGATCCGTGAGCCTGTTGCAAATTGATATTTAAGGTTGTGTAGGAATAGATAACTCACTGGGGTTCCAGGAAGACCCGCTTTTCCTGACGGCCCTGGTTCACCTGGCTTGCCCTGGGATGCAAAAGAAGAAGAGTAAAAGGCAGATTGAGGAGATTGATGGGGAAACACTGCAAGAGAAACGACTTGAGTGCCGCTTTATGTCCATATCTATCTGTCTGCTTGACACTGTGCTGTGTCTGTCTTCTGTTTGCGTCAGACAGCCCTGCAAGTTATTGAAAATGACTCACCGACTCTCCTCTTGGCCCACTAAGTCCTTCTCGGCCTGGAGGTCCCATAGAGCCCTGCGAAAAAGAAAAAATGGGCAGTTTTATGAAGTCTTACACATGCTGAAAACGAAGGAACTTAACCATATCTCATCTAGTGAGGAAAGACTTTAATATTTATTGGAATACAGCCTCTACTGTAGTGGTGAGTTAAAACCGTGTTCCCCTTTTTATGCAAGGAGAAGGTGGAACAAATATTTTATTTTTATTACTGTGGGAGACTTGTGCTGTGAGAACACTCTGTCTCTAAGCCCCACAGCCAGAGAATGAGTTAGGTAAGAAGGGTTTTTGGTGAAGTGTTACATCCTGCTACTAGACAAATGGGGGGATAAAAGTGCTGCAGCCTTTAAATGTGTATGTGAGAGGGATTTCAGTTTGTCATTTACAGAAGATGAATGGGAAGAAACTCGTACAATGCCAAAAGCTCCTACGGTTTAAAATCATGCACTGCCAGTGCTGGGCCTCTAGTATTATACAGACATGACTCAATATTCTGTGGTCTGCTGGAAATGTTGCATTCTGACCAAAACTTTTTTAATCTTCGGGGTATTATTTGTATTCTATCAATTTTTCAACTGTATTCTATGGAGGATTGGGCCCAGAAGGCAATAATGATTATTCTCAGGAACTGGAAGGCGCCTCAGGAGTGGTTCCTTTTCAGAACTGGGTGACTGAGCCACGAAGGGATACTGCATATGAAAGAATGTAGGGAATAATAGGGAAGCCATAGATTTGCTGTGGGGGTATCTAAGGTAAAGATCGTAAGGTGGAGACATATCGATCTGTTTTGGATTCCATGCTGTTGATCATATTTCTTTATATTGTATTATTTTTGAATGAACTTATTTATGTTTTCTTATCATATAAATAAAGTCACTTTATTTCATCGTCTCAGACCCTTTATTTGCGTGTTTGTGGACTGAGGGCACTGCAGAGGGAAACACTAAACAGCATTTTTCCTCCTGGCGGTTAAAATTTCATTGTGTATGAAGTTTAAAACACTTTAATTATCTAATCTATACGGATGAACATACCTCTTTTCCAGGTTTGCCATCGCGCCCAGGTGATCCAGACGTTCCATCTTCACCCTGTTTGGCACATGAGAGGAAAATAATATGGAATATGAGACACTTCAAGGCCTAATTTAAGGCAAAGTGGTCTTGGATCAGAGAAACCAAAACATTTCAATCCACTTTGGTCTGGTTTTTATCATATCATATGTTTTATTGCATGTTCTTCAAAAGCTTAATAGGTGAGGTGAGATATTTCACTGCTAAATTAAGGAATATGAAACTGTATCATTATGTGATGTAGGTTGTATGGTAAAAATAAACATTTTTGATTAGAGCATCTTTCAAATGATTCCATTGGCTTTAGTGCCAGTCTAACTGAAAGTTGGTGTGACATGCATTTCTGTCTGCCACTTCAACACTTAAAAGCTCTGTGCTTAATGTACTTAGCATATTCATATTAGCTGTGAAGTTTTTAAGTAGCTCTTCAAGTGCCATAATGCGTTTCAACCATGTCATGTTATTTCAACCTTAGTCCTGGGCTCACTATTATTCACTATTATTATCTAACGTTAGTATTAGTATGTATAGACAGCTACAACATATTGTATATGATGAGAACAGTAGGAAAAACTAGTAAATTTGTTGTTTTACAAAAAGCTTTGAAAAACACATACCACAAGCTGTATTTGAAACATAGCATAGCATGGAGCTCTAAAACTGGCACTAAATAGTATTAGCGAGCTAACTTGTTTAGCATTAGCTTGCCGGCTAAACTGTTTTAGCTGCTGTAAGAGGAGTTTGCACAGTGTTGCATGTATATGGATGATTAACAGGTACCTGCACAGGTGTAGTTTTGTAAAGGTTAGCTGCAGCTAGTGAGCTTGATGACAGCTAACTTAGGTGTGTCAGTGTGTTTAGCTTGCAGAGTTTTCATGTAAGCTAGCAAGTTCTCTACATTTCCTGGACATACATGAACACACCCATCTCATTATCATGGACAGTGTTGGGGAGTAACGGAATACATGCACCGGCGTTACGTATTCAGAATGCAAATTACTGTATGAGTGACTGTATTCCGTTACAGTTGCAATTTAAATAGTTGGTATTTTGAATACAGTTACTTTGATGAAATCAATGGATTACATGACGGGACTTTTCTGTTTCACAAGTTTATTCACTTTCTAAATAAATTGAGGCAACTTGATGCATTTCCCAGAATATGAAAAAATTAAAGAAATGCGCGGTTTGCGTTTTCACACACTGTCTGATCAGTCACAGTGGAGTCGGAAGAGGAGCAGCATATATGGAGGCGTACGAGGCGTGGAAGTGGGCGTGATCGCTCCCACGCCTCCATATATGGTCTGCAATATTTATATTTGCTTCTTATTTATTAAATACAGGAAATTGGTTGATGTAACATTAATTAAAATTAAGATACAATTTATAATTAACTTTAAAGAAAGGCTTCCTACAAAACAAAACTTAAGTGTTCAAAATCATTTCTGACTCACGCCAGGTCTTCCGCCATGACGTGTCCAATCTTCCTCATGCTGTTCACTTTTCATTTTCAACATAGTTAAAATAAAAAAACATAATATTTCAACATAAATATGTAATAAAATTACCTTTTTTTATGGCTACGACAAGTATAGTAGCCTGCAGTACAGAGAAATTGTTGGATCGGGATTTGAGCAGGTGAGCGGTTAATGAGTGGATTTTGCCGTCAATGCAGAAATAAGCCATACCTTTTTTATTTGCAATGTTTTGGTCTACATTTATACATGACTACTAGTACTATATTACTACTGATAAAGCCGATCTCTGGGGACCCCAAAAGTGTGTGTGTATTTTGTAACGTAACAGAATACATTACAAAATACATTTTTGGGCATGTATTCTGTTTTCTGTAACTAAATTCATTTTGAAATGAAAAATCATATAAATGTTTTTAAGCTACATTTTATTTATTTAACTAGGTGTTATGTGTTAGGTTTTTTGCTTCTTCTCACATCCTTTTGCCGCTTTGTGACTGTGTTTTCACTATAACAGTAATGCATTGCCCACAGAACAGATGAAGGCAGATCCACAGAGTTAATTTAAAGGCTCTATATGACACTTCTACACTGTACTGAGGTACTGTGCTAAATCTGTACTTCTTATTGTGTATATCAACTTTCAATTTCCTGAATAATAAAGAATCATTTAGGTATTGACTGACATTAAGTGACAGTAATTAGAAGCAGTGGAGGGTAATTTTCAGTGTGCCTATGGAAACATTTCACAGTTTCTCTAATAAGTTGTCTGCTGTCTGTGTGGCAACGCGGGCTGCAGGGCTGAAAGGCTGTCTGCCTCAGTGTGGCTCAGTCAGAGCTGTCTGTAATGAGCCATGCTATTGGTCACGGCGCTGTGGCAGAAACCTTTCCTGCGGGTGTGTGCTGGGTGAGACACTAAAGCAGCCGGTGCCGTGATTCTCTCGGAGAAGGTGTGCGCAAAAAGTGCCAGACATACTGTATCTTGACATCGCAGTGCGGCATGCCAAAAACTGAATGTTATACAGAAAGTTATGACTGTTGAGCAGAGGAGGTTGTCCTTCTACATGCATAATCTAATGCTCTTCACCAGCTTTATACTTTTGTTTTGTTAAATGGCAGTTAAATGTTAGGATGCCATAGTTCTCAAATCCAAGAATACTTACAGAGAATGTTCTTCCACATTTCTCATTTTTACTGTCTGACAACATAATTTTACCTTTTTCTTGTGGCAGTTTTAAAATGATCATTTGATAAAGATAACTATAATAATTCCAAATGTGTGATAAATAATTTGAAAACATTTAGGTGTTATGTCAAACTTTCATAGAGGACACATAACTGCATTAGGCCTGTAGAGACACTTGTGCTGTCCTAAGTAGCTGTTCCAGCATGCAGTGCCACTGACTTGCTGTCTGGAAAACTGCACATCTCATCAAAATAGAGCAAAAACACTGTCACCTAACATATACAAAACTGCACCGGGGTAGATTCTCTGCTTTCCCATAGAGTGTCAGATTCCCTAGACCATTAGTTCCCATTTTTGTGGTGAAATGTTTAAATTGAACACTGCCAAACTCAAAATGTGGAAGCTTTCACTGCATGGCCGCGTCAAAGCAAAAGGAGAAATGCTGCTGCATCAGACATTTCGGTGCAGTTGCATTGCACTAATGTGTGGTATAAAAGTACTTTGACAGAGTAAAGAAGGTAAGACATTCAAGCCTTAAAATTGTAAGGACTGCTTTGTGAGTCCCACACACCACATGGAATATATGAATAGCCACTACAGTTATTAACGTGTACAGTTTAATTTATATTAGCTCACCACTGATATGTCCCCTTTTCTTACAATTTTTTCTCATAACACGGAAAGTAACTGTGTCATTAGGGTGGAAAATGGTGGTAAAGAATAAATAATAGTATTGTTTGTGTTTCTTAGATGCAAACTGCTCTGTTCAAATACATGAAAAACCAAAAGTAGCACACTGACCTTAGGTCCTGGAGCTCCAGGTTCTCCTCTGTGCCCTTTAAAGCCCTGTATGGGAAGAGACGGCAAAGGTGAATCAGTCACAGCAATTTGCACTGCCAGCTTCCTTCATCAGATCTGTTTACTGGTGGTTACTTACCGGGAGTCCCCTGAGGCCAGGGTTTCCTGGGGGTCCAGGTTCACCTGGCTTGCCCTGAAACGAAGACAGAAATAGTTACAGCATCGTCGTCTGGCCACATGATATTATCAATTTTTTCTGAAAACAGACAATGTCTTATAGTTGATGTTCAAGTTATTATCAACATCTTCATCTACTCACAGGCTCTCCTGTTTCACCTGGTCTGCCATCTTTTCCCATTTTGCCAGGCTGACCCTGCAGATCAATGAAATTCATCATTTAGCGGCTGCAACTGTAAAGACCTACAATTTCATTTACAACTGAATGTTGACACCACACTGCAGGAACATATATATATATATATTATATTCATGATGCTGTACATCAAATCATTTTTCTTACGATCAAGCCAGGAAGACCCGGTGGTCCCTGGATTCCTTTGAGACCCTCTTTGCCCTAGTGAAAAACAAACAACCACAAACAGGTCACCATCACCAAAGAAGAAGAAAATGATTAATGGCCACTATTACCACACAGGCTGGCTGACCTACAAGCTAGAAGGAGGAGGTTTATACAATAATGACACACAGGTAATAAGTTTTCTGAGGGGGAAAGTACATGGAGTGCATCCCGACCTTTTCTCCAGGGGGCCCCGGGGGGCCGATGGAGCCAGGCTGTCCATCGTTACCCTGAAGAGGAAAGAGACCGAGTCAGTGGAGGTCAACAGAAATAGAAAGCCTGAGCCCGAGACAAAATCCAAACAAATGAGCCCTGTTGACAAAAAGCCCCTGACAAAAAGCTTAAGTAGTTAGACACTTCAAGTCCTTATAGTGAAAACCAAACCAGAGAAAATGAGCCCAAACTAGTAACTTACTGGTGTACCCATTAAGCCAGGGGTACCTGGATGGCCAGGGGGTCCTGGGTGACCCTGTTAAGACAGAAGAAAGGGTTTACAATATAATTTTGTGATTCATATGAGACAATGTTGTGATGAAGGTTTCTTGAAACATGGAGAGAAAAGGGGGGGGGCGACAGATAAGCGTAAGACTCATGAGTTATAAACAACAAATATACCTTGTCTCCTTTGTCTCCAGGGCCGCCAGGAGGTCCTCGATCACCTTTAATACCCTGTGTTGAAAAAGAAAGAAGGATCATATGAAATGTCACATCTAAAGAGGAAAGCATCCATCTGAAAAACTATTTGTCAGAGGAAAAAAAACCCTCCACATGTTCAAAATATTACTAAGGAGGAGGAGGTAGCAACAGCTACAGTATGTTGCTTTTGAAAGATGATCCAATGTCTTTTTTTGAGCGGCGTTTCGACATTCAACATTTCACTCAATTACCTGAGCCTCGTGAGGTAAAGGAAAACTGTTGACAAAAGCAATTCATTAGCTCTGGGCCCTTTGGGAGCCATGGGGGCGCGGCTAGGGCGCACACTTGCCTTTCCACCGTCAGCTCCAGGGGGCCCTGGAGGTCCGGCTGGTCCCGACGGGCCCTGTAACGACACGGCAGAGCATCAGTCCCTGTCCAGGCTGACAGCGCCGGGCACCGTCAACCGGGTCCTAACCGTTCACTGCTGCCCCCAGAGGAGGCCGAGCTAATGACGCAGACAGAGCCTCTCCATCCGTCCCACCAACTGTGATGGATGATAACAAACGTGCAGCCACGGCCCCGTGCCTCACTTAGGGCTAATATAGTGGAGACGCACACTTGATAATACTCCATTAAAGATGAGCAGAGTTATCATAATAGTCTTCCCATTACAGGAGAAGTGAGATTATGAGCAATGATGTTTGAATATTAATGACTGTGTCCTACTTGGTAACCATCTTGACCGTCCTTTCCTGGAGGTCCCTGGTGTCCTTTATCCCCTGGAACTCCTGGGAGTCCGGGAGGTCCAGGTGGCCCGGCAGGGCAGTCTGAGCAAACATCCTAAAAGATGGCAAAGACATGTTTGTGACAAAGCGATCGGCCTCGGGATCCAAACGTAAAGTCTTTTTCTCATTGAGAAGGGGTGGAAATGCTCCTTACCTTCAGGTTTAGGTCAGAGAGGTCTGCTGCCTTGCCCTGAGAGACGGTGAATCAAAGAGTAAGTCAGTCAGGGGTATGCGCTACGTGGCAAAAAGTAAGTTAACACCATTGTGCAACTGCTGAACATCTCATTCCAAAACCATGGACATCACTGTGCTGCTATAACAGCCTTCTCTCTTCTGGTTTCAGGCTTTCCACCAGGTGTTGGAACCTGGCTGCAGGAATTTGCTCCCGTTCAGACACAACAACATCAGTGAGGCCCAACACTGATGTTGGGTGATCAGGGCTGGCTCACAGTCAGTGTTCCCGGTCACCCCAAAGGTGTTGGATGGGGTTGAAGTCCTGATCTGCAAACCAGTCAAGGTTCTTCGACACCAAAACTGGGGGAAGCTTTCCTTAATAAACCTCACTCATCGTGCACGGGAGCATTGTGACTGTTGCCACAAAGTTGGAAGCCCCCTACTGTTTAATGTATGCTGTAAGTCTCCCATTAAGTAGAAGTAAGGAGGTAGCCCAAATCATGAAAACCAGCCCCCGACCAAAAAAAACCGTCTACATACTTTTGACCAAACAGTATGTGTATTGTCTATTGTATTTAATTGGGCAAGTCAAGAGAAAGGTCTTTGGATTTAAAGCATCCACTAAATGGCTACAGAATCTTCACTGTATCAATGGTTTAATCTTGTATTATGTGTTAAACGTAAGTAGTTTAGTGATAAGACAAAAACAAAGCATAATTTGTGGACATGGAGAACGTTTATGTTTATGTGCATGATTATTCTTCTCCATACATCTCACGATATACAGTATTCAAAGGACATATTGAATATAAAGTGAAATATAGTAGTTCAATGAACATCTGGAGAGAGGCCACTTTCTATATTATAATTTTACATAAAACTGGTTGTTTCCTGACAGGTTTTGTACTTACAGGCTCTCCTGGTGATCCCTTCTCTCCTGGCCTGCCTGGTAAACCCTGCACGGGCGGCAAACACAAGTAATTACATTTTCTGTCAACGGTTGATTTTGGAGACCCAAAGTGTTCCGCATTCCCATCAAGAAATAAGACGGTAAGAAATCAAAAATCATATGACTAGATACAGACAAGGCATACGATATAACCATGAAATTACAAAAAGAATCCAATAAATGTCAGTCAGTCATTTTCTGCCACTTGTTCCCGTTGGGGGTCGCGGGTGACTGGAGTCCCAGTGGCTTTGGGCCTTAGGCGGGGTACACCCTGGACTGTGGCCAACTCGTCGCAGGGCTGACACATAGACAGACAACCATTCACACTCACATTCATCCACTA
This sequence comes from Coreoperca whiteheadi, assembly GCA_011952105.1. Lineage (NCBI taxonomy): Eukaryota > Metazoa > Chordata > Actinopteri > Centrarchiformes > Sinipercidae > Coreoperca > Coreoperca whiteheadi. The sequence goes on from CM022477.1 coordinate 21,121,525, forward strand.
GGGGCAATTTCAGAATTATCAATTAACCTACACATGCATGTCTTTTGACACTGGGAGGAAGCCGGAGAACCCGGACATGCAGATCATGTGACTTTGGTCTGGTCCGGGACTCGAACCCACAATCTCCTTATTGGGAGGCAGAGGCGCTAACCGCTCTGCTACCCTGCACCCTCCAATAAATGTTTAAAACAAAAAAGTTTTACAAAACCGCAAAGTGAACCAGGTATGTGATTGGCTGTTTCACTTTGGGTCCATATGGGTCTCGAAGCAATTAGACACGTACATCAGATAATTTACTTATCCATTCATTCATTTATTTAAGTATTTATTTTTGGACTCACATTATGTCCCGCTGGGCCCTGAGGACCGGAGACTCCTGGTGTACCCCTCAAGCCCTGGAACGCAGATAAACAGATATTAGAGAAACATAGGTTTATTGACATAAATATATTCGAGTTTAATCTCTAGAGAATATTTACCGCAGGTCCAGGTTCCCCCTTATTTCCCGGAAGCCCCTGCAAAAAAAGAAACATTGCACATTTCGAAACGTGTAAATAAATGCAGAAGGGGGAAGATGACGTAACACTGGCTGGCACTGATGCCCCTACCGGTGGTCCCACTTTGCCTTCTCCTGCAGGACCCCTGTCCCCTGGTAACCCCGGTTCTCCCCGGGACCCTGGTTGGCCCTGGGAGGGGAAAAAAAAAAAAGAAAGTTAACTTCACCGTCCTGCTCCTCAGATAATGTCAGTTCCGCCGTGATGTTTTGGCTAAGAGTCTCGCTTGGCAAGGGAAACTGTCACTTTCAGCGATGCCTGTTGATCCTAGAAATACCATTCTGTTTTTAATCTGTTATGAATAGAACCCAAACAAAAAAACCACACTCTGCAGTTGACATTTTGGTACTCAGAAGAGAAAATGTATCGTGATGAGCGTGAGCGATTTGACACCATAAATCCAGCAAATGCCTCTGACCACTCTGTGCCCTCGACGTGAAGCTCTTCACATCGACGAGCCGGTCATAATCAGAGCAACGGTCACAGTGCAGTGGACATAGAAATTGCTTTTGCTGCTTTCAACAAAAATGAATTGTTTTTTCTTATCCATGCCAGGAAAAAAAAAAAAAACAATTTTCATATCAACAACAGAGCACCTGTTCATGATAAAAAAAAAAATAAAGAAAACACACCTCAGGCGACCCTTCAAAGCTCGACAGCGCGCGAACACACACGCACACGCTTTCTTGCAAATTTCTAAAATGGCTTTACCTTTAGCCCTGGGGGTCCTTGGATTCCCTGTGGTCCTGGTTCTCCCTGTAATATCACAAATGACACCAATCAAAGTTAGATGCTACTCAAACACTGGAATTAAGCCTCTTTTGAATAAATCAGTTAGAGTCGAAAGTGTGTATGAGTTGCTATTCTTCAATCACATAACTGTGGAGCGGCCCCAGCGGCCCGCACCTGGCAGCTGTTAAAAAACAGAACTGCTGTGAGCCAAATCTGTTGTGCCCCTGTGTTGCTTTAATGTGATATGCCTTAACAATGTCTCTCCTGTCGGGTTCCTGCCTCATCAGCAGGACGGCCACATGTCTGGGGTGAAAAATGATGAAACATGTTGAGCTGCAGCGCAAAATGTGCCTACTCAGGCTCGTTTTCACATTGTGTTGTGGTTCAACATGCATTACACGCCAGGAGATGTTTACAAGCGGCACACATGTGCAATACAAGAGGCTGTTCAGTAATGGAAAGGGAACTGATGAACGTGGATTTCTATTATCCAACTATTGTTTCCTGTGACCTATAATCATGCAGAGCACTACTTTAACAATACCTTTTAGGTTTCTGATGTTTACCAGTGGCATGTCTCATCTCTTAAACCCCAGTGACCCGCTGTTGGACCAGTCCTTCCAAAGTTTATATTACACAGAACGTTATTCTACATTCTAGTGGAGATGCAAAAGCGTCCAAAGATTTGACATATGTCGTGAAAACCGTACAAAATGAATGATGCAAAGACATCTAGAATATTTGCACTGGATGGAATGTTGCAGCTACAAAAACGTGGAATTTGAATAATTCACTCAGGAAAAATCGTATCTTCATATTCAACGAAGAGTTGGAACAAGATGTTACGCAATATACTGTATACATGATACTGTCAGACTGGCTGGAATTAAATGCCTTTTACCAATCTCGAAGCTACTTATGGGAAAATAAAAGAGGAAAAGTGGATGTTAACTGAAGAGATTTCGTCAGGCTGCGGCCTCAGAATCAAAGCTATCAGTGAAATTGTTTCTCCTTCTGAAGAGGAAAGAACATTCATGTATCCAGGTCTTGGTTGAAAACAATGTGAACCCATCCTTTAAATCTGATGGTAGTAGGGAATAAAAAGCATCACAAGGGAAATAATCAATAATATGACCAAAAGTTTAGTCCATTTTTAATAAATCAATTTCCCTTTAATTTGATGGCTGTTTCTCTTTAAAGGCCCTAATACCATGTAACTTACATATATTTCAATTCCATTCAGTTCAGTTGTATTTATATTGGGCCAATTCATAACAGAAGTTACCTCCTTTAAAAACTCTCTGTCACTAAAAATGTGGCTAAACGTTATTCTGCAGAGCCACAGTACGTTTGAGGTATACTCCAGTCATGAATATAATGGGAGAGCAAAAAAACGTGTCTTACACTTTGACCGTCTTTCCCCTTCCCCGGTGGTCCAGGGGGTCCGGTCAAACCGGGCTCTCCGGGTGAGCCTGTGGAACCTGCTTGCCCTGGTTTACCTGCCTCACCCTAAAAGAAAAGTTTCAATAAAGAAACAACTTTATTGAATACAACAGGTATGTCAGAAGGTACCTTAGATACTGTTACGTGAAACCTTTATCTGAGGCTGATTAAGATACTATTCTATGTGTAATGCTTGCGCTGCGATTGGACGTGCCCCGTTTATAACCACAGCGTCACACCCATCGCAAAAAACAGATATGTATCATGGCCACTTAGGTGAGTGAACAGCAATGACGTGGTGGGAACAGGCGTGATTCTGCAGATCAACAAATGAAGAGAGAGAGAGAGCAAAGACAATGCAAAAGCCATGAGAGATAGTAGAAAGTGTTCTGAATTGCTACTGCGAAACTCCCCAGCTACGTACAGCCGCCGCTGTAGGACTTGGAGGACTTTCAAGGTCACTCTCTCTTTTCTCTGCAGTCTTATTTTCACTCTGCATTGCCAAAACCATTCTGAACAAAAAAAAAAAAAAAACCCCATCCAACCAAATCCACCCGCAGCTTTAAAAAAAAAAGGTGACCGACCTTGTCTCCTCTCTGTCCAGCTGGACCAGGAGGCCCGATGATCCCTGGTATGCCCTGGAAGACAGACAACTAGTAGGTCCACACTGAAGTGATCTGTTATCCCTGGCTACTGTTCATATTTTATATCACACAGACACCATTTTTGTACAGACGATGGATAGATCACCGAAAATGCAAACTGGCGTCAATGAGAAGCTCCTCGAATTCATTTCAAAAGGTTTAGAGAAGACCTACCACGCTCCCCGGTAATCCGCGAGGACCCTGAGGACCCGCAATGCCAGGTGGACCCTGGCAGAAACACACCCGCCATTACAGCTACATTACAGTAGCGTAAACTACAAGTCGTGTGAAACGGTGCATTGCATCAAATCAGACAACTCACAGGGTCTCCGGCACGTCCGGTCTCTCCCACCGGTCCAGTGTCACCTTTTGGGCCCTGGAACCAAAAAATGGCAAATTAAAAACGTATTCCACTTAAATGCACTCGCTGGCTGGGAGGTACGGGATCACGGGAGTGTCTTACCGTTGGTCCAGGTGGTCCCTTAAAGCCTTGTTCACCAGGTAAACCTCTCTGACCCTTCAGAGAAGGCACATGAACCCATGAGTTTTAGGCATGCCCATATGTAGATTTCACGTATACTTTTATACATATATCAACATATTCTGCATTCTATTCTAATCCATCAAATATAATGTTTATCTATCAAATGCAATGGATAGAGATGGAAGAGTCAGGCCAGTGCATTACTGTCGCTTACAGTTTAATTTACTCAGCCAATTAAAGAAAGTCCCCTGAGCTCCCACACTGTGGCAGGACCGCTTCACTGTCACCACACCGAATCTCTACTGACATCTAGTGGACCCCCTCTGCGTATGGCCAGATGTGGTTTGGTGACTTCAATTGAAGGGACAGAAGAAACTCACCATCTCTCCTGGTTTCCCTTGATCCCCTTTCTCTCCCTTCTCTCCGGGTGTTCCCTAGCAACGGGAACAAACAAGGCGCGATTAGGAGTTCCGGCGGGGAAAAGAAGAAGTAGGGGAAGACGGGAGGAAGAGCAGAGGAAGATTCGAATCCTAAACTCTTTATTAATTTGAGTGCAGAGATAAAACAATAGTGAGGTAATAAAAGAAGTCCACTCACAGGTTCCCCAGGCTCAGGGATGACATTTGCCACCTGTGACGAAAAAGCAGAGAGTAGATAATAACTGACCGCATCTGCGCGGAGTGCTGAGTCAAACAGCATCACTGACTCCGTCTCCTCCATCATGATTAGGTCATGTATCACAGGGCTGTGGCTGAACCGTAAGTTCACATGCGCACTAGAAACTGCAGAAATTTGACTTACATTTCCCGGAGCGCCAGGCGGTCCCCTACTTCCCACTTCACCCTGAGGCAGGAGACAATACGTTCACGTGGTCTGCATACTAACGACCTTATTACAGCTAATACTGCAGGGTGGCCATTACTCAGACAGAAGAAGACGCCTCTGTAACGGCCGCAACACGGCAGGACGCACAGCGCGAGTTTTCAGCGTTTGTTGTTGAATATGCCTGACGTTCAATTTCACCTTTATGTCGTTGTACAGCATACGAAACAGGCTCCTTATTTCTGATTTACCTTGTCGCCCTTTTCACCTTTTGGCCCAAAGGGTCCGTCCGGTCCTCTTTCTCCCTATAAAAGAGAAGCCCAGATGTAATGGAAAATGGAAAACCTTTCTTCGGACCACAGACCACATTTTGCACTTTCATGCAAGCAAAATGGGGACATTTTTAATTGGAAGGAGGAAGACAAGAGCGTCTCCGAGCTTTATTTCGCGACACCCAGCTGCCCTTGAGGGTGTCCCAGGAGGTTACCCAGCCAAATTAGGGACAGTTCATTTCACTCGAATTTATTTAGCCAGAAATGATTTCTGCTCCATAATAATATAAGAGTGGCCTCAAGAGGATGTCTCCCCATGCACAGTAGCTATTACACAATTCAATACTAAATCAACAGTGTAGATCATCTTGCAAAATAAGGGGTCTATAGCTGTGAATGAGCATACTCCTGGTGAAGCCTGATCAAAAGCAAAGTCACGCCTACCGGAACACCCCTGTCTCCTCTTGCTCCATCAGCCCCTGGTTGTCCAGGGGAACCAGCTTCTCCCTGTAGGAAGAAAAACGACCCACACACGTGACATGATAAGCTCTGTTTCATTAGCTTACAAAATATCCCAAACCAAAAAAGTCAGCCGCTGCAAACTCACTCTCTCCCCTGGAGGCCCTCTTGGACCGGGAGGCCCGTCGTCACCCTGGGGAGAGGACACACGGCCACAAAAATGTCAGATTTGCAAATGGAAAATAAACATGCTATCTCACAAGCATGCGTATGTCTTCAGCTGTGTCCGGGGTGTTTCTGGGTGCGATTGAGTCACAGTGCCTTAGGTCCGGGCTTGCCAGGAAAACCATCTGCTCCACGCTCTCCCCTGGGGCCCTTCAGAGACACAAGATTTCGATTTAGATGTCATGTTTTCAAAAACCTGCATTTGCTAGAAACATTTGCCAGATACCGTATGTAGTAAACGTAAACCCACCTCAACTCACTTTAGCCATCACATTAAATGTATATGTTGCTGATTCTTCAAAAAACAATTTTTCTGGTTGCTTATTCTCGCAGTTGTTTAGCCTGATAACCAGACTGAATTGCCATTTTGTCTAACTTGATTCATATATGAATCCTTATATGAATCGACAGTGATTCAGAGGTATGGAACCAGGCTGGTAGCTGCTAGCTTTCCTAATTGTCTTACATCTCACACATTTTCTTTCTTTAGCATTCTCCACTCTATGTCTAAAGTAAATGTGCCACTCAAATAGTAATACTGAGCATATTTTATAGATATTGCTACTGTTATCCACACTTGTGACTTAGAGACTTGGAGGTCGTAAGCCTCACAGTCATTGCCCTTGCAGTGCTCACAGTGATTTTAACCTTAACGCTGTATTTAAGCTTCTTTCTTTTTTTTTTGTCGTCTTGGGAGCAAAACACCGCTACCAGCCCAACAACACAAGCCTATCCTGGCCAAAGTAAACCGTTGCCTATATACAGTACAAGTCCAATACAATGCTACCCTTTTATCCTTGCTTTTGTGTTCACCAACTCCTCAGAAATATTTCCGGGTCTTAAGCTGTTTGATGCTAAACTTTGTTCGCCAGCTAGTTGCTACCTTTGTGTGCATGCAGTGCATTGTCTGCATTTCAGATCTTTTTCACTTCAAATGGCTGCCTGCTGCAGCCGGAAACGCAGCTGATGGGAGCAGTGAGAGTAAACCAAAACAGGCAAGTCGTGGGCCATGAAACCAAAACAATGAGCTCAAAGACACTAAAAAGCTCCATAGAGCTGAGCAGAACTGCAGATTTGGGTGATAATTCTCTGTTGTTTACTATGTGCAATACGCAGCCCCTTTCACATTACACATGAGGTATTGTTCGTATACAATTTTGTTTACCATGAGCAGTTAAGTCTAAAGGGCATACTGACCATGGTACCGTCATTTCCAGGAAGACCGTCCAGGCCGTCTTTACCAGGAAGTCCCTTTGAAGATCAGTGACGAAAGGTTGACATTTAGTGACATGAACGGAGAAACGACAACAGAGAATGAACCCCTATGCCATTAACAACAAATTATGTTTTCATTTGAGAATAAAAGGGCCAACTCACAGGCTTTCCAGGCTCTCCTGGTTTGCCTGAAAATCCAATTTCGCCAGGCAGACCCTTCATTAAGAAAGAACAGGTATGTGAGCATGTTAATCATTCCGTAACCGACATTTATTTATCAGTTTTAAGGATTATTGTGTCCTGATCTCTGTGTGTGGTCACTTACAGGAGGTCCAGTGTGTCCTTGGTTTCCTGGTGGCCCAGCTGGACCCTGAGGACCCTGCAAAATAAAAAATAACATCAGTGTGAAGATTTATATCACTAGATCATCATCTCATAAATATACTCGTAGAATGTGGGTTTTTGAAGGCCTCTGTATTTTTTGGATAGCAATAAAATAAACACTGTACCAATAAGCAATATATTTGGATTTGTTTTCTTGCCAAACATGTTTAATACAAATATTCAGATTTTCCCAAGAATCTTATTGAAATGGACTTCTAAAAGACAGTGTACATTGGGAGCAGCCACTAGAGGGGGGTATTATAATACTGTTTATAGCTCATTCAATGCTGGATACCAGTTGAAGACAGGTGTATTTCTATTTTGCTCCAGGGAGCAATTTAGAAAAGTAACTGACATAACCTGTTGGCTTGAATCTAGCCTGTTTTCCCTCTATTACAACACAAAGTGAAGACACCTTTGAGAGAGCAGTAATTTTGTGCTTTGTGGGTCACATCAAATATTGAGCAACCCGCACAATTAAAATGCCAAATGTATTCTCCTCAGTTCCTCCTTGAGGGGTCATGGAGGTGCAAGATCAAGAACCAACAGAAGCTGTACAGCAACAAGAGGCCATTTTACACGAGTGTATTACAAATATGCGTGTACATTTTCCTTGATATGAAATTGAAATTGTTCTTACAGGGGGCCCAGGAAGGCCATCCACTCCGGGCAATCCACTTTCACCTTTCTTTCCCTGGAAGACAACAGTTGATGAATTAAATTTAAAACTAAATTTAAAAAGCATTCAATACATAAGGTGAGTTGTTTCCGTGGCCGTAGCTACTACTGGGGACGCTGTGGTCGTGTCCTCAGTATTTCTTCTTCCATTTTGGGATTATTACAGGAGAGTTTAAAAACGTGAGCTTTTTAATAAAGTCTCCCACATTTGCATTTTGTTGGGCCCATTCCAGTATTTTTACAACCCAGTAGCCTATTATTCTATGATTCAGCATTTCTCAACCAGAATTTGGCAGGGTACGGCTTTGGCACAATGTTTAGAAAACAAAGCTAGAAAATAAGAAGGTAAAACGTAATCTTACGTGGAAAGAATTTTCCTGGAAAGAACGTGTAATTTGGACAAATTCTGAGATGGTTATTTTGTAGTTGTGTTGAGCTTATAACGAAAGGGAAAGCACAATAATGTCATATGGTCAAACATTGACTTAATACTAGAGTCTAAGGTCTTTCACGCATATTTTTTTTATGCCATTAAATTGTTCAGTTCCCGTGTTTCACATCATATCACATTAAAGCTAGCTCGTGAGATAGCCACAGTTAGCCTTTGGCTTAATTTGTAGCTTTAGCTAAGGGCCTTAGCTAAAGCTACAAAGAAATTCACTTACAGACTTTTCCGTAGATGTTGTCTGTAATTGAAAATATCAATGCTGATGAACCAACATCTTGGTAATTTAGTCAGTTATTCCTCATAACTAGGTTTAGGCAGCGGCTAAATCCAGTCATAGTGGATAAAAGAAAGCAGCAAACCTTCTGCTAAAGCTAACATCACTAACTTAAGAGAGTAGTAACTTTTTTGACTCTAGTGGATTTCAAGTGATTTGGTTAAGCTACCTCTAAATCACAAATTTAAAAGTACTACAGTGTAAATGTATTTATTATGTCGCTTTCAGCATATATATTAATGGCAGATGGCCAGACAGACACAGCAAAACAGAGATGTGTTTCATCCCTAAATTCCCCCCAAAAAATCGATCTAAATACACGAAATAAAATTCATTCTCCTACACAAACTATCGACTGGACAAGAAAGCTATAAAAACATGTGGATAGCCTATTGTGTTTTTCCCTTGCATTCTCAGACCACTGTCACATTTCCATACGACCGTCTACGGGAATATCCGGGCACTTTTTTGCCTTGTTTTTCTTCATGTTTGTATGTTGGCCGTTTAACACCTCGGCTGTCATCTCAGGACAGAGGTGAATGCGCAGGCCTCGGCAGCGGTGACACAGGCGACTGATGAGAGCTTTGCTGCAGTGGAGGTGAGAGCGGCTCAATCTATACCAACTCAACTGTACAGCCAACTCTATCAGCACTGTAGACCACCCTATTACCACAGCTCCCAGCCTTCCATCACCTCCCCAAACACACACTCTCTCCCTGTGCATCTTCAGCCGAGATATAACAACCCTAAAGCTGGAGAAAATGGGTCAAAGTCCTCACCATCTGTCTGGGGGTTTTTTTTTAGGATTCACTTGGAAAGCATTCCATGGGGCTGTAATACTCTTCAGTGGGACCTCCAATGAGCTTAAAAATTAAAAGCAAGGCTACACAAAGGGAGACTTTCTAGATATTGTGCAGTCTGAACCCAAAGTGATCACTTTATTCATGTTAATAAACTACAAATCCACCGACCTCAAAGAGACTTGTCTGACTGAGGATGAAGTGCAGTCTGGGGGTAGAAAAGTCTTTTATTTGTGGCCAGGGGAGGTTTGCCTTGCCTCTGCTGCCCAACTGAGCAGCTGCAAATGTTGATTCCAACATATTGCTGATGAGACGTTAATTGCTCCCAGTGGAGAAGGGGAATGGAGGTCAAGATCTTTGTTAATGTTTTGAAGGAACAAATTATGCAGAACCACTGAGTCTGTTTTAATTACACACTGCTGTGTGATGGGACCAGTGTGGAGTGAGACAGAGGGAAAAGAATATGAGAGACAAAGGACAGTTTTTTCAGATAATTCGACAAGCACTGATAGCAGCTATAGTATCACTTCTCATTAGCGTGAGGAATAAATATCAGTTTTCTTAATTCCAGATAATCCCATTGGAATATACAGTTATGGGACTAAGGTATAAACTTCCAATTGCTGAAAGTTTTGCTCTACAAGAGCTTCTCTGGAGGCATAAAAAACTATTTTTTCTACAATATGTAAAGCACAGAGCTCCCAAGACTCCATGCATGAAAATATTTCTTGGGATTCAAGTCACTTTTGTTGACTCTTTCAGATCTTTCCTTAGCCTTAAGTAAGTGTGGGCATGTCAGGCATTCGTTAATAATGTTCCTTTATTATGTTGGTTAAAAAAAAAAAAAGACAATTAACATAATGACTCATTCTGAATTATTTTTCACACATCACGTTTCTTCTCTCAAGACGAGGTTGCATGAACGGGCCCTTAACGTTGTCGTCATGAAATAGTGATGAAATAACAAAACAAACTGTTTACAACTTGTCACTTTGCGTCACAATAACGGGATAATGTCCTCTTAGGCCTTCCACAGGAAAGGCGAGAGGTAGTACAGGATGAGGCTAATATACAGTACATGCTGTAGGCAGGGAACTTTGTTGCCCTGAACTGAGCCTCCCAGGCAGACTGTTCTGTCAGGTTTTCTACAGATTCTGTCTGTTTCCTTAGGATGAAAAAAAAAAAGCTAATCTCCAGTTCAACCACATCCTAACCTCAGCATATCTCAATACATAGCCTAGGTTATGGTATGTTTAGGTTTAGATTGTATGAGGCGAAGTAGAAGCATAAAATTGAATTAACTTGAATTCAAGTTGCCGGTTAGCAGACTTGCACTCCTTTTGCCCATTGATATAACTCAATCAATAAGATTCTACCTAAGACTCCAGTTTGCCCTATTAATATGTGCTGTAAACTCAGTGTGCAGTACTCTGAAGCCAGAAACAACAAAGACAGCTACACGTGTGCAGGTATTTAACAACTATGTACTTTGTTGAGCATCTCCTGGTACAGCATAGGTTCTAAGCACTGAAGTGATGAAGAAATGTGGAGGAGACATGTCCAGATAGCCCCCCTTCAAAATGAGACTCTTACCCTCTGGCCGAACTCTCCAGGCTCCCCAGGTAGACCCTGTAGACCCGGGGGACCCTGAGGAATAAAATGTTCAGCTGCAGTTCATACGGCACAACTGGTGTTTTCATGAACTGCTCACTACATCTGAACAGGTGTCTTTGCCACAACAACAAAATCTCAGAATCCAGAAAAAAATCCAAAGACGAAACATGTAGAAAGGAAGTAATTAATCATGATCCTTACAGGAGGCCCTGGGGGGCCATCGGCCCCTGGAGGCCCAGGAGGTCCAGCATCTCCCTGAAACAGGTCAGACACATGGGTATGTATTACACATACGTGATATAACTTCAGTTAGTATTTCAGATTGCAGTTACAGTTTACTCTGGTGAAATTGTTCTGACAACAAATTATTTTCCACACACATAAACCAATTTCCTACAAAGTAAATATACCACAATATAGTCAATATTGGTGTATTTAGTTGTTTTTGTGTTCCTGTTGATCACTGCATTTTTCATGATGGGATTAACACTGCATTAATAATCTGCTACCAAATTCTTTTCCTAATATAGTTAAATGTGGTTTATGAACATTAACACTATGAGGCAGTCTTCAAATATTTACTTACCTGCTAATGAAGCAAACACGATAAACAATTTAATTCATTTTCGAACAATTACTCACCTTTTCACCCTGTAAGTCTTCATTATGAACCTAAATTAAAAGGAAAGATGAATGAATAATCACATTGTGTTACTATGCAAATTAGTAAATGATTGTGACATTCATTGTGCCACCTTGCTTTAGTTACTGTGAAGAAACAAGGCCATGGTCATTACAACCGGTGACCCATATCTCACACAAATCTTATTTTTACTGTTTCATTGGACATCAAAACCCCGCTATGGCTTCATGTAGACAATGTTGCTTTTTCCGTCAAATTATTCCCCTGAAGAAAATAAACACACTGGGAGAATGTGTTCTTCTGCTCTTCATAGAGCTGCGACCAACGATTATTTTCATAATCAATTAATCTGATCATTATTTAGTTTTAGTTATTAAAAATGTCAAAAAAAAAAAAAAAAAAAAAAAAAAAAGGCCCATTACAGCACAACCAGAATTCAGATTGCTTGTTTAATCCGACCAAAAGTCCAAAACCCAAATAAATTCTGTTTCTCTACATCCTCGTATTTTAGTAGCTGGGAGCAACAAATTTGTTGTAATTTCTGCTTGAAAATGAGTGAAACAATTCACTATCAAAATAGCTGCCGATTTATTTTGTCAATCAACTAATCAGTTAATTGACTAATTGTTTAGCTCCTTCCATCAGGAAGAAAATGCTGTTCATCTTTCTAACTCCATCCCGTCATGATGTTCTTTTTGGTCTATTTTTGGCACTTACCATATCCCCAGGTAATCCGGGAAGGCCTCTCTCCCCCTGTGACGTAGTGCACACAACAAGGATTAAAACCCTGTCATTAGAACGCACCTCGGGCAATATGGTAATGATACGGCAACGGCCATAATTTGTGAGATGACACGTGTTAAAGTGCGCACTTATTGTAGGCCTGAGGGAAAGTGAAACTTGTGCCCAATTCTTTGTGCGTATGTGTGTACGCGTGCGTCCTTGTCCATGCATAAGGGTGTGGTATGAGCATGTGTGCACCACTGGAACAATCATCAAAGTCAGTAATTACAGACAGACAAATGAACTCTGCATTTCATTTTCTCAGACAAATGAGTGGGCTGACTTTGATGGTACACAGAGGAGACTGGGGAATGTCTGGAGAGTGCAGACAGTAGCTTGGGAAACTAATGATACCTCTTTGAAATGATTTATATCAGTGCAGCTTAATAACATTATGCTTACGGCAATATCCTCTTTGAATTATTTCTAATCAAGTGAACAGGGTGCTTTGCATACGACGCAAGGGGGGTGGGGGGGTGCATACCTTGCTGCCTTTGATTCCGCTGGCCCCGGGTGCACCAGCCAGTCCTCTCAAACCCTAATCAATTTTAGACAAAAGCCTCATTAATACAAAGGTGACTCACCAAACCTGTCATAGAGGAATATCTGTTGTCTGCTCGGAGCTGCAGACAACAGGAGGGGGATCACGACTTACCTCTTTCCCAGGAACACCAGGTTTGCCAGGTAATCCATCCAAACCTGCCTCGCCCTAAAATGGAAACAAGGGTATAGTATGTGTAAAGTATTGCTGAAGCCAATTTAAGTTTTCAATAATAATTCTGGCTACATTATACAAATAAATGCTTTTGCACTCCACCGATATTAAATAAAAGCGATTTATATGGTCATGAAAACTTTTATATTTACTAATCCAAACACCCAAGGTCTGGTGAGTTTTGTGTCATTAAGTAGCCTATGTGACATTTTCAGTTTGTCTGCAACAAATAAAAGTTTGGCACAGTTAGCATGTGCAGCGAGAGCTACCGGGGTGTCACAGATAAAGGCAGGAAAACGAAATATCATCCACAGAAAATCCAGGGGAAAAGGCCTGTCGTGAAAATAACGAGCGAAATGGAAAAATTTATCAAAAACAAGACTGAAGGGTCGACAGCCAAGCTCGTAGGTTAGCTCTGTGATGCACAGCGTTCTCCTTAACACATCCATGACACAGCGGTGCTTTGAGCTAAACGCTAATGTGGCGTTAGCATTTGCTAATTTGCATTAAACAAAAAGTGCAGCTGAGGCTGTTGGGAATGTCATTAGATCTGCAAGTATTTTGGTCACAAACCAAAGTATTAAACAAGGTGAAATTGTGACCAATTCAAAAATTGTTTTCACCAACAGGAAATTGCTTACTAACTGACTGATTGGCTGAGAGACAGCTCTAAACCTGGCATCAGCATGTTCAAATGGAGCTTCAGTATTCCTAGAACCTGCTACACATCCTCATGCCACGTGGCAAAGTAATCAATGTACTGTAGTGTTTACTGTTTTACACAGACCCCTTGTAACAGTTGTTTACATGTAAATTCAAGTACAAGATACAAAAGTAATTGTTACAACTGGTTCTTATATTTTCCTGCTGTGGTTACTCGATCTGTTGCTTGTAGCATCACTGACATCATGATCACAAAAACATCTTGGCAACTTGACTTTAATTGGAAACCATTGTGATGCTGGGAGATTACCTTTCATTCATTTATGAGCAGTCTGAATTGCATTGTAACATCATTGTGGTGGCAAAAGGAGGACGGTGTTAGCAGCTCAGAGGAAACTTCAGACATCAACAGAGCTTTATAGTAGGCCTGAATGAGCTGCATTATAGCCAAACGCCCCCACAGAATCCCAGACAGGAAGTGTGGAGAGTGAATCAAGGAAGCCACATCTGTTTGCACGATTACGCCCCTCAGTTCTCTGGTCCTCTGAGAAGTATGGTCTCTCTCAGAAGTTAACCCTGTCGTCAGGAGTTGCAGCATGAACTCTATTCTGTACATGTTCCAACTAACACACTGGTTCAAATCCCATGACATGCTGGGAAAACATGGACAGTGAAAGCACATGGGTGACTGTCTTTGATCAAGTACTCTTGAGCAAGATGCTGTACCCCTATCTGATGAGACCGGCACTCACAGTTGTAGCAGGCAGCTCCCATGTAGGAATATATGTGTAAATGCGTGAATGGGACACATGAGGATCTCTTTACATTCAACAATTCAAATTTGATCAAGAAACTGGTACAGTATTACTTACCCTGGCTCCCGAAGTTCCTTTTTCACCTTTTATACCTGATTCACCCTTCAACAAAGCACAGCAACATCATAATATAATTTCAAAAAGGAATCTTATCATTTATCAATATCAGCCCTTAACCGATCATTTGGTGAAGTGCATTCAGACAACACTCACAGTGACTCCTTTTGGTCCTGGCACGCCAGGAATTCCTGCATCCCCTTGAATTCCCTATATGATATAAATTGAACAACATTAAATTAGCGGGCGTTATTGATTTGGGACGCTCCAAAAGTGTCAAAGTTTCACTGACTCAGCAATATACTGTAGGCCAACTGATGGACCGCTGAGTCAGAGCTCAATCAATGTAAGACATTTAACTGAAACCCCCAAAACATAAACATCACTTTCAGTGACAAGAAAAACAAAACCACCCCCCTCCTATGGGAGAACCTTGACCGTTGCCCTTCCTTATGCAAATAAAGAAAGAAATGTCTTCTGACATTCATTTGCAAGGTATAATTCTTTTAAACACTGCTTTTTTATATATAATGTTTCTTGAAGGGTCATTTTCCTCTCCAAATGACACATCACAGCGTGCCTGCATTTATGCTATAGTAAAGATGTTGGCTTGACTGATATTTGAAGCCATAACTTGCAAATGTTTACACAGTGGCACCCATTTGAACCGTATTACTGAAAATGTCTGTTTTCCTTTTTGGTCTTAATGAGGTTTATCACAATTACCATGTAGGGAAATTATGCTTTAATCAGTATCGTCAGCTGGATTCTGAAAGCTTAGTTTTATGACTAAATGAAAGAAATTATGCTGTTGCAATCTAATTTGGCCTCTTTACAGTGTTTTAGAGTAAAATAGCACTTTGCTGTGTGTGCAGCATCAACTACTAATGGGTTAATCAGATCATTCACTAATGTATTGTAAAGAATAAGTGAGTGAATAGGCCTCTTTCACAAAAGACATTTTGGCATGTCACAGAGGAAAAGCACAGTTATAAATAATGAAAATTAATGACGGCTGAATTCCATTTGGCTCACTGTCATCGTTAATGTTATTGATAGCACCTGTGGCTTTCCTGCCTTTGCTGCTGCGAAGGTTCAGGCTAACAGCCTGAGTGGCAAAAAAGTTTTGCCACTTTGAGCATCACAAGCCGAGTGCCATATAGTTCCATAAGATTAAAAAAACTGCAGACGTCTCTACGGTCGATATCTCCAAACCTCGGCAACTCACAGCAAAATAAGCTAGATGCATAAATAGCACCACAGGTAAGAGGGAAAATATGCATTTTTGATTTTGGGGTGAACTGTCCCTTTAAATGCTTTATTTATTTATTTATTTTTGTTATTAATATTATTATTATTATTATTATTATTATTATCTTTATATTTGTTGCCTTATACAGTTGTAATTGATAACGAGCTAGCAAACAATGGCTTACTTACACATCCAGCATACAGGGAGCGACATTAGCATGCATTTGGAGTCGTTTCCTGGCCCCCAGATAAATGCATTCACGCTTGTTTTTGCTCTGGTTTGTACCAATTCCTGAGAAAGCTACCTGGCTCTGAGCTGCTAGCTAGATGTTTGACTATGTTAACTGGCTAGCAATTGGCTAGCTTTGTATCTCTGCCATTTATGCTAGGTAGCTAGCGTTCAGGGGCTCATCAGAGATTTTGAAACAGCTGCCTTTAGTTGCAGGAAATGGAGCTAGTGAAAGCAAAAACATTGAACCATACAGTAAATGTGCCATAAAAGCAAAACAATGAGTCAAAAGAGGCTAATAAGGCTACATTTGGTGATAATCCTTTGTGAATACATCTTTGTGAGTGACCCCTTTCACCGACTTTACACATAGTCATTTGATTTATTATATAAAAAATGATTTGTGGGGTTTTAATAAAACCACATTCCACGAATTATTTTGCCATATATACAGCAGATTAGTCGCCCTATTTGCAAAGCTAGCCAACAATGGTTAAGCAACTGTCAAAATGAGGTGATAGGCTTCTATTTGAGTGTTCACCTCCTTACACACAAATACTTTCAATCTTTCAATACTTTCAATACTTTGCAATTTCACATCACATCCTAATGGTAATACTACTGTATATACCAGGTCAAAGTGAGGAGGTGAGCTCTATTTTCTTATAGTCTTTCACATCCATCTACAGTTCACAGATATGTAGTAGTATTCTCTGTGTTGTATCGAAAGGGGGCGATCATTTCCTGTAATCCTGGCTCGAGTAGCCTGCCACAGTCCATTGGCCAAACCTGAGCCAGAACCCCTCCCTCCTCCTTCCTCCCCCTCCTGCCTCTTTCACCAGCTGCTGCTTCATCCAAGGGAAAGTCAACCAAAGTGTCCCCCTTTTTTCACAGGAAATCGATAACAGGCTGAGAGGTAATTGTCCAGAAAAACGTATGTACGCCCACTTAACAGAACGAGTGCGTCTCTGAGATCAGTGCCAAAACCAGAATGACTAAAGATATCCTTTTTTTTTTTTTCCTTTTTTACCCGCACCAACATTTTCTTAAAATCCTTCAACTATGAGCCAACTGCATGTGCACACCTTTGATCCAGCAGCCCCTGGCAGCCCTGGATCACCAGCCCGTCCTGCTTCACCCTATTTACACAACAAAAAACATGCAGATGAAAACATACGCATTTGCACGAGTGTCTCAGAAATGGTTTGACATTTCAAAAACTGTATTTCTTACTTTGTCTCCAGATAAGCCATCGATACCCGGCACACCACCAAGTCCCTGTCAGATGATTGCAAACACATAATTAATACCAGTATGTGAACTTTTAAGATTCCACATATTAAAGAAATCCTCCACATGTCCAGGTTCACAAGTGCCACACCTTCTCTCCTTTTTGTCCAGGAGCACCTGTCAACCCTATCCTGCCTGTATCACCCTGTAAACAGAAGGCAAGTATTTACATTGACTGTGCTGTGATACATAAGCATGCAGGGTAGCCGGTAATGCAGGCGACGATGGCGTGCCGTCAGAATATCAACCTGTTAGCTTTACAGAACGTGGTTTGGAACATGGTGGTTGGAGGATTAATGTAGAACAAAGTACAAATGTTAGAGAAGAATTGACGTGATTAATCGAACAATGGAGCATACAGTAACACAGACATGTGGACAAAAGACAGAAGTTAACATTATACAGAAAACACAAAGAGTTACACAAGTCAAGATACACAAAAACACGTACAAACTTTTGAGTAAATGTTTGGGAGCCAGAATATTCTAACAGCTGTCAACAGCTTCACCAAGACCCACTATGGTCTGGTCGCACATCCAACCAAAGACTCAAGGAACAATGGCTTTCCATTTTCCTCGGAGTGTTGCACGTTTGGTTTGTACACTGATGTCACATGCTATGCCAAGGAATGCCTTGGAATTCGAAAGCTGGACTGAGTGAAAAGTAATGGATGTTAAATAACACAGTACCACATGGTCTTGCCCACCACACGACTTCCCTCTGCTTCATAAACCACTTTACAAGTCACAGAAGGTTGCCCTTTAATTTGTTTTAGGAGCTTATATTGTTTTAACGCACGTCATTTCTTTCATCACAGAGATTAGCAGAAAGGCCCCTGCTCTGCTCTGCTATAACAAAAAAGACATTATTGTGTGTTCCTGTCGGTTAAAGATGCAATTAGAAGCAATCAAAGCCGGATGAATTCATTTTCACCCCACACGACATGATGACCGACATTGACCATTTTTGACCACAGCTTGAAGTTGGCTTACGTCATGTTTTTGCAGCAGCCTTAGAAAAGTTTACAACAACAAATTGCAACCTTCTCTGGGAGAAAGTGAAGACAGATGCTCGTGCAGAAAGTAAGAAATAGAAAAGCAACAGGGATGCTCTGCATGAAAGTGCTCTGCAATTTAAAATTAGTTGTCTCTGTTTAAATTTGTTTTTTTTTCAGAGACAACAAAGTTATACACTGTAGGTATACCTGTATTATCCAAAATAATTTACAAATGCATTCTCAAAACTATCACAGCCAAAGCAGATACCACAAGTGAGAAGACCATGTCTCATCTTCCAGACCTCTTGTGGCCATTTTAAGTGTCCCTCTCTGGACAGCTTGAATGATGCATGCCGAGGTTTTTGTCTCAAGGAATAAATTATACTCTGCGACTCCCAGCTGGCACTGCCAAGCAGTACAGAGGCTGTGATTTGTACTGGGTGGGCGTCTGCATAGGCCTACCCTCTCTGCTACACATCCTCTGTGGTAACCTGTCCTGTAATTCTGACAATAACAGCTATGAGCATTTTCCTAGCCACTCCCTGACTAGAAAATAGGTCAAATTTATAATGATATATAAAAGAAAAACATGAAACATAAGATAGGAAAAAAAGGATGCTACAAAACATATTTTTTTAAAGAAAGAAATTAGAAAATTGTGAATTACATGCATCTAAATTATGCACTGAGACAAACATGTATTTGGGTTAACATGATGCTCATGCAGCATCAGGAAGAGCAGGTTTACTTACCTTCTCACCTCTGTCACCTTTGACAGAGATTACTTTGCCCTGCAAATAATTAATCGATAAGGATCAATTATTATCGAGGCAGAAAGAAAAGCAGATGAGATAATAGCTGGAAGGCATGCAATCTGAAATAAATGAAATATATATGATAGTATCTATGGTACAGTACCAACAAAGCTTTGAAACTATCACAACAGCACCAAACACGATGAGCTGAAACTCAATCACTTAGCTATTATCTCTCCATTCAAAGGAAAACTACACTTGTAATTGTGCACGCTTTAAGTTTTCATACAGTTTCTCCTTTTTCTCCTCTGATTCCTGGTGGTCCGAAGGCGCCCTTAGGGCCAGTGTCACCCTGTAAACGTAGGCATGTTCACACGATAAAAAAGTAGAACAAACAACTCTGGAACATAATGAAACTGTAGTCTTGTATCACACCCAAACTTGTACTTAAAGGCAATGGTGGATGACCTTTTCGCCCTTAGGACCTGCAACACCGGGTGCACCGATCTCTCCCTGTGAGAAATGAAAATACAGACGTCCAAAAGCCATTAAAGAAAGGATTCCTACTCTGTGGAACTAATAGGCAATCAGGTGACTTTACCTTCACTCCTTCAAGGCAGGAGCAGTTCACTTGAGGGTCTCTTTGATGCTCCACAACAGTAGGTGTTGGAGTGGGGATCTCCACAGGGGGGGCCTCTGTCACTACTTTCTTAGGGCACTGAAATGACAGGATTAATGCCATAAGTGACACAAAACAAAATGTAGCAGCAGTGGTGTCAGGAGTATCTGATAAGCATTAAACCACTCTGGCTTGACAATAAATGGCTTTTAGATGACGTCACACACCTTGTAGTGGCCATTTTTAAAGTCATCGGTGTATTCTAGCAACTGATTGCTTTTTAAAGTTAAAATAGTTCAAAATTTGGGAAGTACCCTTCCTCGCATTCATGCTGAAAGTTAGATGAGAAGATCAATGCCACTCTCATGTCTATGCGTTACGTATGGCACTTACCTTGGTAATTATCTTGGTAATTAGCTTAGTTTAACATAAAGACTGGAAGCAGGGAAAAACACCTATCTTTGGCCTGTCCAAATTTCACAATCTAACATTGTAATAACATTGTAACTCAGTTGTTTAATTTGTAGAAAAATCTAGTAATTATAGGGGGAGGTACATATTCCCTGATGAACAGCGGCTAGGCGCAGTGACTTCCTGGACTCTTGTCTTCACCATGAGGCAGTGTCACAAACTTTTTTCAATGGCAAGTAGCTAAAGCCTGCTCAAAAACATTACTTTGCATATCCATGCTGTCATAACTACTGCATTTACATATTTTAAAGTTTTTTAAAAATGAGGGTCAATCTAACAAAAATGGTTTTATCTAGTTTTATCATTAGCCATTATTGTTTTTTAAGCTGATGTCACATCAATATGCATTTAAATCTACTTCTAAATTCAAGGCCTATTATGTTGGCTGTATAACACTGGAATAAACTCACTCTTAAAAACGCTTGTGAACTCTGTGTATTTAGAGAGATTATAAAACTTTAATAGCCAATTTAAATGATTTAGAATAAAAACAAAGGAGAAGGAGTTCCCCCAACAAACAATGGGGATCAGTTATTGGTCATTAGGTACGCACATTCACAGCTTATTCACATTTCTCTCTGGCTTCTGATTGGTTGACTCAGCGTGCTTCTGCTCTCCCTCACTCACTCAACACAGTCAGTCCACAGAGCCTCAGGCACATGAAAGCACATTTACTGAGAAATATAGAGTTGTGAAGTGGGAGGAACAATTTCGGATGTCCCTAGTTCTGGAAGTACGGTAAATGTACCATTCATTTTCCCCATAGACAATATTATGTGTTGGAGTTGGAGCAGGTGGAGCACTTAAAACTTTCCCAGTTATCAGTACAAAAAATGTAGTACTCCGTTCCAAATGATCTGGTTCTTTGATAAAAAGTCGAAGGTACAAGACTGACTCATGCCTGCCAACACTCACATTTTTCCCAGGTTCCCATATTTCAAGGTCATCTCCCGGGGCCCTCCTATTTTGTTGTTTCTCCCAGGAAACTCCCGTAATTTGCATGGCCCGCAAATTTTTGAATAATCGTCATACACAGATTCAAGTTTTGGATGTTCTTCTGACGTCACCCAAGTTACCTAAAAAAACCTCACGTATTTTGAAACTTAAATGTTGGCAGCCTGACTGGCTTAAACAAATATACAGTAAGTGGTGGATTTATGTGTTCTTGTGACTCATAATCTGGTCACTGATACAGCTGATTAGTTTTGTTTTCAGCTTAGCTGCTCCAACATTTAATTTAAACGGATCTAGTCTTGTTTATGCATCTCTCTTTTGCAAGCTACAGAATTATTTTATACATATTAGTATATTTGTAGACAGCCAAATCTCCATGGTGGAGCCAGATATGGCAGAAGATTTTTGACACTGCCCACTATACTCACAGGTCCATTGGGTAGATCACAGCAGGTTTCCAGCTCTGCATGCTTGGAGTCACAGTAAATCATCATCCTCTGGAGGTCAAACTGCATGGACACAGACAGACAATTGATGAACAGAACAACCTCAGGAAAATAACCTTAGCTCACACACATTACAATATCTCCAGAGTGGAGGATGTCGGGAAATTAAAAATGTACCACTGCCTGGCATATTTCTTCATTTCCCTACATGGGTATATTAAACTATCACACGTGCAGGTAAAGACTCACATCAATTGGAACACTGTCATATAGCCTCTTCCCAATCACTGTCTTTCCCTGGATATCAATGTCCTCCCTGTCTTCAATGGGCAAAGTCTGGATGTGTTTGCAGTCCAGGTACAGAGACACAGACTTGGCTTCCACACTGAGGGCAATCTTGTGCCAGTTACGGTCAAACAGATTGTCAACTTCAGGGTTCTTGAACACAGCTCTGACAGCATCTTTTGTCAGGCCGACAGCGTTGTACTCCACTGCTTTGTTATCACCGTCCAGGCGGATGGACACCTGACAAGTCAAAGACAGGATAATGTTATGTAGAGAAATACAGAGAATTCAGAGAATTAAACCTTGTTTTCTGTGGAGGCAAATTATGAAAGTATATAATCAAGCCAACTGAAGGCACAAAGTTTAGAAAGTTGTCTCAAATCTTTTGATTTGGGGGACATAAAACCGTTTTAGAAAAAAGTTACACCTGCTTTAACACGAAGAATTGTAGTATTACAATTTGAGATTCCATTTGAGATCCGGAGTCTGGATTTAATTTTATCTGGCTTGACAGAGGTAAATACACCATTTCTATGATTTATGCCCAATAAATCAAAAAGAAATGGTAAGTGAGCTATTCTAATTTAACCTTATAATTGGCCAAATCCAGACACATAATAATCAAATTTATTACTATTTACATTTGGCTGACCCACCTGTGGGATTCCATATTTGTCAAAAACCTGCCAGAGGTACCAGTCTTCCCGTCTTGAGGTTTTCCTGAATTTGAATGTCGTCACAAAGGCATATTCATCGGGCAACCCTTGAGGAAACACATCTCTGCAGAATAAAAGCACACCGTTACTGCCAAAATAAACTGTGCTTTGCTACTTATTTTGATAAATTTTGATTAAGAACAATACAATGCATACAATATTATGTTTTAATATCCACCCTAAGAAATGCTGATGAATCTGATATATGTTCTCATCTAACTCTTGGCAAGAAAGCAAATAAGCATATTTCCCAAAATGTTGAACTATGCCTTTAAACAAGGCTAAATTACACAACTTGGCAAAGCCCCAGACCCCTAAACCCAAAATTCACTACATCTCAATTGCTTTTCGGTAATTTTATGATTGCAAATTTGTTAGGGAATTTGCACCACTGGAGTAAATGATCACCTACAGTGGCCCCTGCATTATTACCTGTAATTTTTGTCTTTTAGATTTTGTGTCTTATTTTTGTTTCCCTGTGATTCCCTAACAGGCTACTCTGGCCATGACTTTAGATCACATCTTCACAAATATTTAGAAGTACATTTAACGTGCACTGTATCATTTGCAGTATAACAAGATGGTCACTTACTCGGTTTGCTGTACAATGGGCATGGTGCCAAGGCGGACATACGAACTTTGGCCTTCATCTTCTCTGGTTCCAAGAACATCTCTCACATTGAAGTACTCCATCAGGTCGAACCCTGCAGTAACATAGTAAAATAGACTTGTTGGACTCAAGGCAGTCTCTCACACATACATCAATAAGCACATGGGGCTCCTGAGTCGTGAGGTTGAGTTATGGTTTTGTCAGATTTCTCGGAGTATACTGAGGTTTAATTGGGTCAGTCCCACCACACCCTGTTTGTGGCTTTTTGGGGAAAGATTAAAATCAGTATTACTGAATAACTGGAAAATAGAGCCATTTGTTGGCTGTTCAACATTTGTTAGTTTTGCTGCCAAAAGTATATAGTTGCCATCGCTGGTAGTGTTAGTCTGAGAGTGTGTGCACATGTGGTTATGTGGCCCTGCAGTGTGTGATTTGAAGTGGTGTAACCACAGATCATATTAAGGTGGTTTAGAAAGGACACTCCCTTGTACAACAAACAAGAGCTGTAGCTATGGTAATGCCACCAGGATAAGAGCTTGAACAGCACTAATGCTGCCAGTTTGTCCAGCAGCTCTCACTGAAAGATGGTGGTTATGTTGTGTGGATTGAGCTCTTCTGAAAGCATTCTGCACTATTAGCAAGCCAACAGGATGAGGACAGCATCAACATATTCCTGCATGGCCTTAGTAACGCAGCAAAATCTATGACATGCACAGTTTCCGGTGGGAACATTAACACCAGTGCACTAATCTTTCAAAGAGGAAACCGGAACATTAAGGTGGTAATGTGAGAGTCTGGAAAAAGCTTAGTGGATGTCATTAGAAATAGCCTGGAAACAGGTGGTTAAGACACACAGACTGCCCCTGTGCCATTAGCAACAGAGTAAAAAATAACATTAAAAACAAAAGCCATGTCTCAGATGCACTGGATAACAGATTACTATGCACTCAGATTTCTCTGTGCTGACTGACATGAGTAAAACCTTTTTAGGAGGACATTTCTCATAAACTTTGATTCATTTTGGAAGCCATTTCTGCACTTGCATCTTTAAGAGTTACCTCTACTTTTCAGTAGATGGTGCTGTCTCTGCTTTGGCTAAAATACACCACAACCAGTTTGCCTTGGGTTGCTCATGTTTTTGTTGTTTGTGTCATCGATTTATTGTCAATGTTGGAAATAAGTTTTGCAAGACAGCCTATATGCTTGATCTTGATACTTTAAGCTGTAGTCAGCTTCACACACAAGAGCTGTCAAGCCTAAAACTCATTTTGGTAATCTAACCAAGATACAAATGAAAGATTAATGCTGGACTTTTTTTGAACACTTACATAAATAAAAGTGCAGTTACTTTAATTTTTATTTTATGTTATTTTATGTTAGCTTTTATAGCATTACCACATTCTTAACTTTGTGGCAAAAGATTGGACTATGCCATGGAGACTATAGTCTCAATCAGGATATCAACTAGCATATCTAAAAGTGTTGGAGCAGACAGAACCATTATTAGCTGTGGCCTCTAATGGTACTTGTGTAATCTTGAAGTTTCACGTTTCCCCATGTTTAAAACCAAAAGACACACTATTGAAATCTGCTGATAGAAGTCAGATGATGTAAAAGGGCTTGGTTTTATTTTGAATCAGAGCAGAAGTATAGAATTTGTACAATGACCAGTAATAACAAATTAGCAAGTAAAATTAGCTGCTCTGTCTTTTCAGCATTGCTGATGCCATACAAAAGTGATGTTATGCTGCTTATCAGTCTCGCTGAAGGGTTGCTCGAGGAAGCCATGCAGCTGTGAGTTTTGCTGGCCTTGATTGTATCTGTCAACATGCTTGCATCGTGCACATTCGTTCACCGCGTCGTTTCTATGGCTGTTTGCGGGCCATCTCAGCACAGAGCTGTAATTTGGACTGGCAGTGGATAGCATATAATCAACCCAAAAAGTTATTTTGGACAGCCAAAAACGACCAATGGGGTGATCTGCGGGAAGAGCCAGATGAGTTCACTGACTGGGAAAGGCAAACGCATACACACAGCACTCTTTTGATCAGTGCAGATGGCAACATTTGTGGAGTAGATAGTGAGAAAGACACTCTGCAGCCTCTTGTGTGCTCAATACCCTGAGGGGTCAGACTAGACAGCCCATGATAAATACAAGTCTGACTCAAACCACAGGTCTCTTGGCTGTCAAATCACAATCACTGGCAAATAGTCTTGACATTTCTCACGGTGAATTAGACTCTCTCTGCACCCGCGTAAAGAGCATTTGTTGGATAATTATAAGTGGGAGCCTACAGGAGCTGCTGCCGTAGTGATAATAAATACTGTGTTTGTCTAGTACTCCTCTGTATGTAGAGAAAATCTCTATGTGCTTAGCCACAATCTGAAAAAACCTGTACTTTACTCAAGTAAGTTTGACAATGTATGTTTTAAACATAGGCCACAGTTACAGACTTACTGCCTTTTGGAAAACCCCGGATATCTTTGTCATGTCAGGAAGCTTCAGACCTCAGATTGCTGTTTGAGAAAGTTGTGCCCAATGCAGGTTTTCGGTCTTTGATCTGATTATAACACTATGCTATTCTGTAGGTAGAGAAAAGCAATAATCGTCCTCATAGTTGCTCTCATTGTGCCAACATCTAAAGTTAAATGAAAACTACATTTTTTTGGGGGACCTGCTGTGGCCTCTTCATGTACCCCTGGTAGTTCCTGGACTAACACTGTGGGAACCATTACGATATAGAAATCCATTTCTAAATTAGTAATCTTACTCCATGACAGTAACTAAGGATTTAAAATGATTATGGTGACTATTAGCTCTTATGGATCATCGTTTCATTTGTGGCGCTGGTAGCTAAATGTAAATGAAATATAAATCACTGTAGAGTACAGTGTACAGTATATTTATGGTGTATTCCACAATACCCTAGTGTTTGGTTACAGGAAAGGATTTTCTCATATAATTTTCCAATGGAACAAGACTTGGATCTGATTTAGGAAGACAAACAAAACACACAGCCCAGAAGGATTTATTCCAATTAGAGTTCTTACAGCACAACGTGACAACGCTGTTCATCTGTTTAAGAAAACATCAGTGGGTTTCAGTGATTTATCTAAAGTTTGTTCTAATTCCTTTGTGGTTTAGAGGAAAAGGATAACCACATAATTAACACTTGCCCAATAGCGAGGATCTGATAATATGTCTCGACAGTGGGAAATGATGCTGTCAGCTATGATCAGAAGCACACACTCCTCTACCCCACTCTGCCAAATCACCCTAGATTGGCTGTTCTTTAACTCTGAGCAAAAAGTCGCTTTAACTTGTAGAGACAACTTTTGAGAATGTGAGTCAAATGTGTCAATGTGATAAACAAACTTAAAGCTTTCTCTACCACACAGCAGGGGCTAGTGTTGCTTGGCTTCAGTGGTAAAAAATAGTTAAGTATATTTACTCAAAATCTATACTTAATCTGTACTAATTTTGTATACACGTATTTTACGTATTTCCATTATGTGCTCCTTAATACTGAATACCACTCTTCTACAGTTCAGAGGATAATATTGTATTGTACTGCATTTGTTTTAAACATCCAATAATTCAGTATAATGGCTGTATAACAATAGAAACATTTAAAAGACCATTCTGCATAATAAATACTTTCACTTTTAAATTTAAGTATGTTTTGCTGTAGGTAGCCTACAATTAAGGGCTTTTACTTATAATATAGTATTTTTACATTGTGGTAGTGCTACTAAAATATATAGTAAAAAATCTAAATACTTCTTCAACCGCTGCTTGGTTTAAAGCAATAGTCTGAATACAGCAATTAATATCTCTGTAACTAGTAGGGGTTTGGGGCGCGGTTAGCTGACTTGGTAAAACCGCGCACCCCACCCACAAGCCTACAGTCCTCACCACAGGGCTCCGGCCCGTGGCAAATTTGCTGCATGTCACCCCCCGCCCCCCCCCCCCCTCTTTCCCCTGTTTTCCTGTCTCTCTTTGGCTAACACTATCAAAAAATAAAGGCGAGAAAAACCCGAATAAAACTAGTAGAGGATCCCTGGAATAAAGTATCGTTAGATTTGAAACAATGGATACATAAGATATCAAATATCATTGCCATCCATTTCAGACTTGCAAAGACATTTCATTCGCTTGCGGATTGGAAATTAAATTTGTTGTAGAAGTGAATTTGCTTGTTTAAGTTTTCAGCCCTGTAATAGAGCGCCGACCTGTCCTGGGTCTACCCTGTCTCTCATCCAGTCCATGCTGGGATAGGTTCCAGCCCCCCACAACCCTGAAAATGATTAGTGGGCAAACAAAATGGATGACTGGTTTGATTTGTGGATAAATGTTAATTATTCCTTATTATATTTTAAATCAATTCCTCTTTGGAATGCCCCCTTCCATCGTGAAATGATGACTTCAAAAATTTGGAAAAACTCATATTAGTTGACTCCTTGTTTTGACACAGATTATAAGGTGTCACTGGGCCAGCCAAATGTGCTGAGAGTCAAACTTTCTAAAACACAGCATCCACCACTCTGACATATCTCTTTCCATGAAGTTCAACATAGCAGGAGTCCAAACAGTCATACCTGGCCATCTGGTTTTTCTCTTAGTGTGATGGATGTGGGTGGGAGACATAGACAGGAACTCAGATCCCCCAAAAGGCACTTTATAACAACATCCGACCTTTCTGGATAAACGCTATTCAAGAGTTCTGAGAAACCTTTAACAGGCATCTTGGAACATATGAGACAGGAGCAGAGAACCTGTGTTGCTGCCCTACATGCCAGTAGGCATAAAGGGCTGTAAGTAAATATGTTGGAACATATGAAATAAAAACATCAAATGATCGAGGACTAGTAATGCGTTTGACTTGGTACACAACTAATTCAAGCCCTGAATGTAAAAGAACATAATAGTGTGTTCACAAGTTTTCCTTCTTCAAAGGAATAGTGACATTTTGGGAATTACGCTAATTTGCTTTCTTGTTGAGAGTTAGAGGACTAAATCGTGTCTGTATAGTAAACATGAAGCTACCACCAACAGTCTGTAAGCTTAGCTAAGCATAAAGACTGGAAGCAGGGGGAAACAGCTACACAACTCAAGAACGTTTGAAGGGTATACTAATTGATTTTCATATGAAAATGGATGGATGCCAATGGCTGCCTGGAACCAGAGACAAAGCACATCTACAATTATAGAACACAGCAACTTGGTTTCCAAAATGGTTAATGTCATGTAAAGTGGGGAAGTGTGGGTAAATTCAAGGTCTGACAGCATTTTATTTTTGCAAGTATATTGAGTGTTTATAAGACAGAAAATGAATGTGCCAGGAAAGTAGCACTTTCGGAGTCATGAATAAACCAATTCAGTTTTCAATCAGAAAGAAATAGAGGAAATTGGTTGAAAACTGTCTAACTCTTTGCATAGAAAAGTATCTCTTTGTTTCTCTTCATGTAAAAAAGCAAAATGTGGGAATGTAGGAAATGCTTTGAAAAATAAAGAGCTGACTTTGTGGTTGACGAGTATTGCCAGCGCTGCGTGTTGCCGTTAGAAAAGCACTAGTTTTGCACATACCTGGAACCTCTTCAAGACCATAACTGGTGCTGTTGGGCTTAAACCGATCAGGTTGAACCTTCATGTTTGGACACAGGACATCTGAGGAGAAAGGACAATAGCTCAGTTAGACACTGTAAATCAGGATATGATGATCTTTTGGGAACACAGAGTAGGCAAAGAGAACTGTTCAAACACCTTCAGCGATAACGTTGTATCGTCCTGTTGGAATGCTTATGATGTGTTATTGTTTTATTACAAGAAGCAGTCATTCTGAAACATACACGTTGTCAGACGAAAAAAGGTGCGAAGTGTTGGATTGTTTTAGGAAATGGTGATCTCATTGAAATGCAGCCTTTGGACTGAAATGTGATCTGAAGAGCACTGGCGCAGACAGACTGCTGCCCTCCATCTCTCCTGTCTGATGTCTGGGGAGTGGAGTGTGTGGGTGGGGGGTGGCTCTACAAGAGCAGGAGGCACATCCACAGGCCCAAGAAGCAGCAACAGTTTTCTATTTCAACACACACATTTCAGTGATGGTGATGACAGTGAGAAAGGAAACACCATCAGGTTAAGCCTTTATTGGCAGGAGGGGTATTTTCTATTTTTGCCAAGATGCCAGTTTCACTACTAAAGAACGCAGATATGTATCCTGTTTAGTTTATTAGATGTAAACATTGGCTTAAAGAGGAGATTGACGTTTTTAAAGGGTCAGTTCATCTACATTACCAAAAACAACAAACATACACGTTGTCATTCAGAGGTAGTGAGTTTTGTTTATGGTTCTCACAGCTTTGAAAATGTACATTTAAAAATTGTAAAGTCTTCTTAGGAAGAATTTTAATAACTCTGTACTTTTCATGTAGCACCATCATCAGGTCAGTACTTTTGGTATGTTGAGCCTCAGCTGTACTTTGTGTTGAGTGCTACTTACCAACTGCTAGCATGCTAAACTAAGATGGTGAACATGTTAAACTTTATACCTGCCACATCAGCATGTTAGCATTGTCATCGTGAGCAGGTTCGCACGCTGATGTTAGCATTCAGCTCAATGCATTGCTTGTCTTACAGAGCGAGTCATTTGGCTGACCCAACCCTTTACAGCTGCATTAGGCAAGGCTTTTATGTACGCATACACTCAACTTATCAATCTAAATTAAATAGTATGGCAGAAACGGAGAAGAATGTTCCATCCCCATTAACTAATGCTGCAGATTGGTGTATTTGCACAAATGAAATCTCAGTTCTATCAAGACTAATCTGGCAGTCAATCAATGTTCAAAAATAACGCAGATCTATTTCCCTGCATTCATTTTACAATTGACAAAGTGAATATGAATAAAACCTTCTCACCCATCCCACATGGCAAGACACATTTTCATATTGTTGATTAGGTATGACAGCAAATCTGTTCAGAGGAACTTCTCATTAAACCTAATATTAGCCCAACAATTTGTCTTGTCAGTGCTAAATATTATCTGTGGCTGAAAATATCCCAGTGAAGCACTCCAACTTCCCTAATAGATCAAGTATCTGCCAAACATCCACTATCAAACCCTGCAATTTTCTTAAATCACAGCTATAAAAATCATCATGTCAGAGTGGCTTCTAACCCTTGCGGCGTTCATTATGAGGACAGCTTTGTTGACATGGCTTGTTTTTCTGTTCCATGCAAAGCCCAGAGCAGGCTTAATAGGTAAATCCAAGCGGCTAATTTAACTGTCAGTATTTGCAAACTTTTTAGCAATTCTACAAGTGGTGTTATCTCCATTTCACATGGTTTAGTTCTAATGTCAGCTGTATAGTTTGTCCTTGTTTGTGTCTGTCATCAGTTTGTTTAGCCTTTTTTCTTCATTCTTAAAGTCTTTTGAAAGTGATAATTGAAGATGTCAGAAAAGATACTTGGTTAATATTTTTTATAAAGCCAGCAAGTCTACCAAAAATTACCATTCTGCAAATGAATCACTCTTTTTTAAAGACTGAGTTGTTGCACAGCCCTGAGACTTAGCATGCTTGAAAGCTGAGTTACTCCCTGCACTTGTGGCCCTAAAGCTGTAATTTAGGGATCCGGCTGTGAGTTAAAATGGAAGCACTGTAAAACCTGCCTTTGGAAATTAATGTCTCAGACAGGTTCTTCGTATCAGCAGAAGCTGGAGCCTTACACACCTAAAAAACACCTTTTTGTTTTTTTGCAGCCAGAGACTGATACATTTTTAATTCTTACAATTACCAGTGCTACCTGTCATCATTATGACTACTGAATTTTTCAAACACACTGTAGGCGTTAGACAAGAGCTTTGATATTAGAGTTCTCTGTCACTAGGGTCATGTAAGGTTAAGTGTGTGATCAGTTGCGTTAGTATCCTTAAGTGAGGCCACACATGCTCTAATGAATCCGTGCAGCATATAATAAGTAGTGTCCATTTTTGAAAGTATAGATTTAAAGGTGAA
Source organism: Coreoperca whiteheadi (assembly GCA_011952105.1). NCBI lineage: Eukaryota > Metazoa > Chordata > Actinopteri > Centrarchiformes > Sinipercidae > Coreoperca > Coreoperca whiteheadi. The sequence goes on from CM022477.1 coordinate 21,152,889, forward strand.
AACATTTAACATGAACACTGGAGTGGCTGCACTGTATCCACTTGAAACATTAGAGCTATAATTTTCTGGGTGAAAATAACTTGCATTGCTCAGTGAGCCAGTTGTGCTGACCACTGATATACTTGGAGACTTGCTTGTGGTGATTTTAGAGATTACAGAAAGAAAACATTGGAACTTTCTTTGGTTAGTGCTACAGAGCATTATGCTCTAAACTTGCATGTACAGCATGTTTTATAACATATAACCAACAGTATTTGGCAGAGTGAAAATCTATGGAGTCAAGGAGCAAGGTCAAAGGTCAGAGGTTTTAAAATGAATCTCCATGCTGACCTTGCACCAGTATCACTGTGCAAGATGATGATGATGGCCTTAAAAAAGAATAACAGCGTTTAAGAGTCTGAATCAACACTTCAACTGTGGAGTTTTGCCTTGTCATACTTGACAATTTAGAGGCAGATTAAAGTGAGAGTTGAGAGTTTGTCATTGCTCATCTGTGTGCTAAACCATGTAATCATGTAATTTCTGTTTTTGTATTTACTGTTTGCGGCTAAGAAAAGGCATCCTTTTCTTTCCTGTCTGGCTAATTTTAGACAGGAATTCCAAGCGTTGGAGTGCAAAGCATCCATCTTCTCCATGAAAACACTCACACGCAGATACTTCTCCACTTCTCCGCACAGCTACCAGACAACTTAAAGCTGGTACTTTATTTTAAAGCCTATTTTACCTAATAATTTGGCAATTTAAGCTACTTTCTAAGCCTGTGTGCCTGTGTAAGATTTTCTCAGCACACTAGTCGCAAAACCACTGAGGTTAGCTTCAGACAGGCTTTCCAGTGCTAAACACCTCTGCACCAAAGCGGCAGTCAAAAAGGCAGCTACACCACAGAAATGTCTTGGTTAGAAAACTGTCATGTACAATCCAATTTTTTTAACAGCCCCATCGCATGCTTCATATTCAATCAAAAATAAGCCATGATAGCACCGTATGCATGAGCAGCAGCTCTTTGTGGTTGGGGCGGGTTTTTTTTGGTTAGGGTCTTTCTTCCATATAGTGCTTAAAGGTTAAAATAAGAGTCTAATTTTATTATTCAAACAGAAGCCATGTAGCATGCAGTGAGTGATGTGTTGGCACTGAGCCTAATGGCTGACTCACTCTCACACAGCCTCCTCCTCAGCCTGCCCCTGATCTTGTCAATGGCATTAAAGTCCGTCACATGGAAGACGTGGGCATTCTTTGGCTCAGCCGCGATCTCCTCCAGCTCCACCTTCAGCGCCTCCCCAATGCCCACAGCAAACATCCTGATGCCGGCTTTGGCAGCTGCCGTAGAGGGCTCCAGAACATAATCCTGGCTTCGGCCATCTGTGAGAAGGATGGCTACCCTCTGAATGCCTCTGGCTATGGGCCTCGCTCCATTCCGCTCCGTGAAGATGTTGCTGGTGGTGTAGCTGATCGCATCCCCTGTCATTGTATTTCCCCCCAGGTAGCGTATGTTACGGGAAGCTCGCTTCACATCTTCCAGGGTCCTGTGTCTACCCAGGTTGAACTCAGTGGTAGGTCTGTCACTGTAGCGAACCACGGCTACTCTTGTCTTGTCAGGTGCCACGTCGAAAGACTCTACAAGGTTGGCCACCCATTGCCTGATCTTCTCAAAATTCTCTTTTCCAACACTGGATGAGGTATCCAGGATAAATGCCAAGTCATAGTGGACATTTTTACATCCTGTCATAAGTAAACACAGAAGGATTTAGTCACATACAGTCAATATAAGCTCTTCCACTGGTGTTATATAAGAATACTCAATCTTAATGGTCTTACCTGCCCTCTGGGCTTCCACTATCTCCCCCGAAAGAGTTAAGGCCAGGATGACCAAGATCAGGGTGATCCTAAATCCCAGTCTTATTTCCATTTTAGCCTTGGTTTGGGTCTGTTTAGCTTATTATCACCATCAAGCTGTCCAGTCTGTGGAGAGGTCAGTGGATAAATCAACAATTTATTATTACATGTGCTTTAGCGGGCACCATAGTCTACTTTGTAAATGTATAACTGAACTATAAGACATTTTAGTTGTCCCTTGGGAAACAGGATTTGCGATAATTTCTCTCCATCAGTGAAACCAAAGTGGATGAAGCACTTTCTGTAGTGCAGGGAGATTTCTGTAAAAAAGCACACCTTCTACCATGGCTGTTGCCACATCTCTATATTGACATGGGACTGGTGGACAGCCGATTTAAGATTGCATTAAGCAGTTTATATGTATAAAGAAACTTGGCACAAAAAGTAAACTATACTCTATCCTCATGATTGTTCAGTATTTCTGCTGTCCCCTTTTTTAAGGTCTTTCTGGTTTGGAAGCTGCCAGGAAACGTTCTCCATTCTCAGGACATGATAATTGAAACCTAAGGTTAAAATACACTACAGCAGCAAGTGAAAACTCTATCCAGACGAAACTGGACTCACCAAAGATTGTTGGCCAAACAATTTTTGTTTTACCATCTCAGTGGAGTTTGCTGGTGTTGCATTGCATGATTTATCCATAGTGTTGTTTTAAAGTTTGAAATTCACACATGTAGCTAGAGTGAAAGTTGTGCAGGTTTGAACCTCCAGCATGTTGCAAAGTCCGTCTCTGTTGGATTCATTTATGAGGCCATTGTGCCTGGGTGGCACTGGCAGAAACCTGTCATGTTCACACAAAACTATTCTTGCTCTTATTGTACTCCAGTGGTTGTGATGCCTACCATTAGGGCTGATGTGTGACTGACTGCAGCCATAACAAGGACTCATCCTGACTGGGAGAGTGTCTCATTGTGGGGGTCACTGAGGGAGGTTGAGGAAATTCTGAGTTATGCACAACTTGGAAAGCAATAATACGAGTCCCTTGTGTTATGGAAAGTTCTTTACCATCCTTCACCACCTTTCTGTGCTGTCGGATATTTCCATTGAATTAGTCTGTAATGTGCTTGTTTTCGAGAGGTGAATGGCATCCAAACCTACAGGCCATTGTCAAGAATGTGCATAATGGAATATTTTTAAGGAATACATTGACATTTTGGGAAATATGTTTATTCACTTTCTTTCTTATTCGAGAGTTAGTTGAAACGATTGATACTACTCTCATATCTGTTCTTTTCATTTAAAATAAAGCTGGAAACAGGAGCCATAAAGAGTGGAAACTGGAGCAAACTCCTAGTCTGGCTCTTTCCAAAGGTAAAAAAATATCTAAAGTTCACCAATTAACATGTTTTATCTTGTTTGTTTAATACTTACAAAAATGGAAGTGTAAAAACAACATGTTGAGGTTTTACTGGGGGTTACGTTCCGGACTGTCTTGGCCTAGAGCAGTAAATCCAAGCTTCCAGGAAAGGAGCTGGGCTGTGAAGTGATTTTGGTGTAGTGGCAGTTCGGCATTCTGGCACAAAAGCATTTTTTCCATTCACAATCATGGAAAGGGCGTGGCCGTAAAACGGTGAAAAAATGTGCAAATTCACAAACGCCCTCAAATTATTCTTTTTATTACCAGAATTGGATCCTTTTGGTCAAGAAACATTTGGAAAGTGGACATCAGAGTTGTATTATTAAATTATTTTATCCCATTCATGTGTGACGGGAGCCAACAGTAAGTCAGTCAGTAATCAGAAAGTCTTGCACAAGCGTGCTCTCAAGCTGCTCGACTAGAGAAGGATGTGCACATGCTCCATGGGCCCAAGACCAAAGGCCAGAGGAGGCTTTTTCACAGTATGCGCCCAATGAGAATAGGGCGCCATCTTTGAATGTGGTATCCAGTCCTCATTAATACATCCATGAGTGACTCTAGTTGCGAATGCGACAAGACTCCCACACATAACCCGCCCTAAAACCACAAATTGTCATGTTTGCACACATGGTTTTTGTACACATTTAACAAACAAGAAATAATGTGCCAATAAGTTTGTGTAAGTGTGCTTAAGTAAATAAGTTCTGGTAGGCAGATTTTGTTACATTCGGAGTCAGGCTAGCTGTTTCCTCTATCTTCCAGTCTTTATGCTAAGCTAATATAGCATAAAGACTAGCATCTCCTGGCTGAAGCTTTAATGAACAGGTATGAGAGTGGTGTCAGTCTTCTCATCTAACTCTTGCAAGAGAGCTAATAAGTGCATTTCCCAAAAACTCGAACTAATCCTTTATTAATGGAGGGCATATTATATAATATGAAGTTACGTGATCCAAGTGTACTGTGCTGTATTGTATTGTTATTAACTGATACAGATTGTAATGATTTATGTTCCTTTCACACTTGCAGTATTTCTCCTGTTTCAAAGATAAATATGTTGCCATCTTTCTAGCATATTTTAGACTTTTTAAGACTACAAAAATGGAATTGTGGGGCCTGAAAGGAGGTAGATGTATGAAGGAGTAATAAATGTAACTATAGTGAGTATATGCTTTTATGATTTGGAAATAGAGGTGATTTGAGCAGGAAATGTTGTGGAGAGGCACACATTTAAAAAGAGCAACCTGTTGACTGTGTTTTGGCCTATGCAGCCTGTGAAACAGGGAGTGCATTTTTTACTGTGGGTAAAGCAAATTGCTTTGGCCTCAAGTTTCCTTATCTGATTCACCATTATACTATTTCTGCTACTTGGTTTCACTGGTGCTATTAATGAGCAGAACAGGCACGCTAGCGAAATCACTTCTGTAATTGCTCCAATTAGTGTGCATTTAAAATCAGAGAAATTCAGCCCAGCAAGTCTTCAATGAAAAATATAATCAGCCACACTATGAAAGCAGCTGAATAAGATTTGGATTCATGCTCCTAATCCTCTTTACCCAACTCTTTGCAAGTCTAACATATTCTAATTTGTCTCCGTTTCATCTCTGATTACATTTAAATACACTGTATGGATCTCCCAGTGCTGCATTGAATGAACTTGCAGATACGGTGTCCGAGGTAAAGCTAAAAACAAGCTGGTTTGCCTCTGTCAACATCTGAACCTGAGTCCAGATTCCTTACAAACTGTGTCTGTATCGTAAAGCATGTTTCCACTTCCTCTCTCAATGGTAGACCTGGGACTGCAATGTAGATGTCTATAACAGAAGCACCACGTTTATCATTCCCAAAATGTAAAAAACAGAAACAGTTTTTTTTTCCATGTGCAACTCAAGAAGAAGAGAAAAAAAAGAGGAAGTCTGTTCTCTGATCGAGCATCTGAACAGCATGTGGTTACAAATAAAGCACCTCTTGCCAACAATTCAAAACCGCTAACAAATAAATAACTATTTGAGTCAGTTTTTAGAGGAAGATAGCAGTGGCAAATTTTTTTCTTACCTGGCCTGTCAATCAGTCAGCGTTACTGAGGTGACTGTCTCTCTTTGCCTCCAGCACTCACACCCTGAATCAGCACTGGGGCGGCATCATTATCAGGTGATAATAATCCAAAATATCTCACCTGAAGGCGCCAGAAAGCAAGACGAGATTATTACAGTATATAATCCAGGGTGACAATCCAGTGTACAGGTTTGCTAAAAAGTGAGGTGAGGTGAGCTTCAGAAACCTTGTGGATGAGTGGACAGAGTGGGAGGGAACTGCCAGGGGGGAAAGTGTAGGGTTTCGCTGGGGGATGAAGTGGCTTCTACTGTTCTTGACTGGGCTGTGCTCACACATAAAAAAGGCTGAGAGGCGCAGCCAATTATAGAACCAACTTTCTGGATATTTTTGTCCTTTATTTTCTCTCCTTTATGGCTGCACCCATCTGAAGTGTTGCCCTCAAAGAAAAGGCACGGCTTCTTGGCAACCGCCTCAACTGTCCGGCCTTTGCCACTGTGATAGCCACAGCGGAGCCGCCCTGGGACTGGTGGTGGGCCGGGCCGCGTTGGCTTCAACCAACCACACACTTATGGAGAAGAGCTGTATTTAAGTTGGGGAAATGATTACAGAACACTCGTGCTTCCAACTCTGTGTTAAATGTCTGTCCTTGCACTGACTTACAGTAAAACTCTGTGATCTATATTACTCATGTTGTGCTGCTTCGACAAGTTTACAATCATGTCATTCAATTTTTTTTCCATACATTTTAATATATAATGTACGAAATATATGTCATTTATTTATTTACTTCCCACAATAGTTTCTGTTGCTCTTTGTGTGTGTCTCTTAGTCTTTTTTGGTTGGACTTTCCCCCATTTTTTCAATACTATTTTGTGCGCTGTGTTTTCTTGTGCCAGTTTTAATAATAATAATATCCACTTTGTGATAACGTATTTACAACAAGCAAACACAAACACAATACAACTCATGGATAAATATTTCTCCATGCAATTTCTTAACATCTAACCTATCCTCCTCGATTGAAAAGTCACTACTGTTTACCAACCTGTAAATCTACATGTGTTCTGGTTTGATGTACACATTTAGAGGATTACTGTAATTCCCATTTCAGTGTACACTGATGTCCTTATCATGTGCGGTCATGCTCCCTGGCAGGAGAGGAAGCTGCAGTGAAACACACCAGCTGTCTTTGCCTGTGTCAGACATCCTGCCTGGCAGACATTCTGTGTTTCTCCACAGAATGTCTCCGCAGTCCTCCTCATCGCAAGTCTCATGTTGGCAGCTCTTGGTTGAACTTTCCCCTTCAAAGTGCCCCTACAGTTGTCACCACATGCTTCTGCTGCATTAGAAAATACACCCAAATCTGCTGTGGAGTTGTTGAGGCACCAAAATTCTCTAAAAACACAGTGTCAATATTTGAGTGTCATGGACAACAAACAAGTTAGCATTCCGTCCAGGCCTATTTACAGTGCCTTTGAAGCCAAGGAAAGTGAGCGCAGGCCAGGCTATGTATAGGCTCAGTGAGAAGTGGATGGGACGTGGGCTGAAGATTTGGGGCAGTTGCACGTTATGAGTGATGGTATCAGTCTGAGGAACCGTCTGTCGCCTTATGTGAGAGGGCTAAAGAGGCGACCAGCTTGTAGTTTGAGCCTGCAAGCACCATGTAGTGTTGGAGAAAGCCATCTGTCATCTGATTGACAGCCAGCTTTCAACCACATCACAAAGAGGCTCTTCTTCCAGAATATGCTCAAAAAATTAATGTGTAAATTAGTGATGAAGCAGAACAGACTATGAATTTCATTTAGAACCGAGGTTCTAGTAGCAGCAGGTTGCCCGTCAAAGTAGTGGTAGGTTGCCTGCAGACCTAACTTGTGAGTTGGACCATTTTAAAGCAGCACTAAGGATTTTGTTATTATTTTAACAATGGCTCAAATGATTATGCTTAAAGGGGAACTGCACTAAGTTTTTTCAAGATCAGGTCTGTTTACAGGTCTTGGAGAGCACTACTGCATATTGTTGTAGGAGTAGTTGTGTAAATTACCCTGAGTGATGTTACTCGAGTAAGCGTTGGACTGGTGGAATGGAGGCTACATCTTGGAGACTTTAGCTCACAGCTTGTGTTGTGGTCTGATGCCTCTGAGCGAAAGACAGAGGGGAAACTCACTTTAATCATGTTCATCAACAGGGATTATAGAAATGTGGTCTTATACCTATAAGTCTTAGCCATGGAATCATTTGTTTAGGGCAAACATACCATTCATTTGATTCATTCATTGTGGGTGGGGGATGAGGGCCAAAATATAAGTCATATTTTAAATCAGACAAGCAGAAACACTACATAAGACAAGTATATGGTTTTGTAACCTCTTTTATAATTGATGTTATTATCTAAGATTTAGATGTGAGATTCAGCAGATTAAACAGTTGGGTTATAGGTGTAATATGTATACATATACATCACAGTATTCAATAACATATGCAGGATTCAACTGATAAAAGTTGTATTTAACGATCACATAAGGATGTTCATTGACTGCAGCTCAATCAGTAACTGTCTGTTAAATTACCTAATTACTGATCATACCACCTTCTTTCCAATGAGGAATTTCCGTGCTGTTTCATTATCTCGGATCATCTCTAGTGATTTAACTCTCCCTGTGGAGTGCCAGAAGCCTTGTTTTGTGCTGCGTCTGCTTCACCTAATTGAATCAGCGCGTACTCTGATCTGGGGAATAGCTTTTGGAAATTGGACAATCCATAACTTAGAGAGACCTGGCATACACGTTTGTGAAATGTTTGCTCATTTATTTATTTAATTTCTATTTTGGGAGCACAGGGGAGAGTCCACGGGACCATTATGAACTTGAGATTGGTCTGATTTTGTGCCTGCGATAAGTTGATGAAAAATACCTTTGCTACTCTGCTGTTTTCCTCAGCGTTTTCATGACAGTACGCTACGCGGGGCATTTAATTTGATTAAAGAATCAAATAAAAATCTAGTGCAAATAATATATCTCAGGGCGCCACAGTAGCTCACCTGGTAGAGCATGTACCATTGAAGCTGAGTCCTTACCACAGCGGATGGGGTTTGATTCCAACCTGGTGCCCTTTGTTGCATCTCATCCCTTCTCTCTCTCTGCAATTGTCACAATCAAATGAAGGCCAAAATACCCCAAAAAAACTAATCTCAAGATATACATATATCAATATTACAGACTGAGATGTTTAAATAAAACTCTTAACACGTTTCGAAAATCAGCTTTATGTGCTTATGTGGTCGTGTGTGTAATTAGAAAAAATGTAACCAGTTTTGACGATTTTAGATATTTGAGCACTTAAAAAAAGACTCATTCTGTAAATTAGTCATTTAAATATAATGGCACAACTTTAGAAAGCATGTTTTTTCACCTGCTGAGGAAATTACATTATTTGGGTCATGTACCCTTCATCATTCCTTCACTGTTTAGTATGAATCAGCTTCCAAACTGGGATATAAGCCTGTTTTTAGTGAGACTCCTCGATACACAAGGGCATCTCTAAGCATGACATCATTTTGCAAAGTTCCGAGCTGCAAACGTGAAAGATCCCATTTAGTTACATTTGGAGACGCTCCAGAGGAACTGCATTGTTGTGCTTTGTGATCTTTAGTCTCCAGTTAGAAGCACTTAACACCCTCAACTGCATGGTTACTGCTTCCACCTTCAGCCGACTGGCGGTTCAGAGTGCAACTTGCAGATCGCTGACTGCAATCCTCTGGATGGCTCTTCCTGACCCTTCCATACTCCCAGGAGGCTGCAGAAGGCTCTTTGATGCCTTTTCCAGCATGCAGCTGGCCTCTTAGAGCCCTCTCCACCCGCTGCCCTTTGCCTTGGACACCTTGGGCCAGCTTGCCTTTATCTGCAGATAATCCCCCTGTTGATGTGTTTGAATAGCACTGATCCTCCTCTAGGCATTGTGCTCTGCTCAGCTTCAGCCGCCTCCTCCCAGTCTCCTGCTGAAGGATGTTGGGGTTTTGGTGTGCCGCCTCTGCACCACGTGTGGCTTTAACTCGGGGAGAAAGTAAAGGAGGGGCAAGCTTGCTCCGCAGAGGAGCTGGGGTACCTTGACACACTACATCTTCTAGATGCCTGTCTCCATTCTGCTCTATGGGCTTGGAGCGTGTCAGCTGAGGCCTTGAGGATCTGTTTGGCTGTTGGGCTTTGAGTGGCTCAGTGGAAGCAGAAGGGCACACTGCAGCCTTTCCCAGTCTCTGTCTCACACAGGATTTTACCTTCCTTGTGGGGGGCTCACTCACTGTCACATCCAGCTTACAGGAAACAGGTTTGGCTTCTTGCTGGATAGACTTAAGTTTTTGCCTCTGAGCCTCCCTCACTTCCTCTGGCAGCTCCAACGGGGCAAGCTTCAGAAGGCGTCTGACTGGTTGATTCTCGGCCCCCCTCTCTAAGTCAGGCTTGGGCATGTCCAACTGTGCCGTGGCCTTCTGGGCTGGGGAGGAGGCCGTAAGCTGACCCACTGCCTCTCTTCCATGTGTTGCTGACAGATGGAGGCCAGGTGTTTTTGAATTGCAGCCATTTTTAGCTGCCAGTCTGAGGTTTTGACTATTCAGATGCAACTTGGTATGTTTAACTTGGAAGGTCAACATTTCTTCTTGCTGGGGAGCCCCCTGAACAAAAGAGACATCAGTGACTCATATGAATCTTTTCACCGAAATGATAATGTGGCCTCTGTCCTTTTTTACAACAGTACTGTAAAGCATAATGGTACTTATCCAATTGAATAAATGTAGTAGTAAGATTAATAACTTCAGAACCACATGGCATATTTTATAAAGGGTTAAGGGTTTTACCTTAATTATTGTCTACATTAATGTAAACAGTGTTGGGAGAAATACGTTACAAAAGTAATGTAATTACAGTAATATATAGCTTTTTGCTGTAACGCAATAATATAATGCATTACTAATAAAATGTCTGTAATATTATACCTGTTACAATCTCAGTAACACGTGTTACATGCATTTTAACCAGAAATTTAGTGGTGTTTTGTTTTTTTAAGAACTCACCAACACCGCGAAACATTTCGGCACCAGAGAAAAGAAATCCGTGAGTAAAAGAGCGACGTCAGTTCCTGTTGCTGGAACTCGATGGTTGAGATGATGACTGCAGAGGCTATTTCTACATTTGCGAGATGAACGCACTCCCATTATTTTCAGTTCGTCACATTGCCCTCCACTGGATGTATAATGAGCTACAATAAACGCAATTTTTGCATTTGAGAATGCCAAGTCACACTTCCGCGGTTATGTTGTTGAAAGTAACGTAAATGCAGTGTAAAGTGTTACCATTCAGAGACAGCAATATTGTAATATAACTAATTCCTCTTACATGACAGTAGCTAGTAATCTGTAATGTATTACATTTTGGAAGTAACTTGCCCAGCGTTGAATGTAAATAAAAAATTGATTGATGCGTCACAGAATAAGCCATTAATAAGGACAACTTTGGGAGTGCCAGGTAGAGTTCCCTTTAGCTGCTTTGTTTTTTTTAGCGCTGTCATTCATCAGGATGATCCATCCAAGGAACCGCTTACCCTCTGGATGGAGAGCATCTAGGCTGTAGTCAATTTATTAACAACTGATTAATATTTACAAGTGCAAACTTAAAGGCTTATTATAAACTGAGAAACCCATTGATTACGTTTACATTTAGAACTGCAGGTTTAACAGCTTCCTTAAAAATAGTAAGTCAACAATAAATGGTCATAGGCTTCTTACTTTGTAAAAAAAAAAACATAGTCTACAGTTTTAAATGGTACTATTTTATTACTACATGGTTCTTTAACTACTATCATCCATCAAGTTTTGATGTCAGTTTTAATAAGTCTACACATGTATTTTGGACCAAATGCCATACAAATGGTTATGAGATGCCCATATAGGCAATAAGAAAAATCCACATTTTGATACACAGAATATTGTTTATTTTCCTCTAATCTTATTTTTATTTTTTTTACTTCTTCAGACCTCCAAACGATTCAAATACTGCTCCTAAACTGCTCACAACTTAAGACATGCATCCTTAAGACATCCTGTGATGAGGGATCAGAAGAAGTTGTCACGTTCTACTAAAGGGTCAGAAACAATGATGTTTGGGGACCAATATTCTAAAGGGTACACAAGTGGCTGAGCAATCCATTGGACGGCTGTTTGTGATGAACTAAACAGCTAAAAAGACTGAACAAGTTCTGCCGAACACAAGCCAAAGGGAGCCAGTTGCTCTTGTAAATTGTTATTCACTGTTTTAAAAAGAATTCATAAGTGATTTATTGACTAAGCCATTAGTTACAACTTATAAACCCTTTATAAAGTATGCCTTGTTAGGAAGTGATGCCAAAACATCTTTGAGACAGAGAATACTGCAATATGGAAATGACATTTACACATGCCCCTTGGCTTTCTTTCATGCCAAACTAAAGATTCTGTAATGCTCTAAATGTATAATGTGAAATTAACCAGCAGAACCCAAAGTTCTCTTTACAATAGGGACAAGTGGCATATGGGTAACTACAAGCACAATGCATATTGGTTGTAATGTCTCATAATATACAGCATTATGCTTGAATCAGCTGACAATGTTGCTGTACAAACTGTATTTGAAAGCATGTTCCCCCACTTTCACTACATGTCACTCAAACTAACATCAGCCGTTATCACTGCCAGTGACAAACCATTTTACACTAGAAACCTGTGTGTTTGTGAGATGCTACAGTATACTCACAGGTTTGGCAAACATTCTCTCCTTGAACTTTAGATGAATCCCTTGTTGCAGCGCAGGAGAACGATCGAGTTGTTGTCCCTGTGTTTGTTTGGTCCTTACCACCTGGCCAAAGGCAGTGACACTGCAGTTGGAATAGGTTTTAGCAGCCATAATGTAATTAAGCAGATTTGGGTCACAGTGCAGCAGGGTGATCTCTAATGATATCCAGCTTAGCGGCAGCCAATTTACACACTCACGGGAAGGCCTTGTTGACAAGAGTTTGCGTTCATCACCCACAGTGCATCTTTATATTGACATAAAAAGAATGGCAAGTTGCTGTTCAAACGATGATGAAGTGCAATGTAGCAGGAATGTTTGCATTTCACTGGCCATTAGATGGTGCCAGAGACCTCCTTTGCATATTTGCATTAACAGTGGAGTTTTGGGACCTCGTCATCATTACCTGGAAAACGCAGGCAGCTGTCAAGGAGCTGGTGGAGATCAGCACAACAGAGCATCAGGTTGAATCCTTTGAATTGATCTTTTATGAGTCCGGTCTGTATGAGTTGCCTTCAAATTTTAATATAATCTAGATAACATACAGTATGTGAAGCTATTTCTGCTATACTCCAGTTTTTCTATGCAATTTCCCTTTGCATTTTGAGACATTAAAACCTTGTAACAAAAAATATTAAATAGTTCTAAAAATAAACCTGTTATCCCAATATACTGGGTTCTTTAAGAAAACATTAATGCCCATAGTTCTCAAACAGGGGCTTTGAAGCATTCAAGGCAACCAAAGATCCACTTTTGCTTTCTTTCTTGCAAAATACTGAACACTTCCAACTCTTCAGGCCTTTACAAATCCTTCAAATGAAACATTTTTAAGAGGGAAAATCCCTTTGGTTGAACTGGTCACAATTCATGTCCACATTAAAGCCATAACCTGTTATGAGGGGTCACCATGAAACAGTACAAGCCAATAAATGTTAGATACAACTGATTTACGCTCTTGACAGGAAATGTATATCACCTGTTGTGATATCATAGATTGGGGTGTGGATAGAGGTGAAAAATGTTTTAAGGTTTAAAAAAAAGACTAAAATGTGACTTTGTAGTGTTTTATAGCCTTGTGTATACACTGAGGGTATGTTTTAGATGCTTATTTTTATTAAGTAAACAGGCGTGATTAATCCAGGTAAGAGCCTACACTTTCGAAACCAGTTACAAAGAAGGAGCTCTAAAGAGCAGCACAGGTGTTACTGAAGGATTTGTAACCTTGAGAGCGACTGAACAGTGGATTAAGGGGCTCTATTTCAGAGAGATGTCCGTAATATCATCACTATTCAATGGAGTTGAACTGTTGGACTTTGATCAAATTCTCTTCCAAGTCCCAGCTCTGGTAATAGTTCTTAGCATAAATATCTTCAGACAGGCTAGATAAGACAATGATGGGGTGTGTGTTGCCTGCAGGAATATGCAGATCTTAATCACTTTCAGACAGCAGCTTGTTTTAAATTTTAGCTCCATCGTTTCCACGTCAGCCTCATTTATTATATTTAGAGGCAGACTGTCGCAGAGTTTCCCTGCGATGGATGAGCCTCGTATTAGTGGGCAGTTGTGCCACCTACGGTAGATCAATTTTTCATCAGGCAGACAGACTCAATCATCGTTGAAAATCTCCTGTTCTCCGTTGTCTCATTCTCTTGCCTCGGGCGCAAAAAAGCAGCATATCAGCACCTGCTTATTGCAAAGCTTCATCATATCATTGGTATGGTGTAGATGGTCCTGCTGCAGAACAACTTGGCTCTGCTTACACGATCATTTAAGATGCAAAATTACAGGCTTGACGCCAAGAGATGGCCTTAACGCCCCTCTGCCACTGTTCTTATTGTGTCGCCCTCTGTATTGCCTGACGTTCAAGGCTGACAGTATAATTATTGCAGTGTGGGAAGGGATAAAAAGGGATGTTGCCTGCTCATTTTCCCACCTACTGAACACCCAGCTGCTCTACATGGGCCACTTGGAGAGAAGAAGTCAACTGGACAGCAGAGATCCTTTATCTGTCAAACTCTTCTAGAATGTGAGCGTTTTATGCCATATGATTGCTCTGATGAAAATTTGCCAATACTTATATACTTATATATATATATATATATATATAT